>JAJTUV010000773.1:0-1200000 GCA_021653895.1 Mastomys natalensis | reverse complement strand
AAGTTCAACCAAAGCTCTTTGTGTGGTCAAGGGTATGATGATCACTGGCATGTGTCAGGTTAACCAGTCAAGTCATAATTTAAGGTGATGGTTGTCCTGCCTCAACCCATGATTGGCAGTTGACAGTGTAGGCAGCTTCTGTAAGACCATGATTGCACTGCTGTATTGTGCCAAGAAGATAACAAGTTCTAGACTTTCTTCCTCCCTATCTTCCAGTTCTTATTTTCTCTCCACTTCTTCTACAATGTTCCCTGAGCCTTACATGGAGCAGAATATATGCCCTGTTTATGGCTGATTACTCAACTGTCTCTTACTCTGAGGACGTTGAGTGGCCATTCATCCCTGCATTTGTTGTCTTTGGGAATGAAGATGTCATGTAAATTTGTGGTCTCAGGGGCTCTAGAGGTTCCCCAAACAATGCAGTCTCTCGCCATTCTTCTGAGTTAACCATCAGAACAAGTTTTTAAGACCCTATTGCTGAAGACATCATACATCTGGATTATAAGATACAGAGAAATTAAGAAGGAATTTCAGCCTGGGAGTGTGGGTATACTTACTACTATTATTTAGCTAAATTGATAGGTTGCCAAGTTATCTTCTAAATCTTTGATTTATGCTCATAGACACAAGTAACTATTTACTTTTGAGAAGCAACTATGTTGCCTAGATTGGTCCTGATCTATTTCCAGTGCTCCAGTGATCTTTCTGCCTCAGTTTCCCATGTATGACCCAGATATTGCAAATAAGAGAAGCATTCTTTTCACAAGACACAGAGCAGTCAAACATGGAAAGAAAAAATAAGGGGGTATGAAAGTCAGAGTAAGGTTTTATGGGATGTACTACTTTCAGAAAACTGAGGGAAAAAAATGAATTTCCTAAATAAGACAAAAGAATAAAGATATTTCAGAACTGATCAGTATTTGAATTGATTATAAACTGTTTCTGTTGCAGAGAGGGTATGTTTGAAGGACTGAGTGAAGGAACAGTCACTACAGCTGGGTCTGGAGTATGTCTGCCTACACCCAGTTATAATCAACAAAGCATCCATAGACAGCCACTGACCACCCAGCTCGGTCCCAAGCATATCTCCTGATGTTGTCTTCCACAAAAATACTAGACATGTCAAACTGTGACCAGCTTTGAGTTTAAGAAACAAAGCCATATCTATGTACCAAGCTAGTCCAAGTCACCCAAACGTTAACTGAAGCACCCAAAACTCTGCAGGCCAATATGGACCTTCACAATTATGGTAGTAATGGCAAGCAAAGCATCTTTATTTTTTATAAAGTATAAGTAATAGAACAGACAGGAGTCAAACAATCAGAAGCAATTAAAAGAAAAAAATTGTACCGGGTTCATCACTAGACACTACTGGAATTCTTGCATAAAATAATCAACAGCCTTCTTGGCTGCTCCGAGGCAGAGACAAAATTCCTTTGTGTCAGCCAATGACTTGTTCATCACCAACTTTCCTTCTGCCTCTCCATCATCTCATTCCAGGCTGCTGGCTTAGAGTCTCCAGCCTACCCAGTGTACGGCTGAGCTTTAGCACCATCACTTCAAGAAACATCCTTATAGCTACTATCTTGCGGTTCCCATCATCTGCAGGATAAGAATCCCACTCTATAATATGGCAGAGTGGACTCTCGTGGTCAGGCTTTCCTGTCCAGCTTGATCCTCCTCCATCATCTTTCTCCATTCTTAGCATCATATTCTACCCATAGCAATGTTTTCCATCCCTAGCACAGCATCCAGTTTTCTAAGACGCCTGAGATTTTGGATACACTGTTTCCTCTTTCTCTTGATGACTTTGGTCTTTCAAACTCATGTCAGATCATCCAGACCCTGGAATTGTTTGTTTTGCAAGAAAAAAATCTTATTTATATCTGTAATTAATTACTAGATGCATAACACTATGACAGGTGCTATGCTTATGTAACTGCCTTTAGTCACATAACCACAACCCTGTTGCAAGGCTTAAACAAACGCAGTAATTTCTTCAGCCACATAGATAAAACAAAGAGATAAGATTCAAGGGTCAGATAGTTATTTTTTCAAATCCCCTCACAGTTTTGTTTTCTTTTTATTTAGCACTGGGAACTGTTTACATGAATGAGTGAGTGCACGATAATTAACCCCTTGAGAGGAGGATCCCTGCCTAGTTGTGTGGTGTGGTGGTATGATATTTGTATTATATAACATAGAGGTTACCTTATAAAAAGTACTCAATAAATATTTGTTGAGTGAGCACTGAATGACATATTCATCCTATGTATTCATCATCATCTCTGTGCTTCTTAAAACAGTAAATTAGCCATGTCTGATTCTAAGCTACTCTGAGTTGCTTGAATAAATGAATGTGTTATATGCTCCCCTCTCCCCCGCCCCTCAATTTTACTTGAAATCACACTCTGCAGACTTCAAACCTTTAAAGGCTGAGAATTCTGTTTATCATCTGTATTGGGTATCACAAGCCTTTACAGGTAGTAGATGTTTACGATTAAAAATAATCTGTTTTTGTTTCTCCGTTTGCTGACTCAACATGAAAAGGTATGGATAATTTATGTGGACTGTAGAGAAAGCTTGGTACGATTTATATTAGTACCTGCAGTCTAGCCCTTCAAAGGAGGCACATGTTTGGCTTTGGAGATTTGAAACCCATTCCATATGGACCAGCATAAATGATATGCCAGGGACACAGATATTCTGCCAGGTTGCAGCCACTGTGTTTTCCTGCAGTGACTTGTTTCAGAAAAGGGCATACCTGTTCCCTCAAGCTGGTGGGGACCAGGATACTGGTGAGTGAGAAGAACTGACATTTTAGGTCTGGAAATTAGAGGTTTTAGCATCCTTGGGAAGGAAATGATGTTGGCCTTTTAGCGACCGCAAGAACTTCTGCCAAATGTCTTTCCCCTTGAAACAGAAACCGTGTTCAAGTCTAGATAATTACCACTGAGCTGTGCCAAGCCCACAAATCCTTCTCAGCCAAGCAGCCCCGTGGGGAGTTGAAATTTACATTTATAATCGTTTACCTTCAGAAACTGCTAGTTTCCAGAAGCCAGCTTCATGCATATAACCTTGGGGTTACATCTGAATCAGGCTCCACCTAGCAATGTGGGCTTAGGAAACATCCATAAAAGAGGCAGATGTTTCCTGCTGTACTTTAACAGAGGATGCTTGGAGAGGAAGCAGTGAAAGAGGAAACTGGCTGAATATTGGAAGGAAGTCGGCCTTTGGAGGACCATGTAGCCTTTCTATCTGGGACTCCCTAGATCCCAAAACGAGCAAACTGTTTTCATCTGATCTCCAGAGACTCTCAAAGATGTGTGTGTTTGTGTTGTGTGTGTCTGTGTGTGTGTGTGTGTGTTGTGTGTGTTGGTGTTATGAGTGTCGATGAGGTATGAGAGAGAGAGAGAAGAGAGAAGAGACAGAGAGAGACAAAGAGAGAGAGAAAGAGAGAGGATGTGTGTTCTAGAATCTACCTGGTTTTCATTGCCTAAGTGGAATCCAAACATACCAAAGGCAAAATATTTAGTCATGCAACAGAAGTAGCCAAGACCAATAAATCAAATAAAATAATAATCTGCTAAAAATGCAGATTGAGTTGCCTGACTTGTCATCTGATAGTCTAACTAGTTATCAAAAACATTCAGTAGTATTATTCATGCCTGATTAATTCAGCATAAGTTCTCTGCTGTTTCAGAATGGCTTATGAATTCAGAATCATTAATAAACTATGTCCATGTTTCTATTTCTTTTGCGGCCTGAGGAAATTCATGTCACTATTTGTTGGTTTCTCCAATCTTCATCCAACAGGCCAAGAAGCTTCACATTAGAGATAACTGATAGCATTGTATATGTCGGAGAATGAATGCTGGCAAATTAGGTGGAGACAGAGATACTTGAATTTCTGACACTACATGAGGAAGCTAATTGCCCCTCCCCCTTCCTTAAGTGCTACAAGGTTAATACATTACTGCCAAAGCTTCTGAGGATGTTGGGAAACAGCCTTCCAGCTGCTCTAGTCAGTAAGGAAAGCCATGAGTCTTGTCAAGTCCTTTTGCTACTTCACAGCATAAAGCTGTCACTTCATTAATTAGATGAGCGAGTTGCCACTGCGACTCCTGCGCGCTCACTCTTCATCACTGATCTTTGTCAATTTGGGCAATAAAACAGCAATTTAATAATCCCCCCTTACACATTAGTAACTGTTTTATGATGGGATTTCAGTTTCCTAGTGGCATTTGATTAATCAGTCTGGGGAGGCCTTAAATAGATATATTAGAAGCTTAATTAAAAGGCAGTCTGCAAAGAAACTAACAGTAAGGAGGACAGCACTGAAAGCAAACAAGTTCACATAACTGTGGGATAGAATTAAACAGACTAGGTTAGTGGTAGATGTAAGGCAGCCAGCAGACTTCCTCTGGGCACTAAAGAGCTCATGCATGGTTTTACAATTGCTTTTCCTTCATGTCCTGCCTACCAGAATTCCTCTCCTCATCAAAAACAGTGACCCCAGTAACTCAGGTGCCTCCTTGGAGTTCCTGCTTAGGGTACCTAGAGAGAGCCATTTTATGTCTGTTGGATGTGAGGTTTTCACTGAAGAGATTCAGAAGTGACCTGGTATCTTTCCTGTGGAGGCATTAAGCAAGCACACACTAGGAGCATGCAGGTGTTAAGAGAACTTCAGTCCTCTTTGGTTGGGGTTTAGTCCCTGGAGCTCTGAGGGGGAGGAGGGTCTGGATGGTTGATATTGTTGTTCTTCCTATGGGGTTGCAAACCCCATCAGCTCCTTCAGTCCTTCCCCTAACTCCTTCATTGGGGTCCCTGTGCCCAGTCAGATGGTTGGCTGCAGATCTGTATCTGTATTGGTCAGGCTATGTCAGAGCCTCTTAGGAGATAGTTATTGTCAGGCTCCTGTCAGCAAGCACTTGGCATCAGCAACAGTGTCTGGGTTAGATGTCTACATATAAGATGGATCCCCAGATGGGGCAGTATCTGGATGGCTTTCCTTCAGTCTCTGCTCCACTCTTTGTCCCTGTTTTTCCCTTAGATAGGTGGGGGAGGACCCTCATAAAATCAGGGGGGTGGGTGGGCGGGAGGATAGGATAGGGGTTTTGCAGAGGGGAAACTGGGAAGAGGGATAACATTTGAAATGTAAATAAATACAATAACCAATAAAAAAGTAGAAAAGTCAAAGCTGAAGAAGAAAAGAAAAAAAAAAGGGAAAAAGAAAAAGAGATCATCTGTCATTGCTAGCTTCCTGAAGATTTAGGCAGTAGGTAGAGTAGCAGGGCTAAAGGGAACAAAGCTAGTTCTAGACCTGCTCTGAGACATTACAGTCCTTGATTGATTTCACTCACCAGTCACATCAGTGGACAGCCATTTTTATCTGTTCTCCTTCAGTTTTTTCATTTCCAAAAGCTCTAATATCCCATTTCACACATCCTTTACCCTCCTCCCAGGGACTGAAATGCCCTGTCCTTATTTGGATGCAACTTGGCAAGTGCTTTCAGGTTCCTGAGAGGGAAAGGAGGTGTTCCCCATTGTCTAAGAATATTTGCAGCCCAAGCATGGTAGTACAGACATGTAACTTCAGTGCTTGGGAGGCTGAGATAGATGACCAGAATTCAAGGCGAGCCCTAGCCACTTGGTGAGTTGTAGGTGACACTAAGCTATACCAGAGACTCTGTCTCCAAAGATAAAAGAATACTCAGATAATAGATTTTATGATAAATCTTACGTGAAGAATCTTAAACTTAATTATATACCTTCAAAAGATCAAATTCCTAGGGTAGGAGTGAGAGAATCTTTCAAGACATGAAACAGAAGTTATGGAAAACCGAGTTTATGAATCTGATGTGTGGGAGGGTTTGGAGGATGAAAAGGAAGGGGGGAAAGGCTGACATTAGATTACAATCTCAAAACCTAAAAGAAATAGTTTTCAGAAGGATAAGGGCTACATTGACAGGCAAATCTGATAGCCACTGGATGGGAAATAAATCATTTCTCTTGAACTTCTCCATCCAGTGACCAGATTGCCACATCTCCCAGTGAATACAAACCCTCTGCTTGTGCAGACGTGTATGTCCTCCCATGGCAGTTCCTGCTGAAGTGGTTGGCTTTCTTTCCGTTTTCCCATGCTACTTCAAGTTGAAGAAGTATTGTGAACATCAACACTTCTTTGTGAAATGAATGCTTTCACATTCCAATAGTATACTTCACAGTCTCTTATCCCCTAAAGAGCCAGTTACTGACTATTCCTTACAATTGTATTGTATTACGGTAGGAACTTTTCCATTGACAGCTCATATTTTCATTTCCCCTATTTTCTTTGAGCATTATTTTCTACCAAGGGCTTTCCTTTTTAATACAAGTAAATTTGAGTATCTTTTCCCTTTTGGTTCCTACGTTCACACCTTGCTTTAGAAAAAGTTACATGCTCCTCTATCATCTCTGTTGCCTAGCAATATTTTTAAATTTTTACTGTTGCTGTTGAGTATCAGTGCCTCGGAAATTGTTTCCCTGATGTGGCACACACATCCAATTACCTAGTCAGAGGAATAAGGTAAGAAAGCACAAGGCAAGGCCTGAGAACCAAGAAATAAAAGCATCATTATTGGTAGATGATTGTGATTGTTCACTTAAAGATAGTTCCAGGCCATCAGCAAAGAACTTACATAAAATGTATTACAGAATATATTACATAAATTATACATACCGATAGTAGAGTTGCAGCATTTGAAATGAATAGTATATAAAGGTCTTTGTGTTCTTATAGATCAATAATAAATAATAAAAAAAATATAAATGTTCAAATAAAGTCACACAGCAAAGGAAACTGCAAAATACTGATAGTAAATCTTACCAATGGTGTTCAAGGACCCAAGAGAGGTTGCTAAAACATTTCACTGAGATAGCTTACAAAGAGCACAAATAACTGGTCTTCTCCTTCAGCTGTGAAAATTAACTCCTTGTAGTCTCAATATCTGAAAGCCAGCTCTCATTCATTTATTTCAGGCTGGGACTATAGTGTTGTCTAGACAGAAGATTTTGTATTGCCTATGGAAGCACTCATTTTAGCAACCCTTCATGGGTGTTTATGGAGGCATCACCTCAAGGCTTCCTAGAGAGAACGGGTTGCAGTAAGTACTCCAAAGATGTTTCTGTTCTTATCACCTCTGTCCAAATTCATCTGATTTATTTGATGAGCTACTGCAGTTCTTTAGGCCCTATTTATTGTTTTGTCTCCTGCTTTTTGACCTGCACCATCATCTTTCTTTTGAAGTTCATATTACAGCTTCAACATTTTACAGTTTGTATTAAATGAAATTAAAATGCCTCTGATTCCCATCCAAAATTGTAAGATAATCTGTATATTACTCCTGAAAAATGGGTCTTAACTATCCACCCTAGGAGGTATCCAAGCATCTGAGTTTCCTCTGATAGAGGTAACAGATCACATTTAAATTAGGGTTTCCTGAGAAAGGGTCTCTATTACACAGCCCTGGCTATCCTGGAGCTCACTGTATAGACCAGGCTCTTGTTGATCTCAGATATGCCTGTCTCTGCCTCCCAAGTGCTGGGTGTATTCTACTACACCCAGCTTAATTAGAGTTGGCGAGATAAAACACTTTCCCAAAGAAACTTGAGAAGTAAAGGGTTTATTTCAGTTTACAACTTCCAGGTCATATTCTATCAGGGAAACAAGTCAGGGTGGGAACTCAATGCAGAATCTGGAAGCCAGAACTGAAGCAAAAACTATAGAGGAATACTACTTATTCACTTACTCTCCTTGGCTTGCTCAGCTTGCTTTCTTATAGAACTCCAAATCCCCCAGCCCAGAGATGGCACTGCCCATAGTGAGCTGGGCCCTTCCATGGCAGGCATCAATCAAGAAAATGCTCCACAAGACAATCTAGTGGGACAAGGTATTTCTCAATGGAAGTTTCCTTTTCTCCCAAATAACGCTAGCTTGTGTCAAGTTGACATAATACTAGCCAGCACAGAAAGCAATCCAAGTTAGCAAGTGCCACATGTCAGCCTATTCAAACATATTCGATTATACTCTCCTTCAATTACTTGGTTTCGTGCCACCTCTTATGAGATGCCATAACTTAACTCACATATTGGACAAGATTTCAGCATCTGTCGTGAAATTATGGGAAAGTCATTTGAGTCCTCTCCCTTACGCTGGAATCCATACAGTGATTAATACTTGTTTCATGAGTGTGACATTTGCAGAGACTTTAAAGAAAATCAACATTAGAGGCGAGCCTGCATGTTTCTGCTATTAGATTAGGACTCCATAAGAGCACATCTACCAATTTCAATAATCGTTTCTGCATCAGTCTGGGTCCAGAATGAAGACAGAATGGTTCAACTGAAACACCTTAATAAAGAAATTATTTGTAAACCCTAAAGGAAACTGTGGTGTGAAGAAACAAGCTAACCCTTACAGGGCTAATTCCCCTAGAAGTCCTAAATAAGCAAGAAAGAAAAGCAGTCACAAAAACCTAGAGTGGTAAGCTTAATGCTGCATATTGACGTATCTCTATTGAAGAAGAACACCCAGTAGTAGAGTCCCTCTGAGTTGTTATTCTATCCACAAATGCCTTCTACCCTCTGGTTCCCTGAAAATGCTTCCCATTGAAAAACCAATAGCATACCCAAATGTAAAAGAACTGCTCTTTGGCAACAACATACAATGTCCCAAGGTGAGAAATAAGGAGTGTGTGTGTGTGTGGTGGGGGGGACAGGTCTACCTGAATGAAATGACATACAGTACATGCTCTAATGCTGACACTGCTAGTTTAGGGTAACAGACCAAACAAAAATGAGCCCAAACTAGGAACAACAGCACAAATGATGCATTTCAGATGAGGAGTTCTTAAAATGTTTTTAAATATTAAAAGACAACACGGAGGCAGAGAGGCCTTGGTGGAACTGATATTTTTATGGAGCAAAAGAGAGGTCGTTGACACATAGGTGCATAATTAACCACAAGTCTTAAGTGCTTTAAGCCAAACCAAATAAACAGACACTGTAGGAAAGAGCACATAAGTGAGAGAGAAGCTTTTTCAGAGAGCAGAGTCAGAAAAGCTTGAAGGGAGTAGCAGATGGCCAGACATGTAAAGCAGAGCTGTAGGAATAAACTGTACAGGGCGGAGATGAGCGCTGTCTTAGGCAGAGAAGGCTGTCAGTGCAAGGAGCAAAGTCACGGTGAGGCTTGAGATAGTTAATGATAAGGCAGGTGGGAAGGGGTTGAGTCTATAAAGTGTGGCTTGTATGTGTTTTAGGGATGACACTTGGGACTGGATAACCATCAGGGAGCTCCTCCCTGGAGAGGTCTGATTCTACCTCTCTCAGCAGCTGTTACTGCATGTAGCTCTTCATCTGTTGGGGGGAGCTTTGTGAGATTTCCCTCATCCACGTTGGTACGTCAACTGGTGTTATATTTGTGCTGGTCTTATTTAGTAAAGCCGTATTGTCTTAATATATAAAGATCATTATTTGGGTAATTTATAAGTGAAGCTTCTCTGTCATATATAAAAGACACTATCTCACAGCTGACTTCGCTTATACCTAAGTCTTCAGTATCTAGAATAATTTCTGTCTTATAGTACATGTTCAGAGAATATATTAAAAAATGAAATATTACACATATTATACCTAGTCACTATACTCAATTCCAATCAAGCTATGATGAAGCTTGCTTAGTCTTTATTTGCATAGTCCTTTAAATTCCATTCTATGACATAAAAATGAGCAAGTAGTAACTTTAATAAAACAAAAAAATTCAAGGCAAGTTTGAATTTAAATATTAAAAACACCAATCATAATAATTTCTCATTGTTTCAATATCACTGATTACTTGGTTCATTCTTTTATATTGCCCAATTTAATCCTTATAACAATCCTTTATCATTAGCCTCACTTTGCATATGAAAAATGAAAACTAAATGGATTTAAGGGGCTTGACCAAGTTCAAGCATGTAAGGAATGGCAGAGGTAAGATTAGAATCTATGCTTTTAAGAGGTTTCATCTGGATATGCTCATTAGATCTCATGCCTGATGCTCACCTGCATCTTTCCCCCCTTACTGAGCCAGGGAGCATTAAAAAAAAAAAAGGTTGAAGTTTGCATCCCATGGTTTATATTATGAAAATACACGTTGTCTTTAGAAATCAGACTGTAATTTGAAAAACAGATTTTTCTAAACCCTAGAACTCTGAAAATGAGCAAGAAGGGCAGTTTGGCTCTGCAAATACAATGCTTGAACTCTCTGGTACAGGAGACAACTTCCTGAACAGAGCACCAGTGGCTCAGGCACTAAGCTCAACAATTAATAAATGGGACCTCATGAAACTGGAAAGCTTCTATAAGGCAAAGGACACCCTCAATAGGACAAAACAACAGCCTACAGATTGGGGAAAGATCTTCAATAACTGAAACAGGGCTAATATCCAAAATATATAAAGAACTCAAGAAGTTAGATAGCAGCAACCCAAATAATACAATAAAAATGGAATATAGAGCTAAACAGAATTCTCAACAGAGGATTGTCAAATGGCTAAGAAACACTTAAAGAAATGTTCAAAGTCCTTAGTCATCAGGGAATGAAAATCAAAACAACTCTGAGGTTCCACCTTACGTGCATCAAAGTAGCTAAGATCAAAAAATCAAGAGATACTACATGCAGGCAAGGATTTGGAGCAGGGGGAACACTCCTCCATTGCTGGTGGGAGTGCAAACTTGTGCAACTCACTCTGGGAATCAATTTGATGATTTCTCAAAATATTGGGGATAGTTCTACATCAAGACCCAGCTATTCCACTCCTGGGCAAATACCCAAAAGATGCTCCACCATCCCACAAGGACATTTGCTCAACTGTGTTCACAGGAGCTTTATTCATAGTTGCCAGAAACTGGAAGCAACCAGATGTCCTTTAATTGAAGAATGCATAAAGAAAACATGGTTCATTTACACAATGGAATGCTACTGAAAAACAAGAACATCATGAATTTTTCAGGCAAATGGATGGAACTAGAAAATATCATCATAAGTGAGGTAACCAAGACCGAAAAGGACATGCATGGTATGTACTTTCTTTAAGTGGTTATTAGTTATAAAGTACAAGATAACCATGATGTAACAGTTCACAGACCCTAAGGAGCCAAACAACAAATAGTTTCTAAGGGAGGTTGATTGATCCTTTTCAGAAGGGAAAATAAAATAGATAGCAGAGGTAGATAAAGGGAGAAAACTGGGAAGGAGATGAGATGGGGAGGGGATTGAGTGGGAGTGGGGGCATCTCATATAGAGAGAACAGGGGAGAGAGAACAAAAATCGTGAGGGGAATATCTCTAGGACATACCAGAGACCTGAGACAAAGGAGGCTTGAGGATGTCTTGGGAGGTGACTGGAGCTGAAACTCCTAGCAGTGGGGGATATGGATCCTGAAGTAGCCACTTCCTATAATCAGGCAGAACTCCCAGTGGAAGGATAAGACAGAAACTCACTACAAAACCGTCATTCACTGGAAATGTGCCCTGCCTAGATGTGCAGGGACAAAGACCGAACAGAGAGGAGGAAATGGCTAACCAATGACGGCGCAAATCAAGACCAATCTCATGAACAAAGAAAGAATTTCTGATACTATTAATGATACTCTGTTATGCTTGTAGACAGGATCCTAGCATAATTGTCCTTTAAGATGCTCCATCAACAGCTAACTGAAACAGATCAGAGACCCACAGCCAAACATTAGATGGAACTCGGGAGTCTTATCAAAGAGTTGAAGGATTTGGGAACCCGAAGAGGATAGGGACTCCACAGGAAGACCGACAGAGTCAAGTAACCCGGATCCTTGGATGCTCCCAGAGACTCAATCACCAACCAAAGAGTGACCACAGACTGGAACTAGGCCCTCTGCACACATTTAACAGATGTGGAGTTTCATCTTCACACGGATCCCCCAACAAATGGAGTGGGGCTATCTCTAAATCTTTTGCCTACCTCTGGATCCCATTCCCTTACTGAGTCACCTTGTGTGGCCTCCATTAGAGAGGATGCCCTTAATCCTGTAGTGACTTGATGTGCCAGAGGAGGGGTGATACCCAGGAAGGGGCTAGTTCTTCTCAGAGGAGAATGGGAGGATGGATAGGAAAAGCAGCTGTAAGAGAAGGGGACTAGGAGGAGAGGGGGGCTGGTATTGGGTTGTAAAGTGAATAAATAAATTTGAAGCTGGAAGAGCCACTGGTTGGCTATGTAAATTAGTGAAACACAGGCCTGCGCTGTTGATTTGCCACACTCCCCAAAATTTTCCACAAATATTTCTCCTTCTGCTTTGCTCCTTTACATTGTTTTCTTGACTTCAAGGTAGATTTGAGTTATGAGGTTAGAATTTGGTATTCCCAGGAACCTGAACAAGTATGCAGAGCAGGAAGTTGTTATGGAGATGAAGTGGTAGGGTAAGATGTAGAACCTATAGACGCAAACCATGTATCATTTGCTATGGAGATAAAAATGTTTCCTTGAAACAAGTATTGTTGATAATCACATTGCTTAGGATAGGTTGGTGATCTCAGAGGGTTTTATAGCACTCAACCCTCATCAGAGAAGCGATTTACAGTAAATGAAAGGTGATAGACACCAATTTTGAGGTGTTCAGAGAACCCATCTTAGAGAACTGGAACTAAGGTTGAACTCAAGATCACTACAGGCTTGTACCTAGTACCAGTTTCCAGGTTTCCCTCTCCCCTCCCCAACAAGACCTGTGTCTAGCACCAGTCTCCGGGTTATTCACCCAAAATTCTGCAACTCCGGGTTACAAGGCTACCTCTGGCACTTGACTTCCTAACAAACAACAATCAAGAGAAAAGCAGAAGTTAAGTTTATGGTTTGGCTCCCAACACCAGCCAATTATGTTAAAGGCCACAGTAGCCCTCAATCCCCAGTTAGATGTTTGCCATTTTTTATAAGACCTTGTCGGATGAGAGGTCAGGCTTCTCCACCGAAACTGTCCTGCGGGTTGGCAGTGAGTTAACTCCTAGCTCGAAGCTTGTGAGTAAAGACCCTAGTGTGATTGCATCAGATCAGCTCCTTATTGGTCTTTTGGGGTTCACAAATGCTTCTTGGTACTACACCAACAAGTGGTCACTAGACAGGGAATAGTGACCACAGAGTAGTCAGCCCTAAATGAGAGAACTGTTTTCTGCACACAACATGGCAGTTACACAAATGAAATACAGTCGTGGTGACCTTACGTACAAAACCTGTAAAAATTCAAGCCAGAAAAAATCCAGCATGAAGCAGGAGGGGGGCACAAAGTTCCACCCTGATATAGAAGGCTATTGGCAATTGATAGTTTATGGGAAAGGGAAAGTAAGTTTCCTTTAAAGATATGTGCCCTAGCAGGTCAATCAAACTACAGAACAGGTTCTACACCAATGATTATCTGAGCAGCACAAATTGTACTTGATGCGGGGACAAGAAGAGGACACAAAGTTATTTTCTAAGCTCATTTCTACACTAGAAATTCATTTCTTTTCATGTAAGTTTTGTCCTGGTTATTTCTACCACAAAACTGGAAAGGTAAGGTCATCTTCAGATTTTTCTTTTTTGGGGGTGGGGAGGGAGAATCTATTCAGTTAATTAGTGATAAGATTTTACAGTTCTCATCAACAATGTGCCTCAAATCAGTTTCCTATGCTCACTCAGAATTATAGTCTTGGAAAGAAACTCTGCTTGTTGCTCTACACACAGGCACTCCTTCCCATACTAATGACTGCCTAGATGAACTTCTTCCAGCTTGTTTTTGCCATTCTTGTTTCAAACCATTCAACAGTTCCAATTCATCTTCAGAGTAAGTCCAAACATTAGCATTATTTAAAATGTCATTTTAAAATATTGTATGTTTTCTCAAAGGTGTGGTTCTAAGACATCATAGAGACACATAAGACCTTTTTATGCATATATAACATAAAAGTAGAAGTGAAGAAAGATGAAGTAAAAATGAAGTACAAGAATGTGTCAATGAAGAGGTGATGACCCTGGTTAATTCCCAGTCTCCAAGAAAGAGAGAACAAACTATCAAGTATGTAAATGCACACACATGATAATGGTAATAATAATAACGATGATAATAATAATGTTAAAGTAGTAAATATAATAATGAACAATGAGTAATCTTTTAATATAGAAGTGAAGTCACCTCATTAGCACAGTAAATAGGTTAGCACATCTATCTTATAAAACTGTAGAAGTGAAATTGTCTAAGGGAATGACAGGAACTAACAAGAGTGGATATAAGCTATCTTTTTAAATTATAATAATACATGAAAGTAAAATAACATCTTAAGGATATAGCTCTTAAATTAGCATGCTAGTTCCCCATATATATCATAAGTAACATTAGATATCTAAACTTAAGCAACTATCAAAATTTTCAGAGTATACTGTAACATATGTGGCCATTTTTGTGACAGAATCCCTTACATATATTTGTCCAAATATCTGACCCCTGTTAAAAGTATGTTAATGTTCACTTCTATGATCGACCTTCCTTGATACTTCTTCCTCCAGCATGTAGGATTGGGTAACTCTTTTCCAATTTTTAGATTTGATATATGTATTCATAACCAGTCACATGGAATCAAGTCTTGTTGGTCTTATGGTTTTGAACTGGCCACCGTTCTGGTGATACTGAGCACATAACAGCCACTCATTGCAAACAAGTTTCTGAGATTGGGAAATTGCTCTTAATAACATTTTCTGCTGCTGCTGGCCACCGAATTCTTTCTTTCAGCAGGTAGGGAGCATTAACCAGTGTGGGTGTATTTTCTTTTAAAACTAATACTTAAGAATGTTTTATAATTCGGAAACATGACACCAATAAACAATTTATTAAAAACAACTGAGCTCCTTTTCTGAAAAGAGATCACATAAAAACAAATTACTTTTATATCAACTACTTTAAAAATGATTGTGGCTTTGCAATCAGTTCTAAGAAAACACTTGATTTAAGGTACCTAATAGCAGGGTGTTGGGAATAGGTCTTCGGTGGGGCCACTCCTGCATCACCATCCATGGTCTGATCTTATCCCATCAAACTTGGTCTGCTCAGGAGGATTGCTTCTTCTTTCAAAACATGTCTAAGCACTTTAAGATTTTTTTTTCCCTTTTCTGAGTAGCTCTTGAAGTGGCTGGCCACCCTGCAGAACTTACACCAGCCTCTGCTGCAGTATGACTCCTTCCAGGACCAGAATTCTTTCCTCCTGCCTTTTATATTTTATTATCTCTACTTTGATTTACACGGTGTGCTGTTGGGATGTGGTTTTAAGCCCTCTTGTAAAGATCTATTTTTCTCACCTACTAGAAATGGGAACTGAAAATTGATCTCCCTTCCTATTTACAGCCCATGAAGTTTCTTGCGTTCTATCATAAAAATTGTGACTCAGAAAATTACTTCTTAATCATGTCATGCTTAGTTCAGTGGCTTCCAAATACCTTCATGTGATGAAGCGCACCAAGGGCTCGCCTAGGAACTATGTGAAAATTAAGGTCCTGAGCCTCAATCAGCCACTTTTGAGTGCATCTCCAGGATTGATGCCCTACATTCTATGCTTTACAGGGACAGATGCAGTCCCGACTCCAACCTGGTATGAGAATTTGTAAATGCAGAATGACAAATATCGACCTAATGTCAGTAGTCACTATTTCCTGAACTTAAAAAAGTAATGAACAGTTATCAGTATAAAATGACAAATGAAAGGTGCTTTGAGACTTTTGGAACTTTTGCTACACACATTGGGGACAGGCAATATCGCCATCTGAAGACTCAAGCTGCAGACAGGGCTCGTGCAGTAGTTGACTGTAGTAAACAACAACAAGCCAGCACATTTGTGTACCACCAAGGAAAGTCTGGGATGTTTTAAAACTTCAAATAGTTTAAGGCAAGAAAAGGCATGGAAGCAGCTAAGACTGTATGATTTCAAACTCCAGAAAGGGGCTACTATCTGTCAGATGATCTGACCATATTGGAATGTCACAACTAGGAGCATTTGCCAATCCTGGTATGAGCTAAGGTTGGGAACCTCCTTGAAGGGAAAATTAGAAACCAGCAAAATTTTAGAGATTTGTTTTGATAGGACTAGTGTATTAGCTAGCTATTAGTCCTGGTCTCAAAAATACTATGTAAATCGAAACAGAGATAGAAAAAGAGGACTAAAGAAAATAGCAGAAGAGACTTAATTTGCTACAAACACTACTAAATGTATAGGCCCAGTCTTCTACAAAGGGACAAAAACCATGTTTGAAGAGGACCATTGCTAAGCGTTTTCCAGGGATAGATGACATATATCAACTATCCAAAGTATAACTAAATGATTTTAATTTAACTTAGGTTAAAAAAAAAAAAAAAAAACTTCAAATCACTGCTTGCTCAGGGTCGGGGTTTCTGAGTCATTGATTATTTTTCTTAGCATGGAAGGATGTTCTTAGCCCCTTCTACTTGAGAAGCTGACCCTAGACAGGAAGCTTCTATCCTAACTGCCTGATTTCTTAAATTAATGCTTTAAGCAACAAGTGATGAGTTTTCCTGTAGCATTTTCATGTCATTATGCTTTGTTCAAGTTCACCATCCTTCTCCACTCCCATTTCTAGTTCCTACTGCCTTCGTTTTGCTGTTCTTGTACCTCTTCCCAAAGTCAAATACCAATTTTAAGGTTGGGGAACCACAAGGATACATACACAGACAAACATACACAGACACATCACACAGAGACACAGATATAACACACAAGAGGGAAGGAGAGGAGAGAGTAGAGGGGTAGGAGGGGGGAGGGGAGGGAAGGGAGGAGGGGTAGAGGGGGAGGGGAAGGGGAGGGAGAGGAGGGAGGGAGGAGGGAGGAAGGGGAGGAGGGGAGGGAGGGGGAGAGTTTTGGTTTCTTTAAAAATCCACTTATATTATGTGAATGTTTATGTTTTAGTCCCAGGTGAGGGATAAGAGGCTGATCCACAGCAGGTGATTATGGTTTGCCTCATGTACTAGTAGGGTCATGGTTTTGACAGCTACAAGAGTTTACACTTAGAATTCTGAGTATTTCAGAGGAGGTGTAAATGTGAGAGCCCCAAAAAAGGCCTGGAGGCACCAGCAAGAAGGTTGCTGCTCCTACTTGCAGCTGTTGCAGTTTGTCAAGAATTTGTGAGCCAAGAGACAAGAAGAAGGTTGAAGGTTGGACTTGTCCCAAGGAACTTAATGTTCCTAATCTAAAGGAAGTATTCTAAAGAGGTCTATACCTCTTTCCTCTTCCAACTTTCTTTCTCTCCTGACTAGTGTTGGAGGGTTGGAAGGGATTAGGTTGGAACAAGGGTTGGAAGGGAGATAAAAGTATAAGAATCCAATAAAATAGCTTTAAAAAAGTATTCAAACACACATACATACACTCCCCCACCTCTATGTAAATTAAGATACTTCTGAAAACCTCAGGCAGTGAGGGAAACTAAAAAGTAATGAAGTAAAAGATCTTAAAAGACTCATTACATCAAAAGAATAGTAATCAAAAGTGATAGCCTGACTTTTTGGAAAAATTTAACCCAAAATCTATGAATATATTAATATATATTCATATATACATTTTATACATATATATTATATTAGTTAATTCTTGAGAGTTTCATATATAATATGGTATTTACATTACTCCCCCTTTTATTCTTCCAACTCTTCCAATGCTCTTTGTTAAATACATGACCTCTTAATTTTTTATTTTTTTATCTCTAATATATATATATGCATACTGACACATGTGTGTGTGTGTGTGTGTGTGTGTGCATACATGCACATGGATGTGTGTATGTTTGTGAGTTTCTACATGTGTTTAGGGCTTACTATTTAAGACTGAATAATCTATCAGGGGACTCATTCCTGAAGCATACTGATTCTCCATTTCTCATTAATTGCCTAGAGATTTTCTCTCTCCATACTGGCATAACTAATGCTTTCAATTTTTCATGTCCTCTTTAGTTTACCATGTTTATTAAACTTCATGGATAAAGTTCCGTTGTAATACATAGACTACACTGTCTTAAAGTAGAAGCATTGATCTGATAGCTCTTACACTTTTCTGTCTACCTGATCTGTGGTGTTCTCTGAGCCTTTCGTGCAGGGGTTGTGTTGTAGATGTATTAATTGGTGTTGGACACCCACATGGTCAGTTGTATTCTACAATTTGACCAATTGTGGATTTCTTTATGGTCTTCACCTGATACTATAAGAAGCTTCTTTGAAGAGAGGATGAAATAATAATTACCTGTGGATACAACGCTATGTATTTAGAATGCAGTTAGAAATTATACTGGCTTAGGGGAGTGGCAGTGGTAGGTTCTCCTCTAGGCTCCATAACCTCATCATCCATGGGCAGTGGGCTAAGACTACATGCCAGACAAGACATGTTCCTATTATGTAGTCTCTAAGCTCAATTAGATAGTTGTTGGTTGCCCTCAGGATGTAAGTGCCACTATTGCATCTTTGAAAATATCTCACCATCTGGCCATTGTGGTTCATAAGTATTACAACTTGGTAGAACTATTGATTGCTTTTCTCCCTTGGCAGTTGGCATAGTTGTTTCCAGTACTATGAGAGTTAGTCTTCTTTGTCAATTCCAGTTCAATTCCTCCAAGGCCTGAGGCCTAAGTACCTTTAGCACTATGGTACCTTTAGCACTAGGATTTTAGCTACAATCTCTGACAGGAAACAAAGGGTCATGACAATAGCATATATTGTATTGGGAGACAATTTGAGTCCCCTGACCAACAATTCTAAAAGGTTTCTCCATGCCAGAAGTGGAAATTTTGTTAGATAAATAGAATACTTTCATTTCTACCCACTAACTGGACTTAGTGTGTCATAAAATAAATAAATAAATAAATATATGACATGAAGTTGGATGAGGGGATATATGAGGGATGTAGAGGAACTGGAAGGTAGAAATAAGGACTGAGCAAAATCATATTTCATATATACACACTGTACATATGTATATATACATACATGTATACATGTATGTTAAAATTCAACAAAAACATTATGGTTCCCTATAACTTTTTCAACCATCCTTGGAGCAATTTATTCTTCCTCCATTCCTCTTTCTCTTTGATGCCATGATATTTAAAATCTATAATATAAGATATTACTACAGAGTATGATTCTATTATTGAAAACACCCTACACTGAAGCTGCAGCACAGAGAGAAATCAGTATTAAACAAAGCAGAAACTTCCTCATTGCTGATTAGCTTTTATAGTGCCAGAAGGTGCAATGCATGTTGCTGGAAGAGAAGAGATCAATTGTTTTACCCAGTGATGGACCCTGCATATTGCAATACCCATCTACCAGGCAAGATGTGTCCCTTTGTACAATAGTGGCACAGCTCTTGTGGGGTGACTAACAGCTTTCTAACTGGGTTTGAAGACTACTTCATAGGAGGTAATTTCAGCTAACCACTGTAATCCTTGTAAAACGTGGCTGAGAAGGTCATAGGTACTAGAGTAAAACCTTCAAAATATTGTCATATTTTTTTACTCTATAATCTATTAGTAATTTTTGTTATTTATTTATTTATTTCCCTACAGATTCTATTCCTCTCCCACAATCCACTCTCCAACTGTTCCATATCCCATACCTCCTCCGCAACCCCTGTTTCTACGAGGATGTCCCCACCACCCACCACTCACCCAACCAGACCTCTAAATTCAATTTGGCTTTCAGGTTCCCTTCTAAATATTATACCCATAGGTCTGTGTCAACCTTGATCAGAGAAGATTCTGGGTTTGTTTGGTTTTGGTTTTTTGTTTTGTTTTTGTTTTTTCAATAGTGAATCAAAGCACAGATACCTAGCTGGTCAAAGTGCTAAGAATAAAACTGAGTCCACAAGCTTAATAAGACATCTTTATTAATCCCATTGCCACCAAGGCTCAGAGAACATCACAGATGAGGAAGCAGAAAAAAAATTAAAGCCAGAGAACAGGGAGGAATACGGTGGTGTGCTGTCTTCTTGACATGACATGGCTATCCCATTCATCAACAGCTGTAGTTACCCACAGAATACATATACACTATCAGGCCAGCATTCATAGAGTAGATGATCTTTAGGGCTCACTTATTATTGAGGAGCTATTGACAATTGATAGTTGCTAAGGGAGAGAGAGCCATTCCATTTCAGGATCTAGCCACCCATCTTGTATTCTTGAGTATGGTTAGATTAGGTCTTGAGTAAATATTATTAATCTTTTTGCCTTGCAAATACATATTTGTTGGAAAGCTATGAATATTCTCTCGTCCTTTTGACTGCAATTTACAGTGTGAATGTTGGCTGCATCATTGCTATGCTTGTGAAAAGATTTGCTCCAATGGATAGATACACCCCCATACACATAGGAGCAGCACTAACTGGGCTTAGTGGATTATCAAAACTTAATTCATTAATTCTAAAGAGAAGAATAAATTGAGGGAATATGGAAGGAATCAGAAGGTAGAAATAAGGGTAGATATGATTATATTTCAGTTTATACATGTGTAAAATTCTCAGAAAGTAAGAGATTTTTTTAAAATGCTACTAGAACAGAATATAGAAGCATTAATCTTTAAAAAAAACTAGGATAAAAAATATTTTCAGACAAAGTATTTGGTTAAGAGCAAGCCTGACCCAAATGAAAAAGAATACAAGGAACTTTTCAAGTATACAACAACTGATCCAGGTGTAAAAGCCACCATACAAAAAGAAATACAGACTAAGGGGACTCATAAATGCAAAGAAATATTGCTCTTACAAAACAATAATTTAATGTTTAATAGTGTTTAAAATGAAAGTACAGTTAAAAATATTTATGTAAAATATGTTGAAGAAAGATGTTAAAAGGAATTTAAAATAGCATTGAGAATTTGAAAAAAAATCTGTGGTTTGTATTAGGCTGTAATCAGTCAGAGATGTACAAAATTTCTAGGAGATTGATAGAAAGATGTGTAGTTGACAATAAAACAAAAATCACAAAATATTTGGGTTCATTAAAATAAGCAAGGAGGCCTGGGGGCGTTACTCATTGAGTAAGAAGACTTACATAGAAAATGATACATAAAAATATATAGGCTAGCGAGATAGCTCAGTTGGTACAGTGTCTGTGGTGCAAATTTGAGGACCTGTCTTTGTTTTAGCAGCAACCACATCAAAAGCAAGATAGACAGCACGCTTCTGTAACCATAGAGTTGGACGTGTGGCAAAGCTGGATAGCTTGAGTTTATTGGCTAACCAGCCTACCCTCGCTTATGTGTTTCTGGTTCAGTGGGCAGTACTAACTCTGAAAATATTAGGTTAAAATTTTTTCTAAGAAAGGTATGCTTCCTGATATGTGTCAGATGTATATCCAAAGCAGCAGTATTCATAAAGGATAGAATGTGAAAACAGCCTGAGGGTACACGATCCAATTATCACTGATTTGAAACAGAGACAAAAAATATCAAAGTAAATATCTGAGTGATGCCATCATCATACCCAAACTGTCATTCTGCTTTCACCAATGACATTTTCTTCAATACATAAAATCATAGAACATTATGAAAACAAAGTTATAAGTAGTATCATACTTGAAAATGTTAACTTTATATATTCTAGTGATTAAAATACAGCCTCAGGAATCTTATTTCATGGGAATTAAGGCTATTATTGCTATTTTCAAAATTGCCAAAAGAAAAACTGGAACAAGAATTAGAAAAATATGTTGACAGGAATAGCAATGGAGAAGTCAACATTCACAACTTGAATTGCAATCAAAAGGCTGAGAGGAGGTTGCTCATAGCTTTCCAGTGGATTTCTTTTTACAAGACTAAAAATTGAATGGGTTTTGCTGAAGACAAAACAGAGCCAATCTAACCATACTCGAGAATACAAAAGAAAGGAAGGCAATCAGCAGAGGAGAAGCTGATGGGAGACAAAGGTATGTCAAAGCAAGGCCTCAAAGGACAAATGAGTTCTTTCAAATGAATCAAAAGTGGATAAAATTCTAAAAGCAGCAAATCAAGAACATCCAGGGGCACAATTATGAGTCTGGAGACATGGTCACGACTTCAGTGACTTGTTTCAGCAATGGATACAACATCATGACAGAAAATCAGTAAAGAAACTTGAGCAACACTGTAGACCACAGGGACCAGCAGGTCTAGTTGGTTTTTTTTTCCTCTTTAAGTAAATAAAACTGATGAACCATTACATAAGCTAAGAAAGCAGAGAAAGCAAAAGTAAGCAAGAAGTAAAGAGGGAGACTTTTCCTTTAAAAAAAAATACTAGGAAATTTAATTCAATAGCACATTAGAATTGCAGGGTCTGATCTGGAAGATTTTTTCCGGGGAGTTTTGGATTATTCAGAATGTGCAAATCAATCAGTGTGAGGTACCATGACAACAAGAAATCAGACATCTCATCATCATTGCAATGGATGCCTTCACAGGGTTTGTGAACAAAGTCAACATCCTTTCATGGGAAAAGACTCAACAGATTACATGTACAAGGAACTTATCTCATCACATTAAAGGCTGTGTATGGAGAACATTATATTAATACCATCATAAATGGGAGAACATGGACATCTTTTTCTCTAGTGTGAGGCACAATAGAATATCCACTCCCACTTCTTAACAATAACACTCTAAGTCCTAGCCAGAGCATTTGGACAACAAACTGAGAAAAAGGCATCCAAATTGGGCAAATAAGTAAAATTAGCAGCTAGAGAGAAGGCTCGATACTTAAGAGAACGCAATGCTTTTTCTGGAGACCCCAACTAAGTTTAAAACGCCAACGTCAGAAAGCTCAAAATAGTCAGGTAATCCATGTCTAGGGTTTTCATGACTTCCACAAGCATTAGCACACATATGTAGCTATACAGATGTAGATATACATATACACATACAAATACACATTTAAGCACACATACACATAATAAAAACAAATCTTTTTTTAAAAGAAAAGATGTAAAATTACCTCTATTTACATATAACATGATGATACACATGAGAATCACAAAGGATTAATACAAATTTAGTAATAGAATAGACATCTCAGCTGAAGGGGGTAGGGGGTCTGGATAAAGGGTGGGGATGGGAACAGGAGTTATCAGATGAGGGGAAGATGGAAGAAAGAGTACTTGGAGAGAAAACTGGAACCCTCAAATTTGAGAACATCTCTGGGATGAACTAGAAATTTAGTGCAATGGAAATTCTCAGTAATATATAAGGGTGACCTTAGCTAACACACATTAGCAATGGGGGATCTGGAGCCTGAACCAGCTATCTCCTATAACCAGGCAAGACTTCAGTAGAGGATTGGGGTACCAACCTAGCCACAAAACCTTCTACCTACAATTTGTCTGGTCTGCAAGATATGCTGGAGTAAAAGTGACACAGAAATTTTGAGAGTGGCTAACCAAGACTGGTCCAACTTGAAACCCATGTCATGAGTGGGAGTCCACCCCTGACACTGCCTAGAGGGCCAGGAACCAGAGGTTGGATAGCCCAGAGACCTAGGATAGAACCAAACATGACTAGGAAGAAACAGTCAATGAAATGACTCCTAATAATTCTCTGCTATACTCATAGATTGGTGCCTAGTCCAATTGTCATCAGAGAGGCTTCACCCAGCCACTCGTAGAAACAGATGCAAAGCCAAACTTTAGGTGGAGCTTGAGGAATCCTGCAGAAGAGCTAGTGAAAGTATTTTATGATACAGAGGACACCATAAGAAAACTCAAGGAATCAACTAATCTGAGCTTATAAGGACTCACAGAGACTGAACTTCAAACTAGGGAGTCTGCATGAAACTCGCTTAGGCCCTTCACATATATGTTACAATTGTGTAACTTGGTTTTCTTGAACTCCTAACAGTGGGAGCAGGAATTGTCTCTGACACTTTTGCCTATTTGAGACTCTTTCCTCCTTCTAGATTTTCATGTCCAGCCTTCATAGGAAGGGAGGTGCCTAGTCTTACTACAACTGATTGATAAGCATGGGAGTCCTGCGTACTTTCTATTTCTTCTACAATTTACAAACCATGCTCTTCCAGCCAGCATCTGGCATGTAGCCCCGTGTGGCTACCAGTAAATGAAGCTCATCAAAAACAGTATAGAATAGTGTTCAGGCTGGATCTCAAAACACGTACTGTATAGTGTTACTTGTATGTGTTGACAGTTTTGATATTAGAAAGTCAATTCTTGTGTTTGTCCCTGGTGAATACTATTTTGCTCTTTCTTAGCATTCATTAGTTGCCTGTAGTTCTTTGTCTGAGCTTGAGACCTCATGAGCTTTCCCCTTCCACATTAGCATGTCTATTAATGTCATTCTTTTAGGCAGCCATGTTGGTGAAACATCATGGATGTGGCTTCTGACATTTCTAGTAGACCATCTCACAGCAGACTCCCCATTACTCTGACCCTTACAATCTTTCCATTTCCTCTACAACTCTTCAACTGGGCTCTACAACTCCTCATTTATGTTTTTGGAATATATATGTACATGCACAAACACATTCACACACATATCATATATGTGGTGGTTTGAATATGTTTGGCCCCAATAGACTCATGTGTTGGAATGCTTGGCCCATAGGAAATGTCACTCCTAAGAAGTGTGACCTTGTTAGAGTAGGAATGGCCTTATTGGGGGGAAGTATGTCACTGTATAGACAGGCTTTGAGGTCTTCTATGCTCAAGTTCCAGTCACTGTGAAACATAGTCTCCTCAATGCCTATGGATCAAGATGAAGAACACCATGCCTACCTGGATGCTGCCATGCTTCCCAGTATGATGATAATGGACTAAACCTCTGAAACTATCAAACAACACTTGTTAAATGTTTGCCTTTATAAGAGTTGCTGTGGCCATGGTGTCTTTTCATAACAATAAAACCCTCACTAAGACTATATGTTAAAGCAAAGGAAAAAAGAACTTGAAAGAGAGCAAAGAGGTATGTGAACCGATTTGGAGGGAAGGAAGGGAGAGGAAATGATATAATTATATTTTAATCTCAAAAGATATTTAAAAAAATAACTGAAGAAATGGTGGTTTAGAATGAGACCTCTCTCTTGTATAAAAAACAACTCTAAGTTAGTTAAATACTTTAATGTCAAGTCTGAAATTACTACAGCAAATCAAGGGAAGCATGCCAAGTTAGACACAGCTGATACTTTTCTGAAAAGGACTCTAAGAGTTCAGGAAATATTAGAAAAAGGCATTGACAAATGATTTCCATCAAACTAAAAATATCTGAACAACAAAGGAACCAATGTGGTAAAGAAATGGCTTACAGAAAAGGAGGCAAACTTTGCTAACAATTCACCCAAGAGAGGATGAGTATACCTATTATTTAAGACATGAATATAACAATTTAAAGCTCTTCAAGACCAATGGAGAAATAATCCAATCTACAAATGTACAAATGCACTACACATACTTTTTTTAAAAAAGAAGTATAAATACCCACAAATATAAAAGCCATTCAATATCTTTAACTATCAGCAAAAAATACAAATCATAACTACACTGAGATTCCACTTCACTCCAGTCACGATAATATACAGTGATTTTGACCAACATATAAGAGAATCTGTTTACTGTTAGTGAACTTAGTGTGAACACTATGGAAAGAAGTGTAGACTTCCCCTAAAAAATAAAAATAGAATCCACCTGTACTATCCTTGAGGACACATCCTGAAGAATCCAAATCAGGATACACTACAGATACAAGCTCACACAGGAACAGTTTAGCACATATTAGTGATAAACAAATTATAAAAAGCACTTAAATGAGATTCTTCTGCTTCCACCTCCAAAGTCCTGGGGCTATAGATGTTTTCTTAGAGGCCTGAATTAAGAACAAACAATGTAAGTAGATTATAGTAAGCTTGCTTCCTCTAGATTAATTTTTCCATAGTCCAGTGTTGCAATCATAGCAACATCATATATGATTAAGTGTATGTTGAGCTGACACATAGAAATACATTTCAATTTTCTAAATCACAAACTTCATGTTTCTTGACATTATTAATAAATGTATATGGTAGTATCATCCTGCATCCAATAATTCTGTCTACTTTAAAACAGTAAAGAAAGGGTGAGTGAATAAATAAAATTGTTCTAACTTCTGAAGGCAATGTGAACTATAGTGGTTGGATACTAGTCCACAAAGTCTAGCCACCTAGAAGGGGATGGTAACCCTTATAAACTATTTATTGACCAGTAAGAAATGGGAGACAAAAAGAGACATGTGAAATAATTATGCCTTCCCACATTTCCATAAATTGCTGGAAGCAACTGTATTTTCTGAAGAGTAAGTTTCAGGGAGAGACCAGCCCAAGTACTCAGTAGATACATCTTGGTACCTCCTCATGAAGGAGTACCAGTTTGGAAATACATTACATCTAACCTCCTCCCTACTTCCATCTCATGCCTAAGTGCTAGGATTGTATGTTGGGTCCAGTTCCTATACTCAAATGATCATCTTAGTCAAGAGAAAGAAAAATTCTCCTAGTGCAATTCCCATAGGGAAAGAATCCTTGAAAGATAAAGATCAGAACGACTTTCCAGAGGAGGGTCCATGCTCTAATCATAGAGAAACTTCTAGTAATGTTGTATTGAAGTGATCAGGTGAATGAAAAAAGAAGGTTGTGCCGGGAAAGAGAAAAAAGTGGCCATTGCTCAGAAGGGTCAGCATGCTTGCTCCATGACACAGGAGATAAAAAGGCTGTAAACACCCAAGTTAGGAGAACAGATCAAATCACAGGATGGACTAGGGAAGCAAAGACCTCTCAAAGATGATTCAAAGCAAAACAGTATTCTAAGTTGAGATATACTTCCATCACACAGCCATACACTAAGGTTATGCCAAGTGCTGGACACTAAAGACTCTGAAGGCCTTTTGCCTCTGTTGTGGAGTAGAATGTTTGTAGTAAAAAAAAAAAAATGAGTGTATTTAATGGTTCCAGGCTTAAGGAATATAGCTCTACAGTTTCAAACTTACTCTAGGCCTCTGTAAAGACCATAACCTTGGCTATGCTGTCTCTGTTCTTCATGGCTATATGAGATTACTGCTAATAGACCCCACATATATAAAGTAGGCACCTAGAAGCCATTTACACAAAATTAGAGTAGATATTATATCAACAGTCTAGGCATGAGTGTAGGGAATGGGTTGCCTATTAACTGACAACTGGTTTCAGTTACTTAGCTATGAGGTACTGGAAATCTATTCCATTCGCAGCTTATGCCTTATGTCCTTTTACAGAACAAGCCACATTGGGTTCAGTGGGCTAGATCCTGTCTCTGTCTTATTCTCAATCCTGTCTAACATACCTTTACAGGCAGTACAACTCAGTTATTTACACTTGTTTCTTTCATAGTTGACAGAATAATATTTTTCACATTAAATGCAACCCCTTGTCCCCATCCCATTTACATGTTTCAGATTTATAAGGCCTCTTATGGAGCCTCTATAGTTGTTTACACAGTCCAGAACTTTCCTGTGGGGATCTCCTTCCTAGGATATTTAAGGTCATGTTGAATTGTTCCTTGTTCTTCAGAATCTAGAACTTGTCCAAATTTATAGGAGGTCAGAAAGATGGTGCACACCATATCATATCCAGTTCCATATCTTTAACCCTTTAAGTGATTAGCCATGGTAACTGATTGAACTGAAATTACAAATATACAACAGTTTGATTCCTGTAGCTGTCAAAATGGATATACATTAAGGTTTATATATTTTGATTGTCTGGCTTTGATATATAGTAATAATTACAATAAAAAATAACTTAGGGATACACACTCTTCCACTTCAGGAACTATTCTTTCTCTATGAATTTCTTATATGCTGGGATCCTTTTCTCTCTGCATCAGATAGTTGATGTGAGATAATTGATCGCAATACTAGTTTGGTTTGAACATATGTGTATTGTTTGGCTCTGCTCTGCTTCACTTATATTGCAAAGAATAAAGAAGCTGAGAGAAGCTGGAGGGAGATTAAAGGGTAGGAAGAAGATATCATTCAGATTCTTTCTTCTCCCTTTCCCCTTAAGGCAGCATCTTCAGAAGTGGCTGTATTACTCACCAGTGCGACTTCCAGGGAGAGTTAGCCTATCTAACATGGCTTTAAACTGGGACTACCTGATTCCTGCCTCTGGTGATGACATCTTCCTTTATTCTTCTTGATTCGTTCCAAATGGACTTAATTACACTCTTTGGATATCTGTCATCTCAGTTATCGTTAGAATGGACACTATCCTATACTGGCTTATGTGTATAAATAGTTGAGCCCCAGCTGGTGTGTGTTTTAGAGAAGGTGTGGAATCTATTGGACATGGGCATGAATGTCTGATGTAGGCCTCAAAAGGTGGGCCATGGAAACTGTATTGCTCTGTTTCTAGTCTAAGTGCTCTGATCCATGAGCCCTCAGGATATGAGGACCAATGCAATCAACTTTAACCTGGGCTGCATCAGCCACCATGTCTTCCTATCAGGATATACCACATGTCCTAAACTGTAATCCAAATAAATCTTTCCTCCATAAATTGTTTCTGTCAGGTATTCTGTCACAACAGTGAGAATAGTAATTGTACTCCATACAACCAAACGTCTGCATTTTAATCTCTCTGTTCTAAATATTTTAAATACCCTTTGCCCAATAGATCCCAGATCATGTAGCACACCATGCTAAAATTACATATCTTTTACTCAAACAAGCATGAGTTGACCATTTTATTAATATCATAGGGAATGAGAGACCAAGCCTTTTATTCAATGCAATTAACAGCTTGTGCTTCAGAAATTATTGTCCATTAAATTCGCCATTGAGGCTCTGCTTGGTATAACTATCATGTCCTTATAAATCTGTCACATTTGCTACAATATAAAAGCACAAACCAACAATTCTCTTTCAATAGACACAAAGGCTGAGTCACAAGGAGGCATCATATTCATAGACTGCTGTGGTTGAGTGGATATGGGAAGAGGCTGTGCACTTGAGCAGTACTCTTGGCTCAGAAAGGCTGCCAGTGTTTAATCCAAATATTTTGAAGGGGGATGCTTGGTGAGAGAATTTGCTTGGCATGCACAGGGTCCCGTATTTGATCTTCAGTGCTGCCAAAGTAACAATAAAACAAATTATTTGCTAAAATATTCTGAGAATTCTCATTCAAATATATTTTATAAATCCACAAACAGAGAACCAGAAAGATGAGGCTTTTCCACAGCCAACTGTAGGCTCAAAATACCATGGCTCTTGGCTCTCAAAACCATACTCCCTTAAAACTGACAGTTCAAATCAGCTCCTGTGGTTTGCTTTCTAATTATTCTCATTCTTATCCTAAGAGGAAATAATTAACGTGCTGTGATCATTCATTTCAGGTTTTTATTTAATAATAAAAACATCTATGTGTCATGTGATTCATAAACCTCATAGATCATTGAAAAATGGTCTTAGTCTTAGTTAACATATGCTGTGGGCAAGTAATTTTTAAATCATGATTCCTTCTGCATCTTGTATGACATAATCTGGACCTAATTTAAGCAGGTATGATCATTGACTTTTATAATTTATTCAGTCACTTAACAAATATACTTTGAGATTCTTCAGTGATGTTAACAGTTTGGGTTTGGATGGCAGAGCAATGAACAAGAAAGCTATTCCCAGTCTCCTGAAGATTCAAAACCATACAGGGAGATCATTCATAGATAAGAGATAAAGAACTGAGAAAAAATAGCCTGCAATAATTACTGTAAATGGAACCAATAGAATGCTGTGGTGAATGTTAAAGTGAAAGAATACTGTGAATAATCATGTATAATTTGTACAACACAACTCCAGGAAAAGTCACAAGTGTTATGAATGCTGCAGAATTACTGCAAAACTCAATTTCTGACAAGTGACAGTGAAATATCTTTTTCAAGCAACCTTTTACTATGGTTATTTTTCTGAGAGATGGAAGAGCAAAGTGTTGAGGAGGGGATTTTTATTGTTGTTTTGTTTATGTTTTTGGTTTTGTTAGTTAGTTTGTTTTTTGTAATTTGCCCAAATGCACCATGGGAACTGTGTAACAGAAGGAAACTTTTTAGAAGCCTGTTAGGTGAGACCACTTGCATGAAGTAACATGTCAATGGATCAGGTGGTCATTTGGAGAAAAGAATAAAAGCACAATCCTGTCTTTTCTCCTGTTCTGTTGTATGACATTATGTTCTGATGACAAGCCATGAGGCTCTTCATAAAGGAATGTGACTTCCGTCAGCACCTTGTGCTTTGAGTCCTTTTAGTTCCTTTAGAAAAATCACCCTTTCCTCTCCAGCACAAAGTTTTGGGGTTTCCCATCAAGGTTAGGAATGTAATCTTGGGCTGTGGTAATTTAACTAACTAGCCTCATTAGCAAGAAGGTCTGAGCATCTTGTAATTTGACCTAAATGGGTTTCTAAGAGAACCACCACTCAGTGTATTCATTTCTTCCATTTTCCTTTCTCCTGTGTACCAGGTACTCTATATTTAACTATCGAATAGAATTAACACACCATATTCTTAATGACATTATGAAAATAGTAACTACTAACATTTTCAAACATTGATGAAAATTTCAAGGACTATGTGAAGAGATTTTATAATCCTAAGTGCTTACATTTTAAATTAATATAGACGGGGTATTTTACTCAATTTATAGAGGAATCAGACGTGGCACACTGTACTGTGTACTTGACACAGGTAAAGTCATTTGGAAGAAGGAACTTCAATTGAGAAAATGTGTTCATTAGATTGCAAATCTGTAGGGCATTTTCTTAATCCTTTACTGGCAGGGCCCAATCTACTGTGAAAAGTGCCATCCCTAGGTCCTGAGTTGTATGAGAAACGAAGCAGAATAATCCATGAGGAATAAATAGTCCAGTAAGCAACATTCCTCCACGGACTCTGCTCCAGTTCCTATTTTTAGATTACGCCTTGAGTTCCTGTCTTGGCTTCTCTAGATGAACTATAACTATAAGCTAAGTAAACCATTTCTTCCCCAAGTGGGTGATGGTGGGGTGATGATAGAATTAGATTCCTACTCTCCTAAGCTCCCTTAATAATAGTAAGAAAACAATTCCAACCTTTTTGAGGTACTTTCTGCTTCTCTATACATATTTGCATAGGTTACTCACCTTCTTAATTGTAGAAATTCCCCTTGTTTCCTTATTTCTTAGGATGAATCTGCCTTCACAATCTCCTCAGAGAGTCTAAGCACAAGGAAAGGAATTCCCAGCTTATGCCTAAAAGTATTTTTCATGCATCTAGTGCTGCACTCCCTATAGAACTCTCATGTAGTTCTTTAACTATCTGAAGCATAAGAGGAAAAGAACATCAATTAACCAGAGAGCAATTTGCCCTTCTCATATATTGCAAGAAAATTGCTAGAATATGTAAAATATTGTGTGGCTGATAATTACTGAAATTTGCAACCCTCAAGTAAAACGAAAACCGACATCATGATATTAATTTGATAAAAAGACAATTCCAAGCCAAGAGAGTCTTTAGACAAGTCATTTTATTAAGCATCATAAACTGCTGTGTTATAGGCACAGCGGAACCAATAAAGCATTAATATAGCATCATGCAATAGCCAAGAGCAGAATCACAACCAGGTTTGATCAAGAACAGGTGTGAGCACAAAGCAAAAAGCAAATTGTTCAATTAATGGGAACACAGTTAAACACTCTTGTCTATCAGTAGGTAATAAATCATTGTATCCCAGTGGGAAAAGCTATCATAATTTCATAAAACAAAACAAAGCAGAATAAGCTGAGCAATTGCACAACACCCTGTAGTAAATCTTTTGTCAGCTTCATCTTGGCACCTCTGTCCCCAAGCTAATCACTATTCTGTGTGTCCAGCTTCAAACAATGTCCAGTAAGGAATTTTTCAGTCAGCAGACCAACACGTCAGAATGTCTAGCACTAGGAAGTCAGTGGCTCATACTGACTGGTGTAATGGGGCGAGCACAGGAAATTACAGTGAAACTGGATAGATGCTCAAGGGACGGCAAAGAAAATTAATAGTCACTCCAAAAAATATGCAACTAGACACTCAATCTTTGAAATTAACGCTGAGATTTATTTTCCCAGACAAACGTGTTTGCAGAGTCTCTATGACTGAAACCTCCTCTTCATCTCAACTAAACTCTAAAACCAGCAAGCACAGCAAAATTGAACTTGAAAATCTAGAATGTAAAATATAAAAAATTGGGCATGGTTTCTGTGTCCATAATCAAGGTACTTCTGAGTCGCTGACAGGACAACAGCAAAGTATTTGAGGCCAGCCTGGGCTTTATGGTGAATGCCAGACCAGCCTGGACTAAAAATATGTGTATAGTAGATATTATGTATATATGTACACACACACACACACACACACACACACCACACACACACACAAATCTGTGTGTGCATAATTTAAAATTGTTGAAGTGTAGCTGAGATGACATACGAATGAGTTCCTTTTTCTCTTGATTAATAGAATCCACTCAGCTTTCCATTTTGACAACTCTAACCTTAATATATTTGCCTAAATGTTTCCCAGACTTCAGGACTCATCTGTTCCCAACTTGAGGGACATATATGAATATTCATTGAAACAACAACTCACTAATTCAACAGCCAGGTCAGCCTTAGTCGTGACTCTTTTGATGTTGCTATATGAGTCAATGTCTCCCTGTAAAACCCAGGGTGTCCTGTCCAACATGGGATCATCCCGCCTCAGCCTTCCAAGGGCTGTATTCTAAGCAGACGACCATTCCTAGCTTATCACTCATTCTTGTTTTCTTTATTCCTTATTAACAAGTCCAGTATCTAACTCTCTGTGCTGCCCAGTTGTAATCATTGAGCTGACATCATGAACTCTGCAATAACCACGCTTTGATTTCTGTCTCTGAGCTTAAATTTCTTCAATATCTTAAATGTCTACCCATGCCACCAAATTCTTTGAAGATACCCTCTTATGCCAGAAGTATTTAAGCCATTTGTTTCTTCTCTGGCAAAGGTCAAGGATAACAGAGAAGGGTGTTGTTTATTCTTACCTCTCTTCCCCAATATGAGACTCCTTCCTGGAAACTATGTGAGGACATGACTAAAACTGAGGTACTTGGAACCTTGCAAGTTGGCCAACTCTACTGAGCCGCTTATCCTCCTTGTCTCTTTGCCTCCATTCACTAAGGCCTTGTTAAATCCAATAATATAATCCTCAGTAGTATCCCCCTTTCAGAGATTCATCAATAGTATATACATAGGTATTATTTGACAACTTTCATCCTATTAAAGAGAAACCAAATGTCTCATCCCAATAGGAATGGGGAGAGAGAGAGAGAGAGAGAGAGAGCGAGAGAGAGAGAGAGAGAGAGAGAGAGAGAGAGAGAATTTATAAGGAAGCTAAATAGAAGAGTCCAGAATTGGGTTACCTAAAATATCATGTTCCACTAGGAAATAGTGTCACAAAGTTCTTACAGCAATAGAATAATGAAAGTCATAAGTCTAGGCACGTGAAAATATACTATTAGAAATATCAGGTTACAGCTAAGTAAGAAATTCTCTGTCAGAGATCTCAATAGATAACTGATGCTATTCTTAGCATTTGGGTTGGTAGAGGCTAAGGATCCATTTGTACATCCCCAAAAGGATTTTACTGTCTTGCTTTCTTGTGGAGAGCCGTTTAGCCACGCCCCCAAGGTACTAGCCACGCCCCCAAGGAACTGTGGAGAGCCGGTTTAGCCACGCCCCTAAGGCGGACGTGAGCCTTGGCTTGTCCTTGCCAGTTACAACTCCTTATATGGTGTGGGGCTGTGCTGACAGTGATGTGAGGTTACATCTGACCGCTCTGGACCTATGGGCTCGGACCATGCCACGACCCGTGATTGGCCAGGATGGTGTACCTTTTACTTCTGGACGCCATTCTAAGATGGCGCTGGCTTTCCAAGGTCAGCTCAGCTTCCTGAGTAAACAAGCCCATTGCGCATGAGTCGGCCTTGAGCCCTTCCCGAGCGGGCTTATGCTAATGAGGTATTGGCAGCCTAACCTATCCTGAGAGAACACGCCACCTAGCCTGCCTAGGTGGATATATAAGCAGCTGGCTTCTGCCGCTCGGGGTCCCGTGGTCAAGATTCGTTCCTGGAATAAAGCTGTCTGAGAAGGATCCAACCGTGTCGTGTCTTACTTGCTGGTCGAGGCGGACGCGACACTTTCTGTTAAGTTTCTATTTATGAATCTTTTGCAAACCTCTTTCTAAAACTCAGCCTCTATGTCAATGACTTTCTTTTCTTCAAATTCACAATACAAGAACCTAGATGCCACTGTCTCTGTGAATGTTTTGTGTGGCTGTGAGCATCAGGCAACCTTACTGCTTAGGTTAATCCCATTAGAGGAGAAAGGCAGAGACTATTGGCCAACCTTAAAGATTCCTGTATCATGGCTGTACATCAGTTAGTGAGGCTGGCTGAGTGGTGGGCTAAGGTACTTACCTATTCTGACATGAGTGGGTTCTAATGGAGTACCAGTAATACAAACCACAGCTCTTTATGCTTACGCAGGAAACACTTTACCCACTGAACCATCTCTCCAGCCCCTTCGGTGGTTCTTTATTTCAGTTAGAATATTTTACTTTGAGTTGTGCCATGTCCTTTGATAAGTGAAACTGAACATTTTCACAGAGCTTTTCGAATACTTTTCCTCAGTAGCCCAGCAATACCGAATAGGGTTTTTTTTTTTTTTTTTTCCTGATTAACAGCATATAAATTACAGTTAAACTGAGAAAATGTGTTCCTTCTTAACAGAAACATAAGTACCGCCCAATTCCTTAGTTTTCTTCTTTGCTATAAGTGTTTGCCAGTGTTTTTCTAGCTATTATATACTATGGCCTGTGTATTCTCAATTCTCAAATACAAAACAACCCAGGGTAAGATACAATGTATGATGCACACACACAGAGAGAGAGAGAGAGACAGAGAGAGAGAGACAGAGAGAGAGAGAAAGAGAGAGAGATAGAGAGACAGAGACTCACACATAGACATACTATATGCATATAATTTATATAAAATACTTGTAATTTGTACAGTGAAGGGGAGATATTCAGAAGTACAGATCCTAATACTAGAATACTATCAAGTTGTGAGCTGGAAACTAACTAATGAGAAACACATAACATGCATCAAATCATTAGTAGTTACCTTTGAGGATTATGGATTTTACCAATTAGCAAGTTCTTGAAAAACATACTGCATATTCATGGGCTGGATTTATTTATTTCATCTAACCATCAACTCTGTCTCTTTCAGTGACCTTAAGAATGAGGAATCTGGGATTATTCTTTGCCCTAGGGTGGCTTTATAAGATGTTTTGTATTTCTAGAAAATAAACTGATTTTTTTTTTCACTAGAAGCCATGGTTTGAAGTTTAGTCCCTATTCCCATTAACTGCGTACTATTGTGCAAGATATTTAACCTGTCTGGGGCTTAGCATTTAAATCCATGTAGACGACATTAGCAATATTAATATTAACTGCCCTCTGTTGATAAGGCTTTTGTGACTGAACATTTTAGTATTTGTTTGGTTTGATAAAATCCATATATATATATAAAGTGAGTTTTCTTATTTTTAGTGCAAAATATTGTGGCATTAAGTACATATATGCTACTGAACAATTTTCACCCTGTTGAAGAGAAACTAAACCGGTCATCTAAATGGGAATGAGAGAATGAGCAAGTGAGGGAGAGAGAGAGAGAAGGAAAGAGAGAGAGAAAGAGAGAGAGAGAGAGAGAAGAGAGAGAGAGAGAGAGAGAGAGAGAGAGAGAGGAGAGAAGAGAAATACCATGTTCCAACTAGGTAGTACTTTCACAAAGTTTTTGCAAAAATAGAACAATGAAAGTCATGAACCAAGATGCTTAAAAAACACACTGGTGGAAACACTAGGGATAGGGTCATGGTTATAGGCAAGTAGGGAATTCTGTCATGAGTTTTAAGTGATATCTGATGATATTCTTAGCCTATGGGGTGGTGGGAACAGGGTGCCCATTTATACATCCCAAAACATATTTTACTCCAGAGTCATAAGGCTTTCATGTCACACACAGAGGTGGTCAATAAACAGCACAAAATAATGAAATGAATTGAGGCACTTTTCAGAAAATACAATTGTCTACTTAGAAAAATCACACAGAATCTACTAACAAAAAGTTCCAGCGTATCCGTAATAAAAGACATGAGACAAACTTCCAAATCTAATTGTATTTTTATCACAAGTAAAACACATGGGGACTAAAAATTAAAATGCAGCACCATTTATGATTACTTGTAAAAGTTAAATGTGCAGTTGTAACTCTAACAAAATGTGTGAAGGAGACTCAGCAGTGAAATAATTTCACAATGCTAGGGGAGAAGTAAAAAAAAAAAAAAGCAAGTGGAAGTGTGTACAAAGTTTATTGACTGGAAGGATCTCCATGATGATGAAGGTATCATCTCCCTCCAGCAATGAGACACAGACTCGGTGGAATTTCCATCAAAATCTCGGCAGCACTACTTTTACATGGGAGGCTACTCTGAATATTTAAATGAAAAGCAAAGAAACTAAAATAGCTGAAGCAGGTTTTGAAAGAGAAATTCAAAGTCAGAACAGTCAGTCTAGTTTCAGGATTCATTATGTAAGTGCTATATCACGGTTGTATGAGATGACAAAGTTTTTTGTTGTTGGTTTTGCATTTTGCTTTTTGAGGTTCGTTGTTTGTTTGTTTTTGCTTGCTTGCTTGTTGTTTGTTGAGACATGTTTTAACTCCAGAGCTCTGAACTGGCCCAAAACTCACAATGTAGAGCAAGTTGGCCTTAAACTCACAGAGATCTGCCTGCCTCTGCCTCCAGAGTGCTAGGATTAAAGACGGTGTGTCAAATTCTGAATAGAGATTGCTTTTAGGGCAATACATTTCATGACTTTAATATAATCACAGGATCTGGATCTTTATCTTTATTCGAACGACTATATTAGGATAAATTTCCTCAATAAATTATTAGATACAGCCAGAATATTCAATTTTTGACTCAGAGCAGACTCTGTGGATGTGTCTATGGGTGTCTCTGTGTGAGTGTGTGTGTGTGTGTGTGTATTTGTGTGTGTGTATTTGTGTATGTGTACGTGTCTGTGTGTTTGTATGTATGTGTGTTTGTGTGTGTGTTTATGTGTATGTGTGTACATATGTATATGTTTGTATTAGTGTGTGACTCTGTGTATGTGTGTGTGTCTATGTGTGTGCATATTTTGTAAGCATTGTGGATAAATCAGAAGTGTCAACAATTAAGGTTACATTACATAATGATGCTTATACATAATATATTCAATTTACTCCACATAGTTAAAATATCTAATCTTCTAAGCTCTCTAAACAATGCATTCTTTATTGATTTAACCCAGGGTATTGAATAGGAATTTTGTAGATACTATCCTAAATATTAATAAGTGGGAAGATAGATATGTATAAACTAAAAATGATTGCCCAAGAGAGCAGTACAAACCAGAAGTCTAACAATGAAGACTTGCTGGTTCTCTTTATACTCTAGTTCCTTAATTTAGTGACAGTGTAATTCACGAAATAAATGATCAATTGTAAAATTTCAAGAAAAGATGGCATGGGATGTACACAGATGATCGAATTGAATGATCTAGAGAAAGCACACACGTGTATGGCATGCTGACACCAAGCTACCAACGATCCAGTGGAACATGAAGAACCTTGTCAATAATTTATGTGCTGAACATTCCAAACTGAACATCTATCTCAGAAATAACACAAAGAGTAAGGATACCTTCTAAGTATCACACAGGGGCTGGTTAGTTTTACACTGTGCCCGAGTCATCTGAGAGGAGAACTTCAGTTGAAAAAACAATCTCCATCAGATTTGACCAGAAGCAAGCCTTCATGGGATTTTCTTGATTAATGCTTGATGAGTGAGAGCCAAGCCCACTGTAGGCGGTGCTCCTTCTGGGCAGATGGGTTTGGGTTGTACAAAGAAGCAAGATAAGCAGTCCATGGAAAGCAAGCCAGTCAACAATGTTCCTTCCTGACCTCTACATCAGTTGGTTCCCCCACATTCCTATGAATAGTTCCTGCACTGACTTCTGTTCATGCAAGATGCTAGCTGTGAACTGAAGTAAGTTCTTTCTTCTGAAGTTGCTTTTGGTTATGGTATTTATTACAGCAATAGAAGGCATACTTATACTTCCAGAAAACCTTAAATTATTGACCTGGTTTCTCAGTGGTTAAACGTTTGCCTTATTGAGATGAAGCCCTAGATTCAACTCACATGTTACTGAAAATGATTGATTTGAAATAAATTGCAAAAAAGGTAAAACTATAATACCGTTACAAAGAATATGTAGGAAGGTATTCTCAGTCTCTCAGCTAGACAAAATGATCTTGACCTTCATATTAAAAGGATGAACCAAACAAGGAAATCATGGGAGGCAAATTTCTTCATTCATGGCCCTTATTTTGTGAAAAGCCATTGGGGAAGGAAACAGCAAACTACAGACTGAAAGAAAATACCCAGACACTGTTACTGACCAACAACAAGTACCCAGAATTTATTTTAAAATGAAAAACAATTTGACCACATAAATATTCCATTCAGAAAATGAGCAACAGACACACAGATAACAAATGTAAAGACGTGCTCAAAGTCTTTTAGTTTTCAAAGAATTGATATTAAAATGAATAGCATTATACACCTTTCCGAAGACCTAAAAAATCCCTTAACAACTATATCAAGTGTTGGATCAGGTGATAAGGAACTAGGTCAGGTGTACACTGTAGCTGTCAGTGCAGAACATTCTGGACCTTCTGGAAACAACTGGCAGTTTCTTTAAATACTTTGTTTTTGAGTTTAATTATCCTGTATAGCAGTTGACTTTCTTACTTCGTCAGAGCTGCTGAATTAGAACCATAGACTAAGTAACTCAGCCACAGAATTCATTTTCTCACAGCCACGGAGACTGAAATTTCAAGATCCAAGTACCAGCCGGTTTGATTTTCTTTGGCTCCTGCTATTCTTGGCATTCACGTGGCTTCCTCTGTCTGCATTGTGCTTGTCCTCATCTCAAAAACCACGGATCTTAATCATTCCTAGGACCCATTTGAACTTACTTAACACTTTAAATGCAGTCAAATTCTAAGGTACTTCCGGTAAGAATTTCAATTAAGATTTTTTAGGAAAACAAAATAAACAACACAAAGTTGTGTTTCCTCAAAAATTCTTTCTATAATTTTCTTGATTTCTTCAAAAGGCTACTATAAAATGTCTGTAAAATGAGGGAAAAAAAGATTGTAATCTACTTAGAAATCAACTGGGAAACTCCTGACCATTTATCTAGAAAAATTAAAATGCATCATTATCCAAACTTGTGCATAAATATTGAAGGCCTCTTGAATTGTAACAATGAAGATGTCCTTCACCAAATGTACAAATGAATCCTGAGACAGTTGTACCAAAAAATAGTTCCCATATATAAGAGGAAACAAGTTGATAGTACAATGACCTAGATATCTCTTCACAGAATTATGCTGAGCCAAAAATAATCTAATTTCAAATAATTAAATGTTCTTTGAATTCATTATATCAGTCTTAATGTGATGGAACTTTAGAAATGGAAAACAAACTAGTGGTTGCCCCTAGGACAGGACGGGCAGTATTATAATGATCTGTACCTTGCCAGACTCAAAGTCTGTGTCTTGGTTGTGGTTTACTAACGATTTGAGTATGGAGACAAGAAGCAACTGGATAAAGAATATGTGCAAAATTTCTTTGTATTTCTTACAAATGCACTTTGATCTATAATTTTCTCAAATAACAAGCTTAGCTTAAAAGTAGTCATAAAATTCACAGACAACCACCCAATGCACGCTCCTACATGTACAGGGTGCCAAATCACCCATAACTCAAAATCACTGCCTAGGATGGGGATCAGAATCACAAAAGCAAGAGCTAGCAAGAGTTATTGAACTGGAGACAAAGCTGCAAGGATGTAGACAAGGAAAAAAGGAGGAACAGAGTGTAGGAGCAAAGGGAGAGAAGACATCAAGTGCTCTCACAAATCATCGAAGACATGTCCCCTCTGTGACAGTTACTGGAGCATTTGTGTATTGAACAGAACCAAGCAAAAGGCAGAAAATATTATTTTTAAAAATACAACTAATTGCTGAGATTTGGGGGAAATGAGTCTTGGCATAATCTGGAATTGAAAGCATCTGCCACTATTACTCTCTGCAAATGGAAAAATTCAACAAAGTGCCTCCGTGAGGAGGGGACAAGATTCAGCATGTGGTGTGGCTAAGAATAAAAAATAAAGGCTGGTGCAACTGTAATGATTTCCCTGAAACGTCACTGCAAAATCAGAGCAGAAATAAAGTTCTATTTTGGACCCCTGGAGTATGAATTTAGACCTCATGTAGAAAACACCACTTAAAGAGAAACAAATGAGACAGAAGCTCACTTCGCATCTTCTTCTTTTTTACAAGGAGAGTCATTTGATTCTAAATACACACTGAAAGCCTCTGTGAAAACTAATGTTGTGTATGTAGAAAACTGGTTTAGCTTTTGCGTGATGTCTTGGCATTTACTGACCAGAATATGATAATCCAAGTGTCATGCTCTTACGGAGAGAAGCCTCGTAGATGTTCAGTTTTATGTACAAATTTGGCAGAGTCACGGGACACAGATAGTTGGTCAAATATTATTCTGGATTTTTCTGTGAAGATATTTTTACACAAGATTAATATGTGAATCAACAGATTTTGAGTAAAGAAGATTATCATCCATTATATGCCTGAGCTTCAGCCAATCAGCTAAAGCTGTGGGAAAAAAAAAAAAAACAGAAAAAGTACCTCCCCTGTGGACAGGGAAGTTTTACCCCTGTCCTATGTCTAGACTCAAGCAATATCAAGTCCTCGCTGCTTCCAGTTTGCTGTCCTCTCTTGTATGTGAATCATGCATTCAGTGACAGTAGGGTGTGTTCTTAGAAATATATCACTTAGAAATTCCATCATTGTGTGAACATCAGCCTGGGCTTTTCCGCAGCCCAAGGTGGTATAGCCTATCACACCTGGTTACCAACCTCCACAACATGTATCTATAGTGGGTACTGTAGACAGCATAATAGAACAATAACATGTCTAAATAGAGGTATAGTTAAAAAATATTGTTTACAAGAGAACATCTGTAAGCAGAGCTGGTAAGGCGCCCACCATTCTGAAGCTCAGGAGAACCAGGAAGTGAATAGTCGGTGGTATCTCTGCTCTGCTCTGGGCTCTACAGACACTGTACACTTAGGGTGGACTAAGTTCATAATAAATATCACTTCATTGCTAACTTAACTGTATCCTCATGTTCTGGTTTCTTTTCTGTTGCTGTGATAACACAGTTTGACCTGAAGCCACTTATGTATCCAGTTTATACATTAAAGTTCATAAAGGTAAGCTAAGGGAGGATTTCAAGGTAGGAGCCTATTGGCAGGAACTGAAGCAGAGACTTTGGAGGAGTACTACTACTGGTGTGCTTCTGGGATCTTGTTTAGCTCCGTTTCTTAACAAGCCAAGCCAACTTGCCTAGAAGCGGTACCTGTACCTTCTGCAGTGGGCTGGGCCATTCCACATAAATTACCAAGGAAGGAAGTGCCTCACAGACATACCCACCAGCCAGTCTGATGGAGGTAAATCCTCAACTGATGTTCCCTATCCTTAGTTGTCTCTAGTTTGTGTCCATTTGACAAAAACTAAATAGCGCATCACATTTAACATATTTTACTTTTTATGTACTTCCATTTTTTTTAACTTTTACCCTTTGAAACAATCAGTTCAAGACAAATATATGTATACTTCAACAAACATTTATGTAAGTTTTCTATGAACATTTTGTTTTGAGTTTTAGTTCTTTTTATTTTTTTGACAAAAAAATTTGTAAGACAAGAATACATACAGTAACCTTGTCTCATCAACAGGGTTATTATTTTCAATGTCACCAGCCCATGCCTCTGCGTTTCCACTGGCAAGTATTCAGAGACAGTAACACACTCGGAGCTGTCAACTTCTACATTAACAAAGCTTGCTTCTGGACCGTAGCCTAGTATATCTGCCTGAGGTTATTTGAAACTTAATATGTTTTAATAAATTTAAAAGTACAATTTAAAATAATGCTAAATTACAGTGAAATACAAAAATTAGGAACATACTGATCATCATCATCCAGAATTATAGCTGTCCAATGATAAATCGATAAAGAAAATGTGGTATGTGTATACAATGGAGTACTGTCTATCCACAACCAAAAATAAATGTCCTGTCATTTACAAAGACATGGATGGAGCTGTGGTTTGTTATCCTAAGTGAAATAAGAAAGGCACAGAAAGAGAAATGTTTCATTACATCATTTATAAAAAGACTCTAGCAAGTCAACCTCATAGAAATTGAGAGTCCAGTGAAGTTGAAAATAGAATGGTGGTTACCAGTGGATGAGAAGAGTTGGCTGGTGGGAATGGTGGGTTAATAAGTATTAAGTTACAATTACATACAAGCAAGACTTTCTTGAGTTCCGATGCCCAGTAGAATGCTTACATGGAGTGACAGTAGACTATACAATTCAAAATATTAGAAACTTTGCAGGTCTTTACCATAATTAGTAACACAGTTTTGAGGCAACAAATATCTTTAACCTTATCGAACACTAGATGATACATGCGTGATATCAGAACAATGTCAATTAGAAATGTGAAAAACCCAGTTTCAATTTTAGCCAGATTTCTCTTGTGGCAATAGCTTATGAAGCGCAAGGGTCAGCAAGTCAATATGCCTGCTGGCTCTAGGAATGCTCTCTAAGGAGTTCTGAAGGAGAAAATGAAACGGTCGTGGTCGACTTGGCCCTGCAGAAGAACTAAGCTGGGAACAGCTCATTTTTGTCCCCATTCTAGATTACTGGGACACATAGTTGAATTACAACACAAATTGAACTCCTAGCCCTTCAGAGTTCCTGCCCTTTAAGTAAAGACATGGATTAAAAGCAGTCGGCAATGGAGGCATGTGGGAAGAAGATACAATGAGCCTGGAGACATTGAAGGTTAGTTAGGAATACCCTGTGAGGTTATAACTTGAGGAGGGAGAGGGAGAGAGGGAGGGAGGGGGAAGGGGAGGGGAGGGAGAGGGGCAGGGAGAGGTACAGGGACAGGGACAAGGACAGGGAGAAAGCAGGAGTGAAATTCTGTGCAGGTGAACTACTTTCCCCTATAACTTCCTGTGCCTTTAGCAACAGCACGACCCTGTCTTATATATACCACTCCTGTTGGATAATGTACCATCGCTTTGTATGCCAAAGCTTTGTCTCTGGTGGGCAAGTTATATCCTGCTGATGATGGACAGCCCCAGTAGCTAGGTAATTTCATGACCTGTGGCTTAACAGTGATCTACACTAAGGCCCAGTAATAGTCCAAGTCTGCTTCTCTAATAGAAAACAGCAGTCCACAAAGGGCAGTAGGGCTTTGCTCCAGAATCCCAAGGGACTCACTCTGTGATGCTGACAGGCCAGTCCATTGAGTTTCTTAGACCCTGGGCCTATGTGGCAGAATAACTTGTAGGATAATTGGAATGTGAGTGTTTAGGTGGTGGCCAGGGACAGTTATAAATTTTACTTCATTCATTTCTCAGCTAATGGTGATTAGTATTTAATATCTTGCATGTTCATAATCTTTTTCTTCTTTTTGCTTATCATTTGGTTGTCTCGGGAAAGAAACTGAATCCAGTGGCTCTTACTCCACAGTGGTAAGAATAAAAAGGAGATATTTATGTTATTTTGAAGATTGTCAATAGGGTTAGAGGATGGCTTTGGACTTGGGAGCAAGCCATTAGGCATTTCCTACACTGTAGGATAGAAGAAAGAAAAGCAGACCTGAGGATTAAGTGTGGCTGAATTCAACCTCTCCATCTGTCCATCAAACACAGTAGCTTGTCTGATCAGAGATCCTTTTGAAAGCTCAGTCTTCACACAACGTAGGGATTGTGCACACCTACTTGTTGTTAACTTTGAAACTTTGCAAGTATGGTCCATTAGTTTCTGAATCTCCAAATTCCAGAAACATTCCAACTGCTTTCACAAAGTTTTTGGGTGACACGTTTGCTGATCTTAAAATTGACAGTTCTCTAAGAATATACTATTTGCTAATCTTCAATGGCCAGATGCATTCTTAACTTTGCTTTGTGGAAACAAAACAAAGCAAAGCAGTCATGAGATCAGTCTCCCAAAGGCTTAGTACATCCTGCATAGGCCATCTTGTAGCTATGGTCCTTGATCTTTCTAAGCTCTGATAACTAAACAGCTGGAATCATGATTTTGCAAACTGTCTCAAATGTATTTCACCTATAGAACACGTTGTAATTTCTCCTTTTCTCTAGTTCACTTTCTATTTCTGTAATCAAACATTCTGACCCAAGGCATCTTTGGAAGCAGAGGGCTTATGTTGGTGTATCCTTCCAGGTAAGAGTCCATAACTGGGACACAAAGAGGGGAAGGCAAGAACCTAGAAACAGGAACTGATATTCCTGATGTGAACAGGAGATCACAGAGATTGAATGCTGCTTACCAGCTTCCTTCTGCTGGCTTTCTTGGCTACATTTCTTACACAACCTATACCTATCCACTCAATGATGGCACTACCCACAGTGGGCTCGGCCTTTCCAAAACAATGAACAACCAAGACAAGATAATTCCCCACAGGCCAATCTGATAGGGCATTCTCTCAATTGAGACTACTTCTTCCTAAGTGATTCTCCGTTGTATCAAGTTGATAATACAACTAACCAGGACATCCTCCAAATTATGTAGAGTGCAATCAGAGGCTTCTGTACAAGCTCTGTTGAAGAAATAAATGCACAGCTCTTAGAGTCATTCAGGTTTGGTAGGATGTTATTATATTTGTCAGGGTTCAGAAAAGTTTAATTAGTAACAGAAAAGAACGTGAACTCATCAAAAATCGAGCTGAACTGAAAAGAGCAGCGTATCACATCAGTACTGACAGGAGTCACAGACAGAAGAACTGCAGGAGCAAACACCTAAGGAAACTGCCTGCAATCTGAAATTCTTGCAGTGCTCACTGGTTGTCACACAGAAGCTGAGAGAGAAAGAGAAAAATAACTTCACAGAGGCACACAGGCTAATCAGTAAAAGGACTTTTGGAAAGGGATCTGTTTCATTTACAAGGGGAAAACAATGGAAGCACAAGTAAACAAGGGATTAAACAAGATGAATGTAGAACTGGCAGATACGTTATTAGAATGTAAATGAGTGCCAGCCAGTCACAATGCTACTAATGATGAACTTTGTTGTGTCTAACAACAAGAGGAGGCTAAAATAGCACAAGCAATGATATTGGAAATGAACTTACAGTAGACTTCGCAAATTCCAAAGGTCACATGCCACTCACAGATGCCTAAGCTGACTACTCTTGGACTTTTACAAAAGAAAGCGTTCAAAGACATCAAGTGAAGACCTACAGTAGAAAATAAAACGGGTATTACTTCAAGAAGACTGGGCAAAAGAAAATCAATAGTTTAAAATGGGTGGAAATGAAAATGAAAAAAAAATGACCTAATTACATTAATTTCAAATGTGATTGTGAAAAAGAAAGTAATTACCTACTGAGATCCAGGATCTGATCAGGCCGCCACCAATAAGCCACAGTATTAACGTAGGCCTGACCCAGAGCAAGGCTTCCATGGTTCCGTGTTGGGCAGAAATAATATAGCACAGAATACAAGCATTGGCCATAATCACTGTGATAACCACTCTTTACCACTGTAACGAGCCATAGAGACTAGGCAAATAAACACCAATCAACCCCCTTTCTGGGCATATAGGAAGAAATGCCAATTCTTTAAAAATTTTGTTTTATTCTACTGTTCTCACTAAGTCCACCATTTGTCAAATACTCAGTTATAAAGAGATACCAGTTTTCTTACAGCCCCACATAAATGCCTATCTTAACAATCTTCCCAGGGAAAACACACATCCGATAGTAGGTTCTTAAGAGGGCCACCACACAAAGTTCTACCTTAGTTTCCAGGTGGTACATCTGCTTGATGTCCCACTGTAGGTGAGACATTGACTTCCTACATCACAGGAATGAAATTAGTTTACTATGCCACATGTTTGTTCTTGGGTCAGTTCAGAAAATAACCTCACAAAATAATTCCCAACCCTTGTAATTCCGGATGTTTCTAACCATAGTAACATAATTTAGTAATTCCCTTTATATTGATAATGTGTACAGTTTGTTAGGATTATTTCTAAGTACTGAACAAGAAACTATTCCTCATCATATATTTTAAATTGATATTTATTATATCAATTTTATATAGGTATCTATGTTAATATGAAAGCCAATCTATGTGTATTCATGTATATTTAGTTTTCATATGTTCATTTAAAAGTTTTTAACATATGTATGTTGTACTAATATATAGTTATTTGCTTTTTGTGTGTAATTCACTATTTTTTATTTCTATTCTTGAGATTATGATATTACAATATAATTAAATGATTTTTCTTTTCCTTTTCCTGCATACAAACCCTCCCACATACCCTTCTTTGGTCTCTTTTAAATTTTTGGCTTCTTTATTCATTAATTCTTCTTACATGCATGTATCTAAATTATATATATGTATATGTATATATATGTGTATATATATATATATAATATATATATTCATGAATATTTGTAGAATCCTAAATATAACCCAATCAGTCCATACAATGTTATTTGTATGTATATTTTCAGGGCTGACAATTTGATATTGGGTAACTGGGTGATATGTTCTTCCCTGGTGAAGACTATTTCTCTTACTTTCAACATTTCTTGCTTATCGGCAAGAATTTTGTTGTTGGTTGTTTGTATATTTGTTTTTGTAGAGTTGGGGCCTCGCGAGATTTCCACCATCCATTTGTGCTGGAACCCAGATTAGATCTATTGGGCTGGGGAGACTTGGTAGAACAGAAGGTCCGAGAGTCTCACCAGATTAAACACTGGAAAAATAGGTGGGAAGTCTCATATTTTAGGTTTTTAACAGAATTATATGTCTTGCCATCCACTTACTTTCTTGATTTCATTCTAACATTTAGAATAAATAAATGGTTCTTTTATCCCGAGAATTTGAGAACACATGAATAAAGGTTTGAGCGCATTTTATATTGTTGTATAGAACATACAGCCCTTGTCCTTACCACCTAAATAGCATGAATTTCCTTCCAGTTATTTCACTTCATTCTGTTGTTTATTAAATTGTTTTTTTTATTGGAAATTTTATTTACATTTCAGATGTTTTCCCCTTACACCCTTTACCCCCCTCCCTCTCAGGAACTCCCTATCCCTTCCCCCTCCTCTTGCCTCTATGATGGTGTACCCCCACCCACCTCCCCTCCTCTGCTTCTGTAATCATTCACTACTTTCTGAACATAGACTGAAAATAAGTTACCTGTGTGATGATGAATATCTGTGTTCTGTTAGAGTCGTGGCTCAGGTCCTGACAGACCACAACAGGCCAATACAGTTCCCGTGAGGTTTATTGTGGGAAGAGGGCAAAGGTGGTGATGAAGACGAAGGGGAATGAGAAAGAGAGGGGTCAGAGGAGTCTGCCATATTTATTTGGATTGTGATGTAGCCACTTGCAGGTAAATGGTGGAAGTGACCAAGTGGATTCTGGGAATGTGTGGCAGTTGCCATAGCAAGAGATTGATGGTCCTTGTGTCTATGTGTGATGTCAGTGAGTTCAGAGATGATTTACCATGCTGGTTCCTGATACCAACATACCTCCCTTTTTCTTTTCATAAAGAGAAGAGTAAAAAAAGCCAATGATGAAAAGGGAATAGGGGCTTTCTGTCTCTTAAACTGCTTCCTGCTATCTAGGGGTGCCATCAATTTTGGGGTGTAGCTGACTTTCACCATTGGGTCTACTTGGTAAACGTTCACATCAGGTTCTTCTGTGGACAGTGACTAGTAATCCTGTAACAGGAACTGATTAATAGTTTGGTTAGAAATTTTTTGTATTTGTCGTTGAAGGAACGTAAAAACAATATTAATGAGGCAGGGAGCAAATAATACCAGGAAGAGGACTAGGAGAGGCATTACGAAAGGAAAGGGAGTATCTTTCATATAGGGTTTTTGAAAATCCCAGAACTGGAGGTCTCACGTTCTCTGAAATTTTGTATGTCTGATTGTAGCTCTTAGATTTTATTTCTCACTCTCCTGGATTGGTTGATGGAAAAACAGCATTCTTCTTGGAGGAAGAGGCAAAGACCATCTTCTGTAGTTGTCAGGACATCTAACCCGATGGGTTCTGAAGCACCACAGCTGCCAAAGAATTCGATCTGTTTCTGAATAGTAAGCATGGTTTCTGACATTTTTCAAAAACTGCTTTCAAACTTAGAAGTGAACTCATTAAATTGGGTCATGGAAGTTGTTATTCCTGCAATTCCAGTACCAGAACCTTTGGCTATTCCCACAGCTACCAAGAGTGACACAACCTGAACTGCCCTCTTATGTTGGGCAGCTATCATATCTACAACTGGGATTGGCAAGGACTTGTTTCCCTGGATTATTCCTAGTTCAGGAAAAGAACTACCAACGAGCAAACTCCTGACAAGCTGGCAGGTAGGCGATGATATACCTGAGTGCCACAAAGAACTGACGTGTTTTGGACTGCAGGGTACTGTGGAAGAGATGAGGAATCAAGGGTTGTGGTTCTATTGCAGTCTAGGGAGCTTAGCATTCCTACAGAATATGTCCCAGAGGTCTTAAACAGTTTGCCATGTCAAAACGAGGGATAGAGGAAAGGTACGGAGTCATGGCAACATCAGAGTCAGGGCAGCTGACAAAAGGTGAGGTAAGGTTACTTGGCAGTATCACTAGAAAGACTTTAAGTAGCAATTGTGAGTTAGTTCCAGGGGTTAAACATAGCCAGAAATCTTTAAAGTGACCAGATTTGGTGACATTAAGGAGATGGTACACCAAGGTCAAGATCTGAAGCAAAAGGTGAATTGACAAGTTAGTGCCATTTATGAGGGGTGATGTCAAAGAGGTAAGGACCTTGGAAGAGTGTTTGATTACTTCCCCTACTTTTCTCATTTTTTTTTCCATTTTAAATAGTTTACCTAAGCTTCTTTGAAGTCAGTACATCTCATCTTCCAAAATTCACTATGCATGTATGCATGTATGCTCTTCATATACTTTTTTTCCCATCATATGTTTTGACTGTATGACTGTCTGATGCCATGGAGCTCAAAAGAGGGCAGCAAGTCCCCTGTAATTGGGGCTATGATGTCTGTGAGTCTCCATGTGGGTACTGGAACTCCATTCCATAACTTCTTAAGAGCAATAGTGCTCTTAACCACTGAGCATCTCTCCAGCCTCCAAACTCCTTAATACCTTTTAATCATTATGAATGTGCTTTGCTGTGTATAGTGAGCCCTAAATGCACAAGACTTACTACTATTGTCACACAATGCCAAACATAGTTAAGAATGAATTGTAGCTGACTGACTCGATACCTTCCTTTATCATTTTCGCTAAAAACTGTCAAAAACAGAAAGATGTGTTAAATATCCCCTATTGCTATATTTCTGTCCAATTTTCTGAGCATACTTAAAAGCACTTTTGAGGGAGTGCTTATTTTACATTAATCTGGTATATGGAGGTTCATAACTGTTATGTCTTCATTGAGAACTTTTAAATCAAAATGATATCGCCATCTTTGTCCATTTCTGCTTGGGGAAATTGATTTTATTTTGATGCATAGGACCACTTTGTTGTTCTCTGCTGTTGGCATTGTGTGATTAATCTTTGTCCGAATTTTTAACTTTTTATTGAAAATCCTTTACAGTTATTTCTTGTAAAAACATATGACTTTTGTATTTTGGTTATTATAACTCATTTGAGAATTTTTAGCCTACTGGTGACACATCATAAATATTTCTATGCTTTGGATTTTCCATGTTTCTATTTTCTTTACTATTAGAGTATCTGTTTTCTAAATTTCCATTATTTCCTTTTTCTTTTAATTTTTCTAATAAGTTGGTAGGGTAGTATATATATTGAGTTAGTAGTGCATGCTTTCAAATATTATGCATTCAAAAACTATAAACTTTTTCAACACATCAATGCAATAAAGAAAATACCTTAGCTTTCTCCCTGTGAATGAATAAGTAATAAGAAACAGACAACATTTTAAAACCTCTGTACTCTGGACACTTACTCCTTACACATACTTTTAAGGAAATCTGACATAGAACAATGATGTATTTACTTCATAAATCTTCTCTACTAGAAATTACTTCTGATTTTAACTTTGATGTTATTTGATTTACATTTATTTGAGTATTAATTCTATCTTTAATTGGTTTTAGGTTTTGCCCCAGAGTTTGTATCATAAGCTTTTCTTTTTTCTTTTTTTTTTTTTTTTTTGTGCTTTGTTTCACCTTATTTCTAAGATATTCAGAAGATGTGTTTGTAGATCTTTTTCCTCAGGACCATAATTATGTACGTGGTCTTGAGAGATCAAATCCTTTGTGTTCAGACTCCATCTTAGAGAACCTGACCTAAGTAAGGTTGATCTCAACTCAAGTTAACTAACAAGACTGGTATCTAGCACACTTCCCAGGTTATTCCCCAACAAATCTACACCTCTAGGTTACAAGCCTGCCCCCAACACTTCACTTCCTAACAACCACTAATCAGGAAACAATACAAAAGTTAACTCTATGGTTTTGTTCCTAGCACCAGACAATTATGTTAAAAGTCACAATGCCCCCACCCCAAATCAGATGTGTAGCAGGCTAGATACCTCCTTCTTGCCTCTATAATGTGCTTGCCTAAATTAGTTTCAGGCTCCACATTCCTGCTGTGTCAGGGTTGGGGGAGCCCAAGTTTGAGCTTGAATAAAGAGACCCTCATGCAATTGCATTGGGTTTGGCTCCTTGGTGATCATTTTGGGGTTCACGAATGTTTCCTAGGACAACAGTCTCATTAGGTTCAAATGGTTATTTCCTCTTGGGCTTTTAAGGCTATACCTTAGCTTTTAGGGCTTTAGGCTCTATATCTAACACATCTAATATTCAGGACTGTAAGAGCAAGGCCATGGTTGATTTTGGTCTCTACTCACTTGCGGTGTCTGTATGTATGAAGAATTCGAGGCCTGGTATGCTCTAGGAACAGAAGCTCTACAGAAAGACTTTGTGTGAAGTGGACCGTGCTTCACCTGTGCATCCCCTAGAGTAGTTTGCAGTCACGACTGGCCACTTAAAATGTGACTGCAGAAAATTGGTTTTTGTTCACCTAAAATCATTCATTTAAACTACACTATTTTTACGTGATGGCAGCTACTGTGTTGGAAACAGGTCTTCAATGTTTGAAGGTAGCAGGAAAAATACTATTTATCCCATGATGTAGCTTGTCTGTCTGCCCTCACCACCATTCCCATTTTTTCGTTTATCCCTTCTCAATAAATTCTTACCACTCTAAGCAACTGGGTTTTTCCCAAAGTCATTTAGCTGGGATACAGATCTGGGATCTCATGGATTTGTGACCCTTTTTCCTCTTGGATTGCTTTCAGTGGCTACTGGTTGCCCCTCCCCTTGATCACTAGTGGGCTTCCCAGTTTTATTTCATCCTTTGCCTTCCTCTTTCCAGCTGCTTCTTTCTCACACCACAACGACCAGAGCTATTTCCCTGCCACCTCTATTCACAAATCGACTGAGGGAAGAACTAGAGCTTTGCTTTTCTCTGAAGTTCTCTTTTCTGAGTAGTTGGTACTTTTTAAAAGATGAGTTGTGTTGGTCTGGAAGCTTGGAAATTGAGAAGATCTTTATAAAAGGCTCCCACACTTCATTTCCTGTGAATCCCTGTCTCTCATTGTTGTCCTTAACCCTCTGTGGAGTAGCTGAGTTGCTGGTGTGCCACATTTAATTCCCAGATCTTTCTCGTTATTTTCCTTATGTTTTACACTCTGCCAATTTGAGAGACTTAGAATACCAACCTGTCTGACTTGGGCTACATCAGCAGATGCTGACATTTCTCCAGTTCCTTTTTTCTTTTCATCCATGTTTAAACTTCTGGCTCCTTAAAATTAAGTCAATGCTTTACATACTATCTCAGGACAGAGATTTTAAGTCAGATGAAGCTCAGATGGACAAGAGGGCTCTAAAAGTACACTGATCTATTCCAAAAGATGTATTCCAGGTACAAAATTCACTGTGTCAGAAATAACAGGTGGAGATCTTCACAGCAAGTTAAAAATTGCATAAGATTGGTTATGGTAAATCATGGTAAACCTTTCTATTTATGGTCCTGCTCTGTATTTGCTTTCATACTGTATATGTTGTTTTTGTTGTTTTTGTTTTTGTTTTGTTTTGTTTTTCAGAACAGAGACTCTATTTGCCCAGACCTGGTCTTTAGTTCAAGATCTCTCGTCATCAAGGTGTGTGCATACCACATCTTGACAGGAGCTACTAGAAAGTGTTTCTCTTCCCAATAATGGATTCGATTATTTGATCTTCTTGTATTTTTTCTCTACATATTCTATGTAATCATCACCCATCAGATGCATGACTAGCAAAGATATTGTCTCCATTATGTAAACCACCTCTTCAGCTGTTCGGAGTCTTTTTTAATTCCATGAAGCCCAATTTGTCAATTAAATTTATTTCCAAAGTGACTGGAGTCCTATTCAAAAAGTTATTGCCTATGGCAACATTGTAAATTATTCTCTTTATTTTTTTTCTCAATCAGTCTTATAGTTTTATATTTTACATTCAGTTCTTTGATCCATTTGAAATTAATTTTCACACAGGTTCAAGGATAGAGATCTAACTTTTTTCTTTTACACACAGATATCCAGTTTCACCAGCATCATTTGTTGAAAGAGCTGTCTTTTCCCCATGTGTATTTTTAGTGTCTTTGCAAAAAATCAGGTATCTGTGGTAGCAGGAGTTTATTTCTGAATCTTCTCTGTTGCACAGGTCTGGTTTTGTGGTGGTAACATCCATGCCAATTTTGTTACTGTGGCTCTGCTTGCTATACAACTTGGAATCAGGTATGGTAGTACATCTAGCAGTGCTCTTCTCCTAGAATTGCTCTTCTCCTAGAATTTCGTGAATTATCTAATCATCTTTAATGCTTCCATAAGAACCATAAGAACGTTTTGGATTCTGTTTTACTATACTATAAATAATAACATTGAAATTTTGATGGGTATTAATGGAATTTGAAGGTTGTTCTTGGTAGTATTTTTATAATATTGATTCTTCCACTCCTTATGCATGGAAACTCCATCTTGTAGAATCCTTGATTCCTTTTTTAGTGTTTTAAAGTTATTAATACAGAGATCTTCCATGTTTTAAACTAGCTTCCTACTGAAAAGTCTGCTAATAATTCTTATGGGCTTACTTTTATGTGAGGTGTGGTGTTTTCAATATTTTTTCATTGTTTTTATGCTTAGTGTTTTGATTATAATATAACAGGGGAGACTTCTTTGGATAGTGTCCATTTAAAGCTCTATGTGCATCTTGATTATAGAGGTTCACCTCATTCTCTAGATTTGGGAGCTTTTCTAGAAAGAAGCTATTAAATATATTATTTATTCATTTAGCCTAATATTCTTCTATCTCCAGAATTTGTAATTGCCTTTTAATGGGTGCCCAGTGAAATCATATGTGTTTGTCCATATGTTTATATTTTCTTATTTTTGTCTTTGTTGGTGCCTAAATGTTCTACCATATCTGCCTTCTTTTCCATCCTTAGATTATGTCTTCCACTGGATCTGTCTGTGGGTAAGGCAGCCTTCATTCATCATTTTCAGCTCTTCCTTTATGTGTGATTTGAGTCACTACCTTTTAAGGGTCCATGTTTCCTCATTCTATCAATATTTATCTTTTATTTTGAAGCCCATTTAGTGAATTTTCTTCAGATTATCAACACAATACTTTGATAAATTTACAACAGTATCCTTTTCTTAATAGTTTAGTTTTTAGAGACTTTTTTCTGATTCTTTTATGTTTGTGTGAGTATACTATTTGTATGATGTGTTTTTTTTTTTTTGTGTGTGTGTGTACAGAGAGACAAAAGGAACCATGTGCTGTCCCTCTCTCCTACTTTCTGCTTTATTCTTTTGAAGCTTGATCTCTTATAAACCTAAGGTTTGTATTTTTTATTTATGATGGTAGTCAGCAAGCCTAGTTCTGCTTCTCAACATTTGGCATTATAGACATACTTGAGACTATGGCCACACAACTTGTTATTTGAGTGCTAAGACCTGAATTCAGGTCCTCATGGTGAGTATACAGCAACTCTATCCACTCTAACCACTGAACTTGCCCTCTATCCACGACTATGAATCATTTTAAAATACTTTTGTTTATCTTTTACAGCTTTGGTTTTTATTTATTATGTTATAGATTACTGTCATGGACTCCATCTTTGGTTTTGCTTGATTTTCTTTTGTTACTTTGATATTTTCTCCTTTTATGAAAGGTAGATCAGATCCATTCATCTAAATACAAGAGTGTATACTGGTTATTTTGAGTTATTGAACACTTTCTGATTCATTTCAAACACAAGAAAGAACTAAACAAGGTGCATATGCTTATATTCAACATTTAGCACACAATAACCTTCTATTTAGCATGGCTGTTTTGAACAGTCTTCCCTATCTGACATGGGCACCTTACTATTAAGAGCCTTTTCATGTGTACAATTTGAAGCAATAAGTAGCTGTTCATTTACTAGATATAAGGGAAATTTCTCAAGTGCAATTCTCCGGAAACCTTCAGCCTTTTCTTTTGACAACTCGGCGATCAAACTTAGGAAACACCACCCTCTTTTTGCTTAAAAACTATCAACTATATTCTACATTTGAAAGTATTTGGTAGAATCATATCAAATGATGAAGAAAAGAATTATTGATTTAGAACTCATAAATAGAAGTTAGCTTTCTCCCTTATAAAAATTGATATTGAAGGTTTCCCTTCTGTGAGACAGTCATATACAAAGATTTGATGGACTGAACCCCGTAAGCATTTCCTCCGTGTGGCCATGCCATCTGCCTTAAGAACTTACCTGGGATATGGTACATAGAAATACCTTCTTAAATGATGCATGTCTTAGAGCTGAGGACCCAAAATGCTGTGCAGTATGTTGTGCTTTCGCAGTGAGACAGTTAACAAAGCCAAATTTGACAAGTAACTGAGGCTACTCTCTTTTCATTCTGAAAAAAATGTGTAAAGGAAGTCGTTGTGAGGAGAAAAATATTTAGTTTGTCTCATGGTTTGAGAGACTGTTGTCCATCATGACAATGGAGCCCTGATTGTTAAGGCAGGACTACTATAAAATTCATTGCATCATGTCTCAGGAAACAGAGAGTCTGGGTCAAAAAAATTGTTCCACTTGTCACCAAGAAGGCTTGTCTTTAACCAGCTGTTCCCTCTGTCTAGAACCCAGCTCCTAACACTCCAATACCTTCTGAAACACTTAATAGATGAGAAGCAAATGTCCAAACACATTGGACTAAGGAGGAAATTCACATTCAGAACTATATAGGGTTCACCACCATGACAGAAGCCAGACACTTGGTCTTTAGCCTAGAAACACATCCTCTTTTCAAAGGGAACCAGACCTTTATTCAGAATTGTAAATAGCAGTTGAGCTTTGCCTCTGCAGCTCCAAGGAACTCAAAGAAACATTTCTTCTTTATTAACCAAAGCCCCTTTCACCTAACTGATTTGTTTAAGTTTTGAAGTGTTTTCTATGTCTTTTGGTAATAATAATAATTACATTTTAATTGTCAAACATTTTTCTAAGTTCTATATTAGGTCCTGGAGATATGGACGATCAATACCAGATGGTTCTCATTTTCCTGGTAAACATATGGTCTAATTAACAGGACAACTAACAAACAAATAAATGAAGAGAAGAACAAATATTGATGAGTGTCTTTAGGAGGACAATAAAGTGTGGCTCATGACTCAGAATACATGTTGGGATGGTTTAAAGGTTGGTGAGACCATTCTGTTCACACAGAAAAAATAAGGCCAGATTCACAACATGGTACAAGATCTTTGCTTAGGCTTCTCACAGTAGAAAGACTCTGATGTAGAGATTCTGAAAGCAGTTGGAGGAGTGTGGGAAAAGTCAGGGCATGATGTATGGGAGTTAAGCATAGACCAATGCACACATGTTTTCTTTCTTTATGATAAAGAAAGGTGGACTACATATGTATGTATTACTATGTAGTCCAATTTGCCCTCAAATGTGTGACTGCTACTTCAACCACCTGAGGCCTGGAATTACAACAAACATATCTAGAAGGTAAAAATTATGAAATGAATCCCCAATATCATTTTTGTTATTAAAGCACTTTAGATAGGAAACAATTGATATATATAAATAGGGACTACTGTGGTATATTTTAAAAGTATAATACTAAAATGAATAATGGTTTGGAGATATGTAGCAAGAGTGGAAACAGAAATGTCAGGGTTTTGCTACAGCCACAGCAAAAGGTGACACATTTAAATACCTTTCAGGGAGAAGATAGATAGTTTCAGATGGAAGATTGATAATTTTCTTGTATTGGTATATATAGTACAAGAAGCATCAGAAATGTTCTTGGTATTCTTATAGACTCAAGCAAATGACAATGTCATTTACTAAGATGTAGGAGACTAAGAAGAGAGAAGAGAGAAAAATCAAGTGGTCCTGTTTGGACATGACGCTTAGAATTCCTTGATCCTAATGTGTAGTTGAATATATGTGCCTGGAATTTGCTCTAGACATTTGAATTTCTAGAGTTCATGAGTGAATACATAGAAATAAAGGTTCAAGGGAAATATGCCCTTTAAGAAGAAGTAGTGCAGAAGTCAAGAAAGCCCTCAACAAGCACAGTGTTTATACTCCAGAAGAAAGAGTAAGAGTCTACAAAGGAGATAATAAAAGGTAAAGAATTATGAAGCCAAAAGAACATTAATCTAATCATATGAAAGTCAAGAAAATGAAGATTTCAGAAAGGAGGGAGCAGTGCCTGCATTATAGCTGCTGAGAGGCTAAGAGAGATGATGAATCCAGAACTTGTAATCATTCAAGCCAATTGTGATCTTGGAAAGTGTGATATCATTTAAATCATGGAGCTGAAGAATAATAAGGAAGGAAACTGGAAAAGAATGTCAAAAGCTAATTTAAAATACAGAAAGATTAAGATAATTGACCAAGTAGAGACAGTATATGTAGAGGCGATTCCATAATTTGGGGAAAGGCAGACTAGGAAAGGGAGGTTACTTTAGCTACTGCTAAAGAAGATTGAACACAAAAATGGATGCATATGTGTTTCTAGCCTCACAAAGAGATTTCAGCGCACCAGCATAGCTTTTCCTGTTAGTTGTGGGAATAAAGAGAATTCTATGAGCAGGTCAACTATCAGAGGTATCATACTTATATAAAAATGCAATAAGAACATCAGAGAATGACTAAAACCGTCAGATCTTCTCCATGCTCTTTGGTTGACAAGACTTTAGATTATAACTTTTTTCTGGCTGGTTTTGGGAGGGAAGATGCCAGACTTTGGATACCAGGACAATAAGCTGTGGACCACTGTCAACAGCTGAAATGTATTTGTCTCTAATCACCCACAGAGTGTGCACCAGCTACAGCTTCATTTCTTACCAGTATCTCATAAGCTCATTTGTTTTATTGAAAAACATTTGAGATTGTCATTCTTTTACTTTAAATTCATAAAAGAAGGGAAAGCCACACACAGCATGAGAGAAGGAAGACTACAATGTCATTTGAATAGAGAATAACAGAGAACAATTATCCCAAATGCCAAAGAACAAGAAAACAGTGGCTTGGGATGCCATATTTTGTTTGTTTTTTTTTAAATACATATTTTGTGTTATTTTCAGAGCAGTTCCTTGGATTTACGTCAGGCTGGCCTAGCTGTCTGACACTGACATATCCCCGTAGATACATCTGACAACCCATAGCCGACCAGTCACCAGCTTAGAATATTATTTATGGACATTTTTAAACTCAATCACACAGCAAGCAAGACATACAGAAGAAGGAAAAGCAATATCAACTGTGTAATAACACTCTACTTTCTCCATGTTTCCTCAACATAAAGTCAAGAATTAAGGGCACATATTAAAGGGAGGAAGCGACTGCTGTTAGGGAAGAGTGAACTGTGCTATATTTAAGGAAAACTTAAAGCAGCATCACAGGGGGAGAGGATTTTCTGTCATTAAAATAAAGTGTCATTTTAGGTTTCCTCCTACATATGTCAATTTAATTATAAAACAGATTTTATACATCAGAAGCAATAATGGGATACTGGATGAGTGGGTGTGGGTGTGTGTGTGCATGCATGTGTAATTTTTAAATATTCAACATGAAGATTTCTGAACTCCAGAGAATTAATCAAACTGTCAGATCCAAGACCAAAAATTGAGAAGTACACCCAGTGGTGTGTCATGGTAACTTAGCAACCAGAGCTGAAGAGGTTAAGACAGAAATTACTGTCATTTCCTAACATTTAAGAATATCTACCTTATATATCCTTGCTCCCTCCCATATCCACATTCTGATCCCTCTTGGTTGTAGTTCACTTAATCACATCTTTTATATATTTTAATGATATCATGTATGACAATTTCTATTTGGGGGATAGTAAAAATCACTTCCTGGAGACTGAACTTGAGAGCAGCTTTGATCCTCCATTGGCCAAGACTAAGGCCTTTTACACATCACAGGTGTTGTCAACTGGACTTGTAACCACATAGTTGCTTAGCACATCCTTGGGACATACCGAAGGCTTTAGCCAGTTCCATGACAGGCTCTGAACAGTAAGTTCTTCTGTCAAAATTATAGTTTTGCAGCAGCCCAGGTATGGGCATCAGTACAGGATCTTCACATAGTTGGGTTAAGTTCTCTATTTAGGGCAAGGATATCATGCCCTAAAACATACAAAATAGTTGATGCTTGAGAAACCTACACAAATGAATTGTGTATCCACAAATAGAAAAGGGAGCATTATTTGAGTCATTGATAATGTATACAGTATTCGAAATAGCATTGAATTAGTAAGAAGATAGGGACATTACTCCCATATTTGTCAATAGGGACCAGCCATGTTGAGTATTCTTCACTCCAGCTCTTATAAGGCAAGAGGTTTGTTGGTGGACAACAGTAGTCAGGCATAGAATAGCACCAGCTCTTCCCAGGATCCCCCTCTGTGTTGCTTACACAAGCATGTATTTCATGGAGACAGATGTTGCTGGCAGCCATTTCTTTTTCTTCCATGTGAAGTGTTAACAGTCACACCATTCAGTTACTGCTCTTTGTCACTTGTTGCTGAAGCTTTTTGGTACCTCTTATCTCAGGGTGGACATGTGTGTCTTTATTTAGGAACCATTACTTGAGCTCCCCTTTGAGCAGTTCTCCATGCTCAAGAATGACTAGGTGATGCTTCTTACCCACAGAGACCTTGAGTTGATAACCTTCATAATGCAAAGTATTGGACATCAACACAGAACTGTACTTTCTCTACATCTATTTATCTTTAATCTTCAAATATTGATCATAGGACAAGACACACCAGTAATTCTGTCTGTCCTCTACATTAGAGATATCCAAATGAGAGGGGCTGAAAATTAGGCTATGGATGACAATACTTGGAAATGTAGAAAGAACATGACTGTCTCTGTTCCAAATAAACTTTTATTTTTGTTCCAGAGAAAGAAAATGAATCATAGATATGATGGTAATTTAAAAAATCTCATCCCCAACTTATGTTACAGAGAGATCAATGTGTATTTCTGTGTGTGTGTGTGTGTATGTGTGTGTGTGTGTGTGTGTGTGTGTGTGTGTGTGTGTGTGTGATAATAGGCTAAAAGAGAAACCAAAGTTTGCCATACACATTAACTGTAACATCCTTGCTTCTGGGCTGCTACAATCTAACACAGACCACATTTGCTGTCTCATAAGTATATTTATAAACTGTGTATCTAGATTCAACTAAGCCTCAGAATTGGACTACCTTAATATATTCATAAAAATCAACACTGATTAAAGACAAAAGTGCAACAAGTAAACAAGTATCTGATAGAGATGACAACTCCCTGTCTGCTTCTCTAAAAGCTTTACAAGGGGAAAATAAGGGCAATCTGAGACGTCTTACAAGAAATACCAGGATTTGCAGAAATTGCATGAAAAGTATTTTGGAATGTGTATATGTATTTATTATTAATTAATATAAACTGTTCTATTAATTTCCAGCCTAAGTGATTTTCAGTCTTATTGTATAAGCTAATGCCTTGCATATCTGTGTATTTATTGAGCAGCTTACTTAAAAATATGATATGTCAATAATCAGAAAGATTAGAGTCTACAATTTGAATCAGGCTTCTTGTTTTAGCTTGAAGTGGACCCTTCTAGATCCACTGGCTCCACCCAGCTACAGTCATCCAGGAGGCCCCAGCTATGCATCTAGTTAATATTGATCTCCCTGTTGCTTTGTCTTCCTGTCTTTGAATAAAGGACATTATGGAGAGAAAATTCTCGATTGTCGTTAAAAACATCATTTCATAAGCAATGCATGGATGATTCCAATGTATTAAACTGGCAGTGTGACATTTCTTCTATAGGATTTTTCATAATTTTACTTTAAAAGTCTACCACTTATGGCACATAAAGCTGGGTTTGTTCCTTGATTCAGTTGTTCTCCCATTCACTGTGGCATTGTGTGCTGGTCTCCATCTGCTGCAAAAAAGCTCCTTTGATGGTAGGTGAAAGCTACACTTACCTGACTATGCAGATAAACATTTAGCATATAGTTAGGAATTAAGCTGGTGGGTAGAGAAGTGGCCCTGGCCTGGGTAGGTTTTCCTCTGAGTTTCAGGGCCTCACTTAGTTGACTGGTTCATATTTCCAGGTATGAATTCCCTCCTGTGGAGAGGGCCTTAAGTCCAGCTATACAACTATTGGTTGCTCACAGGATATAAGTGTCACCATTACATCTTTTGGAATATCTTGGCATCCTGTTCATGTTGTGGGTCATGGGTATTATGGCTGGATAGGACCATTGATCTCTCTGAGAAGCTTGCAGAGGTCTTCCTGGAACTCTGAGAGCTGGTCCTTCTAAGGAGCCTTCTAAGTCATTTCCTCCAAGTCCTGTTTCAGAAGTATGTGGCATCTTCAGCAATATGGCATTAACCTTCAAATTTCTTGGAGGACCCCAAAGGCAGCAGCAATAACCTATATTGTTTTGGGAGTCTATAGATGATCCTATTCAACATCTCAAAGGTTTCCCACGTTTGGCCTGGCATTGTAAGGTTTGTTAGATTATTTATAGCTCTTGGGGAGTGTTAGTGCCCCAAGTGTTGGAATTTTATTATATACAGATACTTTTACACATGTATACGTATATATGTATATATATGTATATATGTATACATGGATGTATATATGTGTGTATGTGTATGTATGTGTTTGTATGTAAGTGTGTGATATATTTAAGTAGATATTAAATAGTATAATTAATTTCCTATGACCTTTCCCAGTCCCTAGTGTTACCTCCCTTGTCTCCCTCTGTGTTGCTCTTCCTTCTGTCCCTCCCCAGGAAAATTGTTCCTCCATTGTTTCCATTTCCCTGTTATAGCATCAGAGTCCTACTATTTCCCTCTCAAGTGTCCTACTTCCCTCCCCTCTCTGGTATCCCTTTTACTTCCTGGCTATTTGTTGTTACTCCAGTTCTTATACTCACGACTGAAGCTTTAAAGCTAGACTCCAAATATAAAAGTGAGCATACTCTGTTTTGCTTCTGAGTCTGGATTGCTTTACTCAGTATAGTATGTTCTCTGATATATGATTAATATCCAAAATATATAAGGAACTCACAAAATAGTGTTAAAAATTTTTTTAACAATAGGCTATAGATCTGAACAGAGAATTCTCTAAAGAAGAAATAAAAAATTGGTTAAGGAATCTCTTAAAATTCAACATCTTTAGCAAATGGAGAATTGTGAATTGAAACTACTTTAAGATCTCATCTTATTCCACTCACAATGGCTAAGGTCAATCAAACAGCCCACAACAAACGCTGGTGGGGGAATGCTCATTCAGTGCTGGTGAGATTACAAGCTCGTGTAGCCTCTATGGAAATCAGTGTCAAGAATTCTCCAAAGGTTCCAACTAGTCTTACACAACCCAGCTATACTACTACTTGGCATATGTCCAAAGGACTCAAAGGATAATGAAAACATGATATATATATATATATAATATATATAAATATAATATAATATATATATATGCATACACATACACTTTGGAATAGTATTCAGTTGTAAGGAAAAATAAAAGTATGAAAGTAAAATTTTGTGTTTGAAGATATGATAGGCAAAATTCTAAGTGATTTTTTTCTTTCAAATAATTAGAGAATTTTAGTTCATTTACAGTGCCATTTGATATATGAAATTTGGTTTCTGCCATAACTAGGTCACTAGTTAATATTAGAGTTAGATTCTGATCTCTATAAGAATATGTGTGTTATTGAAACACTGAGGGAGGGAGATGACTCCAGTGCTCCTGATGTGGCTGCTGCTTAGACATGGTGGCAGAGAGCTCTTAAAGAGTACACTTGTGCAAAATAAGTCACTGTGCTCCCAGTGCTGCAGGGAATCCCAGACAACCCAGTCTGCTACATTTATCAGCTTCTTAGAGGAAACTACGTGCTTTTACCTTACTCTGTCTGGACCCCAGTTGCTTATTTGCAAATTGTTAGAGCAGAATCAACTCATTCTTGTGAAAGCCATACTTCTTTTAATTCTTTGCATAATTTATTCCTTTAAATGGAACAGTTCCTTTTCAGTGAAGCCCTGGTAGCCGTGCAGGATTATAGGGTAAAATGATCCCGCTGCACATCACTTAGACACACATTTTAGACAAGATCTAGCACCCATTCTCGTTTACAACTTGGTTACTTCACCCAAACCTGAAATTGTCAAGTGTCCTTTCCCCTGTATCCAGCAAAGACAGATCCAAGAGCAATTTGCCTTAATAAATGAGAAACTGTCTCTCCTGCCAAACTTTCTTAGCCTGCTGCTCTTGCAAGCAGAAAAAAAAATACTCTACAAATGCAGATATAAAAAGTAACAGCTGCCCTTGTCCAAGTTCCTATCATATGTGACCTGGTTTTCTAAGGCTCTGTGATGTCTGGACCCTTGTTTCCCAGCAAGAGCCATAACTAACTGCTTTCAAGAGACTCCATCTAGGTCTGTTGGCAAACTGTACCCAGTTTGCCCATTAGGCGAACATCTGGCATGGGGACCACAGCACAGCATCCTCCTGGACCTTCGAGCTGAGGAAGGAACCAAACTGTCTCTTGTCAGAATTCATCTGAACATACAGAGGTCAGTGTCAGGTTGGATAAATGGACTGATACTAGAAAGAAACAAAATATTCTAGGGGTTGTGGGTAGCCTGAGGGTGATTGACTTTTCTGGAGAAAGGCAGAGAGTATAGTAGTGTGTTGACTGTCCTTGTAAAAGTATTTCGAGAGGTGGGCATGATTGGGTGTGACAGTATGGGTGTGGGGATGGAGTAAGCAAACATGTAATTAATAACCAAACACTACTCTACCATCAATTTATTCTTTCAGTGGTTTCCATACTCATCTTCTCCATTTGGTGTCTTTTATACATAAGGGATTTTCCCCCAAGAAACAACATGGACTTCTAGTCTATTCGCTATCATTTGTACTTGCTCTTTGCGCGAGTCATTTATTGAAGCTACTTCCTGACCTTTGAGTAAAATCAATACTCCCAGTGCTAAATTAGAAATATTGAGTAAGGAGCCTCTGTAACTAAAAAAAAATCTGCAGCTATTCTTTGTGTATTTTGGAGAATTATAAAGCCTCTGCTTACATTTTCTAGTCCATAAAAGTTAAAACACTGTAATAAAAATATTATTTAAACAGTGAATTATTGTTATACAATTGGTGATCCCCAACTCAGTGCTTAAAACAATATCCATTGATTTAATTTATATTTCTGGAGGTTGGAAATGTGAACTGATTTCATTATTTAGGTCTTTTAGCCATAATTAGAAAACCACATATTGCCAAATGCATCTACTACTACACAACACTTGTCTGTCACTTATAGTGGTTATAAGACCAGGCTATATTTCTTTCATCTTCTGGCAAACTTGTCCAAATATGTGTGTGTGCTTCCAAAGTGAAAAATATCAAATAGAGGCCTTGACTTAGAACAAACAAACAGAGTTCAATTTTCAAGGCAAGGAAACTCACTCCATGGTTTCATGGGAGGGACTACATATTGACCTAGATGGGTATTATTACAAATGAGTGTCGTTTTGCAATCCAACTTACTAATCACAATACATACTACATGTTTGATAACTTTCACACATTTTGCCAGTTTTCACAAGTGCTCAATAACTTAATCATTGTGTTCTTCTTTAGAGGTGAGAATAATGAAACTTAGGGACCCTCAGTGAGTGTTCCACTGTCATGTGTTTGAAGTTGACCAGCTGGCCCTGAACTAGGATTTATGTGACTCAAATATTTCTATTTAATATTTGTTTAATGTTTTTTCTAGTTTTATACTTTCAAATTCTTTTATTCAATAATAGTATTTCTTTTCCTCTTGGTTCAAAGCCTCTTAAGATTTTATTAATCCAATCTGTTTAATTTATTCCAGTTTTTCTAATAAAAGAAATCTGAGATGGCTGGATATTTGTTTTTTTTTTTTTCAGGAATAAAACACATTAAGCTTTCTTAAGTTAAAATCAGATATTCACTACTATTGATTTAGTTAATATTAAAAACATTTATTGGGCTGGAAATGTAAGTCACTGTTAGAATCTATTCTTTTCTAAAAAAAAAAAATATATATTGATTAAGTTATTTGTTTATTTTACATCCCAGTTGCAATTTCCCCTCTTTCCTCTCCTCCCAATCTCTCCCTCTCCCCTTACTCCACCCCTCAATCCAGTCCTCAGGAAGGGGCATGCCTCTCATGGATGTCAACCTTCATTAGCATATCACATTGCAGCAAGACTAGGAGCATCTTCTATTGAGTCTAGACAAGGCCACCCAATTAGGAGGAATGGATCCAAAAGCAGGCAGTGTTGTGAGAAAAAGACCCTGCTCTCACTTTATGAGTCCCACATGAAGACTCAAATGCACAATTGTTACATAGATGAAGGAAATAAATAAAGCTGTTCAGGACCTGAAAATTGAAAAAGAAGCAAAAAAGAAAGCACAAACCAAGAGAACCCTGGAGATAGAAAACATAGGAAAGAGAACAGGAACTATAGAGGCAAGCATCAATAACAGAATACAGGAGATGCAAGAGAGAACACCAAGTATAGAAAATATGATAGATGAAATTGATACGTATGTCAAAGAAAAATGGTAAATCTCAGAGGTTTCTGACACAAAATATCTAGGAATTTTTGGGACACTATGAAAAGACCTAACCTAAGAGTAATAGGAATAGAAAAAGAGAAGATTCCCAGCTCAAAGGAACAGAAATTATTTTCAACAAAATCATAGAGAAACTTAAAGAAGGAGATGCCTACAGCATACAAGAAGCTTACAGAATACCAAATAGATTGGACCAAAAAGGAAAGTCTTCCCACTACATAATAATCAAAACACTAAATATACAGAACAATAACAACAAAAAAAGAATACTAAAAGCACAAGGAAAAAAGTCTAAGTAACATATAAGGGCAGACCTATCAGAATTATACCTAACTTTCAACACAGACTTTTAAAGCCAAATGAGCCTGGGAAGATGTCTTACAGTCTCTTAGAGATGTAGATGCCAGCCCAGAATACTAACCTAGAATTGAATCTTCATACAATACTTGGGCAATGAAAATCACCTCCATCAAACAAAGTAAGGGGCCTATGAAGATAATGCAGTTGGTAAAGCATACAATCATGTAAAATCATGAGGACTTGAATTTGAATTCTTAGCATCCATATGAAAAAAATGGACATAGCAGTGCACACCAGAAATTCTAGCATGTGTGTACGAATGCAGAAAAGAGCTGGGCTTTCTGCACATCCAGTCTAGCCCATCTACATGGATTAATGGTTTGATAAAGGACTTTTTCTTAAAACATAAGGTGGAAGGGGATAGAGCTGGGCCTCAGTGATTAAGAACACTTCTTGCTCTTACAGAAAACAGAATATCAGTTCTTAAAAGCCTTGTTGAATGTATCATGACTACTTTAACTCCATTTCTAGGGGAGCCAATGCCTGCCGTCTCTGACTTCTGGGGACATATGGCATATATTGTATACACACACACACACACACACACCCCAAGATGCACACAGACAGACACATGGGTGCTCACACACATACACACAGTCTCTTTCTCACATACACTAAATAAAAATAAATATTTAAACAATAGATTAGAGCTGATTGTGGGAAGACACTTAGCATCGATCTCTGGCTTTCACGTGTATGCACATATGTGTGTATATGCATATTCACACATACACATTTGCACGCACTCAAGTGAAAACAAACCAAATAACAATAAAACAGCACACTGATTATTTTCTAATCATAAGTGTAGTAGAAAAGGATGGAGGAGGTCGGAAGCAAGAGTGGTATTCAGAGGCACTAAGACATAAACAGAAGGAACAAAAGTAAAGATAGTGAATGTGACAGAGTCGATGCTTAATTTTTGGTAGCTTCTTACACTTTGACTGTTGCTGAGAAGATGGTGCAGGGTCCTAAAAATAAGAGTGCACATGTCCCAAAGCCTCAGTGGCTGATTACTTTGCTGCTGGATTATCACTTCACTTTTCTATTCTTAGATTTCTGCATTTATAAGCTAAGGATGTTGGAGTTGAAAACACTGTATGTAGAATAATAATATCATTTAAAATTACTGTACAGTGCCATCTGAAGCAGGAATTTAGTGCTGAGATGTAAACAGCCCATGGTTCTGGGCCCTCCCTATTGGCACAAAATTAATAGTCTCTCCAGTTTTTAACCTGCTAGCCTTTAATGAGAATATGAATGTTCCCTGTGGCTGCAGAAGAGAATGCCTGTCTTCATGCTCCTGAATTCCCTGAAGAGCAGCCACAATGGTCTCCTATATGGTTTCCCATAATGATCAGTCCTCGTCTCTAGTAAAAAGTAGTCACCTGCACAAATGTTCTACTCTCTTCTCTAAGCATGGATTACCATGGTTTTCATTTGCTCTTAATTGAGTTAAAGCTCTTAGAGACAGAAGCATGTCTCAGCCTCATGAAACCATCACCCGATGTTCATGCACTGTGAGGGACATTTTCTCCCCATGCACAAAGGAACAAGTCAAAGGAAGTTCTAGTTGGGGGTTGCATTTAGGTAAATAATGGCTCAACAGCTTTGGGCAAGGTCTCAAAACAAATACTTCATGCCTTGACATGGCTTTTCTTGCCCTCCCCCCTTTTTTAAGAAGAACAGAGTTTGTGAATTCCAGTTGAATTTGTAAACCAGGATAAGGGTACAAAGAAGATATTTTTGGTGAGTTGCTATGCAAGGTGCAAGGCTCAAAGAATTGTCATGCTCAGCAAATACTGATTTGTCACCACATCCTTGAGGTTGTGGATAATACTCAGGGCCGGAAATGTTTTAATATCTCTCTGCTGGATTTGTGCTTAGAGCAGATCTTAGCCGGGAATGAGTGCCTTAGCAGAGGCTAGAACATTCACAGTGTCATAAGGAGTATTTTAAAATACTCAAAGAGCATAAACTTCCTCAGGTCTGTCTTACTGAGTTCTTCCTACTCCAATCCCTACTAATGCTGCGCTTTCGATCGACTGCAGACTAAGTATTTCAAATATATAACTTTCTTATACCAACTGCTACCCTCCTTCTAACAAGGCATTAGGCTGCTAGTATACTGGTAAACAACTGCTATGCTTGTTCTAACATTTGTGGTAATGCTGCCCAAACCAAATGTTTAGTTGTGAATGATAGTAATGATAATAATTATGACTACTATTTTGCTAAATCTGCTATAAGAAAGAACAGATTCAGAAGCTGTTTAAGTTACTGGAAGGTGGAATTTGAAAATCAGGGCATCTAAGATTGATTTATTTAGGTTTGTCTCTCTATCTTGACTGGTTTTGGCTGTACCCTGAGAAGTCCTTGCTTCACAAGGAAATACCACTTTCATCTCTGTCCATGTGCTAGTTACTCTTCCAAAGGTCACAGCCACTCAGCCCATCCTTGAAGCTTCATTTTAACATAAACATCCCCAATAAAGACATATGCAAATATTGTTGTATTCTGAGAGACTTGGGACATAATTCAGTGCATAACATTCGCCAATCTTCATATCTGCCACACATGAAACTAATAACTTTATATGAATTAAGTTCAGGATTTCTAAAACTCAGTACCATGGACGTTTGTACCAGGTAATTCCTGGGGGACAGGGAATGTGAAGGCAGGTTAGAAACCATCTTATGTGCTTATATATTTGATATCATCCCTAGTTTTTACCTGTTAGAAGCCAGAAATTTTTGTTCCCCAAGTATGATAATGGAAACTGTCTCAAGACATTAACATACTCCCATACTCCCCCAAGGGTCAAAAGTTCACTATTAAGAAACATTAGTTAAGTATAATCTTAGCTACAGTATTTCAGGGTAATTTTTATTATAACCACTCTGTAGAGGGAGTCACTCCAATTAAGAAAGGTTTAAGGACTGACCAAGGTCACAATTAGACTTGTGTAAACTTGGGTAAGTTTAAACTTAGTTATGCCTCATGACATTAGGCTAATTTTATTGGTAACCCCCAAAGACTTCAACTACATCACTACCTCTAGCCCAGTTACATCAAATGTAAATGATGTCCTAAAAGTTATCCATTCAAAATTTGATTATACTTTCCTCAAATAAGACACTCTCCTAACCCTATTCTCTAAGAGTACCACCAATAATTACAGTCTCCACTGCAAGATACACAATTAAAACAGTTGGTTGATCGAGATTAACATGTCTTACCAAGTATCCACTCCTGAAATGCGTGGCACTCACTTTTCAAGACAAAAATGAAGGCCAAGAAGATAATTAGAGCTACCACCTTTGACGACAAAAAGAATCAGGTGTAGAATTTAGAATCAAATTCTGCCTTTTAGGAGACTCTTAAAACCTGAAAACAGCTCCAGTCATGCACCTACATGACATGTGCAGAGTAATGGTCAATTTTTCTTATGAGTACATGTGTTCATCAAATATAACCTGCTCTTTCAATAACCTCCAGAAAGGAGAGAAAGCTAAGTGACTGAACAACGCGAGTGCCATCTTGTCGAAGGAGGGATCCTCTCCTAACTCTGAGAGAAAAATCTTTGCTTCCCTACCACGAAGCCCAAGACTTGATTAACTTTATCCTCGCATACCAATAAATGTTGCATTGCCCATAAAAACAGTCAGCACTAGTATAAATCCAGAACCGGTATTTAATTCCTTGACCTTCCATGTCAGAGATTCCCAGAAGCAAGCTACCTGCTCTGCAAAGTGTCTTCCTTTTTATTGGCTCTAAATTTACCATCTGATCACTTTGCAGCTCCTATGCTCATCCTGTCAGGAGACCACATAAAAAAGGGGCCGTTCCAGAGACCTTCCTCTTGTGGAACATCTTGATCTATCCAATTCGCACTTTTCCCTTGGCCCCTAGTCTTCTGCATGGTAATGAATCTTCTGGTCAAGGTACAGGTTTTTTTTTTTTTAATTCAGAGTCAAAAACAATGAAATAAAAACACTCATTTCAAATGAGAATGAATCTTCAAGAAAACTGTTTCATCATTTTCTATTATTTTATTTAGAAATAGAGCTTTTTAAACATGTTATAAAACACCATGGATTTTAGAAAGGGAATTTTTTTTTTTTTTAGAATCACATGAGACTCCAAATAGAATCACTCTTTATTTATAAGTGTGTATTTTAAACTGTGTCCGGTAGCAGCTTCTCCCTTCTTCTTCTCTCTTCCAGAGACAAATTGCTCTGAAACCTTTATTTCTATTTTCTTACAGTGTAGTTTTCTTATAAATTTAACAGAGGAGGAAAGATATAATGTTCAGGAGGCCCTAGCAGCATCTATGCCTGCATTTTGCAAACTAAACATTGTGATGTTTCTTTCTGCTGAGATGCAGATAGACTCTGGTGTGCTACAAATCACAGAGTCACTATTACCAGGGAGCCACCATTCCTTGTCTCAGATGGATACTGGCTACAAAATAATACTGTGAACCACTGGTCTGTGTTTAGGAAAACCCATTTTGTTGCATGGGGCTTCTTAGAAGGTCAGGTTTTAGCTTTCTTCTTTGGGGACCTTAATTTTTGCCCATATATTCATATCCAAGTAAGTCTCTCATGCCACATGCCCTTGTCTGATTTTTATATACACTTATTGGTCATGCCTAGGTGCCTCCACTCTGGCTGAGTGACCACGTCAGTTTTCTAATCAGTGTGCTCTCTCAGCACCTCAGCATTTTCTCCTGGTGCTTGGCTCATAATCATTCCAGAATCTGCTGCTCTTCTCTCAGGACATTGACCTTCACAGCTGGGGTTGATGCTCAATCATCTTCATGCTCCATGGTCAAAGGAAGAATGTTGGACATAGCATGGCATGACACCTGAATTTCTCCGTGTCTGGGGGACTCTCTTGCTCATTTCACTGAGTACCTATCATAAAACTGCACCATGGGTAGAAGTGATGCTTCCCCTGCTCTACTTTCAACCTGGCAAGCCAGGGATGCCATGACGATAGGCTGAAAATAGTGAGATTGTCCTGAAAATAACAGATACTTCAGAGCAAAGCTTGCTTTAACATCCAAGGCCATAGTAATGAGAAAACTGAGCCATAGAAGTTATAAAAAATAAAATAAAATGATTTGAATTAATGTGTTCTTGATGATAGTGATGATAATGTGGTCCTCTAAGTCAATCAACAGGGAAATAGTCTAACAGCCCAGATAAAACAAAAAATCCCAAAGCCAAATAGAAATTCTTCGTTTTTGCTTTGTACAGGGGAACAGAAGGTGTGTGTGTGTGTGTGTGTGTGTGTGTATGTGTGTGTGTGTCACACACACATTATATATATAATATATATTATATATTAATAATAATATATCATTATATGTTATATTAATATTATATTTAATATATATATATATATATATATATATATATATATATATATATGAGAGAGAGAGATTGGAGATCACCTTTGTGTGCCATTACTTAGACATCACCCTCTTGTTTCTTGAAGCAAGGTGAGAGATGTGTAACCTGTTTTCTTCCCAAAGGCTGGTAATCAATGTGGTTAATAGCCTGGTGACCTTTGTAATATCTGTGTGGGCAAGACCATACCAGATTCTTCCTAAGACTCTTATCATGAGCTTGTTTTTCAATCTATAGAATCTATCTTTATTGAAGCTATCACAAGTACTTTACAAAGAGTTTCAAAGTAGTCATGTCTTAAGCTTTGTTGTTCACAAAGGATTTAATTACTCATCACCAAAAAAAAAAAAAATTCGCCAAATTGTGCTGTACTTAGATATGCCTAAGGTAAACTGCACAAGGTCAGACTCTTGAAGTTTGAACCAACACTGACTACTAAGTGTGTTGAAAGCACTACCTTCTTTCCTCCTGTGGTTTATTCCTCTGCTGGCCACATTGGTGCCAGAGACATTGCACCCACGAAAGAGCCCAAGAAAGAAAAATTATAGGCCTAGAGAAGTACAGGGTATATGCTGGTCTCTGTAGGTTCCTAACTTGTCCCTGGCCAAAAACTGTCAAACAGTGTTTTCATTCTTTCTTTTTTTTCACCTACAGACCTTCTATCTAGAATCAGTAGACTGAGTAAAATACCTTGCTAGAATTTGTGTTAAGTCACTGTCACCAAATTTAATAGAGTAATGACAAACTCGTGGCACTGAGATGTCCCTGTCAGCACTCAAATTCCCAGATACGATCAAAACTCATTTTGCCTCTCTGTTATCTGCCTGTTCCCTAAATCCTTTTGAGAGAATATGTGACTTTTAGAGTAACTTGGTGGATGATGAAATAAATAGAATTTATGAATGTACCCTATCTTTGAGGAATACCGTCTTATCCTGAGAAACTGAACAAATTAAATCTAAACTCGGGGTTAGGTAAGGCTGCTAGGAAAAGTAGTTTAAAGCAAGGCAGTGTGGATGATGCCTGTAATTTTAGCATTTGGGGGTCTGAGAGAGGAGGATTACCTAGTGTTCTTGACTTGCCTAGGCTAGTGAGCTCCAAGAATTTCTAGAAAACAGAATGAGACCCTGACTAACACAACTAGGCTAACAGAAAGAATAGCAGAGCGATAGCATGCCCTGTGAGTCTGCCAATGACAGCTAGGTAAGCGCCAGAATTGGTCTCAGTCTTGCCCAGGGTTTAAACAAAACAACATTTGTTACATTTGTAGGTCATCTGTGCTTGTGCGCCTGAGTGCTGGCCAATACAATGGGGGTGAATAAGAATACTTCACTGATAAACCTGGCCCATAAAAATGAGCTATCTTGTTCCCTATCTACTGGCCAGAAGAAGACAACTTTGTGGAATCACCTGGGAGGTAGAGTGACCTGAAGGGTCACAGAGAGTGATTTCCTTCTCTCCACTTACTACAAGCATTTGTAGTTTAATGCTGAATGTGAACAATTGTTAAGCTGTGTGAATTAAGGAGTTTCTTACAACCGGTTATCTCATGCATCCTGGCTGGTTTGAGAACTCTTAGGTTGAACTTCATGTCTTTGGTGCTTTCATCTATGAAATAGGGTGGGGGTGCCTAGTATCTGTCTATAATTCTCTTAAGCAGGTTTGACAACTATGAGACAATATGAGCAGTCAATAATCTGAAACCTCAAACATTAGCATCGGACATTGATGCTTTAAGCTTGTTGACAGTCCAATATCTGTAACCACCCTGTCTCATCTGCCAGTGAAATACACTCCAGTTACCATCTAACCTCTTCTTCACAGTGGAATTACTTAGATCACCAATGTAGTTAGGAGACAGGGACTTTTCCCCAGTCTTTTTCAGAGAATATGAGCATGAACTACCAGATTTCTTCCCTCCTCATGCTTTTGATTTTTCATTTTTGAAGAGAAGAAAGAAAGAAACAAAAGGGCTGATAAGAGGAAAAGGGCTTTTTCTACAGCTGATCTTCACCAGAAAGAGCACCCGCCCCCCAGACTGTGGGAGACTAAGTAGAACCCTCTGGGATTTAACTGGAGAAAAGCAAACATGTCCACCAACCTCCATGTGTTTGCACATGACAATGTCCAGTGCTTTCACTAACATACAAGTTTACTTTAGCTGTATGCATCGCCCATCAAGAGATATAGACTTCCTTTGTAAGAATAAAACTGTATGTATAGCTTATATTACTAAGACTAAAAAACCTTACAAGTTATTTACTTATTTTTCCTCTACATATATATATGACCCAAATGAAAACTCGTGTTTAATTCCAGCAGAATCTATGTCTTTTGTCTTCACTCTAGAATTCCTGTTGCCAGGGCATACTTTCTACTATCCACTAATGAGTAATTTTCTGAAATATAGGGACTATAAAATCCTATATTTTTCACATTTCCCTTGGAAATGATGTTTCTGAATCTCTAAATGCCAAAATATCACTTATTCTTTAGAAGATAGTATATGCCACTTTATATAATGCTTTATGTAACTGTTCATTTTAGGGAGAATGGGACAATAGGAACAGAGGGAAAGGACAAAGCAGGCATTGATTCTTTGTATACCTGGAGCATATTAGCATAATAGAGAACAGTCATATATATGGAAAAATACAGAACTCAAGTTCCTAGTAAGATTGACATCAGTCTAAATATTGAATCCGGAGTTTTATCAGTTAGCCTTTCCAAGCATCAATGAACAAGCACCTGAGATCCTGGAAAATTTTTCATTGATAAGTAGATAGATACTGAACTCTGCATTATAAAAGACATGAGTCACAGTTGATAGCAATGCCTACTGGCTTAGGCTGCTACATGCTAAAAGAACTACAGAAACAGGACTTCATTGCAGTTGTGTTCTATTGCAGAAGGCCATAGAAATGCTCAAGTACGAGGAATATTAGACCATATCTTCTTTCTTAACCCTGCTTCACCCAAACCCTCTGACATCAGTAGAATATCTGTTCTCGGCACAGTGGGTTTACATTCAGTGAAGCTGACTTTGTAAGCAAGTCACTGCTTTTAGTGTTAGTATGCTTTTCCCATCCCTACATCTTACCCTCATTTACTGACCCATTTACCTTACCTGCCACTTGATTCTTGACAATATTTGATAATATCATGTTTAGAACTATTCTGTAGCACAGTATTAAAAATGCTAGCCATAATTATCTATTTTCTTTAATTTACACAAGCACTTTTTATGAACTAGGTTAATGCCTGAGGATCAGAGATGAATAAGCGCCCTTGGTTCTACATGCAGAAAGATAACTGAGGATGTAAAGAGACTCTTTTTTCTTCCCAAGAAGAATGAACTTGAGAATACCACCATGTCAATACATCCTATACTATCCTTGCTTTTTTGTTTGTTTGTTTTTGCCTTCTCATACCTTCGATTCTTCCTGTCTTTCCATCATAACTAAATAGTTGCTTTCTTTCTGGGGATTTCTGCTGTAGTCAGTCTCTCATGTCTTCTTATGAGCCTAACTTGTGTTTGTCTATTAGACCCAATAGAAAGATAATGGCTCGTTGCCTGAAGATCACAGTTTCTGGAGGGTTCGGTTATCAACAGCATTTCCATGCTCTGGCACAGCCACAGCCACATACATATTTGTTTTCATAATTCAGGGGGTCTCCATGTGAAGGCCACCTTGCTTCCAGCCTGGGTCAAGGTACTTTCTCCACTGAGAATTAGAAGCAGTCCATTCCGAGTGCTTATGCTTCCTCTATTCTACAACCTGTAGATCCATAAAGACCTAGAGCCCTTTGTTTGAGTTTGCTCCTGGGAGGCAATACCTTCTCTGCTGTGTCCACCTGATTCTTGATGTAGATCTGGCAGGTCTTCCTGTTTTTATTTCTCTTCCTGTCTCTTGCTTGTCCTATTAAGTACATAAAGGTTTGGCATTTACTTTAAATTTAGCTTGTTGCCCTCATTTGCCTCCCTGAATCTTCTCTGAATGTTCAATGCCATCTACATCGAAGATGACCATAGGAAAGGAATATTGACTTTTAATGGTCCTGGGTCTCCCTCATTCTTCTCATTTCCCTTCCATCATCCCATAAGACCTGTCAAAGGCATAGCGATTTTTGGGGGGGTACTACTCTTTTTTTCCTTTTGAAAACATGACTTCCTCTACATTTCAATAATCCTTGTCATTTTGAAGTTAATTTTGTCCACAGGAAGATACCGCTAAACTACTGTTGTCCCTAGAATGACATTTAAATTTCTTCTGATAGATAGAAATGTTAGAGACCTGATCTTCCCCTCCTCTCTAACTTTACCCATCCACCTTCACTATGTGGCAAATAGGATTTCACTCAGCCTGAATGCTTTCTCTCTAAAGCAAGATCTCAGAACTTTTATACAGTTACCTCTTCCCAGCTGTTCTCTCTCAGGGCTTCAGTTCAGATACTCTCAATAAGGTCTTCTTGTATGTTCACGCATAGTTAATCTATACTCCCATTCCTTGCCTTATATAGCAATCTAAGATATTTTGTTTATATATTTTCTTGTTTATAGCTGGGATTTAAGACCTCATTCATCTGATATTTTAGTGCACAGACAGTGCTTGATATGCAAATAGTAATAAATATTTCCTTTTGTATCCTCCTAGCTGATACACCCTAATGCCAGTCGCTTGTTTTGATCATCCTCTCAGCATATGTCCAGGTTATGTTACTAGTCTATTCAACACCCTTTTATACAGTCCTTGAATTCTCTTGAAATGTATTCTGTTATTTCTTTACTTCAGTGAACCAGTCTCAAGATCTCAGTGTCATCATCTCAAAGTGCTACGTTCTACCATCTCCATTCTTTCCAGCCTTTGGAAATCCTCGTGACTTTTTTCTTTGCAGTTCTTACTGAATTTTATACCATCGATTTATCTTTCTTGTACTTTATGACACACCTCTTAAAATTTTCTTTCTTTCTCATCTGCTCATGAGCTAAATGACTTTCTTATAACTAAACATTTCAGTGCACTCTCCAAGCTTTTAAAGAAAGCTCGTTCATTACATGACTGGACATCAAACTTACCTTCACAATTCACTTGGAGTTCCAACATCATTGTAATGGGTTGAATGCTGACAATGCTGTTTCCTCTGTTTTGTCCCAGGGCTGAGAGCACAGCTAGATTCTCAGTTCTGCTTGGCAGATATTTAATTCACATCTAGTGACTAATGTGGGCTTTCTTTTTCTTCAAAACAATTCTTCTTTTCATTGAAACTATTACCATACCTCACTAGCCCTGTGCCCAAGACAGAGCTTACCTCATTTCTTCTGCATAGAACAAGAACAGTGTTATGAGCTTCCGTCAGACAGACTCTCCCAATTCACTGTCCTTTAGCTGCAAAGTGAACCAAAGCATTTTCTTCCACACCATCCCATTGGATAAGACACATATTTTGTTTATTTTCAATTCCTATTACACTTTCCAATAGGGTTTTATAATTTATCAATTTATTAAATGAAGCAGCCAATGAGTAATTAAAGGCACAGTAGCAGAAATTTAATAGAATGTTAGAATGTTACAAAGACTCATAAAGATCTGCTGGAGCTATAGCTAAGAAGAGAACAAAGCTAAATACTAAATCCTTTCTGACATTGTACGATTAGTAAGAGCACTTAGTTTGCTGTCGCACTGAATCATTTGTGACTGCATGAGACAGAGTTTTCTAATCTTGACTCTGCTACTGTCTATCATTGGCTCGCTAGACTTCAATAATTTCATCTGAAAATGAGGGCTCTTATAGTCTCTAATTTATCTAGGTCTAAAAATGTGATTCTTTTATTCCCTTGTCACTGTAGCAAATTGAAAGCTAAAACTGAGGATTTTGTTATAGAACATGTGAACGCAGTGATGGACGAAATACCTACAGGGGGATTCTGGGAAGGAAGACAGTAGTATGAACACACTGCAGGTGATACTGAGTATTTCATAGCATTATGCCTGGGCTCAGTCATCATGGGAGACATGTCAACTTGAGGTTTGGATCTAGTTCTTTTTTGCTTAGTTTAGTATTTGTTCAAGGTCATCAATAGAAAGATGGATTTCGACAAGGACATGTATTAAGAAGTTCATGTGATTCCTATGAAAGATGGTACTTTTATGTTTGAAGCCCAGGAAAAACACAAAAAGGATTTTACACAGTGGCATGTCAGTTCCTTAGGTAGTGCCAATGATTTAGTGAATACAGGGAAACTGATGAATTTTCCAATAATTTAAAATGAACTGAATAACAGTATGAATTATTTATTTTGGGTATGAAAGCCCTTAATTCACTGTAGTTAATCACTTTTTAATTGCGGCCAAGAAACGAGAAGACAAGAGCTGAGGAGGGGACAGTCACTATCTTCTAATTTTCTGAGAGCATTAATTGATGTTCCCACCCACCACAGACTGAAAATTTGTTTTTAATTATTACTTGTACAACTTGTTGCACTTCTTCCTGTCACTTTTTCTATGGTGATGCTTCATATTAAGCCCTAGAGAAACAGATAGAGTGTTTCATATGCTATTACTGCAGAGCTCTGGCATTAGCAGAAGAGGACAAATAAACAGCTTTACTTCTTCTTCGTGTATGTGTGACCTTCAGCAAATTCTAAGGTCGGTAGTGAACTTAATGACACAGTAGACAGGAAGCTATTTTTGACAAAAAATTATTTCCAATGAATATGTGTTCTATGCTCTAGTCTTGAATCAGAAACACAACTCAATAAACCTTCTCTACAGTGCAGTGGAGAACAAGAGAACCTTTGTGAGTAAGGAACATAGTTCAGAGGTAGTAAGCCATGGGTCTGTGGACTCAGAATAGTTACAAAACCATAATGAGATGTTTTGCGTCCATGGCGGACAGCCTGTTGTAGAGGGGTATAATCCTCCATTGGACACCTAGACAGGAGTCCTAATCTCTGCCTTTCCTCAAGGAAAGTGAAACCTAAATGAATCAGTTTGTCTCCACAGGAAAGATAGATGTGTTATTATCATATAGACATCAGACAAAAATGGTTTTCTATTTGCCATTTGTCAACTAGTCTGCACTACAACTGCTTACTAACAATGATTATTAAAGCAGAGATGCAGAAATGAGTCATATCACAGGGGAAAGACGGGTGTATGCCCTGTCAATGACCTCTTGAATGATTTAGACTGATTTCCAGTTGTCATCATTCAGCTTATAAAGGCTTAGTGTACATGGAGTTTCTGATGCTTTGCAAATGGCAGAACTACTTTATGTGATATGGAAATGGCCAGACTTGGACAAGTGTAAAGCAGGTAATCGCATATACTTACAAAGTGCACTTCATTAACTATTGCATGGATTGATTGGAACTCTCATCAATTACGAAGGACTAAAAGTGGTTAGAAAAAAGAAAAGATAATAGAAAATCAACAATGCAAGCACTCTTAAGGAGACAAAGCAATTCTTTCCTGTTTTAACTTTCCTCTAATGCCACAAAAAGAAATGGGGCATGCATTCACCTTTTGTTCACCTGCATAAACATTTGTCTCACTACACTGAGGTATTTCTATCAAATATCCATGAGCCACATATTTCAAAACACCTATAAAATTACCCACCCAACTCTTTCAGCCCCATGTGATATGAAACACGATGTAAAAACCAAAACAATTTTCGGTTTCTTTCTTCCCTAACATGCAAGGAAACCTATTTTCATACCTGAGTATTCTGCTGTAATGTGTGTAATTTTGTAGTCCCTCTGGAAAGAATATTTTCCTCTTTGTACAAAGACATAACAGATGCAATTAGAGGATATTATATTGTCACATGCATCAAAGGAACAGAGTTAGTATTAAATCTTCCACATGACACTCAGACACTACAGCAGCCAAGTGGGAAATGGTATTCCTCAGGACCCCTTTCACCTTTCAAACCCAGGGACCTCCTCCTATCTATGAGAAGAGTTTAGCAAAACTTGAGTGCACACTGAGCCATAAGTTGTCAGGGGAACCGAGGGAGAGCCAGCCACTCCTGTCTCTGTAAGCACTTGGTGAAAGGCAGGTTTCTCAAGCATTGTTGATCCTCCAGATACTCTGGGTATAGGAGGGGCAGGTTTGATTGATGAGACAGCCCATTTAAGACTTCAGACAATGATAGGTGATGGCGCAGAATAACAATGACTCAAGAATAGCTCATCTACAATCACTTGCAAATCTTGATTACAGTCAGGACTCCTCCTACAAATGACTCAGATTTGGAAGCAGCACAGTGCATGTTTTATAAGTAACTCGGTGCATCCTCTGTAGGGTCATCAACTGCCAATCTTCATTGTATTAATATTCTAGATCCTATGTCCATTCACATGAAAAAATAATGAAACTTCAAAACAATGTAATTACATTACAATACAACTGAAATTACCTGCCTAGACACTCCCTGTGCTTTGGATAATACTTCATGTCATTCAACAAGACATGCTTTTATGCTCCATTAGATATTTTAAGAAGAAGAAGAAACAAAAGCCAAGAGAAATCATAATGGCTATAGAACTATTCTCAGGGATGGTTCTCAAGTCCCCAAATATACAATCCCTGCCTAGAATTTTTCTCCTCTAAGAATGGAAAGAGAAGCTGATTTGAAAACAGTTTTTCCTTACTCTGAATCAACTTATATATTCAATATATTTTTAAATTTATTAAGCACCTATTATAAGTCAAGTACTTTATATATGCTATCCATTCATGTAATAACAAATAATCTATTAAGTGCCAGACACTATTCAGAGTCCTCATAGTATAACAATCAACAAGGACAAGAGATTCTTTCTCTCATGGGCCTTTCCTTGTATTTGTGGGAGATTACTAATGAGCGTAGAAATAAATAGCTAAAGACAAATGCACAACTTGATACATACTCAGTAGGAATCAACTAAATAGTCTAAGTGAGCTGAACAGCTTTGATATATAAAATGAGCTATTAGACATTTTTAGAACACAGAGATGAATAATTAACCTTGCCCTCCAGGAGATGGCAGAAGTATAGAAAAGTAAAAATTATCTGCCATTTTGTGCTGAGGTATTATGCATATGGATAATCAATAAGTTTTATCTAAAATCTCAGTGGTTCCTATGGTATGCTGTATATGGAGTATTTGTCTAGCATGAGGTCACTAGGTAGGGAGTTATTCCTATAGACTCAATGAATGAGGGTAAACAACATGAACTTGAGCTATGTTAGCAGAAGTAGAGGGTAGAGGTGTCCTGTTCTCAGTGAAGAGGCCTGTAGGTCAAAGGTAAATGTAAGAAGGAAGGAAGAAGACTATATTGAGGAGAAAGGACAATTAATGATCTTGGAGTGAATGAAAAGCAGTATGTATAACTGAAGAGAATTTTATGGATGCTTTATTTGCCACTCATACCTGTAGATGCTTCAGTTTTCTGTGTGAAGTATGAGATGTTTCCTTAGTTTAAAGGACAGAGAGGTGAGGTAGAAGTCTTGAAGGAAATGCTAAGGACACCAATTGTCTAAGGGGAATATGGATGAGAACAAATAAAACCCCAAAACATAAAAACAATTGCAAGCTTCACCTACTGTGAATATGTGAGGATATTAAAAGGTCTATTTGGCCAATTGATCTAAACCAATCCCAACCATCCAGTAAGGTTCAAAAGAACACAGCATTGGAGTGATAAAGGAAAAAAACACTGGAAGTACTGGCGTTCCAGGTCATTGAAAAACATTCATGACCTGAAGTGGTGGAGCCAATATAGGTAGGTAGAGAGATGAAAGAGACAAGAAGTGATTGATGATCTGGATGGCAGTGGACCAGTTAAAGAGGCCTCGCCTAGCCATAGCTAAAGTATTTGGAGTGAGGACATGATGAATAAAAGCTAAGGTTAGACAATGGGCTATGTGGTTGAAGGGCTCTACCTTGGTAGAGTTCTGATTTCTGGATGGTGATGAGGATTGCAATGGGAAATCTGCACAACTTGAGGGGAAAACCTTCAGAGTAGAGCAAATGAAGTTGAGAATATCGTATTAAGATGAGCTATCGAAATGAGACATTGAAGTCATTTGTGATTATGCACAAGATAGAATTAATTTCTGTGACTTTGAGGGAACAAAAAGTTCTTACAAAAATAGCTGGCAAAAGATAGGAAAATTAGTGAACTTTATTGACTCTGAGCTTAGGATAACAGCATTATATTCATGACTACCAGTAATTTATACCTTTGAGACTGTGTCATGCCTTTGAATGCAGGACACCTGTAACTTGCTTTTTGACAACAGAATATATAAAAGTGATAGTATGTTATCTACTTGATTATATTAGGTGATGTGGAGTAGACTAGGGATTCTGAACATGTACTTAAGTTAACCAGTAAATTTAAAAGGGAATTTATGTGTTACAGCAATTTGTCTGATGAGCTCTTAGAGAGGACCTAGTTGTCTAATCAGAGATGCTAGTCAGTCTTCTGTCTATATAAAGATACTTGAGAAAAGCCACTAAACAAGGATGAGTTAATAGTTTGGGGTTATGATTTTAGAGGTCTCAGTCTATAGTGGTAGGTTGGGTGTGGTGGAACAGAACATTTAACACCATGAAAGCCAAGACATAAGAATAGCTCTTCTCCCAGGTGTTCTATTTTTTCCCCTTTACTCCACTTGTACTCCGAGTCTATAGAATGGTTCTGCCCATGTTCAGAATACGATTTCCCTCCTTTTATAATCTGCTTCAGAAATGACTCAGCAGGCATACTCAGAGATGTCCTTTAGTAATTATCTCCAAGGTACAGTACAATCCAATCAAGTTGACAAGGTTGGCTAACAGAAAAGAAGTCAGAAAATGTCCTTCAGTTGGCCTATATGAACCCAAGAGCCATGTTTTGAATTACTGATTGAACAGAGGAGCTTTAAGACCCTCAGGCTTTCCCTCTGCCATCACAAAGAAATTAATTCTGTCAACCACTGTGTGACACTGGAAAAAGATCCCAAACCACCATCAGATACCCTCTCTGACTAATGCCTTGATCGCAATCCTGAACAGAGACCCAGCTGAGCTGTGTCCAGACTGATGGCCCATGGAAACTTCAGGGTAAACAGTGTGAACAGTGATGCCATAATAGGGAACCAACAGATTTCATTAACTGTATCACCACCTCAGGTTAGGAGACTAAAATGTCATAAATCCTTCAAGGAGTTGTACTTAGGAAGTTTTCCAGTTTACTCATTCTGCTTTGAACTTCTTTCTATTCAGGGAAACAAATATGAGATGGTTTCTAAATTAGGACTTTGGATTAGACAGAGAGCAGCAGGCTGTGCAGTACATGGATATGGAACAATGGGATAAAACTCAGTTTAATTCTCCATTACCCATACTCTCCTTATTCAACCTCTCTGCATGGAGCAGAAACAAAGGGAGCAGGTGCGTCCAGCCAGAAGGACTGGATCTGCTGATAACCAACAACTTGGAAAGGAGGCTGGGCTAGAAGAAGGTATAAAAATATGGGAAGCTTGAAGAAGCAAAGTGTGAATGTAAATGAACCTGAGAGAATAAGAAATGCCAACCAGAGGAGAAGAATCAGCTCTCTCTTCACTTTGGTGACACACTTGAAATCGCTGGCAATTCACCTTCATAAAATAATGTCTCTTGCCATAAAAGAATGTTTCCAGCCAGCCAGCAATGACAGTGTAGAATCCTTTTATTCTGCTCCTGCTGGGAGCATTCAAGACATTCCAAGACACCAAACATGTTTGTGTAACTGTATCATCTATTTAATTTCATTCATCTGTTGGATTTATCATAAATGAACAAGAACAAAATTTTTAATGGCCATGAAACACAAAGAACAAAATAAGACAAAAAGTTAACCCTATTCTGTAATATACTAATTTGTATCATTTTCTACTTACATAAAACATATTGTTCGCTTCTCCTCTAAAAGTTACCATCAGAACCAGAATTCAAAACTTTACGAAATTCCTAAGTGTTTGGGGCTAAATTATGCGTAATATTTTGGGACATGGTTAAAGATTAGTTAAATACACCATAGAGCATTTTAAAGTATGCAGCGATTCAGTAAGCCATAGGAATGTGGTGGAGCCTTTGATTTATTATTTATACTTGAGCTCCTGAAATAAAGGGATTTTCAGTTCTAGACATCTTCTCTTTCTACTGGGCCCATAGTAATGAGAGGAAGGGAGGTGGAGCTGATTACCAATTCAAGGTGGGGAATATATCTTTATTAAATTTCATATGCCAAGCCAACCAGGTATAATATTTTATCACTATATGTGGCTTGAGAGTTATTTTATATTTAAAACAATCAATATATCCATTCAATAAATAAGTATGTACACACACACATACGTATCATATACATACATAATTTGAAACTTTTATTCAAAGTGATCTTGACATACTTTTCACTTGAAGATCAATCATTCTTTTACCCTTTACCTTCTCCACTTAGAAAAACTACTTGACTAATTACATACTGTAATAGCTTTATCAAAAGACCTTTACCTAGGATAAGGACTCAAGTTAGGTAAGCAGAATTACTGGCAATGTTTCAATATGACTTTAGAATTCTTTGTTACTAAAAGGAAAATAACTTGTCAATAACTCTACAGCTCCCATCTTTGTCAAAAAAAGAAAAATCAATCACTTTAGACTTTTCTGGCAACTATTATTTTCCATACCCTTTAATCATCTCTTTCCTATTTGGACTCCATCCAATTTTTAGCATTTCTTTTAGCAGGCTGAGTTAAAATTCGTGTGATGTGCTGTGAAGGTCTTGGCCAGTTTGGAATAGCATCTATGCTTCTGTGTCTTATTAAAGCCAAAGTCATTGACAGCAAGTCCTTTCAAGCTCAAGAGTAGCTCAAGTGCAGCTGACTTGAGCCCTTTTTTAAAAGCAGAGAATTGAGGACACTTCTTGTTGACCAGAAGAAGCTGCTAAAGCTTTCTAGAACATCATTAGTTCTGTAGACCTTTCTGACAGTGTTAGCTCATAGGAAAAGCATTTTAAGCAGAGTGTTTATTTATAGGTTCTCCTTCATTAAAGTGACACGAGGCTCCCAAATGCTGCTCCAATCACCACATGATAAACTGTTAGTTAGATGATCCTATGGCACTTCTGATTCTGATATTGACTCCAAAGAATCACTGAAGACTGTGTATCTGCTTCCTCCAAACTGCAGATGAATCAAATAATGGGTGTTGGCTTTGCAGATTTCAGAGCTGATCTATAGTATGGTATTTGGTCCTGGTAGATACAGTCATCATCTGGAATTTTCTCAAGCAAGGTAATTAAGCTGCATAGAAGTATAGCAATCCCAGCCTAAGGGGAGACAGGATCCCAATTACAGAGGGTTTTGCATTCATTTTACTCAACTCTAATGGTCTTCTGCATGCATTGCATATTGTCATGGTTAAAAACAAAACATAACACAAGTTGTTTACATTCTTTGAAGATTCCATTGTCAGACAGTAGAACTGAAATGAATCCTTGATTTAAATATTGCACAAGAATTAAGAGTTTTCAGAGCATGATTACAGATGGGATTTGTATCTGAGCCATTTTCCCCAAACAAGTTCTCAGCTGCAGGCCACTTAAGTGCAGTTAATTCATTAGAACAAGAACTTGAGTTAAACACATTAGCGATGAACTGCTCATCTGTAATAAGGCTGACACTTGCTGGTTATTTCTTGCTTAGTTATTATTCAACATATACTCCAGAGTCCTGGCTACAGGAGCGAGAAACAAAGAGAAAGGCAGTTCATCTTTCAGTGTCTGGGCTTGAAAATATTCTTCCCATGGCACTGGCTTGAGTTAAGTATCTCACTGTTGATGACTTAAAGGCAGACGACCATGGTTATAACACATTGACCATATTTGAATATTACCAGCTCACTCAGAGAATACTGGAGACCTAGAGGAACCTTTGTAGAGAAAATGCTTCTATCACATTATAGGTATGCAAATCTGTAGTGCACTTTTACACCTAATGGTTGATATGGGTGGATTCATCCCACAATACTGGTAGGGTGGTATTCCTAAGGTGGTCCGAGTTGTATATGAAAGTAGGCTGGGAAAGCCATGAAGAGGAAACCAGTAAGCAGCACTTCTCCATGGCCTCTGCCTCAGTTCCTGCCTCCAGGTTTCTGCCTTGTCTTCTGTCAGTTGAGTGTGAACCAAGGTATGTAAGCTTTTTCTTCCCACATTGCTTTTGGTTAGTATTTTATCACAGAAATAGAAAGCAAACCAAGACATAGACTCTGAGAGGATAGGAATTATTTTCTGCTTTATTTACTTCTGAATCCTCAGTGTCAAGAGCAGGGACTGCTGCACACTGCCTACTCAGCACGTACCAGTTGTACATTGAAAAATACTGTTTTAGTGGATATATCTTCAGAGACAGATAAAGATGTGCTTGAATCTCAGTTCTAAATATTGCTAGTTATATGACCTTGGACCAGTCCAAGATCATGCGGGCATTTCTTCATGTTTGAAATGTGGATTATGAATTTTAACATAAGTATTGTTTAGCTTGATGAATGAAAGTGTCAACTCCCTTTGGATAATCTCTGGTGACAACATTATTTCCTCCAATAAGTAGCATGAGTGTTACTGTAGATGATCTTTAACTTATGAAAGTTCAACTTAATGGTTGTCTTTCCTGGACGATGGAATGAGACTGATATGCACTGGGGAGTTGAGCTCTGATTTCTTTCACTCTGGTGACACACAGTGTGATACTCTAGTACATATTACCCATCTGTGGCTAGTGTAAGTGTTCCAAGCCTCTTATAGTAGGTAAAGCTGAGTTAAAATGTTAGTGAGGTAGATAAAAACAATGTCATTTTAGCAATGACATTTTATAGTGCAATGGGTGTGTAAGAGCATAATCTTACTACAAACTGAAGACTATATTAGGACTGGGTGGTAGAGAGTGTTTCCCATATGGGGGTCAGATTCTTTAGGTTGTGAGAGAGCATACAAGAAAGCAATTAGATATAATGAAGTCTGTGGTTGGTCCCCAATAAGAATCAAGATTCCTGTGCTTGGATGATTCATCTGGAACAGCTAAATGCAAGACTATAGGTGATGACAAAATGTGACAAAAGAAGGAAGTGGATCTCCTGAGTGATGCCAGTAAGGGTTATGAGGTACTAAATAGCCCTAACTCCCCACACAGTTCTGAGTTTTACCAAAGTTGCTAAGGGCACTGCTGTGTGGTGGTTTGTTTGTTTGTTTGTTTGTTTGTTTGTTTTAACTTCTTTTTCTCCTAAATCTATGTGTTCCTTTAGCAGTGACTTTTTCTCTCCATTTAAGAATGAACTAGTGAAAATTTCAGGCCTGTCTTAGAATGTCTGCTCCTATTCCAGTGTAAGCCATCAACATGGATGTAGCACAAGCCGCATCAACTCTTCTCTAGCCTTTTAGAATCATTTATAGTTGATTTTAGTCCTTAGTATTGCTACTGGAGGATAGTGTTCAAGACAAAAGAGCTTAAACTTCAGCATCATCTGTGAAAAATCACATTAGATAGTTTCACTTGGGAAAATGAAAGTATCATTAGTTTGCTCCTACCGCTTATAAAATATATTAAAGATATTGATGAACTTTTGAGTGCCTGTGGGACTACTGATTTGTTCGGTATAGTTTATTTTAATCAGGAACATTTTATACCATTATGAATCATTTTATGACAATGCTAACTTCATCTATGTTATATAGATGTTGTTGAATAAGATAATTTATATCACAGCATTTTATTAAGTTCTTAAGTTTTAAGAATCTTCCTTAACCATTGTGGCTGCATTGCATGTACATTATAATGTGTGGATTGGTTGAGTTGCTAAGAAGACCTAGATTGTAAGCACCTCATCTCTGGTGGTGGTCAGTCAGGGTTGACAAGAGCCCAGATGTCTCAGGGTCTGTTATCTCAGACTGTTTGCCCTTTAGGTCCAGTGTTATCATCCTACAAAAGTGTTGAAACCATAAAGCCAGGAAATAAGAGTGACAGCCATAGAGAACTGCTGAAATTAAATCCATAAACGTTTTCTGTAAAAATTGAGGAACAAAGTTCAAGGTTTTCTTGTGCTCTATACACACACACACACACACACACACACACACACAAGAGAGAGAGAGAAGAGAGAGAGAGAGAGAGAGAGAGAGAGAGAGATTTACACATTAACAGGTATACAAATGTAAGGGTATCTTGGTTTCTTGGCTGGGCATGGGCCTGGAACCCCGAGACTCCAAGGGAGAAGCAGCAGAAGTTTGGCCACATCCCCAGAACTCAGGGTCCTGAAAAGCAGTCTAATCTCCATGGACCTACATTGTTCAGTCACATAGGCCATTACAGCCCCTCCCAAAGTGCACAGGTAAAGGGTGTAACTACAGGCCTCAGGCCCTAGAGATTTACCTACTAATGAAGGTCAGAGGGCAGAGCCAATTAAGCATTCCTCCCCAGACCCTTCCCACTTCTCCCTCCTTATTTAACTCAGGTTTGCCCTGAGTTTTCCGGGGTACATCCAGATCCATCAACCACCCGCCATGAAAATAAACCCTTTTGGAACCAAGGACTTCCTTGTATCATTGGGGCCTGCCGTTGCCAAAGCTTCAAGCCTTTGGAACCTTAGACCTTTCTCCTGTATGTGGGACCCACTGCGTGGAAGCCTCCAGGACTCCTCCACTGCTGCGGCCCCCCTTTTCCCACACACAAATATATAAGAATACATAATACATATACATATATACATACATATGGAGAGAGACAGTGTGTGTGTGTGTGTGTGTGTGTGTGTGTGTGTGTGTGTGTGTAAGTATGTATGTGCATATGTGTCCCCTGGACATGGCAGGGAAAATGCATGTTGCCTAAACAATACATTTATAATGGCAATACCAGTTGACATAACAAGAAGGACAGGAGAACTTCTACAAATCCCACCAGGCTGAAGGACTATAAGTCAATGGCTGCTAAGAGATGAATCATAAATCCTACAATAAGTATTTGATCAGATTGGTGAGTGAAAATCTCAAGTCCAGGTCTATTCTTTTTGCAGGGGCTAGGCAGGTAGCCTAATGACCAACCAACCATGGTGAAAAAACAAACAAACAAACAAATAAAACAACAAAAAACAAAAACAAAAAACCTTTCTTCAGCAGGATCAGCTGACAGGTGGCATATCATTTCACACATCTTCCCTCTCTCTCCTCTCCCCTCTTCCCTCTCTCTCCTCTCCCCCTCCCCTTTCTCCCCTCTCTCTCCCCTCTCTCTCCTCTCCCTCTTCCCTCTCTCTCCTCCTCCCTCCCCTCTTCTCCCTCTCCTCTCCCCTCTCCTCTCCTTCTCCCCTCCCTCTCCCCCTCCCTCTCCTCTCCTTTCCCTCCCCTCTCCCTCCCTCCCTCCCCTCTCCCTCCCCCCCTCTCCTCCCTTCTGCCCTTGGATAAAATGCAAGCTCACAGCTATAGTTGCAGTGTCATTCCTCTCTGCCATGCCTACTGCCATGCTCCTGCCATGATGGTCATAGACTTGCCTTCTGTAAGCAAATTTGCTATTAAATTCTGTCTCTTAGAACATTCCTTGGTGGCTGCATCTCTTTACAGCAATAGACAGTAACTAAGACACACCCTAAAGTTTCGTGTAATAAACAATATTTCCTTAAAGTTTTCAGCATTTCCTACAAAGAGCCTACAGTGGCAGCTGGGGTTTGAGCCCATGAATTCTTCAGTTGTTATGATTGATCTGCTTCCAGACTGACTCAGTGTTACCTAGCTGGAGGCCCCAGCTTCTCCTTGCACATGTCTCTCCATAGAGTTTCTTGAATAATCTTGTGATATGGCTTTTAGATTTCCCAGGTAAGTACCCCCCCCCCCCCCCGTCAGAGAGGATGTTATGATGACTTCCATATCCTCATGCCAGAAGGCCACATTCTGTTACCTCAACCACATTCTGTTCACTGTGCTCATCATAAACAAGTCTTCAAATCAAGGGCCACACTCAAGGAGAATAATAACAAGCTGCTTTTCAAAGAGAGAGTTATCAAAGATATTATAAACCACAACAATTTTGCAAAAGTAAAATATTATCTATAATCTTTCCACATGCAAAATATATTCACCACCCACCCTTCGGAACCTCAATATGGTATCAACTTGAAATCCTCATGCATGAGATTGAGGGATGGATGATCACATGTGTATTTCATTAAGTATAAACCCTTAGGTACTGTTCTTTTTGACCTGAAGAGCTGATGCTAGAAAGACACATTCTCTATTTCTCCATACCCTATGTGCAATGCTGAAACAGGTTACACTGTAGACACAGCTCTTCAGATGAATGATAGTGAGATACACACAAGAGTTGATGGTTTATACCAGTTTGAAAACCTTGTCTAGGATATTTTCAAGGCCCAAGAACAATCCCCTAAAGCTACAAATTCCTATTATGTTTCTGTCTTCTATCACTCTTTGTCTTCATGAAGGTAACATTTTGCATTAGTTACCTTGCCATTGTTATGATCAAACACCACAACCAAGGTGACTTACATTAAAAAAAAATGCTTTTTGGTTCCAGAGGGATAAGAGTCCATCCTGGCAGAAATCCTAGAAGCAGAGTGACCAGGATAGGAAGCTGAAAGTCATGTAAGCAGAAATTAGAGACAGTGGAGCAAAGTGGAATGAGTCTTCAAACTCCCAAGACCCTCTTCCAAGGACACAGTTTCTCCAGCAAAGCCACATCACCTAAATGACTCCATACAATACTACCGAGAACCAAGAGATGAAATAACCTAGCCTATCACAGACATTTGTCATTCAAACCAGCCTGTGTGTTTTTGTGTATGTGTGTGTGTGACTAAGTTGTTTTCTGAACCTCTCAGTATACAAGGTCCATAGGCCCTACTGTATTTAGTATTGTTTTTACGCTTTTTAGTGCAGACTTCTACTAATCAATGGTTATATAGTCACAAATTTATAGGGAAGCTTGGTACTGTGTGCACTTAGAAACATAATAGTAGTAAATTCATGTCTGGGACTTCCTTAACCATTGGGTACTAAGCCAGATTTATAGTGCTAGACATGTATTTTCTCCTGTGAAGCAGGCCTGAAATCTAATCAGAAACCGGTCGGTTACCCCATAATGTGTATCTCCATATTGAACTGGTGGGCATATCTGGTCATATTGGTATTAATGTAGTTCACAGTCTTCATAGATAGTAAGTGTCCTGCATAGTATCTTCCAATACTATTAAAGCCAGCCAGCATTGATAAATATTCCTAATCTGAACTAACTTAATTCCATATATGCTTTAACTGGTGTGTGTGGTATCTTCATCAGTAAGTTTTTGTCATCAAATTCAGAATGTGCAGAAGGAAGAACTGTAGGAGATGAAATAAGATTAAAGACAAAACCAGGCTCCAAAGAACAATGAAATTATGGGGATCAGCTAAGAAAAATGACAATACATTGTATTGTTTGGGGGTTTTCTTTAGTCATCCCTAATCAAAAACTTGAAGGTAGACATCCCATATCTGGTACAGGGTCTTCTGTTTTATGTCCTGTGTCTTCTGAGAATAACATTATCCACTATGAAGCATAGTTCAAATGAAAGTTTCTATGTGGCCTTCTTTTCCATTCTACCCTATGCAGCCTATTTTCAGTAAATAATGCTCTGTGTTTCTATTTTCTATGAACCAGTCTATCTCATTCTTTGACTTTCTCTCCTCTTGCTTTATTCAGAGGATCGCCTATATCCATAGGTGACTCATATGGTTTAGAGTGGTCTGATTTTGTCTTTTATTTGACATTATTGCTTATAGTTCTCTCTTCTGTGCAGTTCAGTCCAGATCCAGGTGCACTTTTCTGTGGCTCTTACACACATTTACACACATACACACACATACACACACACACACAAAGTATGCCTTTCCTCAAGACCTTACCCTGCCAACAAATACCCTGTTCCTAGATCTTAGTGTGATATATTCTCTCTCCAGTGTTGTGTTTTCAGTGCTACCTGTTTGTCTTAGTCAGGGTTTCTATTCCTGCACAAAACATCATGACTAAGAAACAAGTTTGGAGGAAAGAGTAGCTTACATGTCTACATTGCTGTTCATCACCAAAGGAAGTCAGGACAGGAACTCACACAGGACAGAAACTTGGAGGCAGGAGCTGATGCAGAGGCCATTGTGTGTGTATTAAGGGTTGGTGGGGAGGGATGCTGCTTACTGGCTTGCTTCCTCTGGCTTGCTCAGCTTGCTTTCTTATAAAACCCAGGATTACTAGCTCAGGGATGGCACCACGCACAATGGGCCCTTCCACCTTGATCACTAATTGAGAAAATGCCTTACAGCTGGATCTCCTGAAGGCATTTCCTCAAGGGAGGCTCCATTCTCTGTGATAACTCCAGCTTGTGTCAAGTTGACACATGAAACCAGCCAGTATACTAATTTACCTTAAACTGTCTCACTGATAGCACTAAATCTTTCCTGCACTTTTTCTCCATAGGTACTACAACATCACCTAACAAACTATTCATTCCCATTTATTTCAATGGGACACAAATTTCAAAGACTTTTCATTGTCATACATAGTCAACCCTGCATTGTGGGTATTCAGCACCACCTCTAACACACATCAGTAATTCAATGAACAGTCTTTTACTTCTTTTCCTTGGCTTTTTGAAATGCTCTCTTCTCTCAGACTATGCAAATCTTGCACTAACTGCCTTATCTTCACTAATCAACATTTGCCTGGATACTATGTCAGTCTCTTATTGGCTATAGCAATGTGGTATTCATTTCCTATGTGATTCACAGGTTAGAGTTGTCAAAGTATGTTTCCATAGGACAAAAATATATAGACATATATGTCTATGTATTTGCACACATACACTTAAGAAACTTGGAATCAATTTTACATCACTGAAAAGAGAATTATTACGTTCACTCATAAACTGTTTTTATCTTCCTTATTACATATAGCCTGTTTTTCTACATCACCTTATGTGATTATGTATACTTATGTAGTCATTATCTATCAATAGACATTATCTGTATGTATAAGTACAACTACTGATACATAAACTTTTTTCTAATGAACATTATAAAAATAGACTTTCTACTCAGGAGCCTGTATTCACCAAGTCAGCCCTACGTTGGTCTTCGTTATTCTGAGTTTCCTCCACACTCCTGGTTCTAGCCTGGTTATCTTGTTATACCTGGCTCTGCAGTCCTTCATTTTCCATCTTCTTCATGTGCTCACCTCTTGCTTTTTCAAATGATCTTTCTGAAACCGTGTTCACTTTCTCTTCTCTGAACTACTCTTCTGACCCTCTGCACTCCCACAACATTCAGTTCCTACATTCTTAATTCATGACCAACCATTAGCCCATGGAAATAAACTTCCTAGCCTCGCACATCGGATGGGAGATTCCCCTTCAGAGAAACACGATGTTTTGGTAAAGAGAATATGATTGCTTTTGATTTGTACAGTAATAAGTTCCAGGAAGAAACAGCTGAGCTACATAAGGAACTCTGTTCTGACTCACACAGTTATTATATTCTCTTTAGAAAATGAAATCCACTTTTCCACATGGGATGGAAATCCTAAGATGTTAAAAATTTTAAAACAGTTCCACTGAGACTTACCAACTTACCATGATACTCTGAATCATTTCAGAGCATGTAAGGCATTATAAAAACACTGAAATTTCCATGCTACTGCAAGCATCTCTCAAAACATTTGCCAATTAGTTAATTTCTGAGCCTCCTTCTCATATTCCCGAAGGCAGGAAAAAAAAATGCCTTTATCTGCAAGCTGTGTGTAAGACAATATCAAAATCAGTCATGTCAGCTAAATATGACCATAAGAACAGTTTTAAAGTTTGCGATATTTTGACATGTTTGTGATTTCATTTAGTTATTATACAAAAAAGTATGCACATGGATTTAGTACTTATGCAAATTTAACTTAATCCTCTCTACTTTTCTGAATTAATCTCCTTATCATATTGTGACTCATATTTTGCTTAAGGGTGACATACACTGTAGATGCCTCAACTAGTTTGCCTTTGTCGCTCTCCTCTCATTTTTGAGACATATCATCTATATCTTTGGGGTTCAAATTCATCTCTTTTGTTGTTACAGGAATACTTGCACACACAAATGCTAAACACTGAGTCAGAAATATTAGTGTCCAAAACAATAAGTATCTTCATGAAATAAGGAAAATTAGTATTTAAGTACAGCAGAATATTTCCTCAAGTATACTCTCATTAAATTAACACTGCCATCATATGGCATCTAACTCTAATTAAGAGTAATTTGTCGCCGGGCAGTGGTATCGCTCGCCTTTAATCCCAGCACTTGGGAGGCAGAGGCAGGCGGATTTCTGAGTTCGAAGTCAGCCTGGTCTACAGAGTAAGTTCCAGGACAGCCAGGGCTACACAGAGAAACCCTGTCTCAAAAAAAACAAAACAAAAAAACAAACAAAAAAAGAGTAATTTGTAAATAAACTCAAATAGATCTTGCCTTGTGATTTCTTCTCCCCAAAGAAAATATTGCTTACGTGATTCTTTGTAGGCCTATTTTTGGTGGCTACTTTATTAGGGTCTTGTAGGCTTAGATATTTCAAAACCTACTTTTAATAAGGGTTCTCAAATACTTTGACCCACCCCACCCCTTCAAGCCCATTGTCCAGAGGTAGGGGAGAAGACATGGTAAATAGGACAAGGGGATGTGGACCTCTTTAGAAGTAGGGGCAATTCCAATCTCTGTTGTCAGGATACCAACAATCCACTTCAGTAGTGTCAGGATACCAACAGTCTAGTTCAAAGAGTGTCACCAAACAGAATTCAGCAGTGGTGGTACAATCCAGCAGAAACAGTCAGGCCTCTACCAAATAAGCAAGAGTCAGGAGCTACCAGAACTAGCCAGAAAGCCAGGAGAAGTTCTTAATGAAGTAAAGATCAGTCAAGATGCAAGACCAAATGAAGTGTTGCACAGAAGCTATATAAGTGCCCAGTCACTGTTGGGTCCTTCCTTTACTCTCTACAAACATTACCTGCCTTTTTATGGGTCTGCTTCAGCAAAACATCACATGAAAAAAAACAGAAATTTCCACCCCAGGGTCTATTATCTCCAGTCCTTCTAACCCTTATCCCATCTCAATCCCTTCCAGCCCCCCAACACTAGGTAGGAGAGAAATAGTTTAGAGGGGAAAGGGCATAGACCTTTTTAGACTACTTCCTGCTGATTAGTGGCATCAGGGCTTTGGGAAAACTCTAATCTCTGTAGTCAGGATATCTCCAACAAGCAAAACAACAAAACACAATCCATCAATAGCAAAAGCAGCAGCAGCAGCATGTGAGGTGGGGGTGGGCAGGAGTAGGAGCACTTGTGGGCTTTCTCAGGGCTCTCACATTTATACTCTCTCCAGAGTACTCAGAACTAAACTATCTGCAGCTGTCAAATCTATGCCCCCAAAGCCTGAGACAATCATTGCTAATGGCTGTGGACAATATGAGGCAGCCCCAGATCCCACACCTGGGATTAAAACAAAAACTTATTCATATAATTGGATTTTTAAAGAAACTAAAAGTGTCACTACAATTCCTTATTTAAACATCTTTGCTAGTTTTTTATTTTAAACAATTTCTAGAATATACGTACACTACAAAGATATCACTCACATAAGTCATCCTGACTTTTCCTCCCAATTTCAGTATTACTTCACAGGGAAAGTGAATTTGCTGCTTTGCGCTTGGTTTTTATTGGCTCTGTGAGTTTAAACATCATTTTATGGCAGTGGTTCTCAGCCTTCCTAACACTAGAAACCTTTAATATAGTTCGTCGTGTTGTGGTGACCTCCCACCATAAAATTATTTTTGTTGCAACTCCATAACTGTAATTTTACTACTGTTATGATTCGGAATGTAAATATTTGATATGCAGCATGTCTGATCTGCAACATCTTTGCGGGTCACAATTCACAGGCTGAGAACCACTGTCTTAAAGGCTCCTGGTCACAACATTCATCACCTGAACTAGAAAATACACATACAGGAAAAATAGAAAATTTGCATATATATGGTCTCAGACTAACAGGCCTTCAAGGGCCACCCACCCTTGTGTCTACGACACCTTCTTCAACACAGCAATTGTGACAAGTTTTTCCAATAAATTTTCCTTGTGGAAAGGACTCTTTTCTTATGGTTGCTGTAACCAATTTCTGCAAGCTTAGTGGCTAAATATCTAATACATCTGTGAATCAGGAGTCTGAATGAAACTCAAGGGCCTCAAATCAAAGTTGGGCAGACTTAGGGAGGATTTCGTGCCTTTCCTTTGAAGCTTCTAGAGGCTTGCTCACCTGTATGCTTTGGCTTGAGGCTCCTTCTAGTAATGGTGACACTGACACTTGTTCAGAACTTTTATTATTCCTGGGCCAACATAGGTGGCTCAGGTTAACATGCTCAGAACCATCTCTAACTTCATCATATCTGTATAGCCGTGTATGTGGTATGTGCACAGGTTTCTAACATTGAGTTAAAAGCACTATTCTGCCTACCATTGGTAATGTCCTCAGATAAGAGGAAGGAGGACATGACAATAGAAAGCACTTAAAAAAACAAAAGCATCACTGCACTGTGCTTACGATGTCAAATCCAAATGATACTAACTAATAATCACGCAACACTAAACAAATTAATTAAACTCTGCTCCTCGATTTTTCAATCTGTAAAACAATACTATTATTTTTGAAGACTTACTAAATGCTATATGTGAAGGCAGTTCACACATAATTTCTATTTTTCCTGTTATTTACAGCCCTCATTGTCTGAGGAGGATTAATTTAATCCAGACTTGTTTTATAAATAAACATAATTATTTGTTCAAGTAACAGAATTCAAAACTCATCTGATTTGAATTCCTCTGTATCATTGAATCAACATCCACTAAAACTGTCTTTGGTGGTCTCAAAATGTAAATCCGTCCATTTTCTTAATGGTAAGAGTTCTAAATTAGCTTGATAATACAATCAACAGTTTACAGCATTTTTCTAGCAACAGAAATCTTGTGAGCATAGTTTTGTCTTGTTCTGAACATGTTATAGCTTGGTAGGTTCAGATAATATTCTGGAAAGGATAAAAGGATTTGACAAGGTAACACAAGGTTGAGGAGACCCAGAAACCAAACAGGTAGGAGGGTAATTTTTAATGACCTTCACATCCCGGTTATAGTATATGCTACAATTTAAATGTTTTCATAAATTTATGCTTCCAATGACAGTGAGTTCAAAATTTATATTTATTCACTGATTCAGTGAATCTAACGTATTGACTTATTCTCCTTTGCAACCACTTTATTTCCTAGCAAACTGATCATTCGAATGGCCACACTGAATTCAACCTTTAAGACCCTGAGACTTGATGGTTTTGACTATAAAATATATTACATGGATATTACAAGAGTATGTGTCTGGCATCTATGGATATGATCATTCTGCTTCTCTCTAGCCTCTAGTGAATTTTTGATTGATTGATTGATTGATTGATTGATGCTTATATACCAAAGACCAACTACCAAGAGCAAACTATGTTCTATGTTGAACTACTTGGTCAATGAAATTAAGATTTTCTATTAAAACTTAATGCCTCCTTCTTTCCACAATCTAAAAAAAAAAAAAAAAATTGAATTGTGAAGTCAAGAAGTAAAAAGAAACATTGAGACAATTGGGCAAAGGTTCTCATTTTATAACTGTTTAATGAAACCAACAGGAAATTTTAAGTAAGCAAATGTAATTAATGTAATTTTCAGATCCTGAAAACAATCCAACCAGTTTTTTTGTTTGTTTTGTTTGTTTTATTTATAGTTGTAAGTTCAAAATAGTTCACTGAAAATCTAATATAATTTCGTTTACTCTAAGCTCTTCCTTTGAGTGTTAGATTCTTCAAGAATCTTGCTGCCCAAGGTAGATGGCTTTGTGCTCTTAACACATTTTCAATGGTTATTCTACAAGAAGTATACACAAATTCCTAAGATAGGCTGTTTAGTACATTGTAAAGCTTTAACTTTGCAATCTTCTTCTTTGAATGACATGGTTTATTTTATTTTTTTTTATTTCAGTTTTGCAAAGAAAAGAAAATGAATGCTCGTCCTATACCAATCTCTTCTGTTTTGTTCCTGATGAGGCCTTGGAAAAGTCATCTCAATATTCCATGTGACTCTATGCTGTATAAAAAGAGGGACAATAACACAAATAAAAAAATAGTTCCTCCAAATAAGGCAGACTGTGCCTTCAGCTTTTAATTCTCAGGCTGTTTTCTCTGATTACCAATAAGAATAATCTCCTTTGGGATAGTTCCTGTGTGTTTCCCACTCTCTGCTGACTTTTTGCAGACTGTCCTTGTCTAGTTCTTCATCCAGGAGCCATCAATGAAGCAAATATTCCATTCATCATTTTTCTTTCCCTCTTTTGTGAGTCTTCTAACTTTTTGTTTTTTCTCTTTCTTCTTCTTTTTTTTTTTTTTGGTTTTCTGTTGTTGCTTGTTTGTTTTCGAGACAGGGTTTCTCTGTGTAGCCCTGCCTGTCCTGGAACTCGCTCTGTAGACCAGGCTGGCCTTGAACTCAGAAAAACCTCCTACCTCTGCCTCCCAAGTGCTGGGATTAAAGGCGTGCGCCACCATTGCCTGGCTTTCTCTTTCTTCTTTAACACATGAGTGGCCCTAAACTTATTCAGTTTTGCTGAGTGTTAATTTTATAATAGGGGATTTCCTTGTAGGCCCCATGGTCCTCAACTAACCTTATGAAAGAGATGTTACTGCATTATTTAAATGATGATCAGGGCTCAGCAATATTAAGGAATTTGCCTAAAGTAATTCAATATAAGTGTCTGGGTGAACTTAGCATGACACTTAAGTTTCTCAGTGTGTGGAAAACCAAAGTGTTCAACTGAGGGTATTGACTATGGTAGAGCCAACACTTTAAGCCACTTTGTGCTTCATTTTGACAGGCAGAGGTTAATAGCATAATGTTTCTGAAACAATCAATAATAATAATAATAATAATAATAATAATATTGCTAGTATCTGTACTTCATTGTCATTTAATGTGAGGCCAAACAGATTATCATTGTTTCACTTATTAAAAAATGTATCCACAAAATTAATTGTTAAAGCCATAGAAACTGTAACTATACATGATCACATCAAGTGCTTTAGAAGAAGGCAGCTAGGAACACAAACTTAATCCCAGTCATACACAATGAGATTTTTACCAGCTGTATCAATAACAGGAAGACTGTGCTCAGAATCCAGTATCCTATTTGCTTTCTTAATTCCCCAGCCAACAAGGTAAACTAAGAAAGTGACATTCGAGGCTGGAGAGATGACTCAGCCATTAGGAGGCCTAAGATCAGCTGCTTTCCCAATTCTACTGTTAATAGTCACAGAGTAATTCCAGCTATTGAAGTGTTAGCACAGAACCTTCTAACGGCAGCAACCTCAAACTATCTGTGAACTGATTAAGGCTTCTTTACCATCCTCGATTAAACAACAACGTACATGTATCTGAAGTTGGATCACCATATGGGCAGGACCTGCAGTCACTTTCTGCTTTTCTCCTAATTTTTTGATCACAACTCTTTCCTGCTGGTTTTAGTTGTTGTTACTGTTTATTTGTTTGTTTGTTTGTTTGTTTTCCTGTATTCATCATCATCATCCATGTTATTAAAATGCCCAGAACCCTTCTAATATAGCCCAGATCTTAGACACATTCTCTCAGACCATGGTTATGAAAACCACTGGAATGTTGGTAACTCCCAAATTATTCTCTCCAACCAAATTCTGGTCCTAAACATCATATTTGTTTGCTTACCTACTCACCACAATCTCTTATATTGATTCTGGGCATATCATTCTTAAAGAACCTTAGTTGAAATTCCTGATCTTCTCCTAATCCAAACTTTCTTTGTGTCCATGAACCCTGCCATGTGTGCTTCGTTGCTGAGGTGTTCACCCATCACTGTAACATGCCTATGAATGTGGAGGCCTCCTTGAATCTTCCTTTCTGCTCACAGCTCGCATCCCATCACAAGCAAATGCCACTGGCTCATCTCAAGGTTCATCTAGAATGAATTGTTCTCTTCCTCCGCTATGATCTGATCATACACCATTGACCAGCAATCCTTATTGAGAGGACTCCGAGAGTGTCTTCAACCCTGCTGCTTCTGTCTTTAATCCACTAATGTCTGATCTCAGCAAAGTAGTCAGAACCATCCTGTTAAAATACAACTCAGGTAATATCACACCTGCTCAAAATCTTCTGAGTTCTTTCATATGTCAAAGCAAAAGAACAGGCTACAGCGGATACACTCATCCCCGCTTACCGCTCTGTTATTTCTAAACCTACCTCATCCTATGCTTCTCATCACAGTTATCCAGCCTCTGGGGTTTCCCTGTTAATCTTAAACATTCCAGGCACCAGTATCTTAAGGCTCTGCCTGAAATATTCCTTCCAGTGTCATACTGCACACCCATGCCTCTTCTTGCTCTTTATATTCTGCTCGATACTAGTGTGATTTTCTGGGCATCTTATATACATGTGGAACCTCCAATCCCCAACACACACTTTGCTGTCCCCGTGCCTGCTTTATTTTTCCCATGGCACTTATCTCCATCTGGTGAATTGAATACTCTTAACTGATTTTGCATATGGAATGCTCCTGCTATGAGTATGTGCATGCTCCAGTAGACATAGGGGTTTCACTGGTCATTCACTTTTATGTTCCAACAATCAGCACAGTGCCCTGAATATCTCAGAGACTTAATCGTATTGTTAGATACTGACTATAGAATATCACTTTTCTAACCATAGTTGATTAGGACTATACATTTTCTATTCCATCATGTCTTGATTGTATTAACTATCATTTTATCCACTGAAGACTCAACACATGTTTTGAAATATCTGTTCTGTACTATGTACTATTAAGATGTAGGGGATATTTAATGACTACTATTAACTACTATTTAATGCATGATACATTCAAACTATTTTAAAATTTTATTTGAACTGACTCCAAAAGGATGACTACTGAAGAAACTTCAAGTGTAGGAAACCAAAGACCTAAGGGAGGGAAGGCAAGGGGCCAAAAGAGAGATCCATGAGGCTAATGTGACACATAGAATCTAGAAAGAAGAATGCTATAGTCAAAGGCCAGATGTTTACAGAATCCTTACAGAACATTTTAAGGCTTTGGTCTTTATCCTAAAGTCAATGGGTAAACCCTTTAATGATATTAAAGCAGTAAGAACTGTCACTCTATATTCTTGGAAATGTATTCTGGGTACCCGAAGCAAGAGGCTGAGGAAGAGTCTGACTATATGTAGGGTCACTATTGTAAGAACTAATGTTTCCGTGTGGGGATGACCATGGCACTTTTCAGAAAAAAGCAACTTGAGTCCCATGGAAAAGACAAAAAAGTCAAGAGTTCAGTCAAACAGTAAAAAGTCCCACAATCTTCTAAAGCAGCATAGAAATGTCTGACAGCAGAATTACGCTGGCACATGTCAGCAGGGGCAGAGGCAAGCCAACATGCTAGAATTCCACTAGCATGTTCCAGCAGGAGCAGGGCAAGCCAACACCCTGAGAGGAAGATGAAAGTTAGTTCTTTACAGGCCAGTATGGGAGCCCAGAAAAGACGTTTTACCAGGAGGCTTGCTTGTGGCAGGTCACATTGTAAGTACACTTCTCATCAGAATGAGTTCTCCCTACAAATAAAAAATATTAACAAATGGATTCATAAAGACCCTTTCATGTAATTTTCTCCACATTTAGATGCTGAGTTCTTAAAGTATAATTCTGAGTGACACATGACTGCAAACAGGGTTAGTAACCTTGCTAGAAAATGCAAGTCATGTGATTTAAATACTTTCTAACAAGGTATTCTCATGAATCTTTTACTATGTAAATATTTTCTATGGGCTACAATAAAAACAAGCAAAGAGAGGAATAAATGTGGACACTTTGGTAACAGAAAGTCAGAAACCATCAAAAAATGAATTTATGAGAACAATATGAATTTCATAGGAAAACCATCAGTACAAATGGGTAAACTGCTACTCAATGGCAAAAACCAAACCAGGTTTATATAAAGAACCCTATATCTCAACTGCAGTTTCAAAGTGATTCTGAACAATTTCTTGCAAATTTGAACGATGAGGAGCAAGGGAAGAAGACTTGCTCTGCAACATTTGTCCTGGAGGAAAAGTCAAAGCAACTGGATGGGCCAGTTGTCACTTTAGTTTTTGGCTTTATGGATAACTTTTATTTGTTAAAGGGTTATTTCTCATATTTCAAATTTTTTTATTTATTTATGTGCATCTGTGTATACATGCCAGATAAATACAGGTGCCCAGAGAGACTTGAAGATGGCATTGGATCCCCTGGAACAGGAGTTAAAAGGGAGCCACACAATATGGGTGCTAGAAACTAAACTCGGATCCTTTGTAAAAGTCGTATGTGCTCTTAACCACTGAGCCATGTCTCCAGCGCCATACATCAATTTTTATTGGATATTTTATTTATTTACACTTCAAATGCCATCCCCTTTCCCCATCTCCCCTCCCTAGAAAACCCCTATCCCATAACCCCTCCTCCTCTTTGCTTTATACCATTTTAATTACATGCAAGTATTAAGGTCAGTTCTAGGTTTAGGAACTAGCAATACAATAGATGCAAATAGTAAAGGAACAAGCAAGACAATAAACACAAATAGTCAAAGAACAAGCAATTTTTTAAAGTATCTTTCTTTGGCATTCATTTTGTGTTCACAGTCCTTTTATTCTGTCCTATTAGCAGATACCTTTATCAGGCAGTGATCACCTTTCAATGTGACTAAAATACAGAATCTTGTTCACAATTCACTATCTTAATTTTACAGAACACCTACAGAACTGTTAATATTTTCCCATCCCTAAAAAAACTACATAGTACTGTGAAAACTCATTAAATATGCAAATATTATTAAAATGATAGTGCACTTCATAAAGTACATAAACAGATGTTATAAAAGGATGGTTTTAGAAATTTTCAAATTAGTAACAAACATTCTGACTTCTTATTCTCAAATCCTGAAGCTTACTGCCCTTATAAATTTGGAAACACTAGTAAAAGAATAGGAATTTAGAAATGCTAATGTATACCACAAGATATTGAAACAGACACATACAAGAAATGTACAGAAAGTGAACAACAGGAGCTAAAGATAGCTGGAGATGACATAGAGAAGAGCAGCAAGAACAGACTCTGAGTCTCTGAGTTTGTGGGTTGTGGTGGTTTAAATATGCTTGACCCAGAGAATAACACTATTAGGAGGTGTGGCCTTGTTGAAATGGTGTGGCCTTCTTGGAGGAAGTGTGTCACTGTGGGGTGGACTTTTGAGACCCTCCTTCTAGCCACATGGGAGACAGTCTGCTCCTGGCTTTCTTTGGATGAAGATGTAGAACTCTCAGCTCCTCCATCACTGTGCCTGCCAGGTGGCTGACACGTTTCCTACCATAATGATAATGAACTGACCCTCTGAACCTGTAAGCAAGCCCCAATTAAATGTTGTTCTTTATAAGAGATGCCATGGTCATGGTGTCTCTTCACAGCAGTAAAACTCAAACTAAGACAGGGGAGGTGGGTTCCAGTTATTTCAGGAGGTCACTGAAAAATTCCAGGGTGTATGGAACAATCATACAGGGAGAAACCCAGGAAGAACATAAGTCATTATTGTCAGAACCTGGGAAAGGAGGAAGGACTCAGTTGTCTGCATGCTGAGTTCATAATACATACATTAATATCCCAAGTAATGTGGTAAGTCACTGGCTTTGATGAGGCAAGAACTCAGAGAAATATGAGTCAACGAAACAGTCCAGGGGTCAGTGACACACAAGGTTGCTTATTTGCATTCATGGCTGTGGATGAGACTACAGATGTAGTTGATATCTAAAGGCAGCCTATAAAATAACATTTCTTCAAGCCACATGCACCTGGTACACGCATTATATTCAATCATGAGTTCTCAGCCAACTGATATTATAACTATTAAGAGAAATGGGAAGAGTGTCAAACTCTCTTTGGTATCTTAGAAATATTGAGGATGACAGGAAAGCAATTGGAATTTTGTGTCTGTCAAATTTTATTCAAAAGGCCACATGATCAGTGAAACCCTTGACATTGCTGTGGTCTCTCAGCCTTTTGAATTTAATAATACTATATTTAGCTATTTTCATAATATTTCATCCAGTGCTCCATTCATCAGTACATTGTATGCTTATTTTATTTCTGCTACTAAACAATAAGCGTCTTAAATTGATATGTGTATTTAGGTCTTCATTATAGCTCTTATAATACCTACCACCATTCCTTCTACATTTTATATCTTGGATAAAAAAAAAGTCTATTACACAACCACATATCTTCAAATAAACAATAAACTAAACAGATAATGTCCCCTTTATTTTGCTTTCTGCTTATCCCAGTGGTTTGCATATAATTGATGTTGCATAAATGAATTATTGATGGATTAATTCAGAGAATATTTTTCAGTCTTCAGCATGTCATCTTTATCAGCATTCACTGATTGCACACGGTGATGCATTCAGAATCTTATCATGCCATGCATTCTACTCATATTTACCCCATACACCTCTTTTATCTTTTATCTTTTCTCCCACTTCCATAAGGTGTTTTTCTTCTAACTTCATGACATAGATACAGACATGCTGTTGTTTATATAAAATTTAGGATCCATCGTGGAAGGAAAAAAAAGTGCTTCTTCCTGTCTTACATATTTTGAGTAATAAAATGATGCCCATTTATTGTATCCATTTCCTGAAAGAAACTTAATTTCATTCTGTATGGCTGAATAAAACTCTACTGTATATTAACATATTTTCCTTACCACTCTTTACCTTTGCTGACTACATAACTGCTACTGTGCATAGTAACCACATTATTTTAAGAGATTTTATTGTTTCCAGTTGAAAACACACCAGAGGGACACTTGATACATATATTTTGTTTTTGGCAATACAAAATTAATTATCCAAAAACATTAACTATCAACATGGACAGAGCAAAATTATTTGCCTTCTTTATTTCTGAAGTCTCATAAAAATAAGATATTGTTCTATAAAATACTTGACTCTCTGAAAATAACTCTATGTCCCAGGAATCCCATAATTCAACACCGTATGGTAGTTCTGAAATCATTAATCCCTTTGATTATTTTTCAGAGTAGACATTGGATATATTTACATATGAATTCTATATGGATATTTCAATACACGTAGCTATGTATATTCTAATATGATCACTGTTTAGAACAATACCTCATAACCATTAATAAAATGTAACAGGCATGTGGTGGCTTGAACAAGAATGGTTCCCAAAGGCTCATATGTTTGAATGCTCCATCCCTAGTTAACAGACTCTTTAGCAAGGATTAGGAGTTGAGGCCTTGCTAAAGGAGCTGCATCACTGGAGATGGGCTTTGAGGTTTCAAAAGCTCATGCCAGACCCAGTCACATGCTCTCTCTGCCTGCAACTTGCAGAGCACATAGGAGCTCTCAGCTACTTCAGCACCATGCTTGCCTGATGCTATCCTCCCACCATGATGATTGTGGACCAACCCTCAGACAAGATAAGCGAGGGCCCAGTCAAATGCTTTTTAAATAAACTTCCCTGGTTCTGATATCTCTTTACAGAAAGAGATGAATAACTAAACCAAGTTACTAAGTACAGATCTTTAATCCAGCATTCAAGAGGCTGAGAGAATAGCAGTGTGAGGTTAAGGCAGTCTGCACTACATAGAGAGATTCTCCCTCAAAATAAAACAAAACAAAAATACATTTAAGAACACATAGAGCACACACACTTCTACAAGCAATTTGAAAGTACAAAGTTATAATTAACAGTAATACTCAGTGCCTGAACATAAAAACATAACGAATATTCAGGCAAAACAACTTACCTTATGTTTTGATTTTTTTTTTTAAGTACCACTTTAAGTATAAGGCTAAAATGATGTGAATATGGTAACTAAGAATAAAAGAATTGCTGTTGGTATTTTTTATCAAAGTTAAACAGTAAAAAATGGTCAAAGTTCTACTTTTTATCTTATAGAAATTTAAAATATAGCCAAAGCCTGGGTACATAGTAGAATGATCTTAAAGCCATAAAACTAATTCAGTGAATTAATAGTATTTGCCTCTCTGGAGCATATTGACAGGACAGTTCATTCCTACCAAAAGCAATCTTCCTGAGTCAGATAACTTCTCATTTTTAAAGTTTCCTCATCATGCTATAAGATCAGAAAACAAAATATATATATATATCCATTAGTATGTAGGCATCCATGAAATTTATATTTTAATAATCACATATGAAAATCCATAATGAAAATAATATGCATAAATTGTAGCCATAGTCACCAAAGACAAACCTATAGACTAAACCTAAAGTTCAAGAACCTATAGACTCTATCATGGAGATGGGAAATAATAAACAGTGTCATTAAATATATTTTTTAAATTTTGTATTGCATTCATATGTCTATATTATATGCTTAGATGCGTGAATGTGTGTGTGTATGTGTGTGTACACGAGCACACCCGCATGCCACAGTTTGTATTTGTGTAGGTCACAGGACAGTTTCTATGAATCAATTCTCTCTTTCTGCCATGTGGCTTTTAAGGATCTTCAGACATGACAACAGGTGCCTTTAGCTGCTGAACCATCTTTCCAGACTATGAATTTTTTTTTCAATTCCTGAATTCTGGATTGACTGGAATATATTTTGGAATTATACTCTAGTGAAATACTACACACATTTATGAAGCACTTATTATGTAGCAGGTACTGTTTATGGCACACACGTAGGAAGTATCTATACATCCACACACACACAGATTAGAAACTAAGCCCACTGTAAATGACAATTGGACATGGAGGCTTCCTACTCTGCTCTCCTTAAGAGCTTCTATTATAAAACTCCCCCTTCCCTACCAAATGCTGGCTCCTCACAGACCTCAGTCTGGTAGATAGTGAGCTGACTGTAGGGCTATGCAGAACAGTTCATTTAGCAAAGCTGGTGAATGTGACTCTTCCACTGGGAAGCAGACAGCCTGAGGTGAGGCTGTCACCCCTGACTGTGCAGAAATAACTGTCCGCCATGCTGATCCCAACAACAGATTAGCTGTATCACTTTTAATTACCTCAGTTCCACTGCAATGAAGAAGCGCCTCTTGCTTTACTCACACAGAAACCATCCAGGCTGACATCTCCTGAATGCCTTAGCAGGGCTCTCCAGCCCCTGGAGATATCCAGTCATGTACAATGAACTGTAATGGATCTAGCTGCTAAACTAAGCCTGATAATCCCAGCCCTTGAGGCTCCCAGTGCTGAAGAGGCACAGAGTAATTCCACTTGGATCCTATTTCAGCATTTGCTGCTGGAGGAAAATCATCTCCAATTACCAACAGTGTGTAACGAGAACCACGTACATTCACCTTGTCATCCCCACCTGTATCCATGGAACAGAAGACAAACATGCACATGTATTTTTGTTTTAGGCAGAGATCCACCACAGTATAAACAAGTCAGTAAATGCCAGGAGGCTGAATCTGGCCAATGTATGCTAACACTGGGTTAGAGGGATTTAGGCTGACAACTTAAAACACAAAAAATATCTTCATTGCACTTGGTAGATATATTCTGAGGACTATATCTTCTCTGCTCCATTTCCACCATCCAGTCATCAACCCTTATGTATCCCAGCAGTATCTATAAAGCTATCACTGACCTGGCTGTGACACAGAAGTATAAGGTTACCAGCATGGATTCCCATCACTATTGCCACATAATCTATTGACTCAAAGAAAACCACCTGGATTGACTTAAAGCTTCACAGTATCCATTCATACAGAAACTATGGCCTCCCTCCTGAAGGCATTCTCAGTTTTTGATGAAAAGTAGAATTACCACGTGTGCCAGTGTCCCCTGACCAGCATGGTCACGCTAAAGATTGGTGGGAAGCCCTGTAATTATCTGACTCAAAACAGAAGAGCGCCACATACTCAGACCTGAGACCCCTATCCTCATCACAAAGATACATAGACACAAATGCTTCAGGAAACAGCCAGCTAGGTCAGGTCATTGGGTGCTTTTCTGGATAGTCCTATGAATCATTGAAAAAGGCAGCCCTCATAGCAGGTCTTTGCTACATTTCTTTCAAAGGCTAATTGAAATACTTGGTTTTTTTCCCCCTATATCATATTCAAACATATTGGTAGCTTTACAGCTCAAACAATGATTGATGCGTAGAAATATCCCACACTCTGAATGTGAGCCATGCACACCTTTGTTTTGATCATACCTGTCAATTGAAAAGGCACTTCTCAGAGAAATATTATTTTCAAATTTTGTGAGCATTTCTGAGCATTTAGAATAGAGGAAGTTAGAAACTAGATATACAGAGTCTCTCTGAAGTGTTTTATGAAGCATATGAAAACTTCACAAGTTTATATGCACTTAATGCAATGAAAAGCACTACAACCCTACAGTTTGATCATATGCCTTGTTTGAATATTTGATAATATATCTTGTTGGAATGTTTGTTCTTCCCAATGAAGTCATATTTGTTTAAATAAGATGAGTTTAGTTTTAGACATTTTTCTTAACTGATACAAAATGAACTGCTTGGTTTTAAAATGAAATTTAGATATACATTTTATGATGGTTTGAGTGAGCATGGCCCCTTTAGGCTCATAGATTTGAATGCGTAGTCACCAGGGAGTGGCACTATTTGAAAGGATTAGGTGTGGCCTTATCACTGAGGGATAGGCTTTCAGGTTTTCAAAAGCTCAAGCCAGGGCCAGTGGCTGTCTTCCAGCTGCCTGTGGGTGATTTCTCAGTCATCATGTCTGCCTATATGCTGCCATGCTTCCGGTACTGAAGATAATAGAATAAACTTCTGAACTGTAAACAGTCCCAATTAAATGTTTTTCTTTATAAGAATTGTCATTGTCATGGTGCCTTTTCACAGCAATAGAACAATAAGTAAAGCACATACATACAACCGTCCAATTTTTACCATATACGGAATGTATTTTATACAGTTTCAGATCTACAATACAGTTATTTTAGGGTTCAACTTCAGCGTTGCATGAACCTTCATGTCCTTTTGCTGTTAGGTGAGTAGCATGCAGTTGCAAGTACATCCAAGTTTAATTGTTTGCTTGTTGATGGATATTTGGAATCCTTTGAGGTTTTAATCCGTTACAAAAATCCACTCTCCTACAAGCTTTCACATTATGTGAAAAAATATTCAGGATAGATAGTGATATTTCAGATGTCTAGGAGTTTTAAGAAAATGTTTAACTTTCTAAAGTCAGCAACATAATGTAAGGATTGTAGTTATGACTTGTTGCTACCACTTAGTATGACCAGCATATAAATTCAACTGTTCCTACACATATGTAGAGATATCTTACCTCATTGTGGTTTTTACTTATAATTCTATAAACATAAATAACATATCCTATACAGTTGGATCACTATATGGTTTACAGGTTATATGTGTTTGTGTCTTTAATTATGTAATTGGGCTCTGACTTTGTCATTTCTATGTGTTGAGTTCTTTAAGTAATTTAGAAATATGGTTTTAAAACATTCAGTCACTTTCAACAAAAGTTAGTATGTAAATTTATTGTTTTAATGGTAATTCTTCTGCTCATATCTAAAATTTTTGCTTAATTAAAGTTTATAAATGTTTTTTCTTCTGGGATCTCTTCTATAAATATCATGGTGTAGGTCTTCATTTAATATGCATTTACTTAACTTCTGTGTATGTGTGAAATATGTCAATGTTATTTTTTGTTTTCTCACTTTTTTGTTTTCCTTTGCTTTTATTTTTTCTCTTTTTTCTTTAGTGGTTTATGAATATATAATACTTATACACAATAAATTTCATTATGAAAATTTACATATGTACATACTATATCTTGATCATATTAAGCCCTATTATTCTCTTGTCCCCCTCCCATTCCCATCAGTCTCCTTTCTTTCTGTCTATGCTTCTTTCTACTTTCCTGTGTGTGTGTGTCTGTGTGTGTGTGGGCACGCACATGTCTGTGTGTATGTATATTTGTGTGTGTCCCCAAATATGTTTCACTACAGTTCTTTACGAAATAGTGGGCAAGGTTGATGGGACCTTACCAGTGTCTATACCACTAAGTAAAATATGTCTTACAACTCATCAACACTCAGCACCATATAAGGCCAGCCATAGGAGTGAAGTTCTATAAGCTTCCCAGCTTTCGTCAGAAAGTGGTGACCAGCACAATTTTGTGTTGCTCTCATGCCAACAATCCCTGCTTCCGTGATGAGATCAATAGCACAACAATTATATCATTCCCAGCAGTCAGCATTTCATGCCCTCCTCACCGGACTCTTGCCTTCTTTCTGCACTTCTTTTTTTAAAACATGTTCCATGAGTTTGAAAGGAGTGTTGTAGATGTCCAATTTATGGCTAAGCATCAAGGAGTCATTTATTTTCTGTGTTTTGACCATTTAGACATCTCTGCAGTCACAGCTGACCAGTACAGAAAGACGCTTTCCTGACCACAACTGACAGCAGTTCTATTCCATTGCCATAAACATAGTTATTTAGAAGACAATTTTCTGTTTTACTAAATAGACATGATGTGCACCTGTCAAATTGCCATTTCCTTTTCTTTTTCTTTTTTTTCTTTTTCCATGTAGCCATTCAGTAATGAGGGGCTTCATTTCTCTACTGAATTGCTTTTTTACTTTACTTGAAAAGGAGACATTCACATGTGTGTTTGAGTATCAGCTCAGCAATATGCTTTCTTGGTCGGTGTGTCTACATTCCCAGCATTACCCGCTTGCGTAATGACTTTGACCTTCTGATTCTTACAATCAGGTATTGTTACTCTTTTGAAAAACCATTTGGTAAATTATAAATCTTTGCATTTCTGCATAAGATTTAGAATCTAGCCATTAATTTTCTGATTGACTTGTTAAGTCATTCTATTTTGATCAAAGAACGTTATTGGTATGAAATGAATTATTTTAATTTTTGAGACTTATTTTGTTGTCCAGATTATTGTCTTGATAAATCTGTCCTGTTCATTGGAAAATACATACATTATTCTGAATTAAATGCTCTGTGAAATTCAATTCAATAACTTTGTCTGCAAGCTTATCAAATCTGCATGTGTACTGATTTTTTTTTAATGTGCTCATTCTATAAATTAACAAATGGGCAATTAAATCCCTTCTGGAACCTGTGGGTTGTACTTTTCCATTTTTGTAGAAGTGGCAAATTTTAGTTCATACTTTTCATAGCTCAGATATTAGAGAAAGATTCGGGTATATTCCATTATCGTGATGAATTGATCCCTCTGTCATTATAATACAGCCTTTGCCTATAGCAATCTTCCCACTGATATCTTTATTCTTTCTTTTATACTTTGTGGTTTTAGATTTTTATTACATTCCTTTGGGGTAGCAAATCATTGAATCTTGCTTTTTTGCTTTTGATGATCTTAACTGACAATGATTGCCTTTTAAATTATGTATGTTGTCCTCCTACATTCAATATGAATAATCATATGAATGAACAAACATAATGTGTGGCTGTACCCCCATCTGTGTTTCATCCAGGCTTTGTTTCCTCCCCCTCCCCCACTTTTTGATTAATTAGATTTTTACTTATTCATTTATTTCACTTATATTCTTTATGTTATTTTAGTACTTGTGAAGGACTTACTATATATCACTGCATACCTTCAGGTGATACATTACATTGTACTTACAAATGGTATAATATTCTTTCAGATGATACAATAATCACATAATTACATAATTTCATTTCTCCTTTCCTGAATTTTACACTATTATAATAGCATATTTTAATATTATATAAATTATAAACTAAACATTATGTTATTGTTTAGTTTTAAAAGATTTAAATTCCTCCTTAAATATGTTTATACAATTTTAAATTTCCAACTCTTATTTGATAATATTCCTTATACTCTGAAAGCCACTTATTCATACATTTATTCAATGTGTTCCAACCATATTCACCTACCACTACTTTGTTTCCATCTTCTCTTAGTGCCACATCCATTTCCCTCTCACCCTCTATTTTAGTTGTTATTAATATTTCTAAATCCAGTTACTGTTACTTATATATACATGGATGTGAGGTCAGTGGAATGAGCAACGTATCAGTCATGTTCTCAAAATAGTGTGCTACTCCTTGCCTCAATAGCCATCTATTGCCAATATCTTCTCAACTTGAGGTGGTGCTGAGGGCCCTCTCTTCCATCCACACTGGCATTTTGACTAGCTTGATCTTATGAAGGTCATGCACAGGTAACTACAGTTGCTGTGGATTGATGTGTGCAACAGCCATGCCATGACTACAGGATAGTATTTCACAGCTCTCCTCTCTATCTGCTGGCTATTGTATTCTTTCTACACAGCCCCACAAAGTTCTTTCAGCCTTATATGGTGAGAAGTTGATATAGATGACTCATGCACAACCAAGCACTCAGTGTTAATGTATACTCAGCACCTTGATTGTGACTGTGACACTGTTATGACCATCACCCACTACACAAAGAAGCTTCTCTGACCAAAGCCTACAGCAGCTCACATGTATGGGTGTAAACAGAAATATTCAGAATGCAGTTTGACAAGATGACCCTTTAGCAAAACAATAACAGTACATCTCCTATAGGGAAAATAATCTCCCATTCATGGGCTTTGCACGATATTTACAGTACATGCATGAAATGTTTCCTGTGGATCAAGCCCCATGCCCAATCAGAAAGTGGTTTGTTAATTAAATGACCATCATCCCACTATCATACCAGTGGACATGCATTAGCTAGCTGGTTGGTATTGTAGCATGAAGAGTCTAGTTCAGGGTACAACCATTGATGATTTCATCTCTCAAAAGCCTGCATAGTGCTTTCTGGAACAATGTTGGCTAGCCAAAAAAGAGAGAACTTTCTGATTAGTTGGAGATAGATGACTCTATGTTCCACACCCAAAGTGAATGTCACTTAAGCAATTGTATCTTCCTATCTAGTTATAATGGACAACCAAGAGGTATTTTCGTGTTAGTGTTGGTTCCCCTGTAGACTCTCTGACTAATAGCTCATAAGAAAGTATGCTCATGCCTGGCATTAAGACTTTTTACTTAAAAATCCATTTATAATTCTATGCCTGGGTGATATCGTTCAGAATAATTTTTCCAGTTCCAGCCATTTATTTTCTAATGTCATGATCTCATTTTTCTTTATAGCTGAATAATATTCCATTGTGTATATGTATATCATTTTCATTATCCGTCTGTCAGTTGATAGATTAATTCTATTTTCTAGCTATTGCAAATTCAGCAGCAATGGGCATAGAGATGTGCAAGTATCTCTAGTATGCTCAAGAGTCCATTAAGTACATGTCCAGGACTGATCCATCTGGGACATATGTTAGTTATATATCTATATTTTGAAAAACCTCCAGACTTATTTTCATAGTGGGACAAGTTTACACTCTCACTATCAGTACATTCAGGTTCCCCCTTTGCCACATTCACAACAGCATTTCCTGTCATTTGCCTTCTGACCTTGGTGACTCTGACTGGTGTCAACTGGAATCTTAGAGTCATCTTAATTTACAATTCTCTGAAAGTTAAGGATGTTGAGTACTTTTGTAAGTGTTTGCTGGTTATTTTTACTTCTTGGTCTGAGGCTTCTCACACCTCATTTCTTAAACTGGTTTGCTTAGGAGCCTGGATTTGGAGGAGAGAAGAAAGAATGAAGGACTGAAGTTTCCCTACCTGCTTCCCTGGCCAGCATGGCTGGTAGGTTCCTAGGGAAAGCTTGCCTTAATAAACTTAACTCACATAAATAAATTCACAAACAGAAACTACATGATCTTCTCATTAAACACAGAGAAGGTCTTTGAAATATCAAATATTCCTTCATGATAAAAGTCCTAGGGAATCAAAGATCTAGGGACACAGCTCAAGATAATAAAGCTAATACACAACAAGCTTATAGCTAACATCATACCAAATGTGAAAAAAATCTCAAAAAGCATTTCTACTAATATTAGGAACCCTTATAATAATAACACAAGGGAAAGCAGAAAAGTGGAAACCAATAGGTAGGAAAGAAGTTAAAAAAAATCTTTGTTTGCAGATGATAAATATAAATAAAAGTCCCTAAAGCCTACGGATGAAAACTCCTACAGCTGATAAATACATTCAGCAAAGTAGCAGGATATAAAATCAACACACAAAAATAAGTAACCTTCTTATATACAAATGATAGATATACACAGAATGAAACCAAAGAAACAATACCATTCACAATAGCATCAAATTATCTATCTATCTAAGGAGTCAAAGTCTATGCTGGCTAGGTTGATGTCAATTTGACACAAGCTAGAGTTGCTAGAGAGGAAGGTTCCTTAATTGAGAAAATATCTCCATAAGATCAAGCTGTATGAAAGTGTATAGGATATTTTCTTAATTAGTGGTTGATGGGAAAGGGCTCATGCTATTGTGGATAGTGAAACTCCTGGGATGGTGGTCATGAGAGCTCTAACAAATCAGGCTAAGCAAACCATGAGGGGCCAGCTGGTAAGCAGCACTCCTCTCGGCCTCTGCATCAGCTCCTGCTTCCATGTTCTTGCCTTGGCTTCTCTCAGTAAGCCTTGAATCAGGGTATGTAAACCAAATAAACCCTTTCCTCTTCAAGTTGTATTTGGTCATAATGTTTCATCACAACAGTAGAAACCCAAACTAAGAAAAACTCATTCAATAAGAACATTAAGACACTAAAAAAAAAAAAAAAAGGAAAGAAAGAAATTGAAGATATCAGAAGACAGAAAGATCTTTTATTCTCTCATATTATTGAAATTAATACTGTGAAAATGGCAATCCCACCAAAAGGTGCAATCAGTGCAATCCCGCAAAAAATTCAGAACAGTTTTCACAAAATTTATTTTAAAAAGTTAAAGTTTACATGAAAATATAAAAGACACAGGATAGGCAAAATGTCCTGGACAATAAAATATAAAGCTTCTAGGATATCATCATCCTTGACTTCAATTATACTATGAATTTACCATAATTCCAACCAACATCATACTAGCATAAAAACAAATTTCCATTTATCACTGGAAAGCATTGGAGGATGCACATATCCTTAATTTTCCTACACTCCTACAGCCATCTGATTTTTAGCAAAAAGGCCAGTGATACACATTAAAGAAAATACAGCATCTGCAACAAATAGTGCTGGTTACAGTGATTGGCTACATGTAGAAAAATGAAACTAGGTCCTTACCGCACACGCTGATGAAAACCCAGCTCCAAAGCGACCAAGGTCTTCAATATAAGACCCATGGCCCTGAATCTCATACAACATAATGTAGGGAATACATTTGAATTTATTGGTACAGGAAAGGACTTTGTGAATAGAACTCACAATAATGCAGGTATTAAGACTAAAATTATTTAATGGGATCTCACAGAACTAAACACTTCTGAACAGGAAAGGACATGGCCATTTGTGTGAAAAATCAGCTTACAGAATGGAGGAAAATCTTTAGAAACTACGCATCTGACAAAGGGTTCATATTTAAAGTATACGAAGAATTAAAAAAAACATTAACACTAGGAAAACAATCCAATTAAGTATGAGGCTTGAAACTACAGAGAACTCTTAAAAGGTAACATACATGTAGCTGGGATTCTTTTTCAATGCTTAACATCTTTAGCTATCATGGGAATACAAATTAAAACTACATTGAGATTTCATCTTACTTTCATCTTACACACACACACACATATATATATATACATATATATATATATATATATGAATAGAGATAGAGATAGAGACAGAGACAGAGACAGAGATAGAGAGAGATGATATGGATATGGGTATAGATGACAACAGCAAATAATGACATGGATATGGTAAAATGGGCTCACTTATTCAAAAACTGTTGTGTCATCACTATGAAAATCAGTGTGGAAGATTCTCAAAAAGCTGTAGACCTACCAAGTGATCCAGCTATACCTTCTTGGAATGGAAATAGCCTAGATATCTGTCAACTAATGAATAGATAAAGGAAAATATGATGCATTTATGCAATGGAGAGTTATTTAGTTGTTAAGAAAATTGAAATTATGAAATTTGAAGTCAAATGGGTACAGCAATATATAACCATCCTGAGTGAGGTATTCCAGACACACATAGACAAACATTGCCTGTTTTCTCTCATTTTTGTATGCTAGCTATAATATAAATCCTTAGATAGATGGGTCATGGGTTTGTTTGTTTGTTTGTATTTTGAATACTAGTAAGATCCAGGAAAATAGTAAGGGATGAGAGGTGTTTTAAATAAGAGGAAATAAAAATGAACACGGAGAAATAAAAGGGTAAAGAATAGAAGGCATAAAATGGGGCAGAGGGCAGAGTAGAGAAAGAAAAACAGAGTGGGAGCAATAAGACTCAAAACTTTTGAATAATTAAACCTTCTTCTTTATAAGCTTCCCAATATATAAATATCCACATATATAAAATGCATTACGTGGAGTTACCTTCAAATAATATCATGTCTTTACTAGACCCCAAAGCTAAGCAGCAAGAAGGCCAAGGTCTATGTTCATTCTCAGATTTATTATTCTGTAGATGATGGCATTCTTTTTTTTTTTTTCCTTCTGGATTCTTTTCAGATTCCTTCTTGTCACCAACTTTGTGGTGTTTGATTGTGATCGGCCCGGGTGTTTCATTCATTTTTCTTGTGCTCGATACTCATTAAGCTGCTGAGATTGATGGATTGTATGGCTTTAATAAAAGCTTGAAATTTTCATCCATTAGTCTCTTCTCTTTACCCACCCACCAATCTTTCTCTTTCTGAAAGGCTTTAATTATATTTATATTGGGCTCTCTAAAATATTTTCAGAGTGAAAAGGTACTCTAATGCTCTTTTATTTCTTTGATGCTTCAGGTATATTTTATGTTTTTAATTGAAACAGAATTGTATAACTTCCTCCCTACCTTCCTCCACCCAGCCTCTTCCATCTACCCTCCCTAAAGCCTATTAGATCCCCCCACTTTCATGGTGATAGTCTTTTTCTTGACTATTGTAAGCTACACATATATGTGTTTATGTGTGTGCTGTACAAATACATACACACACAGTCTGTTCAGTCTGTTTTCTGTCGTATGTGCATGGTTTCAGGAATGATACCCTGAATTAGACAATCACTGAGTGGACTCATCCCTGGGAGAGGCTAGTTCTCCCTCTCCCACACTTCTCTTACAGCAAATGAAGATCATTGCAGAAAACCACAACTTGACACAATGAAGAGACCAACAGCACTTCAGGTGTGAGAATTTCTATTACTGCACCTTTAGGGATTTTAGTAATTTCTTTGTTGATGTCAAGCTAACCAATAATTCTGTCCTGTATTTTTTCCTCTAATGCTTTGAAATTTTCAATCTTGATATTCAACATGGGATTGGTTTAGTCTTCTATGACACAATTTATTCTCAAACTTATGGAATATAATTATTATTACTGTTTTAATGTTGTTTGAGTTAATTCTGAAACTTACGTGTGTTCTGGTTTTGTTTCGATTGACTTCTCTTTTAATATGATGTCTTTGTCTTACTTTTTGCATGCCTAGCCATATTTTATTGGAATGTAGCTATTACTTGCATAATTTGCACATTCCATTCATTGTTGTTGTTTTGTTGTTGCTGTTACTAGAACTATGACTATGCTTTGTTCTAAGCCACAAATAGTCTATTTGGAATAAATATGATTATTTTGTATTAATTTAAGATTTCTAAAATTGGACCAAGGCAATGCTCAATGTGCTCCATTGTTGAAGGTAGACAGACCCTTGTGCATATTATCCTTGCTGCTAGTGTGCACAGAGAGGTTTTCCACTCTTGCTACTGAAATGGGCACTATGCCTATATCTGCCTGCAGCACTACACAGTTTTTGTTCATTTCCCATGGGTCTTTTCCAGAGCTGACTTGCTTTCAGGTGCATGCTCCTTAGTGAATCCTTGAGGAAGTTCTCTGCAACCTTACTTTTCTGTGACAGTTGTGGTTTTAGCCTTTTCAGTCTCTGTCCTGTTTCCTAACTTTCTTTATTGTATTAGACTTAAAGGTCTGTCTCCTCAGTTCTGGAATTTCCCCCAGACTTTTCCAGATTTTCTCTTTAGCCTGTACGCTTTTCCAGTGGAAAGCTGTCTTTTCATAGGTTTTGTTCATTCTTGTTATTAAACGCAAGAGTCCAACTATGATTTTTATCACTCTCTTCATTAAACATATAAATATTTACATTTATTTATTTAATTCTTTATATTAAAACATAGGAAGAAAAAAACTAGGTGTTGAGCACTTTCATTACTATGAACAAGAGTGAGAAATTTTGTACAGGATTTTTATTTTTCAAGTCCTGATTATACTAAGAATCTTAGAGAGGCCCCAAGGGCTTGTTTACAGACTGAAAACATTCTGCCTCTGTAAAATTTCAGGTAGTTTCATCGTGAAGAGTTAACAAACAGATTGGCTGGGTCGGGAGTTAATGTGAACATGTCATTAATATTTTACGTGATTTCTTCACTAATTGCTTAAATAGAAAATACATTTGACACTGGCATGGTTTCATGAAGAAAAGAGGAAACTCTAAAGAACAGTTTCTATTCATTGTTAGTAGCTTCTGTGAGTCCTGGAAACAGGTCTTAGGCATAGGTTAATGGGTGAACTCTATAGAGAAGAGCATTTCTTCAGGTTTCATTTCCAGAGGTGCTAAAAGACCACCCTGGGAGGCAGAAAATGATGGTAGCAAACAAGACCTTCCCATGATCAGCCATCCAACAGAAGCCATGGCTATGAATACATATACTCATGGTTGTGAACATGTATTCACCTATAGAACTCCCTTTAAATAGCTAAAGAACAGAGCAAGGGTTATCATAAGAATAAGAGAAGATGCAATAAAGAAAGCAGGAACAATGAGACTGCCTGTGTCATTGCTCCAATACCTATCTGTACTCTAGGGAACAATATACCACTGGGAGAGAGAGAGAGAGAATTAAGCTGAGGCCATAGGCTTGCCTGGAATCTTACAACAAATGTGCTACTTAGAATTTCTGCATGAGTAGGAACGAACAAGTCAGAATAGGAACATTAGAATCAATATGCAGCCTGTCAAAGGAGGCATTGCATGTAACAGTATGAACCAAGAATTTCCGTGCTATTAGGACCTTAACAAATGTACAGAATAAGGCTCTAGAAAATGATGTAGAGAAAATGATATGTGAGAAATCCTGAAAAGATAATCTTGAGTAACTGTTTTAAGGAAATAACAACAAAAACAAAAAAAAACCTCTCAAGAAATAAAGAGGAAACAATTGAATTAATTAATTAATAGTCAATTAATAGGAAGAATGAGGCGGTTCTTAAATCAGAAACCTATGCGCTGGAAAGTACTCTAAGTGAAATGAAAACTGGGAACAAAGTCATATGTGTAGCATAATATACACAAGAGAACAATCACTGGGCTTAAACTACTGCACTTGTGCAGGTGGAAGAACACAAAGACAAAGGAATGAAGAGGAATGGGTACTGCATGGGAAGGCATTGACAGAGTGCATGCTGAGGTGGTAGAGGTTCCAGGGGGAACTGGAAATGCCAATGATATAGAAAGTTATTCAAAGAAATTCTGCCGGAAAACTTCATGGTTAGACTAAATAACCATCCAGGTATAAGAAGGTTAAAGGTCACCATCCAAATTTAACCCAACCAAATGTACACCAAGATTTATTGTGATTCCTGGAAGGATGAAGACAGGGATTCTCAAAGCAGACAAGGAAAAAAAGTAACAGCACAAAGGATGTCTCTGCTTCCCTGACAGCACAATTCTCAACAGAAACAGAAACCATAAAGACTAGAAGAGTAAAGAGAGAGATTTACAGTATTGAAGGTACAGAGTAGGGGAGTCTGATAAACAAACTATTCTACCAAGTATCACTGTCCTTTAGAAATAAAAAGGGGATACCAATATTCTTAGATGAACAAAAACTGTATTTATCACAACCAGACCTATACTTGACCAATGCTAAATTGAGTTCTTCATATTAATGAAAGAGACAGACAAGTAACAAGGAGACATCAAACATTGGAAGGCTACACCTTGAGAGAGCAATTATTCTATTTGGCCCATCACTGCAAGAGTTTTCTTGTCATTTGATCTGTTTGGATTAGTCTTGTTTGAAAATTATTGTTTCCCCAAGACAACAATGATTAAAACTACTCTGTGTGTTTAGGACCACATTAAGGAACAGACTTGGAAATGTAAGATTTTCCATGCAGAGAAATACAGACTCATTGTAATTACTGGTTACAAAATAAATGACAGCGGAAAAGCAGTGTTTATAGAAGAACACTGCGACTGTAACCTCATAAACAACCTTTCATTCTGTAGAACACACTAGCCAAAAGATTGGAGAACAAGAATCATGTTCAGAAATGACAGTAAAAATGAACACTTACAATGTTTGAGGTGTGACATTTAACAACCTGACACCATTCATTCATTAGTCAAAGAAAACTTAACACAATTAACTTCATAATTAAATCTAACGTTACAGTTAGTATGTTTTATTATGACAAGTTACAAACATACAGAAACTGGAATGTTACAATATTGTTGTAGCCATCTCTTAGTTTCTAGTATATTATATTACTGATGAACTATGTTTCTTTGCTATTTTAAACTAAGTACAAGAGTAAGGTAGGAGTACCTCTGAATATTTCTCTTAATCTCCACTTTCACTTAGGAAAGAAGCTTCAGAAATTATTTTCTGTAGATGTTAGTGCTCATTCATGGAATTCAAGTTTGCTTTTAAGTTATGAAAATAACATCAATATGCAGGGACATGGTCTATTGTTACACACAGCTATTTTTTTTTCATTAAAATATATCCCGTATGGTAATTTAATTAGATTCTATTCAAAAGCCCAAATAGCCTTTGAACATTTTACCTTTAAAGAGAGAAGATAAACAAAACTAATGTTTAGTGCATATTAGTGACCCAACTTTGTTCCATAGTTAACTTGCTTAGTCCTAAAAAATTATATTAAAGACTTTCTGTTTAATTTCTTTTTATTTCTTTCCTATTCAGTCTTCAATGTACATTTGTGTAAGTTACTACATTTCTTTTATTTGTATGTGTTAGTTACACATAGTGAATTTGATCATGACATCTTCATACATGTGTATAATGTATTTTGTATATTTATCCTCTGTTATTCTTTCTGGTCCCCCTCAGCCTGTCATATCCACTCATCTCCTCAATTCTGACAACCCTTCTTGGCCATGACATTTATGATCCTATAAAATGCACAATCCTTATTTCATAAAATACAAAAAAAAAGCCATGAAAATTAAGGAAATTAAAGAAAAATCATTCACAGGATTACAAAAAAAGTCAAGCCACTAGGTTGGTCAGTAGTTATAAAACAGAACTATTCACACACAAATATGTGAACTTAGGGAAGTACAAGTATAAACAGGCAGCGGTTAGAAATTTTTAAATATAGTTTAAATACATGTATGATGTATGTATTGAGATTATAATATAATTATATCATTTCTCAATTCTCTTTCCTTCTGTCAAGTCCTCTCATGTACCCCTTCTTGATATTTTTCAAATTCTGAGCATCTTTATACTTTATTTGTTGTTACATATACATGAGTGTGTGTGTATGTGTGTGTGTGTTTTGTGTGTGTGTGTGTGTGTGTGTGTGTGTCCCTAAATACATGAATACAACCTACTCAGTCTTTATGATATTACTTATATCTACAAGTTTTTTAGGGTTGATCATTTGGTATTGTGCTCTTCCCTGGAGAAGTCTATTTTCTCCCCCTCTCAGCATCCTTTAGGAACCTGTAGTCCTTTAGGTTGGGTTGAAGCTTCATGAGCTTTCTTTTCCCTGTCCATATTAGCCTGTACATTGAAGTAGTCCTTCTCTGCATCATGCTTAGTCAGTCATGTTGGCAATATTTATGGATGAAGCTCCTGGCATTATTAAAAGCCACAGTCTCACAGAAAACTCCCTCTTCCTCTGACTCTTAACAGTTTTTTCACCTCTTCTAAAATGATTCCTGAGCCTTAACTTCAGGAATTGTGGTATAGATGTATCCACTGGGACTGGGCTCCATAGCTCTGTATTTTCGTTGACTGTGGTTTTCTGTAATGGTCTCTGTCTGTTGCAAAGAAAAGTTTTCTAGTTCACAGGTAGGGACTGCACTTATTTGCAGGTATGAGGATGAATATTTTGCTGCTTCAGTAAAGTCCTGGTTGTAGGTAGTAGGCTGACTTCACTAGCCCTGGGTAGTTCTCAATGTTTCTAGTACCAGCATGTTTCCCTTCTTATTGAACTGGTCTTAAGTCTAGTAATGGTTTGTGTATGCTCAGACCAGGGAGTCACACTAGTACAACGTGTTACCCTGTTGGAGTAAGTGTGGCCTTGTTGGAGTAGGTGTGTCATTGTGGATGTAGGCTTTAAGATTCCCATTCTAGCTGCCTGCAAGTCAGTCTTCTCCTAGCAGCCTTCAGATGAAGATGTAGAACTCTCAGCTCTGCCTGCACCATGCCTACCTAGATGCTAATGGAGTGAACCTCTGAACCTGTGAGCTAGACTCAATTAAATGTTTTCTTGGCCATGACATTTATGGCCCTATAAAATGCACAATACTTATTTCATACAAATAGAAAAATCAGCCATGGAAATTAAGAAAATTAAGAAAAAATCATTCACATGATTAGAAAAAAAGTCAAGCAATTAGGTTGGGCAGTAGTTATAAAATAGAACTATTCACACACAAATATGTGAACTTACAGAAGTACAAATAAAAAAACAGGTCACAGTGTCTATTCACAGCAGTAAAACCCTAACTAAGACAGAAGTTGGAACAGAGACTGGGGTATTGCTGTGATCTGCCTGACCATGCTATTGTTTGGAAGAATGTGGATTTGGGGACTTTGGATTTGGAAAGCAGTGGAATGCTTTAAATGGAGTTTAATGGTCCATCTTAGTAGGAATATGGAAGACTTTTTTTACTGAGAATGAGTTGAACTGTATGGACCTGGACAAGAGGTTTCAGTGGAGAAATTCAACATATGGACTAGAAACTGTTTTTGTGGTATTATGAAGAACATAGCTGCTTTTTGCCCTTGTCTGAAGAGTCTGCCTGAGGCTAAGGTGAAGAGATTCAGATTAATTGCATTGACAAAGGAAGTCTCAGAAATGCCCATCATAGAGTTGATTCTCTGATAAGTCTCATGAAGAGCATTTTAAACAAGCATAGCAAGCCAAGAAAGGAAAAAAATAGAAAATGTGTGGTTCAAATATTAATGGAGCACCAGGAATTGAAGTCAAACTTAATCCTGTGTTCAAGAATATTAAATTGAATTAAGGGATTAGTGACCTTGGGGCAAGATTCCACCCAGCTAAATTTAGGTCGAGGCATGGTAGTACACACCTTTTATCTCAGGAGGCAAAGACAAGCAGATCTCTGAGTTCAAGGTCCCCTAACACAGAGCAAGTTCTAGGTGAAGAAAAACTTAAATCCCGGCTTAGTGGTCCACACCTTTAATCCCAGTGCTAACGAGACAGGCTTCCAGATCTCTTAGTTCAAAATCAGTCTACAAGTTCCAGGACAGCCAATCTTATGCAGTGAAGGAGTTGGAAAACACAAAACTAGTGATAACATAATAGAATAATAAAATATGATCCAGCTCCAGCAAGCAGCAGAACTCCACAGCTTTGGCCATGTGGCTCTGGCTTTAGAGTCCAGACTAGAAGAAACTACTGGGACAATTGATGCTGGTTAACTGGAGCTAAGAAATTATTGGTGATTACGAGGGCAACATCACTGAGGTGAAATCTTCTGGGAAGTGTTTTCTGAGAGCACAAAGAAGCTGTATTCCAGAGATGGCAGCTATACTTGGTAATGTGTAAGAGTCACCCAGGTGGTACTGCTTTTAAAGGCTTGAAGGGGTCATGAAAAGCAGCTGAGACTTAGCACAGTGAGAGTCCATGGAAGGCCATTGGCGAAGGTACAGCCTCAGTTGCAGTTAGTTGATGGCCCAGGATTAAAGAAGTCATGCAGAGGAGTTGAGGCTTGGTACCCTGAAGAGAGCTTTGGAGAGGCTATTGGTGAAGCTTAGTTGCAGCAGAAGACCCCAGTGTATTTGGAGATGCCAGTCCCCTGGGATAATCACTAAGAACAGCAGCATCAGTGGAGTGGATCAATGTGAACTTAGAGAGCTACAGAGGGCAGAGCTGGAGAACTGACGCCAGCACTCTGGAGGAACCCAGATCATGTGTGGATCCCAGACAATGAAACAAGAAGCTGTAACATTGAAGTTGCCTTGGAGACCCCAAGGTATTTTAGATTCCAGTGTCTGGGCTATTTCTGAGGAAGTCTGCTAACAGGGAGTGGATCCAGCCCAGGAGAAAGAAGTTTGTTGCAGTCAACAAACATGAAAGAGGAGTTGGAGATCTGAAGACCGCTTTGGTATAGGACATGGAGAGTTAGGAGTTAGGAGTTTGCCCAGCTGGTTTCCTGTCTTGCTTTGGGGATTACAGTGATTAGATGAATCTCAGAATAGACTTTGAACTTTGGACTTTTAACACTGTTGAGACTTTTATAGACTATGGAGACTTTAGAAGTTGGACTTCGTGTATTTTGCATTATGCTATGTTTAGCTATGGCCTCCATAGATTCATGTAGTTGAACAAGCCTATGGAGGTCAGGGAGTAGAATTTGATGATTTGTACATGCATAGCTCAGGGAGTAGCACTAATAGAAGCTATGACCCTGTTGGAATAGGTTTGGCCTTGTTAGAGTAGGTGTGTCACTGTGAATGTAGGCATTAAGACCCTCATCTTAGCTGCCTGAAAGTCAGCCTTCCACTAGCAGCCTTCAGATGAAGATGTAGAACTCAATGCACTGCCTGAACCATGCCTGCCTGGATGCTGCCATGCTCTCATCTTGATGATAATGGACTGAACCTCTGAACCTGTAAGCCAGCCCAATTAAATTCTGTCCTTTATAACACTTGCCTTGATCATGATGTCTGTTCACAACAATAAAACCCTAAGGCAAGTCCAATAGAGAGCTGATGATTACCGCAAACATGTGTGACATTCCTGTGTCCTTTGTGTTATCATGTTACGCTGATTGTTTTGTAGTTCATAGGCATCATGGCTGGGATGGACTGTTGGTTGTTTTTCTAGGGAAGCTTTGTAGTGCCTTCTGGTATTATAAAAGCTAGTCCTCAGGGAGAAAGCTTTCAGGTCCTTTGCAGTTCAGGGGCCTCTAAACCCTGCATTTTTCAGCAATAGAGACTTACCTTCAATCTCTGGTGGGGCCAACACAAAGCAATAGCAATAAGCCTATAATGTTTTGGGAGTTGCTTTAACAACCCTGACCAACAACTCAATAGAGGACTTCTCATGCATGGTGAATTTGTTGCTATTGCTGTTATTTGTTTTGTTTTTAAATTGTTTTCGCCTCTTAGAGAATTGTCAGTCCAGATAGAAAATTGTTATTTAAATTTTAACTTTAGGGAACATTTACCCTTAGTGAATGAGTCAAATGTTTATTTCTTTGTCTAATCATGATTAAAGTTTGCATAGTTCCTTCATCTGTTCTGGTAGCCATTTCATTCTGAATTATTCCGATAGGCTTAAAAGTTTAGTGGATGGATAGTTCAAAAGTTTTTTCTGAAAAATCAAGAAAGAGCTGAAGGACATTCCAAGAAAAATTTTAAAACCTGAAAGCTTTTACTTTCTATTCAAGGTCTCTGAACTTGGTTCTTTGTCAATGCTTTCCTTGCCAAAGAAGCACAAATATCTACTGTGATTAAAAGGATTTCAGAGGTGAGAAAGTAAGAGACTTGGCTTGGGATGTGCAGATAGACAAAGCAGGGTAATTTACTACCTGTGTTCAAATACTCACTTTTTAACTAGATGGAGGAGGGGAGAGAGCTTCTTCTACAAACCCCGAGATGGTCTGAAAGCAGCCCAAGCAGTTATCACCAAACCTTTCCCCATTATTTTGTCAGTAGAATTTTAGAAGAAAAATAATTATGATCTTCCTTCATACTCATAAGATTTTATATGTGGGGTATTTCAGTGCATACAATCATAAATGAATTATACTTTGGCATAAGTGGCAAAGCTTTTGTTTGACAAGTGATTTGATATATGTCAAGACTTTGTGATCCAATAGGTTTAGTCTAAGAGTAAATGGTCAAAAGTATGGGATTGACAGTGACAGTTTCTAAAATCTCAGTGAAAACCATTTAATTCTCCAAATGCCACATGATATTTTTAAAGGTACCTTCCTCTGGTTCACTGTCACTTCTACAAATGACATCAATAATATTCATAGCTCCTTGACTCTTCAACTGCTTTGCCTCCTGTGTTCTTCTTTTCCTTCTCATCTATCTAAATCTGAAGACCTTTCATGGTGTTTTATCCATCTACAGTTTTGAATTTTTCTATAGTGTATTCCAGACTTATATCTCAGGGCAGATATTCATTCATTCGCTGAGACAGGAAGCTGTGGTTGGCTCACAATTGAATCTTTTCCCTTGGAATCGCACCTCCACTTAAGAGATGATTTGTTCACAGTTATAGCCCTGCTCCAGAAGAAGCTTATATCCAATGACTGGTGATACCACCATTCAACAGTCCAAACAATTATCAACTGATAAGGACATCTTTGCACACCCGTGCTAGTTTGTGTTCCTAGTAAGATGTTAGAGAACTGTGTCATAATTGCATGGCATTTCTCCTTTCTTCCAGCCTCATCCTTCTAGCTTCAATACATAGATTTATTTTCCATATTGTTGTCCTATGAAATGCCTGCATCCATGCACATGAGCACACACATACACACATGTATACTCATGGTTACACATGCACACATACATCAGAATTTAGAGGAAAGAATGAGCCCTAAGAACATAGCCAGTGGAGTTATGCTTAAGGAAAATTCTATAGTCATAATTTAGTGTTAGAATGTATGTCTCCAAGCTGGAAATGAGAATAATACTATTAGTGGGCTTCAGAGTTACAACTCTGGCAGGTAACAATGGTATAGTTTTAAAAATCCTACTTGCCAGGGATATACAGAAAAACTCTGTCTCTAAAACCCAAAAATAAATAAAATAAATAAATAATAAATAAATAAAAAATAAAAAAATAAAGAACTGAGAAAGATTAACTATGAAAGAGAGTACACCAGCAGTCATGGAAAGACATGGGAAAATACAAACTATTAAAAATATAGGATTTGATGCTACTGATGTTTAAATAGAAAGATAATAGAAGGCCCCGCCTGATTAATTATCAGTTTAAGGAAAATGATGGAAAGCTTCCTTGGCTACTTGAAAAGTCTTTAATATAAAGCTGTTAGAAATCAAAGAAAGCTGGTTATCAGGCCCAGGACTTCAAAGGCAGTAACGGACAATATAAAGAAGAATTTTCAAAATGTGGAGAGTCTGCTACACCAAGATTAGCAGCTTGGATGCTAAGTAATGCAATTTTGAGACTTGATAACACATAGGACTTTGAAATTTTGGAACATTCAGATTTTCCATGACATTCTGGTTTACTTGAGTAGCCTTATCATCTCTGCCAAGAGTTGTTCTTCTCGTTTCACTTGGGAAGAATCAACTTTCAGACTAACCAAGATTGTTGGCAGAATCTATTTCTTATAAATGTGGAATGCAGGGCTTGTTTATTTTTCGTAATTAGCTTCACTATGAGAGGACATCTATGTATCCATAAATGGTTCTCATATGGAAGCTTGGCCTATGACAATCAATAATTTCCCAAGTGCACTCTCTGCTGGACCAGGGAGTACATAAAATAGAGGGAGGAGCATCACAAGTGACTGACTGTGAGTCAAATCCCTCAAGGAGTGTATCTAGGAAACTTAGCTAATACGGTCTCATTCCCATCTCTGATGTTTTCCTTCCACCAGCAAATCTTACTATTTTAAAATTCATGATCCCAAAGCTTACTGCCTTGGTGTGCTTGCTCATTTCATACCCACATGTTATACTTTACATTTCCTTCTTGTTTTTCAACACACTCCTCTTCATCCTCACTTTCATCCGAGAACCTTAATGAGCAAAACCAAGCATTAAGAACAGAACTTCTACATACTCCCACCACCTCACCTAGGCACCAGCCTGTTTTGGTGTCCATTGGAATGTATAGCGTTTGCACCCTTGAAAAGGCTATTTCCTACACAAGTGAAATCTTATTGTATGCCTTGATTCCTCAAGGACCTTACACAGACATTCTACTTCACTTCTGTGCATGATACCTTTTGCTTTGGTGCTAGGTTTTCTCCATTCTCACACACACACATGATGTTCTTTGCTTTCTTGTCCCTCTTGACATTGTGTTATTGTCAGTCACTGCTCTATTTTCTACTCCTAATAAAAGATTCCCTTTCCAAATGATAATCTCTATAGCACCATGATGAAGGCCAACGTGGGGACCTAAAACAGGATACAGAGGGGAGAAATGAGGAAGGAATTCAGAAAACTCTTCTATAGATCTTTGGCTCTCTGTATTTGGTCCTCATTTCTTCCCTTTATATTTTTTCTTACATCCACTAAAATAAGGCTACTGCCTTCTATATGTCACAGAAATTATCATTTGGGAGGTAAACACTGGCTACCCTGTTACTAAATTCAACAGAAACTTACAGTTCTAACTGGCCAGAACCTTGGGTAGAGAACAGTCATCTCCTCCTTCTTGAAGCATTTTATTCAACTTGCTTCCAAAACTTTATATTGTATTAGCTAATGATTATATCCTACTGTAAAGGAATAGTACTCACACCATGAATATACATATATGTTTGTATAAAGGGGGAATTTATCTGGATAGCTAAACAATGGCTATATCATACTGGAGAGACCAAGAATCCAGCAGGGGTTCAGTCTATAGAGCTAAATGTCTCAGCACTCGCAATCTTAAGGTCCAGAGAACTCCTGGAGAGTTTTTGTCATTTAGTCTACATTGAAAGGCTGAAAAAGCTTGTTCTAATACAAATGAAGGAAAGCAATAGCAATTGGATATAGAACTTGCCAGAAAGAGGGAAAACAAGGAGATAAAAAGCAAACTTCTCACTTTTAATCTGTTATGCCACACTTAAAACAAGTCTTCCTGGCTCATATAACCTGAGCAAGGCAGTCAGCCCTTCACGGTAGTGTCTCACCACTTGCATTTTAGTTGATTTCAGATGCAATCAAGTATGAAGATCAAGATTAGCCGTGACATATATGGTCACAGATGTCCTTTTCAATAATACCATCTCCAGCTCTTCTATCCATACCCTGTCATATTTGCTGTGTTTCAACACCAGGATTTCTCTACTTGGCTGAGGCTTCTTTTCCATTGTAAATCCACACTGCCATGGGCTCCTAAAATGACACAAATGTTAATGGCTGTTGAATACATATTTTATCCACCGCCTTCCTCTGAGTCACAGACATGAACATAAAATTGTGTTTGCAACATCTTTAGATTTTGTTTATACAATATTATTTTTAAGTATGAGTTTTACTTATTCTTTGAGAATTTCTTATATGTGCACAATTTGCTGGGTCATATTCACCCCATTTCCTTTGTACAGCTCCCACAGATTTTCTGACAACATATCCCCTCCCCGACTTCATGCCATCTTCATTTATATTGCTTACTCTAATTAGTACTGTCCATGTGTACATGAGTATACATGAGCTATCCACTGTCATATGGGCAGCCTACTATGATCCACATCACCCTCTACCCTCAAAAATGACCCTTCTCCCTTCCAGGGGCCATCAATTTTGAATAGCTCCTCAGCTGAGAATGGGGATTCGTGAGCCCTTCCCACATCCATATTGAAATGTTAGCTGGCTTGATCTTGTGACCATAGCTAATATGATTTTAATAAATGAGTGAGTAAGTGAATTAGTAGCTTATCAAAAATAAAATCTTCAGCCTCTTGAATCACAAATCAGAAAGGGCAATCGGGGAGGAGCTGAGAAGAATTGAGTGGATCAATAATCATGGTGAAGTAAACAGGTAACAAGGCAACGGAAACTGGCCCTGTACCTGAATAAGCAAGGCAGAGTCAGATGCGAGAACATTAAATGTCATCTATTAGATCAAGCAACCCAACAGAAGTTGTGACCTTCAGGGAAAGAAAGCTGCCACTCAGAAACAGCCGGTAGGAAAAGAAATTCCAATCATCAGCCTCCTCTTGAACTTATATCTCTTGCTGATATTTCTACTGGTCAAGACCAACTACAAGTCAGAATCAATGAAGCACTCCAGACAGCCCCTCACAGCCAGAAGTCAAGCATAAGGCAAGAGAGAGAGTAGTGGGTACATCCGCTCTGTTCTTTGTCACTCACGGCTTCTTACGGAGTGAGAAGATTAAAAGACCTGTTCTAACATCAGTGTACTTACTGCAGAAGATAAATTCCCTTTGTGCTAGAAACTGTGTATCTGTAACTTCCACTTCCCTTTGTCTTTTTAGCACTTATTTCTTGCCTTTTAAAAATAGAAATAGTCACTCTTTGGAAGGTTCAGATATATATAATTTTTTTTTTTTTTACTTTGAATCGCTATAGTTCAGATTGTTTTCCTCAAATCAAATGCTAACCTTTAAGAGAATGTCTAAAGGCTACATTCTTTGGCCTGTTCTATTTAGGTGACTAGAAGGAATAGCATTGAAATTTGCTAAAGGCGTCTTTGGAAATTTTTTGAAATGAGTCTTTTCTTTCTTTCCTTTTTTTTTTTTTAAACAAATGGAAGCAGAGTAAAATCAAAGGAGCTGAAGCAACATCCCCTGCTGTGGAAAGATAAAACTCAGCTCTGGTTAAAAATAGCATCCATAACTGCTGATGAGACGGAAGCACATCTGGTAGAGAGAATGTATTTATCAGGTGACACTCTGGAGAAGGTGCCTGAAGCATTTATGACACCGTGACAGTGCCAGCATGGTGATGCTCCTAAGAACTAAAATGAAGAACTGAGAGGGCACACCACTTCAATGTTTAGGGCGAGATGTGAATGGACAGAATGGCTATTATCCTCTAAGAATGGGACTTTCTGCTTCTGCAAGGGGTTTGCCCTTCCTTCCTTGTGACTTTTCTTTTAAAGGTATAGAAGCCAGGAGCACAAAGATATACGATAGGAAATGTTGCAATGGAACCCTTTGCTTTGTATGCCAACCAAAAGATCAATCTAAAGGGGACATTAAATAAAAAACAAACAAAAGGAACATGTAATAATTGGATCAACAATGAACCTCAGCAAAATGAACCAGTCATTGCGACGATCCAGTTCTGAAGGTGCAAGTGTGAGCCTTAAAAACCCAGGGGGATGTCATGATAGACTTGGGTAATGAGTCTAGAATATTCTGTAATTTAAGGGTATTAAATGAAGGTGGTTATGTTTCTGTTCCTTGGCATGTATCACTATGGGAAATTCCTATCTTAGTCATTTCTGCAATGTCTCATTTTGTATGTAAAGTAACATACAGAAGTTCCAGGGACAGGACCACATTTTCTTCAGCAGTTGTAGTGTGACTACAAGAGTAAAGAACAATTTAAAAATTATAAATAGCAGGCTGTGATGGTGCATGCTTTTAAAAGCCCAGTACACGGGAGGCAGAGACAGGCAGATTTCTGTGAGTGGAGGTCAGTTTGGTCTACAAAGAGTTCCATGACAGCCAGGGCTGTTATACAGAGAAATCCTGTCTCAAAAAAATAAAACAAAAAATCATAAACTTTTCTGAATAACAAGAACAAAAACATCACAGGAGATAGATAATTTTTCTTCAGGACTTCTCATAAAGACATGGCAAGGACAGAGTATAACACTTCCTTAAGGACTGGCAAACCTGGGGAGGAAAGGGGAGCCCAGCAAGAGCCCTGCATACCAAAGCCTATTTGGTTTTTACAAAGGAGTCAAAGCAACTTAACAGAAAAGGAAAGTCTCTTCAGTAAATGATCCTGTAGAAATTTCATGTAGAGAAAGGAAAATTCCTGTTTCATATTCTATACTGTAATCTATTGAGCCAAATCATGGACCTAGACATAATAGCCACAGCTATAAAGTTCAGACTGAAGAGATGGTTCAATGGTAAAGAGCACTTGGTATGTAATCATGAGGTCAAGTTTTTAAATCCCAGAGTCCCTATAACTAGTTGGGTGTCCTGTGCATGCCCACTTGTAACCCAAGATCCAAGTAGGTGAAACAAAAAAGAATGTTGCATTATTAAAATATGAATGAAGCATATAAAGATTGTGCTCCAGCCCTAGATCCATAAATAGATCAAATAAATAAATAAATAAACAAATAAATAAATAAATAAATAGACAAAAGGCAAGCAAGTAAAACAGACATATACAAAGAATATACATATTCACTAGTGTTTTTAGTTATGATGAAATTGCATCCTCCAAGCACATCATAGGCCAAAATACAGTGAATGAGGTTAACCCAAAATATCCCAGCTTGCAACACTATCATTGTAGTCCATGGGACATCTGTCCTGGGGATCATGTGGCCAACTGCTATCTCTGGCTCAGTATTGTCCAACATCCAGAGAGTACCACATCACTAGACAGGAAACGATTAAAATTTAAAATTCATTTTATACTGAATATTATCTTCCAGCATTATAAGAATAATAGTAGGTCAGTGCTGGCAATACCACTGTGCGGAAGGGCCTTCCATTGCAAGTATGGTTATCTGAACTTGATCTCTCGAACCACATAAAGATAGATTAAAGCTGAGCTGACCCAACGAAGATACCCTCGACTTCTGTACATGCCCAGCTATGAACACCCACTTACTTAACAAACATCATGGACATACATAATAATAATAAGGTATTTGAAAATTAAAAGAAAATTGTAAATCATAATATACCAATTATACCATTCCTCGGAATATACTCAAAAGACTTGATATCCTACTACAAATAGACTTATTCAGCCATGTTTATTCCTGTTCTAGTTATAATAGCTAGGAATATAACAAACATAGATGTCCATCGGCTAACAACTAATGATGAAAACATAGTATATATACATAAAGGAATTTTATTCAGCTATAAAGGAAATGAAATTGTAAAATATATAGAAAATGAATGGAATTGAAGAATATGATACTGTGTGAGGTAACCAGGCCCAGGAAGACAAACGTAGAACTTTTGCCCTCATATGAGGACCCTAAATTTGCATATTCAACTTGTAGTCCTACAGAGTCCAGGAAGCTAGGAGAGATGAAGGGATGCCTTAAAGGAAGAAGGATACTGTGAAAGAAGGGATGAAATGAGACTGGGGATGGGAGGTCTAAGTAGAGATGGGATGGTGATATAAGAGAAACAAGGGGCTCGAGGGGCAGTTTACTCAAAACATGTATACAAAGGTTGCATGAAAATCTACATTTTGTAAGCTATTTTAAATATGAGGCCCAGACATGACCCCCTGCTGTGAAAAATATGATTTTTAAAAAGAAGTTAAAAGAGGCTGGGAAGGCCCCAAAGCCTCCAAAGCATTATAGCCTCTTATCATTCCTCTTGGTTGCCCATCAGAACTAGACAGTAGGAATTTATTGACCAAAATACAATACACCTTAGTTATTAGGTATAAAGAAATCAAGCTGGAACTGAGCTGAGAGCTTCCAGCTGTTTTTCTGCTAGAGGGTGCTATGTAAGCTTCTGAGAGAGAAACATCAAAGACTTAACTGTGAGCCCCATAAGCTACAATATCATCCAGTCAGACGAGGTGTGCCCACTGGTACGACAGTGGCATGAGTGTTACATGTGTCGATGAGAGCATTTCGGACTGGATTGTAGGCCCACTCACAAAAGCAACTCACACAAAAGCAACTCATACCTGGCCCTGTGAACCCTATCAGAGCCCATGGCTATGGATCAAAGTCCTACTGCTGAATTTACAACTTGTGTTTTGCTAAATGGACATGCTGCCAACTTCCTTCTGAATGTTTATGGTTGTACTTCTAGGTTGTTCTTGCTTTCAGCTAGTGGTCAGAGAAGATCCTGTTTGAGTAAACAACAGCTAATGAAGTAAGTGGTGTGTGTGTGTTGTGTGTGTTGTGTGGTGTGTGTACACATGTGTATTTGACTATACAATAATAGATGATTGATACATGATAGATAGAGACATAGAGACATAGGATGAAATATATACAATATACATAGAGTCATAGAGACACATAGACACATGGATACATTAATATATATAAACACACATACATACACTTAAAAATATAATTTCAAATCTTTTTCTAATGCTGTTGTACCATTGTGGGGCTGGCACTGTTCCGTTTGCACAAAGCTATGGATCTGGCTAGGTTACTCTGCCATGTAGAGCAGAAGAGTAGATGTAATATGAATCTGGGAAAGGACACAAAAGAAATTTTCTCTTGTTGGTAATTTTCTTTGGAAGGGGCTCGAAATTAGGGGAAAAACCTGATCATCTAGAATACTTACATTATCGCATTTCAATGTATATGTTTTTCTCCTAGTGATAACAAATACTGAACAGTACACATTGAAGGAAAAGGTCACACTGAAAAAGCAGCATGTAGGTCCCTGCAGCTCACAAATGCACTAAAAATGATAGGAACTGATGGATGGACCAGGGCGACATATGGATGGACCAGGGCCATGGATGGATAAGAACAGATGCAATAAAATTAACTTGGTGAAGTGGAAACCTAGTGGCAGGTGATATTCATGGATGCTAACCCTGAAATTGTGTGTGTTTAAATTTTTTTAACAAAATAGTATTAACAAGTTAGGAAGAAAACCCTGGGGACCCTGAAGCCCCTCACGTCTTCATATCCTCAAACTCTCCCCCACCCACTCCACTGCACTCAAAACTCACGTGTATGCCATACGCATATTTTGTTTGGTTTTGCTGCAGTATTGTCTGTGCTTGCTTCCCATCTCTAATGAAAAGTCCCATCTTTGATGATAAGCACATCACACAGTATACATTACATGTGGGGCAGCTAAACACACGGGGGGTGACTTTCTTGAGTTCACTCTGCTTTTCACTTTTTTAAGGCACTGCTTTGGCTAGATTCCTTTGCTAGTCTGATATTTTTCAGTCGCTAAGTTGATGATAGTTACAACAATACACATCCTCATGAAATCACTGTGACAAGATGACATATGTTAGGACACCTGCTCTCTCTACCTGCTTCTTTAGTGGACTTCACCCCACCGTGCAGTCTTTGCAGTCACAAACAACTATGATTTGTGTCATACAACTTGTCCTGAACCGCCACCTCCCTCCCACCTTCACCTCCCTGCCACACCCATACCAACGCACACAGGACCAGACAAATGAGATCAGTGATCAGAAACCTTGGCTGCCCACAGAATTTAGACTGTGGCGAGGTTCAGCAGCAATAATAAAAGTCCATAGGTCTATCATTGAGTAATATAAATCAAGAGGCATGGAGGTGGTTGGTAGTGGATACTGAGATTTGTCTCAAACAGAGACAAACATGAGTAAAGGTCTGTGCTGTACCGTGTTCATGATTATTCTGTCTATAAAGTTCCTGAGCATGGGGGAGTCCAGAAAGAGGTGAGAAGCAGAAATGTGAAAGACTATGCAGATGCCAAGACATTCATACAAATAGCCCCTGCTCCTGGCTTTAATGTTGCTATTCCAATTTCTTCTTGGTACTAGCCAGTGATGTTCATTGGATTCCCTGCTAATCTTTTTCCATCACTTCCCTTCCCTTCTCTTGATCTATGTTAAATGAAACACTTCCAGTCAAGATGCTGATGCACATAAAAATGACTATCAGTGGCCACAGCGACAAACGTGTCTACATATTATTCATGATACACACCTAGTTCAAGTTAGCGGAAATTCTCTTTGAAGCACAGTCATCATCAATCACATGGCAAACCACCATAAGAAGATGCATGAAAAAATGTGAAGAGCTCACACAAGCATTTCTGTTTCCTATTTCTTGGGTAAAGGAAGATATATGACCACATTGGCTTCAACACGTTTGGGAAAGCAGGTACTGAAATTTGATGAATGCTAATACAATCTGTCATGAAAACTTGTTTTTTTTCTATTCCTCTATAAAGTAGCTCTAAATGGGAGTTAATGTGTGAAATATAGCTGGTACAAAATACATTTTTAGTCAGTGTGATTTGTGTCATTAGATAAGGCCTTTGCCCTTTGAAACGTTGTTTCCGAAGTATTAGAATGTTTTTGTCCATTCATTCAGATATACACAGAGTGACTGCTATATGCTAGGAAGGATCCAGAAATAAAAGTAAAAACAAGACAGACTAGATCCTGCATAGATCCTGCAGGAGTGCAAAGACAAGAATGGATAAGACAGACTAACGAATGGTCAATTACAATGTTTTGACGATTGACACAGATGAGGCGCTGGGCTCTTACAAAAAGGGAAGGTGAATATAATTTAAATCTGGGACAGGCACAGTATTTCCTATGGAGAGTGGTACTGATTGAAGCCAATAGAATGAGAAATCCACAGCCAGGCAAAGAGCAGAAAGAATGGAATGTTTTGTGGACAGAGGGTCAGCATATCCACAGATTCAGCCACTAATAGTAAGAGAGATTCAAGGATCTACAAGAAGGGAGAAGGTGAGGAAGCGGTTGTTATGCTGCAGTAAGGAAATTAATATTTATTCTAAATTGTGAAGAGGCACCCAGAAAACATACTTACAAGTAATGTTATATGAATTGAACCTACTGTAGTATATATTTAGAAATATGTGTGTGTGTGTGTGTGTATGTGTGTGTGTGTGTGTGTGTGTGTGTGTGTGGTGTGTGTGCTGTATGCAGCAGCAATTAAAGGAAAAAGGCCTATGTATATGAAAGAATCCAAGGGAGAGGGGATGATGAGGGAGGGGCTGGAGGAAGGAAGGGAAAGGGAGAAATGATGTAATTATATTATAATCTCAAAAAATAAAAATGTTATAATAAACAGAGGTTTTAAGTAGAAGAAAGCCTCATTAAATTTGTATTTTAGGAAGATCACTAAGGGCATAGTGTATTGCTAGATGCTTTGATGTATGGTTAAAGCCCTGTGTCGATTCGTTAGTTTTTAACTCTGCCTCCAATATACCTATGCTTAACTTAAAACAAAATCAGAAAACAAAACAAAAAGCTTGCCTTTGTTAACCAAGATGTGTTTCCTTTATTTCTTATCATAACTGCTTCATGCATGATCTATAGCCATAAACTGTACTGACATTAGAGAAAGACCACTGAATTCAAAATATTGTCTTTTTCAAAATGTGACTTTGGACAATCACTTAGCATCTCTGAAAAAGCATTCTGATAAGAGGCAAACAGCTTTAAAATATAAATATATTTATTTGGAAACTATTGGGATGCTTTCAATAACAATAATAAAACAAATGACAAATGACAAAACATATGAAACTTTCCACTTGCACGAAAAAAGCTATATTGTAGGCCATAATCTGATATTCCATGTAGATAACATTTTTACCAACAATCTCATTGACAAAGAAGACACACAAATTGATTACCAGATAATTACTTCGTGAACTAATTGGAGCTGGTCTTCCTTTGTATAGGTGATAGAGTAAGGCAGGCACCTGTATGAAACTTGATTGCCCTACCCAGGAGCCATTTCTGGAAACTGAACTTAGGCAATCTACACACATTGTCTTTTTCCACTTTAGACTGGACTTTCCAATTTGCATTTCAAATTCAAAATGTCAGGCCTAATACTCCTTTTGCATCTCTGAGGGCATGACATAGCCTTTATAACTAAATGTTAAAATCTAACTCGAGCCTGATAGTTGCAATTCCATTTTAGAATCCCTAGTGCTGTCGAAAGCACTATGTAACATGCTGTCAAGTCAAGTTGAACAAACAACATGGACTCCAGTTTCCTTTTTAGATACTATTTTTCAGACAGGGAACATCTCAAAGTTAACTTTATGTCTCACAGGACTGGGACCAGAGATGCTGAGGATTCATTTCTGTCACCAGAGATGAATTTATGTCACCAGAGATTCTCCATAGGTTGCAGAAAGACACACATTACAGACGTTGCTCAAACTCAATTTTCATTGTAGTTCACCTGTTTTTTTTAAGTAAAGGAAGCATCTTTGGTGCAATGAAAAACTATCCTACAAGTAGGTAGAATGGGACATTTGTGAAGAATGGCCTTCCATGGTCTATATTATTCTACTGGGTTAGAAAGAGAGTGAAGACAAGGAATTCAGGATAAAGGTATCATAGGGACTCAAGAGAGGCAGAAACAGTTACCAAATGATTTTGCATAGATGTGTCTGTGACTGGCATGGTGGCATATGTCTGTGACCCCAGCACTCAGGAGGCTAAGGCAGGAGATCAAGGATGACTTGAGGTAGTTGATGAGTTTTAGGACAGCATAGGTGACATAGCAAGACCATGCCTCCAAAACTGGCCTGTGAAAACTGTACCCAAAAATAGTGTTTGATTCAATGGGTTTTTCTCACTGTGAATACTATCAAAAAGATGCCAATAAGAGATTGACTAAAGGATGATAAAAGTATTTTGTCAGTAAATTAATGAGTGCTAAATCTATACAAAACAGAAAACAAAAGAAGTGATAGTTTCCTCAAAAGAAATAATAATTCAAGGGTCAACAGGGTGCTGGCTAATCTTACATCAACCAGACACAACCTATAGTCATCTAAGGAATAAGCTCCAATTGATAAATGTCGCCATAAGATCAAGCCTTAGGGCATTTTCTTAATTAGTGATAAATGTAGGTGGTCCCAGTCTCTGTGGGTAGTGCCATCCTTGGGCTGGTGGTCCATCATTGTAAAGAAAGCAGGCTAAGCAAGCGTGATGTACAGCGTCTCTCCATGCCTCAGCATCACTTCCTGCCTCCAGGTTTCTGCCTTGCTTGAGTTCCTGTTCTGACTTCCTTTCATGACCAAGAGAGATATAAAAGTAAAGCCTTTCCTTCCTGTCCTACCATGAAAGGCACCCTGGTTTTCGGTTGAGCACAGGCTAGAAACTGTTGGAGACCCCAGGTGATCCTGAGGCACCCCAGGTGGGACCAGGTGATCCTAAGGGAAGGCAGGCCTTTCACCAGGCCCCCAGACTCCAGGCTCCTGACCTCAGGCCATAGCCCTCCATAGATTTGTGCCCTTTAGTCATGTAGGGCAACACCCCTTGTAGCCCCTCCACAGGTAGAGGATGTGACTACAGGCCAGGAGCCTCAAGACAGATCTCCATATTAATGAAGTACCTAAAGACCAGAAAGGCTTAGCCAATTAAGTTTTCCTTCCAGACACTCCTCCCTGCAAAAGGTATTTAACCTCAGGCCTGCCCTGAGAAAACTGGGGTACAGTTTCTCATCTACTTTCCCGATAGCAATAAAAGCCTTAAAACCATGGGCTATTTCTCTTTCATCTAGATCTACAGTGGGGAACAATGGAGATCTTCACCTACAGAGCCACTGTCTAATTTCCCACCGAAGACCTCTCTATATTATTCAGCCACTGCAACCACCAAGCCAAGCTGCGACAAACCCAGGACTCTCTCCCTCGGAGCATCAGACATTCTCTCCCTTTCTCTCCCCTTTGACAGTGGCCAATGTATCCCGTAAGCCCCCACGTTGGTATTGGCTCTTTCATGGTTCCCAGCTGCACCTGGAGACGAGTCTGAGAACCAGCCAGTTCTCAGCCACCTTTTGGCACGAGGACACCCCAGCCAACTCAGCAAGTCCCCAGGGACCTCAAACAGTGCTCCCCACCCCTGGATCAGGGTCCCGAGGTTTCCCATAGTCTGATACCCGTTTGGTGCTGACTTGGGGAGAGTACAAACTTCCCGGGGCCTCTGTCTCCCAAAGTGGCTCTAGTCCCAAGGCGGGGCAAACAGGATACACTTTAACCAAATACCTTCCCAAGTGGCTTTTGGTCATGGTGCTTTGTCACAGCAATAGTAACCCAGGCTACAACAGGTAAGCAACTGCAAAAACAAACAAACCAAAGACTTTTGAGTATAGTTTAAATGTGAAAATTTGAACAAACAAAAATGAGGAATTTTTCCTTCTGATAATGGAGGTATTCACAGGAAACTAACTGTCCTTTTGACAAGACCTTAGAAGGCTAGTCAGTTTTCCTTTCGTTATGTTGGAGAGATAAAATAAGATGGCTCAAAACAAAACAAAAGAAGAGATGGCTCAGGGGATAAAGAGCCTTCCACATCAGCTTGATGACCTGAGTGCAAATCCCCAAGATCCGGGTAAAAAGTCAAACTAATATTACATACCTGTAACCTTAGTATATCCCCATAGTGAAATAGAAGACTGAGACAGAAGTACCCAGACACTCAATGGCCAGCTAATCTGGAACATGAAGCAAATTGCTCCAAAGGGGCAGAAACAGTAAGAGAGGAGAGACCCCCATCTCAACAGGATGGAATGGGAAAACCACCTCATTTTTATTTTCTGAACTTCCTGTGCACACTGTGATACATGTACAGCCATACTCATCCAACATGTGCATGCACACATTCATGTGCGTGCGCGCGCGCACACACACACACACACACACACACACACACACCAGAGAGATTGGGGAGGTTGCAACAGTTAAGTTGTATTTGAAAGTAAGGTAAGATCAAAATGACAGCCAGGTTTCAGAGGCTTAAGATTCCATAGGGAAAACAATTCAAGGAGTGTTTTCCCTTGAAAATATTTGCAGAGGTCAAGAGAAGCAGAGAGCCCCAGAAGTCAACAGTTTAGTAATTCCAATGTTTACTAGAACTTTTGGCGGCAATTTTCCAGAAATGGAGTACCAAAAATACTCTTTAGGGCACACAAAGTCTGGGACCAATGTCAGTTCCTCGGGTGCCTCATTAAGATTCCAAATAGGCAACATGTTGGTATAAGGACAGCCCAAACTAGGGCTCATTGGCAACTAGTTTAGCCAAATCAATACTGAGTTTCAGGTTCAGTAAACAATCCTGTCTCAAAAAAGGTAGAGAGAGTATTCACAGCTACCTGATGTCAACCTCTGGCCTTTACACATATATCAAACACATACATAAAATATTGCCAGACAAGATGTTAGAATATATATGTGTACATATACACATACACATATACATATATATAATTATACGAGACTTGTAATGATTAAGCCCTAAATTTAATTTTAAAAGAAACTAGAAAGATTGTAGCATTAATTCAAAAATCAGTAGAGTGCATAAATAGTGTAAAAAAGTAGTCTTCAAAGCAATGAGCATGCTTTAGATAATGAAATGGTGAAAATATGTGTTCACCCAGAGGATATATTGTCTTGTGGAGATAGAATTGACTGAACTTTAGGTCATTGTTAAGTTACTCTAAGACCCAGTCACCTAGTTATGACTTACTAACATTGGCTTCTGTACTTAGCAGCTTGCATTTCAACGTCCCCTGATGAATTCACTAGGGGCAGAAACTATTCACTCTGTGTAGCTAAGAGCTGCATAGAAACAAGAACAGAATACACATTCAATCCCTACTAGAATAGATAGGTGGCTTGAAGAACAGACAGTGGTTTGGATCCTCAGAAAAGAAGAGTATTTTCTATTCATGATAAGTAAGACTATCCTGATTTGGTGGCAAGGACCAGCCTCGGCTTGGACAGGGGTTCTGAGAAAAGAGGTGTTTGAGAGCAATGAAAACAAAGGACTTGAAGTCAAATTGTGGGTCCAAGCTGGTGGCTCATGTTCTGTTTGACCTGGCTCACTGGACAGCTCTCTGTAGATAGTTCTTGGCTCTGTAGTCTGCTCCAGACAGCTTTTCAGACTGGTGTCTGTGTGTATGTGTGTGTGTGTGTTCTGCTCGAGACAGCCATTTTTGTTTTTTTGGGTTGTTTGTTTGTTTGTTGCTATTCTAAAAATTTCTCTGTTTGAGACATCTCTCTGTTTGAGGCAGCTCTCTCAGTTAGTAAAAATTCTAAAAGCTTTCTGGATAGCTCATGAGTTTTTCTGACCAAAGTCAGGAAAGCTGGTATAAAAAAATTCTTGAATTTTCCTACCAAGTCAGAAGCCCTGTAAAATTCTAAAAGTGATTTTTGGATTTTCTAATTGAAATCAGGAAGCCACAAAAAAAAAACTCTAAAAAATGCTGTGTTCTCTCTTTAGACAGCCTTCTCTGTATAGCTGCTAGAAAGCATTCTAAAAGAGCTGTGTTCACTCTCTAAGAAATTCCTGGCATTTCTGACCAACATCAGAAATCCTATTAGAAAAAATTTTAAAAGAGCTAAAAATTCTGAAAGAGCTGTGTTTGCTCTCATGGATTTTCCGACCAAACCCAAAAATCCTGTTTAAAAAAAAAATTTGAAAAATTCTTGAAGAGCTGTGTTTGCTCTCCAGAGATCTCCAGACAGCTTAGTTCATGCCAACCAAAAGCCCAGTTTTAATTTAATATCAATTCAGTTATTTGTTCCAGGTTCCCTCTTGACCATCTCAGGGATCTGCATTCCATGGCCTTAGACCTTAACTCCTAGGAAAAGACAGCAAGCACAAGGACAGACAATAAGATGTCTGAGTGGGATTTGGTCCTGGAATTATGATTCTGACCACACCTGGACCTAAACTTGCTTGATCTTGAACTCAGGAATCTGCCTGCATTTGTATTTGTCTGTCTTTGTATCTTTCTGACAGGCTGGGTCATAGTACTGCTGCCTCTGTTCCTTATATCTGTGAAGCTCCTCATACAGTTCATATTACATCCTTATATTTTACAGTTGAGAAATGATATAATTTGAAACTCATGTTTTTAGAGTTCTTTCCCACAGCCTTGAGGGCTGTCCTGAAAGTCCCAGCATTCACCATTTTGCTAAAGACAAGACACACACTCGACTCCTAGACTCATGTTGTTTCTAATTATCATGAAGTTATTAACAATAACAGGGAGAACATTCCTCCGAGGAACATGAAAATATGTGAATTATTATACAAACCATATTTATCGACACAGTAGTCATCGACACTGTTGAAAGTCCACACATGCTGGCCCTGTTCCAGGGGCAGGAACCAAGTCATTCCACCCTATCAAGGCCATGCTGGACCCAGCAATTCAGAACAAAGATTATGTAGTGTACAGGGTTTTGAAATATGGTAATAAATTTTAATAATGTAGAAAAGAAGTATCAGGGTCATCCAAGTTATAAAATTAAAACAATGACTTGTAATAATTGCAGCTATTCATTGTTAGAAATTGTCTTGGGCCTTATCTAACCACCTGACTCTCCCCTAACTTTATTTGCTCCAGTTGGATATATTTCAGCACTCCTGTGGATACATGACATCTCAAGTAGTGCTGAACCCTGTGTCTACTGAATTCTTTTCTGTACATATAATCCTGTGATGAAGCTTAATGAACAAGTCAGGTACAATAGGAGATCAACCATACTTCTGACAAAATAGAACATAATTATGGTGCTATAAAACTAATAGCATGTTTATTTTTGTATATGGAGTCACTATTTACATAATAGTAGAGTTACGTGAACAAATTAATGTGACAGTGTGACAGTCAGTCTGATAACTGAATTATTAACAAGTGAGTAGTAGTGAATACAGGATAGACATGTGGACAGATGGAATCAGTTCCTGGTAGGAAGGAACAAAAATGACTGAAAAAGTCTCTATAAGATTAAATCTTAGCAACTTTTGAGCATTTTAATTTGCTATTTTTAGAATATGGTTGACTTTAGGGGACAGACACAACCAAATGTAAATCCTCTGTTTTATATGGTAAACAACATAAGGATCTTCATGGGAAAATCAGTAGCTGGAAGGGGAGGGATGCGCATCTCTAGGTCCTTTGACAACAAAATGTCAGCAATTTCTCGCAATATCTTCAAATAGTCACTTTGTCTAAAATTACCGTGTTTTTATTGTTTCTCTGAGACTAACATCTTAATTCTTCCAATGCTGACACTTGAGATGTTCCAAGGAGATGGTAGCCAAACAGAAATGTTTCCTACTATCATTTCTCTCCATGTTGATCTGATCAGACCTCCTCGTTCTGCCGTTCTGTGATGTCCTCTGTGAGCATGCTCCATAACCTATCATATTCACTGTATATGCTTTCAACTGAAGCAGCTCAAAAATAAATAAATAGAAAAGAATAAAACCAAGATGTTCTTTAGGAAGTCTATGGAAGTAACACCAATCTGTAGGACATTTAAAAATCCGTGGGCATCTGCTCAGTTTTCATTTTTGCACAGAGAACTACCTGCTTGCTAGTCATAAATACACTGCACCTTCCTGCAGACCTATAATTGAGTTACTTTGGTTTCCCTGGCAACCACCACGATTAATTAGAATACTTGAGCATGGTAAGTTTACAGATGCAGAAAATATTTCATGTATAAATAGTGCAATCTGTTTATGCTCAAAGGACTTTCCTCCCTCAGTGGAGAAGCAGGGTTACTTTTCCCTTTTTGTATGGATTAATCACACACTCCCATAAACTCTACAAATATTATTCAAAAATTAACGTTGACCCCTTCAGCAGAATTTTCCACTCCTGGCACCTGTTGGGTGGTTGGTGCCCTGAATCCAGCATTCCTGCTTGGTAAAGAACAGCTGGGTCCACGCTATACTTCATGACAACACTAAGATGGAATACAAGGGTTACAAAAGTCCCTGTTCCCTTTAAATCGTCTGTGGCACAAAGGACAGACACATAAGAATATTTGTGTGAAAACTGTTTTCTATTTGTGATAAGCATTGCACTAAGCCAAAAGAAGATCACCAGTTTGTTTAAAAAAATATATCCTATAGGTAATTAATATCAGTTTCACATAGAAAGTATGAGACACAACACAGGGCTTTCATTTATTGGCTATTTATGCAATATAGATTAATCATTAATCCTGGCGTTTCCCATGTACTAGTCCATTTAAGCAGCATTGTTGAATATGATTGGAACTGTGAACCTCATTTTTGAGATGTGAACTTGAGACCTTGGAAATTTCAGCAAATTTTTAGATTCATATTGTTTGGAGCTGGAAGCTGTATTGTGATCAAAAGCCTAGGCATCCATGCATCACCCAGCCTGTCACCAATTCTCTGACATTGTTGTAAAAATGAAATCAAAGGTTTCATGACTTTCCATCTGGGGAGGGCAAAACAATCTCGTGGTATGCATAGACTCCAGCCATATCGTCTGCTGATACAGATAAAATGGATTGATGCTGTTAATCTGTTGCCTTTGCTGAAATATACTTGGGTATTTGTAGTTAAACCCAATTAAAACTTAAATTGATCCTGTGGTGGTGGTGTATTCCTTGCTACCTGCCCCAGTGTTCTGGGTTCTCAATGAACTATACACACAGACACCACAGTCTTTATATTTTGATATGCCTTTAACAGCTCAATGGCTGACCACTTCCTAATTTCCATGTGGCTAATCCAACTCTCTACGATATATACCCAAGTTATTACTTACTAAAATCTATATTCCATCTTGCCTGCCCCAAACCCAGACATGTAGCCCTCTTGGTCTGCGATCTGCCCTCCACCCCAAGGTGGCTATGCTCTCTCTTCTGTACCATCTCAGTGTGGTAGCTTTCTTCTCCTTTCCCTGGCATGGCAGATCTCCTTCTTCTCTCTCCTCCTTTGATCTCTTGCCTGGGAATCCTAAACATCCGGCTTCTGTCTGCCCTGCCCTATCATTGGCTGCTGGCAACTTATTTACCAATCAAAACCAACTTCTTCAGTGTCCCATAGGACAGTTTAGGGCATCCAAATTAACATAAAAATACAAGCAGCTATAGCCATTTGCTGACTTTTTCTCCAAATGTTATGCTTCTTCTCAAGAATTAAGTGGCAATAATATAAATGAGTCCCATATCCCCAGACTGGATTGTAAAGAGACCGAAAAGGGAAGGGATAAGGACACTGTCCATCTGCTAAAACTCTTTGGCAAACTAGCTGTACCTAGGGGAGGGCCTGTCTTTAGTGCTAGAACAGATTTTAGTACATGTTACCACCGTGATGATATAGCTAACAAGAATTCTGTGAACCATGTTTAGGGATTACATCACAATACCCTTTGGCAAGAAAATATTCTCTACCATTGTGCTATTTCCTTCCAAGAACCAGGCATAATAATAATAATTATAGGAATTTATCTTCTCCCTCCCCTGACTAAGTTATCATAGCCACTGCAAATAATGGACACTTTAGCTATTCATTAGTAACTCACATATTGGAACAAGGACAAAGATCTCATGAATGGTTTATTAGCAGGCCTGCCTATGACCAGTTCCCAATGTCACTGTTCTCAAGTACCTGTGATAGTAAATGATACAGTCATGGAGTCTATCGATCTAGTTAAATCTAGTTTGATATTTTTTTTTTACATTTCTATATCCATTTTCTGAGAAGTGACACTAAGAATATTAATGATCTTAGCTGACGATTAGCAGAACTTCCTTTTATGTATCCTAGTCTCTGTTGGAATCTATATATCTATATCTAAGCCTTTACAGATTAAACTAGGAAGTGCACTCATAACATTTTAGATGCTCATTCCAATGTACAAACATTCATTGTATTTATTGACATCAGAATACTTTTTAAAATTTAAAAACAGATATTTGACTTGAAGGTTATCATCTACACTGACTTGTTAAGAACATGGAAAGGTCCAAAGGTTGGCCTCATTAAACATGAATTACTGGTTACTGAATATATTCAGTGTACAAGACATCTGGCAAATTTTGTCTCTCTTCCTCCTTCCTTCCCTTTCTTTTTCATCCTTCCTTCCTTTATTTCTTTTCCTTCCTTCATTTTCTTCCTTCCTTCCCTCACTCTCTCATTTTTTATCTTTCTTTCTCCATGACTCCTTTCTTCCCTTTCTTTCCTTCACTTCATTACTGTATTTTTTCTTTCCTTCAATTCTCCTTCCCTCCATCCCTCTCTCTTTCTTCATTTCTTTCCTCCTCTCTTCCATCCCTATGCTAGGAAGAAAACAGTTCTTTTAACCCCCTTCCATTCTAGGCAACTCAGACTACTCCTTGTCTGCATCTGTCCAGACAGGAGTTCTGGAAGTAGCAACTGTCCATTCAGCCCCCAGGCCTAGAAATACTCCCTTGTGTTGATGAGTGTTGGGGCTGGAGTATTAATATCATTTCCCTAAGTTCCAGTATTATTAAATTCGTGTTTCTATATTCCTGAAGAGAAAAATTAGAAATATCACTTAAGACATTTCTGAATATTTTCTCTAAATTCAAAGACTATATCAAGTTCTCATGCTATTCAGCTCAGAGTTTGATATTCAATATAAGTCAAGAAGTTAAAAAAAAAAATCAATCCATCTTGTGAGATTAAAATTCAAACATCATTAATACACTAAACACTTATGTCTGCAAAGTTTCAAAGTATATTTGAGGAATTAACCTGTTGAATTAATATGGCCAGTATATTTTCATACACCTCTATGAGGTCTGAGTATGTTGTAAAAGATTGAACTCATACAGAAATAATTCATTCGTTGCCTGAAAGATTTAGTCAAGAATTTGATAACATGGTGGTAGAAAACAAAGCAGCTAGGAATAGCAAATCCACTTCTACTTACGGTTCATGCAAGCAACATTGTGTCCTATTTGATGCCGAGAACAATGCCAAGAGAAAATGATAATTGTCTGTGACATCATCCTTAGAGTAATGGAAATTTCCAATCACAGTTTTCTCTTTAGAGCAAAAATTTTAAATATATTGTCAAAATTGTCACAAAGACAAATGTCTAAATGCTTTGGGCAAAGTTTAGGAGATCACAAATTTACCTTGGTTATAGTGTTAGTGAAATATTTGTTTTTTACTGGTACTTGTCTTATCTTCACTTTGAATTAAATCCTTCAATCCCTTAGCCTAGTCTTTGGTGACGTCTGCCCAGTTTATCAGCTTTCAGAGGTACAATTCATTTTGCCTTGTCTCTTTTTTTTTTTTTTTCAGCAAATCAAAAAAATTTAAAAAGCATTCAAACAGAATAAATGAAAAGAAACAAACAAGCAAAATACCAAGGGTCAGATATACTTATACAAGAATTCTATAGAGCCTTCAAACAAGCAATACTTTTTGAGTTATATTTAAAAAAATTCAGAACCACAATAAGCTCCTTCACAAAGCAAATAATATTGAAATAGTGAAATCAAGTGTAAACCCAACAAAAATATATAAGTTATAGTCCAGTATCCCTCATGAATATACATACAAAAATTCTCAGTGAAGTAGTTGCAAACTGAATACAAGAGATATAAAAAAATAATATTCCATGAATAACTGTACAACTGTTTTCCACCAGAGAGCTCCTAAACCTGATAAACAACTTTAGCAAAGTGGCTGGGTATAAAATTAACTCAAACAAATCAGTAGCATTCCTCTACACAAAGGATAAACTGGCTGAGAAAGAAATTATGGAAACGACACCATTCACAATAGTCACAAATAGTATAAAATATCTTGGTGTGAATCTAACCAAACAAGTGAAAGACCTGTATGACAAGAACTTCAACACCCTGAAGAAAGAAATCGAAGGAGATCTCAGAAGATGGAAAGATCTCCCATGCTCATGGATTGGAAGGATTAATATAGTAAAAATGGCTATCTTGCCGAAAGCAATCTACAGATTTAATGCAATCCCTATCAAAATTCCCACTCAATTCTTTACAGAGATAGAAAGAGCAATCTTAAAATTCATTTGGAATAACAAAAAACCCAGGATAGCGAAAACTACACTCAACAATAAAAGAACTTCTGGGGGAATCTCCATCCCCGATTTCAAGCTGTACTACAAAGCAATAGTGATAAAAACGGCATGGTATTGGAACAGAGACAGTCAGGAGGATCAATGGAATAGAATAGAAGACTCAGAAATGAACCCCCATACCTATGGTCACTTGATCTTCGACAAAGGAGCTCAAACTATCCAGTGGAAAAAAAGACAGCATTTTCAACAAATGGTGCTGGTCCAACTGGAGGTCAACTTGTAGAAGAATGCAAATTGATCCATACTTATCTCCTTGTACAAAGCTCAATTCCAAGTGGATCAAGGACCTCCACATAAAACCAGCTACACTGAAACTAATAGAAGAGAAATAGGGAAAAGCCTTGATCATATGGGCACAGGGGAAAAGTTCCTGAACAGAACACCAATGGCGTATGCTCTAAGATCAAGAATTGACAAATGGGATCTCATAAAACTGCAAAGCTTCTGTAAAGCAAAGGATACGGTCAACAGGACAAAGCGGGAACCAACAGACTGGGAAAAGATCTTCACCAACCTTACATCTGATAGAGGGCTAATATCCAAGGTATACAAAGAACTGAAGAAACTAGATTCCAGACCATCAAATAACCCTATTAAAAAATGGGGTAGAGAGTTGAACAAAGAACTCTCAACTGAAGAAACTCGAATGATTGAGAAACACCTAAAGAAGTGCTCAGCATCCCTAGTCATCAGGAAATGCAAATGAAAACAACACTGAGATTCCACCTCACACCAGTCAGATTGGCTAAGATCCAAAACACAGGTGACAGCCTTGTCTCTTTATATGCAAGACTTCACTGTTTATCTCCTTTAGATGGTAGCTCCTAAGCCTGTAGCTATTAAATATTTTAGAGTCTTTTATCTAATTTCCTTATATTGTTCATTAACAAGTTGTAACTCAAGAAAAGGAACCAAGTAAGGCCTGAGGCCTGAGCAATTAATATTGTAAATATTTTTTTTTCTACAGAATCTACTTATGCCCAGTGTAGGTTCAGGCAGATAAAAATTATCCCTGACCATCTATTGAGTGAGGACCAGGATTCTCAAAACAGCAACAGGCCCTGCTCATTATGTGGATGGCAGAACTGTGACTCCAGGTGTAACCCAACTTCTTAGGTGTCGCGTTCGCCTTGGCCAGCAAGTAAGACACAACACGGTCGGATCCTTCTCAGTCAGCTTTATTCCAGGAATGAACTCTTGACTTGGGACAGGGAACTGGACGGGGGCCTAGGATGGGGACGTATGGCTGGGGACCTGGACCAGGAAGGGAATGGGCTCCCAAGCAGCAGAAATGAGCTGCTTATATAACTGCCCAAGGCGGGCTGGGTGATGTGTTCTCTCAGGATAGGTTCAGCTGCCAATACTTCATTAGCATAAGCCCGCTCGGGAGGGGCATGAGGCTGACGCATGCACAAAGGACTTGTTTACCAGTTTAGCTGAGCTGGCCACTCTGGAAGCCAGCTGCTTACATTGTCAGGTGCTAGTCATACGACTTTGCAACTGTAAACACGGCTGCCTACACTTAGGTATCAATTAAATCCAAATTCATAACAGCATCCTTTTTCACAAACATTATTGAGTTGTCTAGTTTGTCTGTTTTGTCTTGTTTGCTGTGGTTTTCAATGTGATACCTCACAGCAGTTCAAAGACTAAGTGTCTTATGGTGAGCGTCTTTTCCCTCTTCTGCTTTGCTCTGCCCTTGTCACATTCCTCTAAGTGCTCCCCTCTGCTACATTTCAGAGTGACCAAGAAAACCTTAACACAGAAGGAAGGGGCATAGGCTTTGACAGCCCATTTCAGAGCTGCAGTATCTCAGGGAGTCAAGGTAGAGTTGAATTCTCTGTGGAAGCAAGAAGCATACCTTTCTTTCTAACTCTACCTGCCGTGGCAGGCTACGTCGTTTAAAAACCTTCCACTAACAGTCCGTTTACTTTCCAATAAGCACACCTAATCTCTAAATCATATATCTTCTAACCCCTGTCCAGTAGACCAGAAAAAGAACTGGAGTGTGATAACCATTTCTCATCCTTCAGCTTATCCAAAGCATCCCCAGAAAGACATGATCTCCCTCAGATACCAATTTTATGTCTTTCCTGTAGGATCAAAATCCTTAAACACTGCAGTTTTTACAGAGTTTCTGATCTATAGCTTTAACCAATAAATCTTCCAGTTACATCAAAAAATAAAAAAAAATTGGATTTTGGGTGATGGGGTACCCAGGGGTCCTCCTACCTACTCCGAGAAAGGGAGGAGGGATGGGGGAAGAATTTTGGGAGGCAGTGAGCTGGATATAAATTGAATAAGTAAAAAAACTAAAATTAATTTAAAATTTTGAATATCTACCCTTGAAGAAACAGAATATTCTCTGGAAGCTGTTAAAAAGCAATTTTTTTTTAAATCATGAATTCAAGAAAAATCTAGAATCTAGAGCCTGATTATGTTGTTACCTAAAGAATTCTTTAAGTGGAACTGGGCCTGAAACTGATCACAACTTACTGTGCACAGGGTCTGCTCCTTACCAAGAAGGGAAGGGTAGAGAGTTTCAGTCTCCACTCTGGGAAGGAAGCAGGTTAATTTAGTCCACACTGTAAAATATGGCAGGACATTACTTGCTGACTCCTATGCAGAAATGGAGACTTCTAGTCTTTTTAATTAGCCCTTAAACAGAGTGTCGATATTCACTTCTGTCATGACATCCCGGAAAAGCTGTAATGAAAACGGAACTCATTATCACGGCTCAGGAGAACTCCTACCCATACCTGAATAGTGTGGTGCCAACACCACCATATTTTCTCTCCTTGTTTCATTACGTGGCTGTGACAAACACAATGACCACAGACAACTTTGAGGAAGGAAGGGTTTGTTTTGGCTTACATGTTATAGTATGTCATTGAGGGAGGTCAGGTCAGGAGCTCAAGGAGGAGCTTTCAACAGGAACCTTCTCATGGAAAACCACTGCTTGAAGACTTCAGTAAGCTCATGGTTAGCTAGTTTTCTTATGTAGTTTTCCTATATAGCACTGCCTACACTGAGCTGGGTCCACTTACATCAATGAACAATCAAGATAACCCCCACAGATACCACAGGCCACCCTGATATAGTTCTTTAGTCAACTCTAGATTGTAACAAATTGACAGTCAAAACTAACTTGGTCCTATGCTTCTGGTTTACAGCATCATTTACTATTAAATTCTGATTAATTCCTGCATTATTATATGTTTATTCCAAAGACATTTACTCTCACATCTTAGAGTGATCATCTGCTGGGGTTTTGCCACTACTTTTTTTTAGAAATTAGGAGGTATTAATCGGAAGTTCAATGCTGGTGATATGAAGAAGAGTAATAAAGGTACTTCTTATTTGATGGCAGTCAGTGCTTGGTGCTTGGAGACTAGGAAGAATGTAAGACAAAACATGAAGATTGAGCTGTACATGCTTCTATGAAGATTGTCTCCTTTAGCTCACTTCCTGGGAACATAATTTTCACCAGAGTCAACTCTCCACCTCCCTAGTGGAGTCTGATTCTGCATGCCTAATGATTAAAGACTCATAAGCACAATGTAATTTACAAAGCCTTTGAACATTTAACGTCCATGTTGCAATAACACTGGAAAGCACTAGTTTGGAACATACATCACCTAAGCCCACCATACTACTTTTTTCTCTGAAGAGGGAACTAAAGCTTCACACAATTCAATATATGGAAGATGTCTGGTCAGATGGTGTGTCTATTTGGCATGTCTCTCTTCCTTCTTGATATTGCTTGGCCTTCCCAACCACCTACCCTTCTTAGAAGGTATTCTTTGGCAAGATGCAACCAGAAAGGAAGCAAGTCATCTGCCTATTGTGACAGCAACCGACCTCATCAAGATTTACTGTATGCATGTATGAAACTGTAGAGGAACAAATAAAAGATAGATGAAATAAATCAAATAATAATCTTATCTTTGAAGGTAAAAAATAAATACTTTGTGACCAAAAAGATGTATTTTGGTTTGGGATATTGCACTCCCCCCTATGAAAGACATAGAATTGTATCTTCATATGTATTTGCTCTGGCCAAGTACAGAATTGCAGAATTGTTTGCTGTGGATCAGAGTTTGAAGGCACTCCCTGGAGGACTTGCTGGTTCCTGTCTTCCAGCATTTCCTGTTTTATTTGTTCACTTCATTTGGCTTAAATTATCAAAGTATCCTTGACTCCGTTCCCCATTTTGTTGTTGTTGCTGTTGTTTTGTGCTTGTCGTCATCCATGGTTGTCACCACATGTACAGAGCATTCAGAAACTAGCTTGGAAATACTTTCTACACTGAGCAAAACAAATTGCTCAGCAGTGTGGAAACAGATGCTCATTTGCTTACTGAGAGCTCCTGAAAATAAGGTTCCAGTGCACTGTCGTAGAGAGTGTGAACAGAGGGGGCAAGGAGTACCTGCTGACAGCCAATGAGGTTACTTCCATCCATCTGCACAGGTGGTGATGTGACGCCTGTGATGGTGGGAGACAGAAGTTCTGTCCGTATGACAGGCAGAGCACATGGGGACTCATCAGCACTCAGAGAGAGGTAGAAACCAGATTCCCTCCATTATCGATCTACTCTGGCCATTCTAGATCACATGCACATGTACAGTCACAGCCCCAAGGCATGTGTGTGCCTGAACTGTGCACACGCACACGCGCACACACACACACACACACCATAAACAACAGCATCAACAACTTGAAAGCACTATACTACTTACAGCTAACAGAATTCAAATTCTTAGACAGCACACGAGAGAAGCACGCCTCCTATCTGAAACCTGGCTACTCTCCTCTCAGTTTAATCCTTTGGAAGGATGCATTTTAACAATTTTATAACCCTCACAGAGACTTTTGTGTGGATCAGGTGGCTAAAAGCAGGTTGTGCCCAATGTCGGCTGTCCCTAGGTAGATCGGTATCAAGTCTCTAAGCATCTGGTAGGTGGGAGAAAACTGAAACACAGCAATGCCCCAAGCTTCGCTAACTAAACCAGTGAATGAAACTGTAATCCCCTGTGATCACTTACAAAAGAACATTTGTACATTAGACTTCTTCATGATGCTTACTGCGATTGCCTGAGAGGTATTCTACAATTTGCTTTAGCTGTTTAATTCAGCCTCAGTATAAATTGAACAGCATTCCTGACGTTCATTAACACACACATATCCATTCATCTCTGTCCCCTTTTTGCTTCAGGAACCAACCTTGCATTGCAAAGATAAAAGAAGAAGAAAGAAAAAAAGACATACACAGAGCCCATAAAGACCCACTGATAGAGTGATAGATCTTCTTTAAACACTGGGGCATTACAGGGTTTTATGAAGCAGTAAAACTTTCTCCAGGCATGAGAAGTGCAGGCTGACAGAAACCATTTTATCTATAAGGCATTAAAGTGCCACATTGGACAAGCATAATAGAAGGAAAAAGTAATAATTTCAGGAACAGCAGCCAGCTCCTCAAGCAGAAAGGATCAGACCAAGAGATACCTAATGATCTTCAAGAATGCTAGGAAGAGACTGGCCTGTGAGCTCCAGGGCTTTCAATCAGGACATCAGGACAGCTCCCTCACCTTCCATTTCATGGCAAAGCACTGTATTAAAAAAAAAAAAAAAAAAAAAAAAAAAAGCAATTCCATACAGTCTTTTCTGAAGTAAAAGTTCAGATACTACAAGAAAGAAGAGATCTTTCTCACCCCATCCTACCTCGTTGCCACCACTGTAGCACTAACAAGCTTCCCACGTAGGCTTCCTGAGTGTCTGTGTGTTCAAAGCAAGGCCCTGTGCTGGGAGGTCTGTGCCCTCAATATTATGTTCTCGTGGAAAGAGATTATTATGAGAACAGAGGGAAAAGTAAGTTCTTTACACAATTATCATGTTCATGTGAAAGAAATAAACGAAGGTGTCTGATATTTGTGTAGGAGGGAGAGATAAGGAGAAAGTCAACCCTAGATTGGATGATCTAGGTAAAGTGGTTTGAGAGGCAACATGACAACACAGTGTACACAAAGGTCATGTCTCTTGTCCCAAGTCACACACTGTCTGATTCATTTTGCTTTGGCATTTAGGTAATGTGGCTTACTAACTGTTCCAGTTACCGTGATGTTTGTCCTACTTTAACAGAGATAAATTCTAAATACTTTTAATACATTGCGGGGGTTCCAGCCATTATAGGTAACTGTTTCTGCTTTCATGCAGCTTCTTGCGTTGCTTAATTTATACATCCATCCTCTTTCCAGCTTTAGTAAAGATCTGTAAAGCTGATTCTTACCTCATCAGCAAGCCTTCTGTTCCTCAGATCAGTTTATTGTCTTCATTCCATCTTTGAGCCCTGATTTTTTCCTTGCTTTGGATGTTCTCAATTAATCCCATCAGTGTGTGACATCTCCAGTCTTCTCTCTGGTTTATGTAAAGCTGCTTATTTGGACAAAGTAAGAACATGCAAACCTTGACACAAACTCAGCAGGCAAGATTCAGCAGCCCAGAGGGGCACCAATCATGCGTCCACGGAAAAGATAAGATCGTATTCAGACTGCCAATAAAAGAATTAATTGTGTACTGCTTTCAAATCTGTTTCCCTCCTTTGACACATGGGATATGTGTCTTATCAGCTCAATTAGATTTAGAGATGTGTAGGAGATTAGGAAAGCAGGACCTGGAAGGCATCTGTGGCAGGATTTACAGAGACAATTGATCCTGAGGGCCTTACCTAATCAATGGCTTAATATGCTGATAGATTCATATTTTTTTTTTGATAGAATACTTGTAAAGTGGTAGAGCGACAGGGTGGGGCTGTGTTGAAGGAAGTGGGTCAGTAGGGAAATGGCTTTGTATTGTGTGTCTTGGTCCTGTCTCCTTCTTGTTATCCTATTCTACTTCCTGGTTGCCATGTGCCACAACTGAGATATTCTATCTTGCCTCTGGCTCAAAATGGTGGATCCAGCTGAGCCGAAATAAGTCTTTCTTCCCTTAAGTTATTCATGTCAGGTATTGAGCCACAGCAGCAGTCTATGACACTGATAGATTTAAGTCTGGATTAGGGAAGTGATTCCTTGGAACTTACTTTTAACATTTTCCTTCGAAAATTTAACCCCGCAATATTAACTGACCTCTAATTGCCTTGGAAACAGTGATTCCCCAATGACCAAACAGCAACAAGACTGTAAGTACAGAGCTATCTACAGCCTGCATTCACATAAAGTCCTTCTCTTTACTTCATTGACTCTATCCTATCTCTAAATTTTGTTTTCCACTATGCTCGTTGTGCTTGCTTCAAACCCTATTGGTTTCTCCTCTCCTAAAATTCTATTAGCGTTATTATCTCTTCTGCTCTTCTTTCTTGCTCCTTCTTTTTCTTTTCTTTCTTTTTTTGAGTGCTGTGGCTAACACTCAGGACCTTAATCTTTCAAAGCTCCCTTTATAGTGTTCTAAATTTCTTTTAGCACAATTATGTATAGCTATGTAAATTCTGATATGTACCTGGTGATTGAAGACCCAGAGAATATATAAATGCTATGCATACAGGACTCAAGTAGGTACATGTGAAATGTAAAACTATTTTGGATAAATAAAATAATAATATATTATGTAACTATTTAATGTATTAATCTGTGTCCAATATCTATCCCTACTAATTTCCTCAATGCATTCCTTGGCATACAAGAGATAGTCTCTAAGTTTTAGAATCAAACCTTTCTTTCTTTAGTTTTTTGATTTTTAAGCAAGTCAGATACAATAGTCTCACAAAAGACTTTTTTACTTGCTTGGAAATAATGACATGAATTAATCTGTGTTTATTTAAGAAAAAAACATACTTGATTTTCAAGTTTATTAGCTATAACATAATAACAGCCTATTCTGCCAGATCCCTAGAGGAATTGTGTTAGACATATAGTATAGCTAGGTTGTCTTACTCATGTGACAAATATAAATAATTAAAATAGCCAGGGGTCACCAAAATAAATACATAGCTTTCACCTGTGCTAGTAACCAACTAGACATTTAGAATAACTCATTCTTTTCTGAAGACAGAGTGTGGGTCTTGATGTTGCAAGACAGTGTGAATGTGACATCTACCCACAGTGATTCCATCTCTGTTCCAATGTGGGGGGTAGCCACATTGGTACCAGCTAGGGAAAGGTCCAGAAAAAAAAATATTTTTTGGTGCTTTTGTTGATCTCTACATCATTTAGCTGATTTTGCATTTTTTTTCACTTTGTGTTTTTGGTTTTTATACAAAAACACAAAGTGAAAAAGTACATATATTTCAAGTTATTCTACATCAGACAGCACTGAGAAGTATACACTATAACACATGAAATCACAAAATTAAAAAGTGTCACATGCAAAGTTCAGCTTTGCACTAGGCATAAAATGTTGCTTACAATTTAGATTCAAGTTTCCCCCTTTCCTTGGCTTTCTTTGTCGGGTAAAAATTTAGTCCTCACATTTCATAAAAGACTATTTTACATGATCATAAAAATAATGTCCTAGTCTCTATTTGAATAGTTCTTTACTCTGAAAAGAATCTAACATTTATTGAGCATATATTATATACAGATACTTTCCAATAGTCTATGTCATGCAAAGTTTTTCCTTCAAGCCTTTTTAGTTTAAATTAGTGCCTACAACTTTACATTGTTCTGGAGAGTAGAGATGATTCAGTACACGTACACAATGTGAACTGATAACATCAGAGGAATCATTCTATGCCTCTTCATAGGGACAGTTCCAAGCGTATCATGTACTTTAGCCATGTGCTCCTCCACCCTCTCTGCCATCTCTCTTTACCCTCTAGCTAGTCTTCTTCTTCCCTCAGTTCCTCTTCTCATTTAGCTGCTGTAGCCACCATCACCTAGCAAACACCCCATTGTGTAAAACTGAACATCTGTGTGCTCAGGCTAGGAACATCTGCATCCATTAATTTTTTTCATCTTTCCCCAAATCAGGGGTCAGACACTCACAATGTGTTAATGTCAGACCATCCTCTGAACTGGACCTTGCAGCTATGGCTGGAAAAGAACATGAAGACCATGGAGAGTCCACCACCATTCTCAAAGAGAAAAAGAAATGGCATTTGAAAAGATGCTCTCTTCCAAATGGATGGAAACAAAGAATGAGGTTACTGCTGATTGCTCATGGAATACTCATCTTTTCTCATGTATGCTTGTTTAAAACAAGCACACTTAAAAGCTCTGACTGGTACGTGTTCCCAAACGTGATAACCAATGACCTCTTCTGATTTTTCTTTCACCTTCTATGAGAACAGCTTATCAAACGTTACCTTTTTTTTTTTTTCCACTGTGAGTTTCTCAGCCTTTCATGCTTTGTTGCATCTTTTGCTTTTTATTCCAGGAGAGAAAAGCAATGATCCAATGCTGCTAACGCCTCTTAACCATAGGTTCAGATTTTCTGTTCCTCTCTCTTCTCTTCTATCATTTGAGGTTGGGTACATGATAGGAAAGCACCTTAGACAAGACAGATAACTATGACCTCTGTACATGGGCTGCAGGAAGGAACAAGCATTTGCTTTGGAAGGACTGGAGTGGTCCTTATACAAACAGTGCAATCTTATTCTATAGAAACAGACTATGCTCAAAAACATTGCCTTGCTTAATTACCAATCTCATGGTGTGTTAAATATCTAAAAATAACTATCCATTGTCCTCCTTTGCTGAGAGTTGAAATCACAGCAGGAGGGCCATGAAGAGAGAAGATGTTTGTAAAACTTGGATAGTTTCCCAGGATTTTTTTTTTTTTTTTTAAGATTCCTACTTTCCAAAAATACAAGGTAACTTCAAAGATTTCACAAGCTGTTATGAGGGTTGGAGAGAGCAAGTTGGCATGTCCTTAGGACACGAGGTTATCTGGTTTTCTTCCCAGTTTAGCAGCCCATGTAAGCATTATGTTAACAATAAGGTATTCTAAACTAATATCCATCAACATAAACCTTGTAAACCAGGATTAGACAATATGTTTGGGGGAACCTGGTTTTCTTGAAATATACCCATTATTAGAAACTGTTACTGTTTTGTGAAAACAGTTCATCTAACAGCATTTCCTCTTTAAGTAATATTGCCTGGTTCCTTTCCAGCTTTGTAAATCATGACCAAGGGCAGCAGCAACAGCCATGTTAATTACCCAGTAGACACCTCTAGCTCCAGGCTCTGTTTCTTTGAGCAGGTAGAGTAGCTGGCATCCTGATGTCAGCTGAAGTTTTCGGAGTTTGCACACTTTTTTTGTATTCTTTGCATAAGAATTCTATGCATATTAATTGTACAGATCACTGGGTTTCACTGTGACTTTCCTATCCATGACTATACAATCCTTTGATCATATATAACCCTCCCTCTCTCTTAACTACTACAGAATGTCCATCCGTTTCTGAGATTGGAAGCTTGAATGCAGGTATTGTTGGGTATACGATTCATTTTCACAGTTGTCTTACCTATGGACAGTAGCCCTCTAAATGTTTAAAAACATTTTCCTACATGGCCTACATTCCTCTCAACTTGAGGTTGCACAAGATTAAAGGATGCCTTCAATCTGTTTGGAGAGGCAAAGTTAGAACACATTCTTTGTTTTTTTCCTTTCAACTGAGGAGCTAGTATTTACCTAATACTCCATTGGGCATTGTGGCAACATTTTACATATATTGACTTATGTGATCCTTAGACATGAAATAGCCCATTCTAAGTCACATATTCAAAATAAGTTCTTCCCTTTGTCCTCTTCTATAAAGATAACACATGACGTTAAAGCTTCTAACAAGTATTACAAGTGAGAACAAACATTTAGATTGATGATAAAGAGCCTGAGTACCACGGTGTACAATAGTGATGTGAGATGGGCAGTGGAAAGAGCAGGCAGAACTTTATGAACCAGGGCAATCTGCTGAACTCATGGCCCAGATTCTGATTCTTGGCCACATTTTACGACCAGCTGTAAACAAAATCCTGTCCAGGTCTTTATGACTTGCTTCCTGGGCTGTAGAAATGTGCTCCATTTCCTGATCTGTAGATGATATTGTATAACAATTTAGAATACTCAAAAAGCATTCTGTTTGCTGACTTGCAGATAGTGGCAGCTCACTTGGCAGTCCTGGCATGAGTCATTTCTTTTGTCTTTGAATCTACTGGTAGTAATTTCTTGAATCAGACACTGTCCAACTTAAGAATATGTTGGTTTTCTCTATCTACTAATTATCCGAAAGGAATTATTTGGGTTACAAAGTGAACTTAACTTTTCCCAGTGTGAAGTAATGTACGAATAAAAGTAGTTTCCTACTTGTTAGAAAATATGCACAAACTCACACAGTGAGGCCCTAAATATTAAGCTCTATGGAAGAGCAGGTTTATGAGATGTGCCTGGAGCCTTAAATGTTCAATTTTTCCTCAGAATATACCTGTAGAAAAACTGTGTTTACAAGAAACTGTGTTATTCAAATAGATTATGAACTCAGTTAAAAGTCACATGCAACATACAGCTTAATACCAAATTGTAGAGGTTTGAATTATTGAGATGTCACTTACATACTTTGAATAACACATGTTTAAAGTATCTAACTTACTAAAGTTGATTTCTGTTTCTACTTGTGGCACCATTAGAACCATCAAGAAGCAAAAGATTTCTTTCACCTCTAAGCTTTTTCATGCTTTTGGAATCCACCCTTCATCTATCTCCATTCATAAACAACTGCTATCATGTTAAAGTATTTGGAGGGATGGCAAGATGGCTGACTAGGTCAAAGAGCTTGCTATACAAGCTTCATGGCCTCAGTTTGATCCTGAAAGCTATAGAGGGAGGAAAAGACTGATTTCTGAAAGTTGCCCTCTCGCTTCTCATGCACACTAGGACACACAAACTTGCACTCGCACACAACACTCACATACACACACAACGCATACACACATACCCATGCATGTGTACATATACTAATAGCAGGAATAGTGAAGAAAAGATAAAAAGTACAAAATAAATAAAGTACTTTGAATTTTATAGGAACTTATGTAGGTAGAATTGATCATTGCATGTCACGTCATATTTTTGCAATTTTGAGATTAATTCGTGGGGCATATGTCTATGTTTTGTTTCTTTTTAATTGCAGGATGATTCTGAATTGTAAGGAAACACTGTGTCTTGCTCTATTTATTTTATTGCTAATAAATATGTGGATTATTTTTAGTCTGTATTGTTATAAATAAATTGTAATAATTATTCATATATCTCTGGGATAATATTTCCTTTCTTTTTAGCAAATATCTAAGCAGAATTGTAGGTGTAACAAGTAATAAGTATATTTAACTCATTGAATGAAAATTTTACCTCCCTTAATTAACAATAATAAGTAAACCAAAGATGCTGTCTCCAAATGAGACACTGTATAATATTATTTAACTTTAAAATGTCAATTCTGAGGATTTTGATGAAGTTCAACGTGCCTTCATGATAAAAGACCTAAAACAGTTTGGGATTGATAGAACCTAACTCAAAATAATAAAGGCTGTAGATAAAGAGTTTATTATCAACATTGTACTAAGTGGAGTGGGAGAAAATACCCTCTAAAATTTGGAATGAGACAAAGATGCCCACTCTTTCTATTATTACTTTATAAATTATGTGAAGTGTTAGCTGAAGTCACTGAACAAAAGAAAGATATAAAAAGAGATGCAAATAGGACGATTAGAAGACCCCCTATCCACAGAATGTATTGCTCTCTACTTAAAAGACCCTATGAACTCAACCTGAAAACTTTAAGAACTCGTGAAAACTTTCAACAAAGTCATAGAATACAAAATCAGCATAAAGAAATCAGTAGCTTCTAGATAATGTACTTGTTAAGAGAGAAATTGCGAAATGCATCCCTTTCACCACAGCCTGTAAGAACAATAGACCTAGGAATAAACTTCACCAATAAGTTAAAGATCTATACAATGAACACCTCAAGAAACTGAAAAAATTAGTTGAAAAAGACACTAGACAATGTATTTCCATCTTCCAGTGCTCCTAGACAGTGAAAATGGCTGTATTACCCAAAGTAATCTACAGATTCAATGTCACTCCCATCAAATTCCATTCTGTGACATTCTACAAAGAAACAAATAAATTCTAAAACTTACATGAAAAAATTGTTACAGCCAAAGCAATTTTAAGCAGAAACAACACAGCCAAGAGTAGCAAATGAACTCAAATGATACTGCAAAGGCATAATGAAAAAGAAGTCACAATTACAGTGCAAGTACACACACAAAAAAATCACAATACCAGTACAGACACACAAGAAAACATGTAGCCCAGTACACCAGAGGGCCCAGATATAGTTTCATATGAATATAACCACTGAAAGGTGAAAAAGCGACACAAAGCATCAAATGAAAATTAAAACAGCCAATTTAACAAGTGGCACTGTCAGACTGGATTTCCACATGCAGAGGCATGAGAGTTGATGCATATCCCACACAATGTGCATAGATCAATTCAAAATGGAATGATGACCTTATCTTAAAACTGAGACTGCTAGAATAAAACATAAGGACAACATACGAGTGTATAAAATGGGAAAAGGGGGTTTGAGTATTGTTCTAATAACACAAGACAAAACAACAACATGAGAGATTGCATGGTAACTTCTACAAGGCCAAGGACGCTATCAGAAGAGTAGAAAGACACACTACAGAATAAAAGAGAACCTTTACCAGCTATTCTTCAGATGAGGGATTACTATCTAGAATACATAAAGAACTGCAAAATTAAACAGCAAAACCCACAAAACTGCCAACCAAAACATAAGCAAATTGAAGTGAGCAATCAGTTCCCAAAATAAGAAATACGACGGTCACTGAATATTTTAAGGTGTTCAATAATAAGACTGAATAAACCATTAGAACAATTGAGTAGGTAGTACCCTCTCTGGCCACTGCCTCAGCTCTTGCCTCCAGGTTCCTACTTTATGTGAGTTCCTGTCCTAGCTTCACTTAGTAATGGGCTGTGATGAGGATCTAGAAGCTGAAATAAACCCTTTCCATCCCCAAGGTGATGTTTATCATGGTGTTCTATAATAGCAATAGAAATACAACAATTTCTCAAAAGGCTAAAAATATGGGGTCACAAGTCATAGAACTTTCTCCTACATCCATATTTTTAATTTTTTGACAAATTCTGTTTGACCATTTCTATTGCTGTTATAAAACACCAGGAGATAATGTGTCATTCAGATTATTTTTAAACCACTTTGACATTGGTTTACATTGCACATTAAGGAGAAAAACCATGCTGCTCTCTTTGTGCTTTGAAGGTATTGTTCTGAGATGCATTTGTGCTTGAGCAATCACAGGAACATGCATGGGAGAGTATCTGGGTTCTTGTGTGTCCACAACTTTAAAAAAAAGATTAGATACAAATTTCATAAGATAATGATTTTTCTTGATGTAGCTCCTTTCTTCCTTCCTCAAATCCTCTATCTTCCACTCAGTCCCATCTCTAATAATTTCTTCAATGAATAAAACAAGGGATCTGCTCTGAGACCTATGATTTTCTAGGTGATGTCATGAAGATCTGAATATGTGTTAAGCCTGTAATAGCTCTTTTCTCAGGTTCCTGCTGTGCCCTTCCCAGCAGAACATGAATGACTAGCTACATTGAATTCACATATCAGCAAATAATCAAACCCAGCCATCTGCCTTCTTCCCAAATACCTACTACCTTTTACTCTCCTTTCTACTTTCATAGCATTCATGGATCTGTCTCACATGTTTAATTCAAACCTGTATCATGATTTCAAATATTTTAATCTACATTTCTTAGTTACTATTCTATTGCCATGACAAAACACTACTTCAGAGGCAACTTAGAGAAGATTCTCTAGTTGTTGTTGTTTTGTTTTGTTTTTATTTTTGAGACAGGGTTTCTTTAGCATAGCCCTTGCTGTTCTGGACTTGCTTTGTAGACCAGGCTGGCCTTGAATTCACAGAGAATTCACCTGCCTCAGTCTCTCAAGGGCTGAGATTAAAGGTGTGTGCCACCATGCTCAGCTAGGGGACTTGCTTACAATTTTAAAGGGTTATTCCGTGATCATCATGAAGGGGAACATGGCAGCAGGCAGGCACGGCACGCATGTTACTGAAGTAGTAGCTAAGAACTCACATCAATCTGAAAGTTGCAGCCAGAGAGTGAATCTGGGCCTAGCATGGGCTTTTAAAACCTCAAAGTTCACCCTTAGTAACACACTACTTCCACCAAGGGCACACTTTCTAAATCCTCATAAATAGTCCACCAACTAGGGACTACAGAGGCCATTCTTAATAAAATCACTATATTCCAATCCTGGCCCCATAGGCTTGTGGCCATATCATAATGGGAAATTCTTTTAATACAACTTCGAAAATCCTCATAGTCTTTCAAAGTCTCAACACAGTTTAAAAATCATAAATCTCTTCTGAGATTCAAAGAAATCCCTTAGCGGTGATTCTGTATAAAATCAAAAGGCAAATTGCATAATTGCAACCTTCAATGCATCATTTTAAAAGGAGGAAAGGGAACACCATGAAAAAATACTAGAACAAAGCAAGATCAAAACCCAGTAGGCTAGACTCCAAATGTTGTGTATCTTATGCCTGATATCAAAGGGCTTATTGACTGGCTTTTCATATCTCACAGTCCTTCCAGTTTTTCTGGCTACAATACACTTCTCAATCTTGGGCTGGTTCCATATCCTGTTTGTCCTTGGCGGGTATTCCATGGCTATTACATCTCCAATATCTTGGGGTTTTTAATACAATCCAGGCTTCACCTTCACAGCTTCACAACACACAGTGGTCTGTCTGGACCTTTATTTAAGATCTCGAATGCCACATGTGTCCCTCTGTAGCTTTCTTTACCACCCTGAGGAAGATTCCACAAACTCTTTACTTCTATTTTTCTTGATAAAGCCAGAACAATAAGATCAAAACTACCCAGTTCTGTTGCCTGGTAGGACTGGCATCAGGCCATTCATAAAACGTCACTCATGAACTCTATTCATCAAACTTAAGATCTAAGGATCTTCATGGGCTTCCTTATTGCCAGCTTTTATTAATCTCTTTAGTGCTTACCTGATATGGAGAGTAGACATCCTGTTTTCTCTAGAGACTTGTTCCACAATGCTCAGAAATGTCTTTTTCCTTCCATCCCAGTAAGAAAGACTGATGCCAAAATCTCTACATCTCATGTGACCCTTAGTGTGAACGTAGCTGTTTCTTATAGAGGGGTATACTTTCTCTGGACATTATTATCAAGCATAAATTTTATTATAATGTAAAAATTAGTTAGTTTGCCATACTTTTCATAGATGCTGGTAGAGAAATCTAAGATTTCTATGATAGATTCAAAGGATTTTCATCACAGGCTCAGATCGTATCAGTACTAATTTTTATTCTGGTTCCACAAAACAATAGCACTAAGAAGGTCATCCCTACTCCTCTTTAACAGGAAATCCTGAACGTAAGCAAACATAACACTTTGTAATGGCCAAAAAACTGGTCTTCCCTTTGCTCCAAAGGAAGATTATATCTTTCTAAGACACAAACCAACCAAGAATGTTTACCAGAAAAGTCTAAAACAAGGTACAGTTAATGTCTTATATAATGCATGGGGGAAAAAAACAAAACTGTCTTGTTTCTCTCTCCCTGCTCTTGGAAAAAATTCTCATGAGTATGTCATACCAGTATCTACTTCAGTCAGACCAACTAAAGCTAGGAAGAGATGATACCAGCAAGGCATACCAAATAGTGTGGATCAACCTACAGTAATGGTCTCAACAAACCTGAAATTATCCAAGTTACTTACAGTCAAATGGCTTTCTTTTTAATGTCTTTTCTACTATTCAATTCAGGAATAGCAGAATGTATTTGTCTTTGGAAAGACTCGCCATTACTAACAAGGAATAACCATGAGCAATTTCATCTCCCTAACATTACCAATGAATTGAGGCCTTAAAGAATTCCATTTAGGGTAAAGATGATGTCACTGATGACTTCAGTTCATGCTGAGACAAATTTTATGTCATTATTTCCTCTTTGGATATTATATACAAATGTGTCTATTGTGCAAGTAACTACCTATTGAGTGAGCATACAGGATGAGACAGTTATCTCCTCAGACAGCTTCCCCACCCCCCACTGTGGTTTGAATAAGAGTGGCCCTCACAGGCACATATATATTTAAATGCTTAGGCACTAGGAGTGGAACTAGTTGAAGGATTAGAAACATTAAAAAGTCACGGTTAAATTTAAGATGCATCATTTAGGAGAGTCAAGACTGGAGTCTTCCATCATTAGGAATGACCAAAGAGTTTATCTGATAGACAAGATGGTAAATATCCATATCCTGCTTCTCTGACATCCCCCATCCCCAAGGTACCACATAAACACAGCAATGTGATTGCCGTTCTCATCCTAGTGCCATATGATGTCACCTGTCTCCCATATATACTCAAAACCTTTGTCTAAGAAGATCAAATGCTAAAGAGAAAAGGAATTTTTCATAAATTTATCAGAGGCCCACTGTGCCTCCCAACTTTGGCCCATATGGGGTTCCCTAGGGGACTCTGTGAGCAATATATTGAAGTCTTTGACCCTATCAATCAATCAGGATATTCCAGGACTGAAGCAGAATTAAATTTGAATCTCCTAAATTCCCTTTTGGCTACAGTGCCATTCAGAGATGTGTCTTATAAGCTAGATTGGAGTTGTCATTAGGGAAAAGAAATATCATCATGCCTAAAATTAGAGAAAAATCCAAACTTTTTAAAAAATGCCTATATAACTTTTTTCGTTATCACAAAAGTATGCCTTGAAGTGTCTGAAAGATGCACTCTCTCTGGGAAGAGTTATGAAGTAACCAAACTAAACGACCTAGGAGGGCATGGAACCGGAGAGAGAAGGAGAGAGAAAATCTTCCTGAGCTGATCTTAAGGCAGGGCATTTCAGCCTCATTAAAGCAGACAGGCATGCATCGTAGAAACATGGTCTGTCCATCAATTCCTGAACTAACAGCCTATTGAGTGTTTGGTGCAATGAAACCTACAGAGTTATGCCACATTTCCTGCCTGAAAATGGCCTAAAAAATTGAAAACTTGACATGATCGGTTTCTAAGCTACAATGGTGGAGCCACATATCAAACTGGTGTCAGCAGCAGAGTCCTTTGTGCCTAGCCTGGGATAGTTGACATCTGTCGAGTCTTAGTGTCTATCCATGTACTGAAAGTTTGTGAGCAATATGGTCTCAACACAAAGCCCTGACCACATCCACCTGCATAAGTTGAATGCATGCTTTGGTGAGCAGCATCAAACAGGGCTTCCCGTCCTCTCCAGAGGATGTATCTGTCTTCCCCAAAGAGTATGCTTAGTTTGCAAGTCTAGTTTTTCAAATAGCAGAGTCAACAGCCAGACTGTTGTAAACAGTTTAAAAGCATTTAATGGTTGCAGGCAGGGACCACAAGTGTGAGAACAGCTGTATATACACACTATACACACCACCCACCAGATGTGGAGGGAGAGGGCACCAGCAAGCATTCCTTGGTGTCAGAGACCCAGCTCTGCACTGAGCTCTTGTGTCTTTGCAGTAGGCAGTAGGTATGTTCCTCCATGTGGACCAGCAGACAAACTTTTGCTGGTAGACTGAACCTCTGCTGAAATCAGGCCTGTCGCACTCTGCTATAGCATTTCAATGGGAAACAGTCTTTGCTGTCCCTCTTAGCTTGCTCATGAGTATACACTGAGCTCTGAGATAAAAATGTCCATCTGTCTGTGACAAAATATTCTGAGTTGAAAATTTTAGTTTCCAAAAGAGCTCATTAGTCATCCCCTAGCTGTTTTCCTTAAAGGAATCAGTGTGTTCACATTTCAAGGAGTATCTCCAAAGAGAACCCAGCTCCTATTGCAGGAAGCTTCTATCTCCAAATCCTAAGCCATGGAGACTGTGCTGGCTACAATAATGGTAGCCCCAATATAGGAATAAATATCTATTCATGTGCAGCTTTTCCTGGTTATGAGCCTATCTAACATTTATAGGACAGATAATCAACACATCAAAAGCATCAGATGCTATTGTGCATGGACATGTTTCTAGGGATGACCACTTGATGTTATATAACCAATCAAGGGGATTATCTCTGGGAAAGTCTAATTCTCTTTTTCTCAGCATCTGTTAAGCTTGTAGTGCTTTATTTAGAGATAGGGCTTGTGGTGGCTATTCTGGTTTTCCCTTAACAACATCTGGAGTTAACTAAAACCCAAGCATCTGGGTACACCTATGAGGGATTTTTTCTTTCATTTTTAAAAACAAATTTAAATTTTTCTCTCATATATTACACCCTGACCAAAGTTGCCCCCTCTTTCCAAGCCTTTCCTCTACCCTTTGAACCTCTCTCTCTTTCTCCGAGATCTACTCCCCTGCTCAGAGAAGAGCAGGCCTTCAAGGGACAACAAACAAATAGAGTATAACAAGCAGGCACCTACTATTACATCAAAGCTGGATAAGGCAACCTAGTAGGAGAAAAAGGGTCCCCATGTAGATAAAGGGGTCAGGGACAGCCCTTGTTCCCCACTGTTAGGATTCTCACAACAACACTAAGCTGAATAGATGAGGTGCGGGTGGGGGGCATACTGAGAAAATGACTGGAATGTGGGATGCATTTCTAGGGTGAGGTAGAAACCTAGTACAATGGAAACTCCGTAGAATCCATGAAAGTAACCCTGGCAAAGCCTTCTAGTAATGAGGGATGTAGGATCTGAACTGGCTATATTCTGTAACCAGGCAAGGTCTCAAGTAGAAGTATTGGGACACCAACCCAGCCACAAAACCTTCTACCTAGAGATTGTCCTGCCTTCAGAGTGTTCTGAGACCAGAACCTAGCAGAATCATCATCAAAGAGACCAGAGGAACTTCATCCAGCAACTGATGGGAACAGATGCAGTCTCATGACCAAACATTAGATGGAGTTTCGGGAATCCTATGGAGGAGGGAGAAGAAGGAACCAGAGAAGCAGGGGCATATAAGGATAACACAGCCCACAGAATCAACTGACCTGGACTCATGGAAACTTGCAGAGATCAAGGAGTGTATAGGAGTCTGCTTGAAGGACATTTTTCTTTCTTAATTGAAACATTTGAAGTGGAAAGACCTACATCTAATCAGTATCTTTTGAGGTAGGAGAGCCACCTTTAATCTGAGTCACACCTTCTGCTAGCAACTATATAAAGGACACGGAAGAAGGAAGCTTCTTCCATACTAACTTCAAGAAACAGGCCTGATCATCAAAGATACACATACTCTTAGATAGGGTGGAAAAAAGTATTCTAAGCAAGTGGACCAACGATTCAAGAAGACAGGCATAACAGTTCTAAATACCAGACAAAGTAGACCAAAATAAAAGTACTGAAAACAAACAAAATCACTTCATGTCAATTAAAAACCTAATTCATTAAAGGGACACAGCAATTTTAAATACATATGTACCAAGTTCAAGTAAACCCAATTTCATAAATCAAATGCTATTATATATAAAGTCAGAGATTAATCCCAACACAGTAATGGTAGGAAACTTTAATACTCCAACCTCATCAATAGACTGATAAATCAGCACAATAAAAAAATAGAAAATATATTCATGACATCATGAATCAAATGGGCCTAATAGACATTTACAGGAACATTCCACCCAAGCACTAAAAAATGCACATTCTTTAGGTTCTGTGGATTTGTTAAAAAAAAAAATTCATACAGTAGGGCAGAAAACAGAACACAACAATATAGGAAACTGAAATAAGTTCTTGAGTTCTTGTAATCTATCTGATCACAAAGGATTACAAGTGGAAATCAATAAGAGAAACTGCACAAACTCCTGCAGACTGAATAATCTGAAAATCTAAGTAAGAGAGAAGAATGAAACACAAAAACACAACTTACCAAACTCTTTTAACATACAATGAAAGCAGTCTTAAATTTTTATATTTTCATATTTATATTACAAAATATAGTTGTATTTATATCATGTAAGTATATTTATTAAATATAAATATGTTTATATTTAAATTAAACAATACTTCTATTATTTAATTTATATTTTATATTTAAATTGAATATTTATATTATATTTAATGCTTATAATAAAATATAATTTATATACTTATATTTACATTCTTTTTTATTTCTAAATGCCGATGTTCATAGTTCTTAGTGCCTATATTTTTTTTTAAAAAATTCAGAAAACTCAAATATCTTACTCAAACTTTTTAAAGTTTTTTACATCAAGACCATAGTTTTTTCTCCTTCCTCTCCTTCCAATTCACCCCACCCCCATCCACTCCTCCTTTATTTCTCTTCAGAAAAGGGCAGGCCTCTCATGGATATCAACCAGCCTTTTTTTTTTTTTTTTTGATATTTTATTTATTTACATTTCAGATGCCATTCCATTTCCCTATTTCCCCTCCCTAGAAACCCCCATCCCATCCCCCCTCCTTCCTTTTGCTTTTATACCATTTTAATTACATGCAAGTATTAAGGTCAATTCTAGGTTGAGGAACTAGCAATACAATAGGAGCAAATAGTCAAAGAACAAGCAAGGCAATAAACAAAATTCTGGGAACTCTCTAGTGATTATTGTTTCTAAGGGCTTATCAGGATGACCAAAATATCTGAACCAACTTCCCTGTCCTAGCCCAAAGTCATTTTCATGTCTGAAGCCTACTTACTTCCTTGTTCTAACTAAAATTTAGATTCCTGCCTGAAATTACTTCTTTGTTCTAGCCTAATGTCAGATTCCTGCCTGAAGCCCACTTCCTTGTCCTTGGCCAATGTCATATGTATGTTCCTACACATTGCTTCTTTCTTGAATTTAATTTCAGCCTTCTTCAAAAACGTCTTGCTGTCAAATTAAAATGTCCCTCCCTCTAGTTTTCTTAACTTAGTTCTCTTCCCATTTCATGTCTATTAAATCATGTGGGGGTCAACAACTAGTTAACTTGAATTTCCTCTTCTACGAATGCTTTGATCTAAGAGCTACACAGAAGTTGTTTGAGGTTGAGTGAGGAAGTGAGGACAGACCTCAAATTACACACGTAAACCAACCTTTAGAAAAGAGCAGCAATAAGCAAATACAATCTATTATCCTTAACAGTTAACAAGATTACCGGGAGAGCTATGGGCTAAAACAGTAGCTAAGAGCTTGCTTCATCTGCCAACTGTTCTGTGTCTTCAGGGAACGTGTTGATTCACTGTCTGTACTCAGCTGTTGTGCAGATATATGGGCTCTGCTTCTAATCCCGGTCCTTCCTGCCTGTGCGGCAGGACTGCATTCTGTACAGCAGCTACAATCAGCACTGTGCTAAGTTCTTACTTTTCGGAGGGCAAAGAGAAAGATGTCGCCATTTGTCACAAACAATTGGGCCGCTTACCTTCTTTTCACAGTTTAGCCCAGAAGTCATGGACAGACTCCAGAATGCTGTTTTGGATGGTTATTTCCTGTGCTCAGATATTTTAACTTCTCAGATATTTAGCAGTGGTGTTCCATTAATTCACTCCTGCTGTTCCATAAACCTGGAAAGACAAGCTTGTATTTTTACACTAAACTAGTAGGGGAAAACAGTAGTATTCAAATAATTTGGTTGGTTTGTTTTGTTTTGTTTTTTATCTAAAGCAGTTCATTAACATATATTGATGGCTACAGAACCGAAAGTGTTTTGTGTTTGAAGTCCTTTTACTTGAGCTTCCGTGTTAAAGTGTCGAACCTGTCTACTATGTCTAAGCAAAATAGTTTGGTGCCTCAAGTCAATTTTAGTTCTTCCTTTATTTTTCATATTCAGCATATTCTAGGAATGTTTTAATTTCTTTCTGGCACCAAGGCCTTTTACAAGTAAAAAATAAGAAGAGTAGATGCATTCCAGGAGGCTTTCGAAAACTCTGTGCTTATGACCAACACAGTTCTCTATCACCTCTCAGGTGAGTCAGATCTCCTCTGCCATCTCAGCTGGTTTGTCTTGGAGGATCTTCGATGGATGTGCTAAATGGATTCATGGGTGGATAAGGAATATCCCTCCACTAAATCTGCTTCTCATTCTCTTTATTTTTGCTGTCTCCTCACATTTAATTCACCACACAAGCATAGAGCAGTAAATAGATTGAGAAAACACATGCACGTTCCTTCTCTGCTCCATAGACACTTCCCAAGCATGTCTAAGCCGTGGGTTCTCTTTATTCGCCAAGTCCTAGTGATAATGCATGCACTTCTGTGATGATTCATTCATTATTTTGGAAGGGCCAGACAGCATGTTTAATACATATTAATACTCTCCATTTCTCCCCCAATTCATGTCATTCATAAATATATTTAAGACAGAGTTTTCTTTTACTCCTTTTATTGAAAATAGATTTTTTCTCTCACATAATATATCCTGATTTCAGTTTCCCCTCCCTCTACTCCTCCCAGTTCCTCCCCACCTCCTCCCTTCCAGGTCCACCCCATTTCTGTCTCACATTAGAAAACAAACTGACTTCTAAGGGATAATATTTAAATAAAATGTTTAAAAAAATCACAAGATTGAAAATAAAACCTAACATACTACAATAGGACAAAACAAACAAAGCAAAAGAAAAGAGCCCAAGAAAAGGGATAAGAAACAAACATAAATGTAGAGACTCAGGAACCCTATAAAACACTAGACTGTAAGCCATTCAATATATCCAAAGGACCTGTAAGGTTAAAAAAAAAAAAGAAAGAATATATAATTACATATTGTCCCTTCATAGCAATGAAACCCTAACTAAGTCACCCACCTTTGACATTTAGTTGGGGGAATGCCTGACACTATTGATCAATTAAGAACCTGTATCTCGGGTCTTCAGACACAAAATATTAGTATTTATTGGATTTTAAAATGTAATTCTAGTTCTTTAATATAGCCTATTGATTTGATGTTTTCTCAGTTTATTCCAACATCCTATTGTGTTTTTGCCTTCACCTAAGTTGGTGACCCTATATGAAATTTAGACTCACTGACACATTGGCAATGAATGATTAGACAAACTTATGTCTCTGAAAATTTATCCTCTGTAATAAAATGGTATGAAAGGAGGCTTACAGACATTATTTCTAGCCTGGATCACCTACCTCCTCTCAGTCAACATTAGCTTCATAGAAGAGCTGGTAGATTTTCAAGGATTCTAAACAGCGACAAAAATCATAAGGCAACTAACACTTTCACTCATTAGACTTGGAGAAGACAATGCCAGTAAAACATTATCTTCTTCATCCAGGACCCTCAAGATTAACACTGCAATGTATCTCTCTATATGAGGATACTGATACTATGCAGGTTCATATAGTAAGCAGAACTAACAGAAATGTTGTGTGTGTGTTGTGTGTGTGTTGTGTTGCATTTTGGCATGCAGTGGGAGAAGGATTTATCTGTAAGTCCTTACAGTTTCTAGCTAGTTCAATGGTAGCTATCTTCCAAGAGAAAAGTGCCTATTATCCAGTGGTTGTTCAATCCATGGGCTGGATGTCTCTGCATGTCTCTCAATTACATTGTAATCCCATGTGAATAGGTTCTAATATCAACAAAATATGTCTTGTAACAGGATAATAACCTTGCTGATGAAAGTGACAGAAAGCAATTTCCTTCTCCATGCGTTTGTAAGTGGCTGTCCACCAGAAGAGATGGCCCAGATTTAAGATGACTGGATCACTTCAAATGATTCAATCAAGAATATTCTCTGGTGAGACAAGAAGAATATTTGATATTAATTGATTTCAGGTATTATCAAACCAAGATTAGCCATCACAGGGCCCTAGCTTTTGTAGAAGTTAAGCCCTGGCTCTTCCTCCTAGCCCCATCCTCTGAGACATAAGACTCAGATTCAAAAAATCTTTACTAATACCTTAGGCATGTACCTAGGCTATTCTCTGACTATATATAACATAAAATATCCCATTTCTTCTAGCCTACATTCTGCCACATAGCTGTCTATCTGTACTCAGGCACCATGCTTCCATCTCATCACATCTTCCTGGTCCAATCCCCTTCTCTCTATCAGATGTCCTATCTCTCTTTCTTGCCTAAGCCATAGAGGAGCAGAACTAACAGAAATGTGTGTGTGTGTGTGTGTGTGTGTGTGTGTGTGTGTGTATTTTTGGTCAGGGGGAGAAGGATTTATCAGTATGCCTTACATTTGATTGACAGGTAATGCATCCATACAACACACAGGATATTCTCTCTACAAGCTTTAAATATTTTATTTTGTGTGTTTATCATAGAGTACATGTAGAAATTCGAAGACTGAAAACAGGTCATTAGAGTGCAGAGTGCACTCAGAGAGGAAAGATAGTAGAATACAGGTTAAAGGAAAGTAGAGATGGAGAATACTGGGGCAGAGAGAATCAAGCAGGCAGTAAAGTGAAGAGGATGGAGAAATGAGAGGCAAGACAATGGCTTAACCAAAATGTGCTGTGTGTATGATGAAGCTACTTGGAAACCTCTGACTTTATAATCCAAGTAAAAAATACAAGAGGAGATAGTATATATGTGATATATGTGATATATATGAAAGAACAGAGGGAGAATACTTAAACCTTTACTAATCTAAGCCAAAAGGAAGACAAGGGCATAAAGGAAAAGAAGAGGAAGGGCTGGGTTAACCAAACTAAGAATGTATGAGGAAACCTTATAACATACTACTGGATTGTCAGTTAATTAACTATCTCTCATGTTTGAGAATTTTGCACATGCACAGTGTTTTGGCCAGGTCCATCCCCCATTATATCTGCTCCAATCTCTCCCCCACATAGCATCATCCCCTCATGCATTCTTTTCTGTTATTGCCCACTGAGTCCATTCAGTACTGACTTTGTGTGCATGGGTGTAGGACTACCTACTTCAACACCGGTGGCAGATCAAGGGCAACATCCTTGAAGATAGATGACTTTCCATCCTCCAGCACCCAGCAGTTACCAATTGCTCCTAAGTTGGGGCAGACTTCATGTTTACCTCCCTACTCCATGTTGGGATTTTGTCCAGCTTCATCTTGCACAGATTAGGTGCATGCTGCATAGCCACTTTGAGTATATATGTGCAATTATGCGGCTGTGGTCAAATAAGAGTTTGTATAGTGTCCATCCCTTTGGCTTTTATTGTTATTCCACCATTCTTTTGTGATGATACCTGATCCTAAGAGGAAGAGCCAGGATACAGAAATCCCATTCGGAGCCAAGCATCTCTCTTTCTTTTTCTCTTTGAACCCTAGCTAGATGTGGGCCTCTGTGTTAATTGACCATGCATTACTAAAAGAAATGTTTCTGATGCGGTTGAAAGATACATTAATGTATGAGTATAATGATAAATCATTAGACATCTGTTTAATACTGTCTTCATTTAGCAAAATAATAGTAGTACATTCTCTATTAGGGTCTATGACTTATCTTGAAAACAGTTCTTGGCCTTAACAGTGGTTGCTAAACATGAATTTTTGCTTGTGGGATGGTCCTAAATCTAATCAGAAAGTAGCTGGTTGCTTCTATAACATTTGTTCCACTACTGTACCAGTGGATATATCCTGCTTTGTTGGTCATTGTAGCTCACATGCTTCACAACTGGGTACAGCTGATGATTGCTCTTTTCCCAGCTGGTGTACATAGAACCTATAACCACTATGAACTCTAGCAGTAAGATGAAGCTTCCAGGTCAGTATCAGTTTGATTTCTCTATGTTCCATGACTTAAGTACATGTCTTCATGTACTTCAGCAACAGGGTCTTCCCTTCAAGTTCTGAAGAGAAACCAACAGCATTAGCAATGGTTTGTAATGTTTGGGGATCTATTAGAAGATACTACTGACCAATAACCCATGTGGATTTTTATTTGATATAATATGGTGTTTAGGAGGGAATTGTTCCCTAATTATAGAGTCACTTCATTGAAAAGGACAAAAATAGAGAGAATGAGAGAGAGGAAGAAGGAGGGAAGGTCAAGAAGAAAAGAAAAAGGGAAGAAGAAGAGGAGAAATGGGGGAAAGAAGGGAGGGTGGGAGGGAGGCAGGAAAAAAGGAAGAGAGGATAGGATTCTTCCTGTTTTTCCAATGTCATAACTGACAAGGCCTGTGCAACACTGAACTCAAATACCTCCTTAAAGTGCTGGGCTTGTATTGATGAAACTAATGCCTTGCAATCAATCCTTTGAATGTAGATGGATTTCTAGTGCCGAGTTCAGCAGAACTGTTGGGAAGAAAGTTAGAGCATTCTAAGTTTCACCTATCAGCATTTCTTTAATTAGTAGCAGAAATATGACAATTTTTCCTTTGAGCTCCCAAGTTAAGAGGGGATGTGAATTATAAATTCAGAATTATAACCTAGATTTTAACCAAATGCTAATGTTTTGTCTACAAGGTAATTCCAAAGAGGTAATGTTAATGGGCATTCTATTTCTAAATCTGATCAAGAAATGTCTCTGGGAACCTCTCCAGAGACCCTATAACATTTTATACTTGCTCCATCCTCATTCATCAATATTCATAGATGCAACTGTAATTCTTAAGACACTTCGAAAAGCCCTGTTGGTGAGGAGAGAAAAAATAAGACAGATCTTCTGTAAGGGAAGTATTATTCCCTTACAAGTAGGAAGTAAAATTCCATTCCCACTGTAGCCCTAGCATCTTCTCCCCAGTGTAGGCAGGCTCTCCTACAGTCACTGTGCAGAGAGCCCTTTGCAACTGACGCATTCAGCTTCTCTGTGCACTATACCAAAAACATGTTGCTACAGTGCTAAAGTGATTGTGGTCATCTAACGTTTGCACGTGTTTGTTAACTGTTAATGGTTTCTAAAGTTTAATATGTTCTCCCTCCTAAGCGGCATGCTTACTTACTTGCCATTTTGCATGAGTTTCTAGGGCTTTAATCTATGAGAGAAACCTCCAATTTTCATGATTTTGTTTCCTATAGTTAATAAAACTCAGAGCTCATCCACCATCTCATGTCCAGCAACTCTCAGAAAGAGCAACATCTTCCTACCTTCCCTTTGATGGAATGTGAAAAATCTACACTGGCTTCTCTAAATTATTCTGCCACAACTCTTCTATGCTAAGCAGCCAAAGCACACTGTTCAGGTGGCAGCCCTTGAACGAACATATTAGATTCTTATAGCACAACTGGCAGAAGTCCAGATGTGTTTGTCATTTTAGCTTCACTGTCAGGTAAGAGAAACCCTTTCTTGATTCCCGCTATGAATGGTGCAGGCATCCCAGCCCAAATATAATGGGGGGGGGGAAAAGTACCATTAGAAGGCATAGACTCAAGAGCAAGAAGACTGAAAAGAGTGTGTACCCCCAAGTTCCCTGACCAATATATTGCCAGAGCAAGAATTAAGGGGGATGAGGTAGGGGGTTCCTGGGAGGGAGGGGGTGAAAATGGGGTAAGGAGAGAACATCTGAAATGTAAATAAAATATCCAATAAATAATAAAATAAACAAACAAACAAAAAGAAACATCTCCAGGGTCTTTGTGTTCTTCCTCCACTTTCCCCCATTTTGTATGCTTCCTGGTACCATCTCTTTTCTTTCTCAGTCTCTCAGTTCCAATAGCAAAAAAAGTAAGAACTATTTTATAGATACTGGAAATACCCTCTCCTTCTTAAAATGTAGAGATTTAGGACTGGCATCTGCAGCCCTGATGATTTTTCAAAGAAATAATCTGCAACTACTTGAAAGATCTTTTTTTTTTTCCCCTCTAAATCCCTTGCATCAGAAGTCCATTGTACAGAATTGTTTGGTGGCCTGGTGTGCACAGAAGACGATGTTTTGTCAATATCTGTCCCTTTCTAAGTAACCTGGGAGCCATTTGGCTGATAGTAAACAGGTTCTGCATTGACTGACTGCAGTAAGAAAACCTGAGGGTTAGTAATTAATTTTATCCCTGAATAATGCCATGGAAATGATAATCAATGGGATTAAAATGAATGGTATTGGGAAAGCTTGGGAAACAGTCCATGTCTACAGATGTAGAAGGTCCCAGGCACTCACTCAGATCAGAGATTCAATTGCTCTCACATTATGTTGTAGTTTATGGATCCTGGTTGGAGGTAGAAATGGCAGCCCACCGATCATAAATTCCACAGTCTTCCCTTAATGACCTTAATGGGTTGCTATTATTTTACTGTGCTATCATTCAAAAAGAGGCCATCTGGTGTTCATGAATATGAGCAGAGGAGGGTAGACTTCAACAGTTTTAAATACAACTGAAGGATAGCCACAGTTCAGGGGAAATCAGGAGCTGCTTTGTGTAAGAGTTTCTCCTTCAATGAATTTACAGGATTCCCTTGATAGAAGAAACAACCCAAAGGATCAGGATGAAGGGCTTTTAAAGAAATTATATTCTTTTTATTGATAATTATTTTTAAATATTTAAAGTCAAGGATTTTGAAAGATGTGTGACATACACTTGATACAAACCATACATGTTCCACAATCTCTACCATCTACTATAAGAAAATTTGTGTCCCATAAGAAATCCTACAAAATCAACTAACCTGGCCCATAGAGGCCCACAGAGACTGAACCACCAACTAGGGAGCATGCATAGGACTGACCCTCAGCATATATGTGTAACAGTAGTAGAGCTTCCTGTGAGATTCCTAACATCAGGAGCAGGGACCTGACTCTGTTGCCTGCCTTTGGGACTCTTGTCACCTACTTGGTTGCCTACTTCACCACAATAGAATATGCACCTAGTCTGACTGCATCTTGATATGGCCAAGCCCAATTGATATCCATGAGAGCCCCCCCCTTTCCGTAAAGAAAGGGAAGAGTGAATGAGGGTGTATGGGGGGTTGGGGGAAGGACTGGGAGGAAGGAGGGAAATTGTGGTCAGAATGTAAAGTTAATTAATTATAAACAAATTCTCTAATACAACTGGGTGGGGAGGAAAACTCTGTGTCATCTAACACATACACTAATGAAGGCTTTGGATATAAGAAGTTATTAGCATAATGACTCCTGCTAGCATAGTAAAGAGTTGGGAAATAACGAGCTGTTAACTGATGACCTAGTCCTCTGACAGAGTGGACATAAATCTTGCCAGAGTTCTTCTGAGCTGACCACCTTTCAGAAACGTCCACCATAGGGGTTGTTGATCAGCGCTTGTCTCTTACTGCTTGCCAGTTGATGCGGAGGTACACATACCGATCCCACGAGGATCAAGTGAGCTTACGCCGCCAGAGTACACCCTGAGCAGAGAGCTGCTGAAAACCATCAGAGCATAGAACTGCCTCCAGGGTAGACCAAGGGGATGTGGGCAAAGTACGGTTAGAACACTTGAAGGAAATTGGATTTGATGACTTCCAACATACCTTCAATTCTTCAAAACTGATTTTGGTAGACGGTGATGCTGCTGAATGATCGAACCTTACAACTGCAGGACTTTCGACAGGAAGCATTGGAGAGCAAAATAGTAGGCGCTCAGGAGGTGATAATAGTAGAATTTCTCTTCCATTCTCAAGCATGGATCTTTGATCAGAGATGCAATCGCAAGATGTTTGCCTAGGAGAGTATTCATGCTCTTAAAAGAAAAAAAAACAAAATCATAGATGTTTTGGGACGTGAGAGGAGTGCAGGGTCACTCTAAGAAACAGTGTGGAAGCCATGTTATTGCTGTAAGTCATTTAACCCTTTACCTTCTGGAGAAGCCTGGAAGACATATAAGAGCATGCCCTGGAAATATCTTTATGAGAATAAAGGGAAGCAATGCTCATTCACTGGGGATGCAGTATGCTTGGGGCACTGAATGCATTGTTATGAAGCCTTATAGCAGTACACAGAATGCCTAAGGACCCTGTAATGTACTATGTATGCACCCTATAGATCACCACATTAACCTCTGAGGTCCCTGAATCACTAGGCACTAAGAATAAAAATCAAAGCAGGCCTACTGCTTCCATCTGGGCTGTATTAGTAACAACTCCTGCATTTCTTCACATCCCTCAGAACTTCTTTCAGCCTTATGGTTGTAAACAACGATGGCCGAGAATGGTCTCCAACATATGTTAAATGCTTGGTCCCTAGTTGGAAGTGTGCCCTTATTGAAGGACATGTGGCCTTGATGAAGAAGGTATGTCACTGGGATGGGCTTTGAGGTTTCAAACGCCTATACCATTCTTGTTCTTTCTACATCTATCCATCTATCCATGTCTGTATCTCTCTGTCTCTGTCTCTTTCTCTTCTTCTCTCTCTCTCTCTCTCTCTCTCCTCCTGTCTCCCTCTCCTCTCTCTCTTTCTCTCTCTCTCTCCCCCCTCTTTCTCACTGCCTCATGCTTGTAGATCAGATGTAAGCTCTCACCTACTACTCCAGAGTTATGCTGTGCCTGATGCTATGTTCTTTGACATAATGCTCATAAACTCTAACCCTCTAAACCTTGAGCCCCAATAAGTGTTAGCTTTATAAGTTACCATGGTGTCTCTTCACAGCAGTCAAAAAGTGACTAAGCCAGCTAGGTGACTTCTTTTTCTAACAGTAGTATAGTTTTCTGGACAACAGATTCTCTGTCGTACTGTAGTGTTCTCCTTTCAGTGTCAGTAATTCAGCTAAGCACAATCACACCAGAGGTTCAGTTGCAGACTTCTGTTGTCAGAGTTCAGGAGTTGCCTCACAAACCACATGAACACCAATCTCAGTTAAACAGGGAGGGTTTATTGAACACACACTCCAAGACTGATCGACAAAGGCAACAGCTCAGGTTCAAGAGCTCAAAACTATATGCTGGATATTTGATCAGGGCCAGCTTATAATGGCTAAAAACACAAAAGCCACAATGAGTTCGTACTCAGATGCTGGAAGTGCTGCCTGGTGGTTGGCCCTGACTCACCCCATTTTAAACCTAAATGTCTAAAGCCATTTTAAACATAACAGTTCATATTGACCTTTAATTTGATGGGTCCTTCATGAAGCTTATAGTTGTGGAATTTCTTAAAATTAACAAACCTCATAATATACAGAACATAACAAGTAGGTATGTGGGCAGTAAACCCTGCTCTGAGTCAATTTATTTTTCTGCATCAATGACTGGCAGGCATATTACAGCATCAATGTGAAATAGCTATCGAGTATGGAACAAAATGACTACAGCTATGCTGACGAGAGTGGGGCAATCTTCAACACTATGATAGTTATGAATTCATAGAGGACAAATATTCCAATAAAGAAAGCTACGGGAATGTTTGAGGTCAAATATTCTAATAAAGTGAGTTCCATGAACTATTTTGTTTCTCAGTGCATGGACAAGTTATGGTTAGACAATGCTTATGCCTCAGTCTATAGGGTATGCAATAGCATTCTGTCCAAAGATAATACATTCTTGATTTCAAGAATGCTTTATTGCTAAAATGCAAGTATTCATCTGAGCTATTGGGAAAGTAGGCCTGATTGACTGGCTTGAGGCAAGTTGCCATGAACTTGTGACTTGTGGGAAAACAAAACAAAACACAGAAAAACAGTGCCTAGAGAAGGCTAAATAAATAAATAAATAAATAAAAACCCACAGTAAAATGAAGTGTGCCTACACAAGTCTTGCTTAAACTACAAAATAGTAGACATATATCTTCTTTTAAAATGGCGTCTCTGGTTAGTAGAGTTGTTTTCTACATTCTTTCCTGTTAGCTCTTACATCTTGGATATTTTCCTACTAGCAAATATATGCCCTTGGGAAGAGTTTTGAGAATATTTAAAAAAGTCATTTTTTAGTCTAGTTTTTATATAACAGCAAAGGCAACCTTTTAAATTCAAACCCAGTTCCATGTCTATGAAGTTTCAATTTTAAGACAACTTTAGTGATTGGCTAGTTTTGTAGGAATTTCTTTATCTATTCCCCCAAAAGCAACAGTGTCATATTTCAAAGAATAAAAAAATAATATAGGTTGCACACGAAGCCTACCTGTAATGGATTAATATTGATTATTGATAGTATCTACGATCACCTAGGAGACAAGCCTCTGGGTCTGGCTATGAGGGATTATCCTTATTAGAATTATATGGGAAGGCCCACCTTAAAGGGAAGTGTCACAGTTCCCTTGGGAAGCCAGCTAACAAACACATTCTCAACTCCCTTCTCCTTGACTGTAGATCCACCTCTAGCTGCTTCAAGCTCCTGTAGCCTTGGCTTCCCCACTATGATGGACTCGAACTTGAACTGTGAACGAAAATGTACCCTTGGTCTCTTACATTGCTTTTGTAAGGTGTTTTGTCTGAGCAACAGAAAAAATTAAGGAGGATGGCACCCAATCTCCCAACAGTTTTTCACTTGTTGCTTCTGTCAATACAGAATGCCTTCATGTAGAAGCTTGCCTGGTCTCACAGAGAAGTCAAACCTATACCCTATTTCCAAGCTTGAAATGGGGTTTTGGTTTGAATTGCCTTTCTTCATTTCCATGTATCATTATAACTGCCAACTTGCATTCTCATGTTTTAGAGAAACCTAAGTGTCCATTGGCACATAATTAACAATTAATGGTCAGGTTTAGGGTGGGATACTCTAATTTTAATTAAAAAGCCTTCACAAGAAAGGTCAATGAATCCTACAAAATCAATCATTCATAAGCAGTCTTTGGTTTTTTTTTTCCCCCACTGAAATATTTATGAATGCTAAAGTTATTTTGACAAGGCAAAGGTCAATATGGAGACTGTTTCAGACAACATGACATGGTTTCATAAAAATTCCTGAGTACAGTTATGATAAGTCAGGAGGCTAAGCCAGGAGAAATAGATTAACTTCCCTTGAAACTCTCCATGGAACAAAATATCTCATGTGAACTTCACATAACCACACATGCAACACTTTATATAAGACCAAATGAGACAGCCAGGAAGAAAGTGAGTCATAAACATTTAAGGAAAATACAGTTATTCTCTAAGCAGGTGTCTGGGTGTGTCTCCTATTAAGAATGGCCATCAGAATGTACATATAGTACACTTAGGGACAAGCAAGGCAACATTTTGGTTTTCAAAGGCAGGTATCATTGCGTTTCCCAGGATGGCTTTACAACCCTCCTGGCTCACACTCTGAAGTGCTGCAGTGACAGGTAAGCAGCACCATGCTCAGCTTATCATTTTTGCTTAAAAAAAAAAAATACAAAAGCCCTAATCTCCCTGAAATCAAGCATCTATAACGGCAGCTGACTGTTATGTTGCAACCACATACGAGACAGACCCTTGGTGGTTAAAGTAAGGATGTGTTTCTGCTGGGCACCCTGAGTTGAGGCCACTGCCTCAGAAATCGCTGGAAATTCAAGCATCCTACCAAACAGCTTTCTATAGAATAAGTATAAAATTAGCCCATAGGTTCTGCCAGCATTAATGTGCACAAAAGCGGGTTTTAGTCAGGCAGCCCCTCTGATTGGCAACTTTTGCTATTCCCTGGGATCGGCAGAAATCATTCATACCTGGGGTGAACTCTCAGGGTCATTTGCTGCTGATTCCTCCGTAGCTCCCATCTTCACAGGTTCCACCACAAAAGGCTAAGTCAATGAGACCTTCCTGTTCAATGAGAACCAGACTAGTTTGCTTCATTTGCATATCAGTCCATAAAATAGAATATGCAAATGTGACTGGGAGCTAGTTAGTTATGTTTTTGGGCCAGTCCAAACTTGTTTAAAATTATTTCACTATGTTTCCCTTCCAGATTGCTTGACTGTCTGGAATGTTAGGAGAAATAAAAATACTATAGAATTTGATATTTAGATTAATAGGTCACTAAACTCATGTTAATTTAGACTAGTTAGGCAGAAGTAAGATACACAGAATATAAAAATTATCAATGTCATTCTAAGCATATATATAAAATATTATAATTAAACTTCCCAACAGGAAGCTGTGAAATACTGTATTCATAAAATTAATGGAACTGTATATTTTTAGTGTTAATCACACACCGGTAATCCTCATTCAAGTGACTTCAGAATGCATGAAAACAATCTTCTTGAGATTTTAAGGACAATGATCAATCTGCTTTTGTTAGTAATGTACAGAAATACTCATTATTTTTCTGCAGATGATGCCGAGTGTCTAACTAATCACCCCATTCAAGAGCTCAGAGCATTCAAATTAGTACAGCTAGAATTTATTAAAGTATATATCCCATCTCCAGGGTGATGTGCTTCCAGAGAATTACAGGACAAACTATTATCAAGAGAAAATTTACTAACCTGGTAGTGTGAAGTTCTGTACTGGCAAAAAGAAAGTTTGGGTATGTGGACATTTACAAACCTCAAAACGTTTATACTAAATTCCTCAGAGCAGTGCTCACCTTTCTTAGCTCCGAGGTCCTCCTCCCCATTTCCCATTTTCATCTCATCTGCCATTTTCAGAGATTTCCCATTTAGAAACTTTTTTTTGGGAAAAAAAAAATTATCTTTTTATTTTTTTCCTTCCAACCTATATCCCTCCCATTAATGCAATCTCCCTCCTTCCCGAGAACTATCATGTCTGCCCTTTCCACATCCTCCTGAATTTTCTCCCACAGTCATGGAAATATTCTTCTTAGCCCACCATTTATCCATTACAAAATCCTCAGTGGTGCCAGAGGCTTAAGGAACAGACTTCTGACAGACTGGCGAGTGAACATGTGGGACGTGGTTGTTCTACCGCACTGGAAAGCAGAGAAACACTTCACCTGTCCCTGTGACCTTTCGTCTGCTAATATGTCATCTGTTATCATGGGAGATCCACACATCTCAGGACAACAGGAAACAGGAAACAAAAACATAGAGATGGATGTCCTCTGAGAAATGTAAATCTCGGAACACATGCATTTAGCCCTTATAATTCTTCCTGTGTCTTGAAAGTCTCTTTGCTTCACATAGTTCTGGTAGTACCAGGTTTTGGGGGCTATCAAATAAAGCAGCACACAGTGACACACTCCTTCCTGGGCCCTTCTCTTCTGCTGTATCACGGAAGTAAGAAGGCTCGAGTCAGACACACTTAGCCCCTTGCTGTGAAAACCATTACTATGTTTTGTATAATTATTGTGTTTATGGCTTTTGAAATTCTTCCCTTGCATTTGACATTTTACTTGTTATTCTGTATCCAATTTTTGTGTGTAAATCAGCTCAATTTAATTTCATCATCAAGTTCTTGAAACAAGTCTCAAAACCCCAGGCTTCAAAGTCTCCTTCCCTCAATGACTTCTCTCTCTTTACTTTGTATTTCCAACAGTCATCTGGTCCCTTTGGCAGTCACCACATAAAAGAACAAATGTGAAAGGCCATAAGGAAACATCCCAGGATGCCTTTTGCAATCCTGATTTTTCAGTCATTACCAGGGTTCCTGTGTATAAAGTTATCACTAACAAAAGCTTAGTTACTGACTATAGTACATTAGCTGAATTCTCTGTGGATTCTCTAGTAGGCTAAACTCGGATTTTATTTCGGCATTGGAGATCCTATGACACTGAAGGTGCCTCAAATGGATGGACATACAGAGAACCTAGGAGCATAAAAACCAAGTGGAAGAAATTGTGACTAAGACTTCTAAGGTTAGAACCAGACAGTTTTTACATCTTGCATCTTTGTGGACTTTCCTGAGTCAAGTAATTTTATTGTGTTGTGCTTTCCTTTCCGAAGACAATTATGCCAGGAGGAATGAACACAAAACTCCATGATAAATAAAGGAAAGAAAATAGCCTAGGGGTAAATGACAAAAAGCAAGAGTGAAATGCAAATAATTAAGAAATACATCTTTCAAAGGCCAAATAGAATATCCCTCTCATCACTGAGAACAGTGAAAGCAGGGTCCTGTGTTCACTGAAAGTCTGTTTTTCGGTCCTCCTCACAGGACAGAGATTCTGTTCTCATAGGTGACAAACACTAATAAAATAATGCAGTATTGCTAAACACTATGTTTGTGAATTAGCATGTGCCAGCTCTACACTTGCATTAAGGCTCAGAGTAGCTCATTCAGGTTTAAAATTTATTGAAAGTCAAACACTTAACCTTTGCTCCCTTCCCTGCCCCACACAGACTTGTTTAGTAATTGGACCAGTGGCATCAATACAATGCATGTCTAGACTCTCTTAATGTGTAATTTCTTTGGTGGCTGTTGGCACTTTGCATCACATTACAAAGGAATAACACTGTGTGAGTTGTAGATGGAGCCTTAACACAGGAAATATGGCATGAATTTTTCAGAAAAAAAAAAAAGGAGTTAGTTTCCTCTGTATGATTTTAAAAAGGCTTAAGTAGGTCCATTAAAATATATGTTTATTCTTACTTCTATTGTATGCTAAGCACATTCCCCCATACCCTCTACCCTCCTTCCCCGCCCAGCCCCTAGTACCACCACAATTTTACTTCTGCTTTTAAAGGTACATGACTTGTGTATCTGCATAAAATCTAAGATGTACAAGTGAGAGAAAATATATCATATTTATGTTTTGTCTTTCTGCGAATGGCTTAATCTACTTAATTATCTCTACTTGAATCCATTTTCCTGTAAACATATGTTCATTATGCTTTATATCTGAAAAAATGTTCCATTGTGTATTTATGACACATTTTATTTATTCTCGTCTCTGATTTTGGAAACCTGGATTTGGTCTATAGTTTGGCTATTGTGAATACTGGTAAATAAGCATTAAAGTAATGTGTGTGTGTGCATTTCTTTGGGTTTGGAGAAAATACATAAAAAGAAGTCCAGTGATCAACAATTACCATTAGGGTAAAGTAAGTATATTACTGCCTAAAGATATTATTGACAGTTGTTCTAACTTATTATTCTCCTGAATGTCAATGACAAGGTAGATAAAACCAATGAGCAAAGAAAGAGAAGAGTGAGAGAAAGCCAACTGTGCTGCATTATAAAATATAATCTATATCACAACAGGAGAACATTAATTTAGAGGAAAATTAGCCAGGTTCTGTTAACAGAATAATGAATGGTTTCAAAGGTTTACCATATCAAAAAGCCCTAATTGTGTTCATTAATTTCCAGCTCAACATTATTGTGGGAAAACTAAATGTGAACAAAGCAATAATCTCCCTCCTATTCTCAGAACCCTGCACAAATGCTTGCTATCCATTACAGTTACTTCAGAACGGCCTGTCTTAATTACTCTGCCAATATGATGAATACAAGGCTCTGAAGACTATGAATAAATGTGTTGACTTGAAGCAGGATTTTGGGGGGCTACATGTGGAAATGTGGAGAAAACAGACCCATGATTATTACAGGTAAAGATACAGCAAAAAATATAGTGGTGTGTTTGAAATTTTTAACTCATATAGTATTTATTTAAGTCTAGTGAGGCTCACATGTGAATAAGAACCCAGTTTCTCATTGAATATAATCTAATAGAAAATAAAACAGCCCAAATGGTAATTTGGAAAACACATAAAGGAAATATCCCAATGAATGGCTGATGTTTTCCGTTCTCAAATTGGTTATTTATGCTTTATTAATCACTCTTAATATTGATGTCTGTGTTCTAAGAGAAATAAGTTCCTCTGTTGCAATTTTTCATTTTTATTAATATTAGTTCAAACTTCCCCAGTGCCTTTTATTCCGTTAGCTCAAAGCACTTTTCAAACCACTAACGAATTAGCCTCCCTGACATGGCAGAGATTCAGAATGCATCCCACCCATTTTCATGGTGAAATGTTTCATGTCTGGCAGCACAAGCCATTAAAGAGTAGCCACAAGTGTTTCAAAACATACTTCATCATTTGAGAACTTCCCAGCTGGGCTCTTTCTTCACAGGAAAATCTGGAACATTAAGAACTTTAATGTAATCACCTATATAAAAGCACCATCAGGCTCGGTCTATGGTGTTTTTGTCTGCTCACCATCTGAGATGATTGACAATAAATCAATCTATCCAGAATTTCTGACACTCTCAACTAGAGGACAAAGAACAAGGAGAGACAACCCCAAGCCAGTCTCCTACCTGGAGATATCTCCTCTTTCCTTTCAGGAGTCACGACCTCAAGAAACAAATCACCAAAGAACAAGTTAAGGGACAATATCACTTCCGCAAACCGGGTAGCTCTCCAGCAGCATCACCCAGGAAGCTGTAAGAGAAAGCAGTGGCCAAGCAGAAGAGTAAACTTCAGGTCTGTTTGCATTCCACTTGGTCTCACTATAGAACCCACGCCAAGGAAGCTCTCTGTAACAGAACAAAACTTTATTGGGTCCTTTTACCTACCACCCATCTCCACTCCAATCCCTCCAACTCCCCAACACTAGGTAGGCATGAAAGAAGGTTAGAGGGAAGGAGGAGGGCCATAGATCTCTTTAAATGTACTTTCTGCTGACTAGGGATGTCAAGTTCCTGGGGCAAGTTGAATCTCACTGGCAGGATATCAGCAACAGCAACCAGCACCCAACAAATGGCAAAACAGCAAATGAAAGAGCAGAAAACAGCAACAGTAGAGGCCAACAGCAGCAGGGGGAGCAGCGGTCACTCCTTCTTGGAGCTGCTCATATACTGGCTCAAGTATTCTCTCCTAGAATTCTAAATGTAAACTATCTTCAGTAGGCAGAATCACACCCCTGGCAGAGCATGAAACAAATCATTGGTAGCTGCTGTGGACAATCTGATGCAGTCCCATACCCGACACCTAGGAATAGAACAAAAACATATCCACATAATATAATTGTTTTTTAAAGAAACTCAAGTTCTCGCTCCAGGTCTCTTGGGTAATAGGCACAAAGAGCCGAAAGGAATGAAGTGAGCCAGTTTGGTCCTACTTCTAACAATCAAATAGTAAATAAAAGTACTTTGTGGCTTTTAATTTCCAGAACTTTATTTTTGAAGCTTTTCACCCAGGGTAAACATTTTTATGTTCTATGTGAACTGAATTGACAATGTTAAAATATGTAAAATTATATTATCTTCTAAATTTGCCTTCTATGATTGTCATAATCAAGTTCTACAATCTATGTCACCAACACTACAAAATTATAAAGTATTTTGATTTCTTTTAAGATTTTTTTTTTTTTTTTTTACTCCTATGTATCTCACTGTGTATAAGTATGCCACATACACACATGGATGGCCACAGAGGCCAAAAGAGGGTGTCTTATTCTCTGGAACTAGAGTTATAGGCAGTTGCAAGCCACCTGATGTGAGTTCTGGGAAAAACTTCTGGTCCTCTGGAAAAGCTAAAAGTTCCCTTAACCACTGAGCTATCTTGCCAGCTCCCAAATAACTAAAAAGAGGCCTATGTCCCAAATGACATAAGTATAGATCCATAAATTAAAAAAATGGCAGTGATCCATAGATAAAAGTAGACAAGCACAAGAGGCGAACCCTGTAGAAATTTCAGAGGTCCGGTTTCTGCATCCTACAGAGTGGAACAGGGAAAAGAAAATCAAACAACACACCACTGTCTTCCAAGATGGAACTACATATGACATTACACAGTTATACAGCATTGCATACAGCAATATAAAAATCTTAAATTACCACCCATTATCATGGTCCAACAGCAGTTCAAACACTTCCTCCAGTCAAGTGTTAGCCACCTCTCCATGGTTCCCACTACATATGTAGCAGAGGAATGCCTTATCTGGCATCAACGGGAGAGGAGGCCCTTAGTCCTGTGGAGGCTTGATGCCCCAGAGTAGGTGGATGCTAGACCGATGAGATGAGAGAGTGGGTGAGTGGGAAAGCACCCTCCTAGAGGCAAAGGGGACAGGGGATGGGATAGAAGGTTTGCGGAGGGGAGACCTTAAAAAGGAACAACATTTTAAATGTAAATAAACAAAATAACCAATTAAAACTAAAAGATTACACCCTCGCATGCAAACAATATCAGCAAGTATCAACCAATGTAACCTTTCTGAGCTGAGCAAGAGCCAACTATAGAGACCGAAGGGTGCTCCGAACCAGCTAACTTCATCAGCATCCCCACAGCTGTAGTTACTTTCCACTACCACCAGATGGCCTGCCTCAGCCCCAGCCAAGCGTTCCCTTAGTTGTTTTCTTTTTCCCCTGCCATATTAAGAAAAATGACAAATACTCAGAATGTTGAAAAACATACCGCATGTAGGTGGATTACATGCATTTTTAGATAAGCGTGTCAGCCAGCTTTAAAGGTATAGGAGAGCAGACTGCCTCTTTAAGCAGCTCAGCTAGTGTAGGAGGATAATGTTGTCCCCCTGGTAATCACGATTTCCTAGGGAAGTAGGAAAATTGATGCCACTCTTTTAACTTGAGTCATGAAGATCGATGAGGCAGACATTAACTTCATGGTTAGTTAAAAAAAAAAATATGAAAGGGCACCAATGCATTGAGGTTGTACGGATCACTCAGACCTTAGACACACACCCCCCAAAATCAAATAAAACACAAGATAATGAGGACGCTTATGTCTTACTTCTCATTTTGCTTCTGAAATTACCCTTCAGAGAAGGGTCAATAACAAGCCTTGAGTAAAACTCTCCTAAACAAAAAATCCCAGATTAAGAAAAGTATCCAAATATCCTTTACACTTAATGGATTTTTTTAGGGGGGTGGGATAAGTGTTGGGAAAAGAACCAGGGACCTTGGACATGCTAGATTAGTAATCTACCACTGAAATACACCTGCACTCCTCCAGCCAGATTTCTTAGAGACTGTTATTTGTCTAATGTTCTCTATTTGCTCTGAGGTTTGCCTGTCGTGTTGTCTTCATCTGTGATACTTCACTGGAGGTGGTAAGTTTGTGTAGCTGTCACTCAAAAGCAATGCAAATAATCAAAGCACATTAAGACAGAAAACCTGGATGACTTTCGCTTGCAACGTTTCCAATTATGTTGTAGCAGAACGGAGATTCAGCTTCCCAGAACCCACGAGATGCCTACTTCTTGTTAATAGGGGGACATGTTAGATTTGGGTATTCCAGATGTTTGCTCAGTAGTATCGCATGGTTAAAAAATCCCATGTCCCTAATGGCTTTCTGTCACTGACAACAGTTACTGCTATTAGTTTGGAAGACATATGCCACTTTAAAAATAGATGAATTATCCAAAAGAAAAAAGAAAACAGTTAAACATAGATTTTGACGGCATTAAATTTGTTCTCTGAGTGTGAATTTTGCCTCTTCACAAAAACTGGCTTTCAGTTTGCCAAGGTCTTTGCTACCTGTATTCATGCGCTTAATGTAGTATGGCAATAAATGTCATAGTCACCTGTTCCCCCCTCATCTGGGACTGCTGAATGTGAGTGAGTTTGTCTCTCTTACGACTACATCTCCCTTAAGATTGAGCACGTCATGTTTTCAATCAGGTTGGGAAAAAGAAGGACAAATGAGTAAGAAAATAGCAGTGTTAAATTAACTTGCTGCATTTTACATTAAACTGTGTTTTGTTGTTGTTTTGTTTTCTTCTTTTGTCTATTTGACAGAATATGGATAAGATGACACCATTAAGGAGACCTGTGTATAGACCATTCCCATCTCCACTTCATGATGATGGAATAGCACTGTATATTAATAAGATATCCTGCTTTAGCATTCGAATTGTTATCATTACCTAGGCTATGATAGTCTCAGGAATGCTGAGCAGTGGCAACAAGCCACTGTTAGCTCCCAGGCAGCCATACTGTTGCCAGGGAAAGCAGCCAATACTCTGCATGATGCTGTGATGTTTGGTAGGCTAGGTGTAATAAACACACTTTTACTTTACAAGATTTTAAACTCGCGATGGGCATACTGGGCCATAATGTCATGGAATACTGAGAAGATCTGTCCATCTAAACATAGGCATAGCTTCATACACGCTTACCTTAAACCTCTGGAAATTCTCCTTTAGTCTGTCTGATCCACCTGAGCAAATGTCTCTACTTTCCAAAGATGAGCTCCTGGGCTCCAGAAGGGTGAGTCTCAACTGTGCTCTGCTGTACCTAGGAAGCAGAAAGATGGTGAAATCGAAATTATAATGGAGAATGATCAATGGGACTCCGGCAACTGCTTCTCTTTATGCTTTCAGGCAAAAGTTGCCTTAGATCAGGCTAGGAGTGGAGAACCTAAGAAGAGTTACTTCTCAGTCCCCCAAGAAGAGCATTCTCTAAAGTTTGAAAGAGCAGAGAAACTAGGCTTTACAGTACCTACTTATCTCCTTGATACATAGTTATAGAGTATATGTTAAAGGAAAAAAAAGCTGAGTCCATGGGCCATGATTTGGTATGGCAGTGTGCCCTGTATTCTCCTGTGACCCAAGATGAACTAGAGCATCCTCTAGTCTTTCTTGCATTTAAGAACTGAGTACATGATATATAGTTTCAGAAATTGTTCCTATCTCACACAATTTTTTTTTACAAATAGGTTTAAAAACTCACCAGTGCCTTCTAAACACAGCATTTTTTTTCCCATCATTTTTTGTTTTGTTCCTTCTCTTTTACACCTGTACTTGTGGCTCAGTGGGAGAGCCCTTGATGGCATGCACAACATCAGCACCACTCCAAAGTAAAATGAAAACTAGGAAGAGCTTTTATTTGCTTCTGAGCTGTCTATCACCCCATGACTTCTCCAGAATCTCTTTTCTAATCAAAACAACAAGTATGCGCTCTTTGGGAATTTTTAAAGCACAGATATGAATAACCAAATACATGACTTTACAGTCTGGTTTGGAAATATCAGCTACCCAAGTGCCTGAACCTTCTGCATTTGGGGGTATGGTATGATCAGATCCTTTTCTGGCCAATTTCATGTATTTTTCCCACCTGTAGTGTCAGGGCATTCTTTCTTTGATTTGGGCTGAGCAGGGGGCATTCTTGCAGCACACTTTCTACCTGTTCTATAGCTGTGCAGAGTATCTCCGGATTGAATGGTTATCTGATGCTTGCTAAAATGCTGATTCAGATACTCATTGACCACCGATGTTTCTCTTTCCCAAAGTGCCTGTTCCAACCCTTTGGTCATTGTCTCTGGGCTTGAAGAAAGTCTGTCACAGTCCTGACAGAAGCACCTTGGCACCTGCATGTGCAGAATACTCTTCCTTTCCTCTGACTCACTTATTTTTCTCCTGTTTATGAAATACCTTTTTATGAATAGGTATTTGCAATTTTAAAGGTATCATTTTATTAATAATTCCCTTTATACTTAATATTATTTTCCCTTTCTTAAAAAAATTTTCTTCTTTCTTGATGTTACCCATTCTTCCTCCCTCCCTCTGCTTCAGAGACAACTGAGTTCTTGCCAGACAATTGGAGACTGCCAGTTCAGCCTTGATTTAACCATGCAAATCATGATTAGAGCAGTGCTTTCTCATTACAGAGAACCAGCAGTATTCCATTCTTTGATTGGTATGATGGCATTGCAATGTGTTCTCATGTGGCTTTCTGGATGAAGACAAAACCCTCTTGGCTTAGTTAGGATTTTACTGTTGTGAACATGACCAAGACAACTCTTAATTGGTGCTAACTCACAAGTTCAGAGGTTCAGTCCATTATCATCAATGTGGGAGCATGGCAGCATCCAGGCAGGCATGATATAGGAGAAGCTGAGAATTCTACATCTTTGTTTGGAAGCTGCCATCAGAATAAAGTCTTCCAGGCAGCTAGAATTAGGGTATTAAAGACTACACCCACAGTGACACACCTACTCCAACAAGGCTACACCTCCTAATAGTGCCACTCCCTGACCCAAGCATATACAAACCATCACAACTCCCTAGAAAAGTCACCAGTAAAGATCTATTTCTGCTGATATGTAAAAAAAATCCCAAGTCTTCCCTAGATGAAGTGTAAAGGAAAGAAATGACAGGGTAGTAAGAGTGTCATTAAATATTATTCGACTTTATTCAAGAAGTTGAAATTTTCTTTTAAGCTAGCAAATTAAAGGTGGTTTATTACATTCCAGTCATAAAGAGGTCAAAAAAAAAATAAACCTAGGGTAACAAAATTGCTAGAACATAGTCAAAATATCCCATCATTCAGCATCTCTCTGCATGGTCTCTGCCACTAAAAGAGTAGACTCCCCTTAATTCTGTGGCTTTGGTTTTAATGAACATGATTGAGGGCTTCCTGCTAAGCGACACCCGACACTTGCTTGCTGGAGTAAATATTCTAAATCCCTGTTAGCTATGCTCCATCTTTGTACCATGATTAATACTTACCCTTGGGCTCAAAATGCCCAATCAGATTGCCAAGGCTTGTAGGCACAAATCAGAAAAATACCGCCACAAATCATTCTCTCCAAATAAAAAGGTCAACTGGTATTAAATTAGTTCATTTACAGAACTCATTGAAATTAGCAGCATGTTCTTAAATTGCTTCTTGATTGAGGACATTTGCCTCATTAATTCTAAACAACCTGAGAAGACTATTAAAGTCTTACAGGGAAAAAAAAATGACCAAAGGACAAGACGCACAATACACATTACCTCAGGGTAAATGCAACTCACAGAATATATGGAACCAAGCACAAAGCCACAGTGAGGAAGCTCAGCTTCCACGTTCCTCCATGGAAGTCTTTGCCGTTCTTTTGTATGTAAGTACATTTCAAATCAATGCTTGTGGACACAGCTAGGCATTTAATTGTGTGTTCCTCTTCGCAGCAAGGATGGCGTTCCTGAAACATAGAGTCTCACATTATTCACCCCTTCAGTGGTTCTACTTCAAGCAGAAGTCATTCCCCTGAGAGTCTGTCTACAACTTCTCCTTTCCCAACCCATCTGATCTCCGAGCTCCAGGATTCTAAGCTTACTCAAGCAGAACAAATTTTGATTCACTTCTGTGGATTTGCAGTGGCTTCTCCTGGGCATTCTTAGTCCAGTCTCATTTCAAACCATCTTTGAGGAGTCAGATAAGACTCTTCTAGGTGCCTCCTATTCTGCTTTGACCTTTCTCAAATCACATATTGACATGATTATCTGATAATTTGTCTCCATCACCCATCTTATGTTGGGTAGACAGACTATGTTGTCTTACGCTTTAATTTCAGTTCGGTTCTGGAAATTGAAGCTGGGATCTGACAAGCTAGACAAGTGATCTACAACCCTGAGTTACATTCTCAATACAAGATGATGACTTATATTGAATTTCATTCCTGGCTAGGATCTTGGTAGGAAAATAAGTAATAACTACTTCTTATGAGACTGAACTAAAGAATGTAATCTGTTAGCTTAAAAGTAAGCAATGTCCTTTGGAGGATAGAATGACATCATGGTAGAGCCTAACCTCAACTGTCAACTCAGTATGTAACTAGAAGATAGTCAGGGACACAAATTACTGAAATCTAAGTCACCAAAGGGTTCTAACAATGAAGATTCGGAGGACAGTCATATTTATTTGGATTCATCAGAAGGTCTGATGTGTAGGAAGGTGGACAGAGTAACTATATTTATATATATATATATATATATATATTATAATATATGTGTGTGTGTGTGTGTGTGTGTGTGTGTGTGTTGTGTGTATACGTGTATACGTGTATACGTGTATACGTGTATGTGTGTATGTGTGTATGTATGTGTGTATGTGTGTATATGTGTATATTGTATGTATGTATGTATGTGTGTATATGTGTATATGTGTATGTATGTATGTGTGTATATGTGTATATGTGTATATGTATATATGTGTGTATGTATGTGTGTATATGTGTATATGTGTATATGTATATATGTGTGTATGTATGTGTGTATATGTGTATATGTGTATATGTGTATGTATGTATGTATGTATGTATGTGTGTATATGTGTATATGTATATATATGTATATATGTGTAAATATATGTATATGTGTATATATGTGTGTATATATGTATATATTTATATATGTATATCAGAAGATGGTATATGGGATTTGGAAGAGAAAAACATAGATGGGAAAAGAACATGAACAATAGGAGAGGCAGAATGAGCAACTATCTTGAAGGAAGAACTATATGCTTATGAAATACTCTTCAAAAGTGTATTGGCTAATTCCTATTATAGGTCAGATATAGTGATGGTAACTAAATATTCAGTAATCAGCAAAAGAATATAACTTTTTTATTACTAATATTTTCATTCAGTGGAGAAAAAAACCACTAAAGAGCTAAGCATACATTGTTCGTTATTTGCCTACCATTATAAAGGTTCTATAGCAATAATAGTTAAGAAGGACATTGCAGCATTTATTTTATGGAGGAAAAAATTTCATGATGCACTAATCCTAACAGTAGAAACCTGAAACATAAGGACAAAGTTATGTTTCTTAAAAGGCAAAATGGGGAGGACTCTGGAGAACACAATACCATAATACTCCAAGGAACATGATACCCCAAAGAACCAAGAAAAGAAAGACCCAAGTATTGGGCAGTAGTTTGGTAATGGTAAGATGGGGCTATATACATAATTTTATTTCTCTATGAAACTGGAGACCAGATAAATTTCTCTGAATAAAGAAAGAAAGAACATTTAAGGAAGAGATGGGTGCTGGAGGCTGAAGAGCAATAAGTCTTTGTGCAAAGAAAGAGAGAGTTTATTTTGACTTAGTGCTTGAGTCATAGGAAATTATATCAAAAGTGAAAATTGAGGTGAATATGTAATCTGCATTGGTCATAAAGCATCACCTGGTCTGCTCTTTGGCTTCTGACTGCCACACTGGAGATGCAGAGAGAAAACACCAAAAGATACTTTCTGAGAAAAACTTAAATAGAAGAGACTCTATTTCTTTTTCTTATGAGTAACTTTATTCATTACAGTTGTGCTGGGTGGGTATTTTAGTCTTCATGATACTTCAGGGATGATGAGACAATAATTTCTTATAAAAAAAAAATCTTAGAATACACACTTCTTAAAAAAGCCACAGAACGCCTGACCCTTTGCATTATCAATGGACAGACTGGCCCATCACATACAGTCAGAGAGCCCTGTAACACAGATGGTTGGAACAGAAGGCAGAGAACATTTCATTCAGTCACTTCCTGACACAGGTCCCAGGAACACAGCTGGGAGAGAAATTCTCTGTATGCAGAAGACCAGGCCTGGAGGACTGCTGTAGTCTGGCACTAAAAAAACCACGTGCATTACTGTCTTTTTTCATTTGTATAAAGGAATCATTCGATTTGGTCCAATGTTTATTTTTACATTGTGAATATTATGAGATTATTACTTCCACCTCCAGCACAACCTTAAGCAAAATCATGTTTTACCCAAAACCTTCGATCTTATCCATGTCAAAGACTGTTATTCGTCTTCTAATGACTCATTGATCCTTCTCAATTTGGGGTCCTTCTCTTTATCTCATCAAGATGGTACAGTGATTCTGAAGCACACTGATTTCAGCATTTACTATTGGATGGCAACCTGGCTTGAATGAAGGCTGGACAGTGTTTTGTATGCTCATATTAATCAGCCTCTAGTTATCACTAGCTATAGTCTAAGTAAGAGTCTAGTGTCTGCAGCGGCCAGTCTGTGAGGCTTCCCAGGTGTCTCTTGTTTGCTGCCATTCCCTCACCATGCTTTTATTCTTGGAGTACTCCCTTGGGCATGTCTAGCCTGAAAAACACAAAGCAGTGCACCATCACATCATCTTTAATCGGCGGACTCTGTGAAAATAATGCTAATGTCCTTGTTCCTTAAAATGCAAATAAAGGAAAACTAGCCACAATCCCAATTAGCATTTTGTTCTCAAGTTGTCCTTAGCCCAGGGTTGACATGTGTTCTGGCTCAATGACAGGGAAAGTGAACAAACCATCTGCTTCAGGGAGGGTTGTGTGCAAGATCGTGTTAGAGACAAGTTCAGGACTGCAGAGGAAGAGACCACCTCTCCAACCTAAGGTTCTGGACCAATACTATACATGATCACGGGATACCCTCAGAAGAGTGACCACAATATGATAGGAAGTGCATTTGGTTTATATTCTAGCTCAGGTGGTGGCTGTGTCGTTTCCCCATTCGAACCTCACAATCTTATTCAACTGGCTAGTGTAAAGACAATCAGCACACCTGAAATGAAGGAGGAAGGGGAAAGGAATCTCCACTCCAAGGAGAAGAAGCTTCAGGCTATCAAATTCCTAGAATAGAGCAGGGGATCTTAGTGAAAACAAAGATTTATTAGGCAGTGAAGCATTAAAACACTAACACAAAGTGTTACAAGTTGGAGGAGATGCAAAGATTTTAAAGATCATTGTACTAAACACGAGTTTTGTAGTATTTGACAGAAAAAGAGTCATATTTGATATTTCTTTTAAAAGATTTATTTATTTTAATTGTATGGGTGTCTACATATATGCACATGTACTTCCTGAATATGGAAGTCAGATGAACGTGTTGACTTCCCTGAAGCTGGAGTTATAGATGGTTGTGAGCTGCCATGTGGGTGCTGGGAACTGAACCCAGGTCCTCTGCTAGAGCAACCAATGCTCTTAACAACAGATCAATCCGTCTCTCCAGTCCCTGTTTGATAATTCTTACAATACTTAGTGACCTCCAAGGCTACACAGAGGGGTACACATCTTACAGAGCAAAATGTAAAAGCCATTCCGGGGAGAGTTACAAAAATGGCACCCCATCTTCCTCTTTCTTTTTTTTATTGGATATTTTATTTACATTTCAGATGTTATCCCCCTTCCCCATTTTCCCCCACCCACCCAGAAACCCCCTATTACCTCCCCCCTCCTCCTGCTTCTATGAGGTTGTTCTCACACCCAGCCACTCCCACCTCCCCACTTTCGAATTCCCCCACATTGGGGCATCCAGCCTTCACAGGACCAAGGACCTCCTGTTTCACCAATGCCCCACAAGGACATCCTCCCCTACATACACAGCTGGAGCCATCGGACACTGGTTGGTTGGTATTGTTGCTCTCCCCATTGGGCCACAAACCTCTTCAGCTCCTTTAGTCTTCTCTCTAACTCCTCCATTGGGAACCCCAAGATCAATTCAATGGTTAGCTGTGAGCATCCACCTCTGTATATGTCAGGGTCTGACAGACCTCTAAGGAGACAGCTATATCAGGCTCCTGTCAGCATGCACTTCCTGGCATCTACATCAGCCTCTGCCTTTGGTGACTGCACGTGGGATGGATACCCACGCTTTGTCAACATATTTACTCCCATGAGTATTTTGTTATTCCTTCTAAGAAGGACCAAAGCACACATACTTGGTCTTCCTTGTTCATGTGCTTCATGTGGTCTGTGAGTTGCATCTTGGATATTTTGAGCTTTGGGGCTAATATCCACTTATCAGTGAGTGCATACCATGTGTGTTCTTTTGTGATTGTGTTACCTCACTCTGAATGATATTTTCTAGTTTCATCCATTTGCCTAAGAATTTCATGAATTCGTTGTTTTTAATAGCTGAGTAATACTCCATTGTGTAAATGTACCACATTTCCTGTATCCATTCCTCTGTTGAAGGGCATCTGAGTTCTTTCTAGCTTTTGGCTATTATAACTAAGGTTGCTATGAACATAGTGGAGCATGTATCCTTTGTATATGTTGGAACATCTTCTGGGTATATGCCCAGGAGTGGTATAGCTAGGTCCTCAGGTAATGCTATGTCCAATTTTCTGAAGAACCTCTAGACTGATTTCCATTTTCCTCTTTCTGTTTCCCTCCTCCATTGCAAACATACCTCTTAGAATGGCATAGTCTCTTACAATGGCATAGTCTTGAACTTTTTTTTTTTAAATTGTATCTAAAGGTTCTTTTATGTCAAGCTACATAGTTTCAACCCAGAGAAGTCTTAATATAAAACTGCATGTGCTCAAGTTGACTTATTAATTTAGCCTCAAATTTCAATTTCAGACAGCCTGAGGCTAGCCTCACAAGCTACCAATACTTTCATCATTGAAAAGCCCTCTGTACCCTGTATAACCTTTGACTAACTCATTACCCTTCTTTGCATAAATATGAGCATCGAATAAATGAGTTTGAGAGAGAAATAGAGCAAAGCAATGCATGAGACAGCACTGGGTGTGTGTGAGTGTTTGTGTGGGTGTGGGTATGGGTGTGTGTGTGTTTGGTCTCCTTTGCCACCCCCAAATTGGTGACAAACCGGTCAGCATGATGTGCGTGCCAAGACAATTAGTGGGGATGCTCTTTATGGCTGCATAATTTCCAGAACATCTTTAAAAAAATCTTCACCTGACACAATGTTCCAAGGTTACTTTTTATAATGAGCCACTGTGTGTGAAATATTAATACTGACACATAAAAATGGAACCACTGCTGATAAGGAGGCCCAGTGTGGTTGCCCAAATCTTATTTTTATTATTTGAGCTCTTAATCTTATATGCATGTTATGTCATCTAGAGACAAAACAAAACAAAAACAAACAAACAAACAAACAAAAAACAGGTCAACAAATTATAGAGATGCAAATTCAGAACATTCAGTCCAGTTGAGGAATTTACATCCAAAGGTTTTATTACAACAGGTTTCAAGCATCCACAGAGGGAGTCTTTATTTCAGAGAGCAATGCCCTCAAATACCTTTGTAAATGACTAGGAAAAGAGGAAGTGTGCCTTAACTGATATCTCTTCAACTAAAATGCTAATTGTTAGAGACAGTTGAAAGAGATAGGAACAAACAAACTGTAAAGTGGTCACTGGGATGAGTGCAGTAGCCTACATTTATAATCCGAATGCTCGGAAAGTAAGAGGAGATAGGAGGAACAAGAGTTTGACGATAGCCTCAGAGATCTGTTTTTAAAAATAAAACAGTACAAAGGAAAAGAAGATAGAGAATTAAAAGGAGTGGTCATAATTCATTGCTCTACAATGGAAACATGAACTGAGACAATAGCTCAGGCAGTAGAACGTTTGTCTTGCAAACCCAAGGATCTAAACTTGATCCCCAGAAGGTATGCTAAAGTAAAATAAATCCATTCAGGTTGGCACATTTTTGAAATCCTAGAGCCAATCAGGGAGGCAAAGACCATCAGATCCCAAGGTTCTCTGACCAATCGATCAACCTAGCCAATTTGGTGAGTTCAAGACCAATGAGAGATTTTATCTTTACAAAAAAAAATGTAAAATAAAATAAGATGGGCAGCACCTGAGTAATAACAACCAATTTATTTTTATTTTGGGGGCATCACCTGCAGTCTCTCTAGCAGCTGGTTCTGGCCTCCACACACGTGCAAGTCCACACACACACTCAAACACACACACACACACACACACACACACAACTAGAAGAATATTTTATCTCCTTTAAGTGGACCAGCAATGGATACTTCTGGATTGCTCAGTAGTCCAACAATATCCTGTGGACCACATTTACTATTCTGGTTTTCCCCCTCATTCTGTGAAACCTGATGGTGATAGGGTGTGATGGTTTGTTTATGCTTGGCCCAGGGAGTGGCACTATTAGACGGTGTGGTCCTGTTGGAGTTGGTGTGTCACTGTGGGTGGGTGTGGGTTTTAAGACCCTCCTAGCTGCCTGGAAGTCAATATTCTGCTAGCAGCCTTCAGATGAAGATGTAGAACTCTCAGCTCCTCCTGCACTATGCCTGCCTTGATGGTGCCATGTTTTTTCTTCCTTGATGACAATGGACTGAACCTCTGAACCTGTAAGCCAGTCCCAATTAAATGTTGTTCTTATAAGAGTTGCCTTGGTCATGGTGTCTGTTCAGAGCAATGGAAACCCTGACTAAGACATAGGGTTACCAACTACTTACACATAAAGCCAAAGTAGGACTTCAAGCTAGGAAGCCAAAAAGTCCATCTTTTCATCATTTACAAGCTCCCCACCAATTTTCTAGACCTTACAGGGTCAGATTCAAAGTGATACTGATAGCAGAAACCATGTGTGAATTGAACCAAACCCAATTCATCCTTGAGACTGGGACTAGGTCTCCCTTCCATTGAGATAGAGTCTTTTTATACTTCGAAAGTTGAGGACCAGTTACAAGAGAGAGCATACGATGGATTTTCAATGAGACATTCATCATGTAAGGCCAACAGAGGCAGTGCTGTGATTATTCCTGCACTGAGGCTCTTTCTTTCTACCAATAGCTTCAGATACCTCAACCCATATCTATAGCCCACAGTGGACTCCTAGGGGATCCTGATATTTTGATTCCACTCCCCCAGGCTCTCTGTTCTGAGTTAACCATATTTGTCAATGCTTCAAGTATAATTTTGTTGTTGTTTGGTTTTTGTTTTGTTTTTGTTTTTTGTTTGTTTTGGTTTTTTTTTTTTTTTTTTTTTTTTCGAGACAGGGTTTCTCTGTGTAGCCCTGGCTGTCCTGGACCTCACTCTGTAGACCAGGCTGGCCTCAAACTCAGAAATCTGCCTGCTTCTGCCTCCCAAGTGCTGGGATTAAAGGCATGCACCACCACTGCCTGGCTTCAAGTATAATATTAACCACTTCTCACTAGGTTCAGGAATCCTGAATGTCACTACTGAACATCCAGGAAGTGAACATTCCTGAATCCATTTCTCTATACATGTTATCACTGATAAGATTTCTAAAGCATTAATCATTTTTAAAGATTAAAGAAAAGGAACTCCAATTTAAGCAAATCCCAGGGGTAGGGGAGGGAAGGAGCTTGGCCTTACTAATTCTGGATTAGAAGAAAGGTTCAGCTAGAAATCTGACATGAGTTCCTGCCTTTTTGTTTTTTGAAACTCATGAGGGAATCCATCAGTCATCAAGGGCTACGCACACCATGGGGGTTCTAACTGTCTAACTGTCGGTTCTAGCTACTACTCCTAACCACCAAGCCAGACTCCATACCAATACTCAATTGTTTTATCTTGTACGATTACCTTCAAGACCTTTTTTTTTTTTTTTTTTTTTCAAAGAAAGACAATGAGAAGGAGAAACTCAACTGACAGAACAAAGGCTAGAGTAATTTTCCCCTGGAGGATGAGACCCAAGCCTGGAAATCTCTAATTCAATGGTAAGAGGCTGCTTCTCCATCACTTTTGCCTGTAGTGAGGGTGGGGAGAATACTAGAGAAAAAAAGAGACCTGAATGACTACACTACTTGTGGCTGCATTTGTGTGTGTGCAGTCGTGTATGTGTGTGTGTATGTGTTTGTGTGTCTATGTACACTACAGGTGCCCTCAGAAGCCAAAGTAGGGCAGCAACTCCCCTGGAACTAGAAATGGCGTGTGTCCGACTTGGGTACTGGGATCTGAACCACAATCTCTGGAATAATAGCACTCTTAAGCACTAAGCCATCTGTCCAGGAGGGATAGTTTTGAGAGTGGAAGAAAACACTATTCAGAATTATGCATGACAAGATATATAAACACAGCTTGTCCTGGAGAAACGAGTGCTATGGCTGCCTGGACTATAAGCCCTCGAAGTAAAAGTGTCTGGAAAGCTACACCACTACTCGAGTGGGAACAAGAGCAAACAGTATCCAGATAAGGGTCTAGTATCTGTGCTCACTTTGTGTGCTCCCACCTCTAGCGGTAAGAAACGACTTCTTCCACTCCGTGTACGGGTTGCATTTGTATTGCTTTTATAAAGTGCGACTCTCTTTGTAAGATTTAAGTTAGGTGCATCTGAGTGTCTTTATTTCAGTACATTTTGTTTATCTTCTGTTCTCAGCTCTGCAGTCTCGTTCTCTCAGCCAAGCTTTTAGGAAGGGAAGGATCCAGGAGGGCCATCTAGTGAGAAGAGCATTACCACTAAAACTGTAGTGAGTTAGAGCATGAGAAAAATATCTTAAGGACTCTATCTAGGCTGGTTTGCTTTCTGTGTCCTCCGGGAAAGATGCTCCAACAGAGGCATCAGCATTTGTGCCTGACAGGAGAGTGCAGAGAGCATTGTTTGTGCCACTTTACAGATTTGTGTGAGACTATCTGGGGATGCAAAGGACTCCAGCGGAAGGAGAGCACAGCAGAAACCGAGCCACCAGTAGGTGCAGGTGCGATTTTGAGAAGGCAGCTGCAACTCTTCTCTTTTTATTTCTTACAGATCGTGTAAGCAAAGGGGCAGCATCAGCCTCCAGGTTTCTGGGCAGATGGAAAGTGGAAAAACCGAAATGTTCTTTCATTTCTGATTTCACACTGGAGGAAACCAAGGGCGGCACCTACCCCAACAGGACTCTGCATTAGACTACCTTGGATGGAAACTGCCCTGTGTCTAAGGGCGAAGAAGACATGATTAGTCTCTGGCCGTTTTCACCCTTGTAGAGAGGCACTTGGCATCTTGGGTTCACACCAGTCCTGGCCGTGGAGAAGCCCTGTGTTGATTGAAGCAGTCTGAGACTGGGATTCGGAGGGGTGGAAAAACAAACTAGGGGCCCTGACCAGAACGCCAGGGGCTCCATATGCTGTTTCCCTGCCACTCAGCTTCTGATTGATGAGAGACAGGTGACTCCAGAGAAGAGGCAGGCGGGAGGGGGGACTGCAGGTGCTCCAAATTAGGAATAATTCGGCAGATTAGCCTAATGAAGTCAAAAAGTTAATTTGTAGCTGCCAGCTGTTGAGCACAAAGTTATAAAGTACCACAGCCCCTCCATAGCTCAGCACAGGGAATGCAAAGGCAGAGCAAGTCACACAGAGGACTTGGAGGAAACACCTGCAAATGGTGTCAGCGGAGAGAAGCTCCTGGGTAGCCAGGTGGTCTCCTGGAAAAAGAGATGATAGAAATAATGACTGTTGGTGACCTGGGCTTGTGGAGGGGTGGGGAGTGGGGTGTAGCACTGCTGGCCTTGCTTAGCACTGGAGCTAATCCCTGCCTTAGATCACAGTTGTCGGCTCCTTTAGCATTGGGATAACAGAGGGAATAATAGGTCTTTACTCTCCCCTGACAATTTACATTTAGTACCCTCACTCTCTCTCATCCTCCTCCTCCCCAGCCCCCAAATCTGTAATTTTAACCAGCTCATCTTGTATTCATACGGGAAGAGATAAAAGCACATTGTTTCTTGCCCTTCTGGAAGGAGAGTGCCTTCCCAGCACAGTGCTGGGTCCTGGGTACTGTGCGCTCTTAGGGCAGAGCGGTCTCCCATCTATGTGTAACTCCTACTGAACATCATTCTGCACGCGGACGTTATGTATCTAGCTTTTTACTCTTAAAAAAAAAAAAAAAGCTAGAGAAATGAGAAGACAGCAAGTTGCACTGTGCTTCAGGAAACACACAGGAGAAACTACAGAATGTAACCTCACTTCCCCTGTGAAGAATTGCTATAAACCCCACAGATAACGCCTACAATGCATTCAATAGGCAGTTGACAGTGCAGCTTGCCTTACAGTTGCTGTGTTCATGAGTCTGTCCTTCCAAACATTCAGAGAGTTTCAAGTTCCGGGAAATAAAACACAAACCATAGATCTAAAGAAATATCTACTGAATGAATTAAAAGCTGATCTCTAGATAGGCTCTATCATAATCAACCCTACTTTCCCATTATCCGGCCCTCAGACATGGAAAGCTGCTCACAGCATGTGTTCAAACAGTTAATCATCCCCAAACTTCTTTAATTGCCTTCTCTCCTTTTCTGCCCTGAACATGCCTCCTGAAACTGTTGCAAGCTAATTCAAATGCTTATTTAACTGGTCTGTCTGTCTCTGGACCTGACTTTGGCTCTTAACCTTAGTAAAGAAAAATGCTTAGACTAGATTAGAGACTAGTCAAATACAAAAAAAAAAAAGGCCCCTTGATTGTTGGAAAGTTATGTAATGTTGTAGTTGTAAAATTGGGTCTTAATATCCAGCTGGTGATTAAGTCTGTAATCAGAGACTCTATCGAGTGATTTAAGGACTCAGTAAATGAACTGTTGACGCCATGGAAGGGTTTTTTTCTCTGGCACTGGAGATCTACCAGCTGTACCCTCTGTAATGGCAACTGAAAGTTTGGTAGCATGCAGATATTGCCAGGCACTTGGCAGGGAGCAGCTCGTTATGTCCTCCCCACCGCTCTACAATGCTGAGCTCCTCGTGTGAACAATGGGGATAACAGTCATTTTTCAAATAAGGGAAAATGAGGTTTGTGGAAAGTGAGTTAGGTTTCTGTCAGTCGATAAAATAGCCAAGATAATCAATTTACAAAGAGACAGAGGTTCTTTAACTGGCAGTTTTGGAGGCTCCAGCCATGGCTGGCCTGTTGAATTGGGACCTGTAGTGAGAGAGGTATGGGGGAAGCATATGACCTAGCACAAGTGATCTCCTATGGTAGAGAGGAGGCAGAGTGGAGAGGAAGGGAACTGAGTCCCACAGTCCTCTTTGAGAGCAGGTTCTAAGTGTCGGGAGAGCTTTTCATCTTTAAAGGCTCGACCAGTTCCAAATAGATTTCCACACAAGGGAATATACACTTAACAGGGAGACACTGAGAGGCAGATACAGGGCAGACTTCGCAGAGAGATTAAGTGAACTGCTCAAGGTTAGTTGTAAATGGTGTCCTTGTTGCTTGAGATCAAGCCCAAATAGATCCTAAAACTCATTTTAAGCTTTCGATCAGAAGCCAGGATTCCCATCACTTTGGGCCAGAGAGACAGCTGGGAAATCGTGATAATTCCTCTAAGGAAATTCAAAATTACACGACAAAAAGAACTACCTTCGTCCTCATGTCGTTTCCTCTTTTAGCTACAGTTAACCATGTGATAACATGCAGCTTTAAAAGTCCAACGCTACATATGAACATTCAATTTGAGTGGTCACCAAACGATGTCACAAAACACCTCATGAAGTAGATTCTCACGTTAAAAATAGTAGATGAGGTTACAAAACTGAAGCCCTCAGATGATCTGACACTTCATACGATGAAAGCCACACAGGCTGTAGTGGCCACAAACAGATTTCCAGTTGGAACTTGGCCAAGACATTCTTGGTGCATGCTGCAATTGCAGTAATGTCACCGAACTGAAATGGCAACTAGTGCTAACCACTAATGCCATCAAAATTTGTTTGTAAGTAGATGTGGATGCTAAGATTACTGGGATCTTTAATTAAGTAAGACAACTTTACAGCATGAAAGTTCATTAAAACTTGCAATCAGCAATTGATTGGTAGCAATGTTGATTAAGTGCTGTGGTCCAATTAGCTGGAACAAGTTGACATGGCCTTAAAGTTATTAATACTGATTTATAAGGCACTATTAAAAATTAATATTTTCCATATTGCTGAAGCAAAAATATTGAAAAAGATTAAATACAGGCCCAAACTTGAGGCTGCATTGCTCGATCATTAAAACAAACATTACAAATTACATTCACTCAAAATAGCATTGTGTATCATATTATTTAAATTAATGGTATTATTTTGAGTTTTATTGATTTTTCAGTGTTTTATATTTAATTTATAAACTTTCTTTGGGCTTTTATGAGTTATAAACATAAGAAATATATTAAATTGCATACCCAATAAATATTAAATAGCATTTGACAAAATAACTGAAATGAATGTTCAGAGTTGAGAAAACTTTTATTTTTACTTTAAAATCACCATTAAATGTCAACTTTGAAAGAAAATGCAGGTTTGTACATACTTCCTTTAGGAAAAAAAAAAACAATGAAACATTGGAATATAAGCATTAAAATGAAACAAGTTGAAAAAAGTTGTAATTAAATAAGTATCATGTGTGAGCTTAATATCCTGGTTAGAGAAACTACAGTTTTGTTTGCTTTAAAGTTGATCCAATGGTAAGAACAGAATTTATCATGAGAGAAAGAAACTTTGACAAGAAGGTATGCTTATGCAGACAGATAGGAAAGAAATGTAAACAAAAATATTCATTTTTTAAAATGTTGATGGTATCATCAATGCAATTATTAATTTCTGTAATGTCTTTTTGATATACGCTGTTCATTTATTTTCAATGAACAATTTCTACAATGAATAAAAACAATAAGCAAATATAAGTCAGGTACAGGTATAGTTCTCATTTCATGTTCATAAGTTAAGATTAAATGAAGTATGTGAAGTATGGTTAGAAAGGATCATTAAATATCAAAATCACTTTAAAAGACCAGAAAATTTATTTATTTTTTTAATTTTATGGTTCTATAATACTTCTTAGACAATTTCTATAACAATGGCTGTCTGTTGTAGAAATTTTTAATCCCAAAGTGGGGTTTCTACCCCACCTTTGACCATTTAGTTCCTGGATAAAAGACAAACACAACCTTTATATTTCAAATAAGGCTTAAAACAGCTCAAGAGCTGGGCAGATATCTACTTTCTGTGCTACTAGGATCTACTTTCCTATCGATAACCCCGAAATATTACTATGTTTCATCTGGACAGTTCTTAACTCCAATTAGACAGTCCTCAGGGTCATGTTTTCTTGACTCCTAACCCATGGCAACTTTCTTTTCCTCTTTACCTTCTCTTCCCCTCCCCCCTCTTTCACTCATGATTCTCCCCTCCAACCCCCAAGCCTGGGAACTCTAAACCCACCTATATCTCTTCAGCCCAGCTATTGGCTCTCAGCATCTTTATTTACCAATTAAAAATAACTTGGGGGCAAGATCACATAACTTTACTTCTTTCTCTGTGCAGACTCTCTTGTCTCTGGGGTAACCAGGTCTTGGGGACCCACACTTAGCATTACAATACATAGTAAAAGACCAAACCTCAACAGTTGTCAGAAGAAAAATGGAAAGGGACAGGGAGGGGGAGCGAAAGGAGAAAATGTCCTAGAACCTGGATTCCAGATCAATTCAAAATTCCAAATGTGACTAATTAAAATTCCAAAATTGCTAATGTTCTTTCAATAAGGAAGTGGAGGGGACCTCTTCAAGAGGTGCATGTCTTAGATGCTGAGAATATGTCAGAGTACACAGGTGTCAAAGCTGCCTTTCTTTAAGGAGCTTAGAGACTCCTTAAGGAGCAGGGGAGAGAGAGAGAGGGACAGTGAATAATAAACAGGGATGTTAAGCTGTAATTAAACACAGGATGAACAACTCCTATCCAAAGACTGATGCTTCCCAAATCCAGAACTATTTAAGCATTTATGGAAAAATCCACGCCACAAGTAAACCACCCTGTACTTAACCTATATGTTGCAGTAAAAATGCAGGTACAGTAAAGACACTGAATAGGATTACTGCAAGTTGTATATTGGAGGAAACTAAATGAATTTCATGTCAAATCACCTTATCACATGCATACAGATATTCCTCAGTCATAATCCAAAGACATTCTGATCTCATGCATTTTGCATAAAACAACCCGTGCCTTTCTTATATAAAATAGAATTGAGCTGGAGAGGTAGGTTCAGGAATGAAAGAGAAGGGACTATTTAACTGTAAGTGGGCACTCAAAGATGGCTCACTGACCTATGAGCAAAGATGAACAAATAAGGTGAATTGTTAGGTGGAGGAGGAGGGGAGGGAAGAGGAGGGAGAGGAGGGAAGAGGAGGGAGAGGAGGGAGAGGAAGAGGAGTAGCAGCATTCGGAGCACTCTGGGTATTGGGGGTGAGGTGGGACATTTCCAGATAGTGCCCAGGATCTGAAGGGACCGAGCCTGATGTATTCCAGAAAAAGGTTAGAATAAGTGCAGAAAAGAGAAATTGAAAAATAATGGCTTGTAGAGAGAAATTGATAAATTCTTATAGGCCACTGGTAGAACTTTACCATTGGCTGTGAGCAACAAGGCCACGCCCTGCAACTGGGAGCAGATGAGGATATGACCTACAGTTAGCAATTTCAGCAGAATGTTTTTAGCTTCTGTGTTAATATGTGTGAGTGAGGTCTGTTAGTACAGGAGGCTGTAATTCAAGTCTATCCTTGGGAATCAAGAAGATAACAGAGATTCACTGTGTTTAGACATTTGAGCGGAAATAGATTTTATTACTGATCTCTTTGCTCTTGGACCTGAAGTGATGCAGGGGAAGGTAGTTAGAGGGATGTAGAAAGAGTAAATGCTGCATGGAGTAGATCTTCCAAGGGATGGGACCTTTGGCTTAGGGACACGGACAGGCACAAAAACCTTGCAGGTATATGGGGGTACATATTCTACCCTCTCCCATTCCCATTCGTGTTTTGCTAATGCTCTCTGTTTACTGAACCCTTGTGAAATAAAGGAAGTCCTTGCCATACTCAATGTGTTGGCACGTGGCTTGCAACATGTGTCTATAGAACTTTCACTAAAGCACACCCTTACTCTTCGTCTTTCTCCCAATCAACATCTGCTGTCACACTATTGCAGGAGGGCTTCGTCATTGTGACAGAGGCCATTGCCTGTAAAGATTTAAATATTCAGTACTGCGCTGGCCTATGACAGACACCTTAGTCCATGTCCAGGGCATATGGTAAAAAAGGAGAAAGGATAGCCTATAAGACAGAGCACATGGAAGCTGTCCTCAAACTTGAGGTGCTGGGGTCAGATGTGATTTTTAGATCAGTGCACAATCTATCTTGGTAAATACTTCAGAGTGACTGGAAGGCTTGTGTGCTCTAATGCTGTTGGTGAAACATTCTCTAAGTGTCTCTGTCCAGATGTGTATTACCAGAGGAGATCTGGAGGGGACTGAGTTCTGGAATTATTTTGAATTTCAGATTTCTAGTGACATAGCAGTAACAAGAAGCAGGGAGCTCAAAATAGAACACCCATAAGAATGCAATCAATCATAAGAATCAAATGATCCTGTGTGAAATTAAAAAAAAAAAATCCACAACTATGAATCCTTCCTATCTAAATCAATTTTTATTTACATATGCACATGCTTGTATATAATATAAGGTTTGACAACAGTCTAGAGAAACTGTACCCTTAGCCAGCGTAAATGAATTAAATTTTAGTCTCACGTTGTTTCCACAGAAAAACAAATGGACAGCCCTGCCCACAATGTAAGTTGCTGTCCATGGGAAAGGGGGCTCCTTTTATGCTGCTCTGAACTAGTATTAGTAATAAGCACACAGCAGTTATGGTAAAAGGAAGTCAGCTAGTCAAACTATCTGCTGAAAAGATGCATGAGGACTTCCTCCTCCACGTCCTCAATTCGCACTCACCAGTCGTGGACAGAACTGTCCGATCCTCTCATTCCAAGGGTCCATGTAGGAGAAAGTGATTGGGGTTATTTCGCCTGTGCCCTGCAAGTTGAACGCATGGGGAGAAGTCAGCAGTACTGCTCTGGGTCCAGCTGCTTGGGCTGGTATTGAAAAATGTTGACTTATCAAATTGCCCATTTCTGCACAATTGCTCTAATTTATTATCCCAGGCATTCTGAATGCTAATGAAACCTACCTTCTATGCCAGACCATGTCACTCTACTTTATGATCTTATTAAAGTCTCAGCATTTCTTCCCTCAGTGACAATGAGTGGAGAGGGGGACAGCTGTCCTCCTGCCTTCAGTGTGGTTCATACACCTGCCCCGTCACTGCTAACGGCTGAATGATTTAGGCCACATGAGGAGCCTCAGGCGATATTTTTATACCCATGACAGGATTATATAACATGGAGAAAGGCCATTAGTGAATACAAAGGAATATGCAGGAGGGAAGCAAGTGAGAAATGGCCAAGTAAATCCTTGGATCTGACTCTTCATAATAAAGTGCCCCGTGAGTTTAGATTTAATGAGCTGGTTATCTCACCACAGGGACAGAAGAAGCTGGGGTTCAACTTCCTAGATTTTCTCAAGATACCCCCAATCTAGGGGATGGAGAGAAGCTCCCAAACTTTCACTGTGCAAAACAACAGTGTGGCCAGAAAGTACTTTGCTGGGGACAATTAGACTCCCTTGGGTCTCCAAGTCTGTAACTGGAAGCAAACCCAGGAGTTCATGCTTTTGCCCTAGATAGGATTCAAGCCAAGGACTGTTAAGCTAGTTATACTGTTAACATATTTGTCAGTTTTTGCCTCCCTGTCATTGAAATGGAAATGACTCTATTTTGCTAACACCATATGGTGGGAGCTATTTGACAGAAGGACCTAAAGCCATGTCACCTAGAGTGTTGATGTGGGACTGCCAAACACACAATTCTCTATCTCAATGTTGGTATTTAATATTAGCTGTGAGAATCACTCTATAAATACCTTCCAAGGGGAAAAAAATACCACTGTCATTTACTATTTAATAGATACATGTGTTTGGTTTCCTCATGTGCATGATATATTTGTACAAGAAAATGATCCTATTTTATATTTATGTATATGCATGAATTATCATTTCTCAAGTATTCATGTTTGGGTTGTAGAGAAAATATTAGTCTTTGTTTTAGCTGAAGCTCATATTAAATAATGACATTTGTATTGCATGAGAAGTGCCATGTATATTCATGTATGTGTATATATTTACATATAGCTATACTCATAAAATCTGGCCAGGCTTAATAGCTAATGAGTCCTATGTCAGATTCTTGTCATTGTGAGATCCAATATGTACAGATAATGAGTACAGATAATGCCCAATATCCTTCAGAAAGACAAGGACTCATGGGGTTGTTTCTGGACCTCTCAAGGAAGGTATACAAAATAAATGGAACTTGTCTCACATCTGTCTGGGCATCAAGCTTTTCCTCAGCTGTACTTACCAATGTATTAGTCTTGGCACTTGCCTCAGTTGACAGCACCGATACCTGCTCCAAGTAGATGATGCCTGTCCTCTTACTTTATACTCCCTAAACCCCTACACCCTTTCTTCACAGACTTTGGGATATCTTGGCTCAGAAATTACCACCTTTTCTCTCCCAGTATCTATCTCTTGCTTCTCTCTCTTTCATGATTGTACTCGTTCAACTGATTCCTTTCTCCTTCCCCAGCCTCTCAGGTTTTGCTGCCTTTGTGAAGCCCATTGCTGCAGTAGGCATCTCTCAGCTTGGGGATCTTCCACTGCTCTGAAGAATATAGTTATTAAGGTTTGATACCCATATTTCTTCTCCCAAGAGTCACCCTCAGTGGCTGAAATGGAGTACTTCAGTGCACTGAAAGGCTAGGTTGAGGGGCAAGTGCATTTCTATTGTTGAGCTAATATGTTTTCTTCTGTCTGGTAATGCTTTCCTTCAAAGCTTTTGTCCCTGCAGTCTGGTTGCCATCAGGTTCTCTTCAGTTCCTCACACATATCTTTGAATCCCAGTGGTGGTACAGTATTATGTTTTTACCACTGGTTTCTTTGACCCAGACAAATCATGGAATTTGCCTATTCTTTATGGGGGGGTTGGCTGAAAATATATGTGAATTTATTTTCCCTTTCACATACTAGACGGGGCTGTATGCCATGGGAATCTCAACCAGATGGGCATGGGGATTAGATGAAAGTAAATTAGCAGAAGCAAATGAGTCTGAAACTACTATCCATAAGATTAACAGATTCATCTGGACACTCACTAAATAATTTGCTTAGATCCAAGCCAACAAGGGAAATGTTATGAGTGTAGCTGGTCATGTTAGTCTAAGGATTGTGTCAATATTGACCATGGAGAGGCTGTATTCTCACATTTATTATGTATTTATCAAAGAAGGAAGAAAAAAATAAGAAAGAAAAGTAAAGGCTAGAGAGAGAGCCTAATTGGTAAGTGTCTGCAGTAGCCACCCAAAGAGAACTGAGTATGGTTTCCACACATGGAAGCCCAGCACTGGGAGGTAGAGATTCATAAATGCCTAAAGACTCACTGGCCAGCAAGCCTAGCCTACTCAGAGGACTCCAGACCAGAGATACATCCTGTCAAAAATATGGTGTCCTTGGTTATGTACCATAATACACAATAGGACCCTGTTGTTGAAAATACCACACATCTTGGCTTTATAATGAAGAGAAATCAATTTCAAATTGATCAAGATACTTCCTCTCTGATTGTTAACTCCTATAGTGCCAGAACAGCTAACGGAGACTGTTGAGAGAGCAAAGACATCAATGGTCTTACCTAACAGTAGACTTTAAATGCTGTAATGCTAACCTGCCAGGCAAAATGTACCCACTGGTATAGTAATGGCATAACTGTTATGTTGTAACTAACCACTTTCTCGTTGGATTTAAGACCTGCTCCACAGAGGAGAATCAATGCCTTGTACTTTAATCCTGCTCAAGGGCCCATGGCTAGAGAGGCCACAGGCTCTAATATAAAAACCAGTATCATTATTTTCCTAAGTGGTCATGTTGTTATGTTGTTAAATGTCTTCTCATGGGTCCCTCACTCAGCGGATTTGGCATTGATCAGTCTGAGGAAGTGGAGGAGCTGGGGAGCAGAGTCTCCTCAAACGGTGAGTATGATAGGTATAAAAGGCCCTGAAGACTGTGTAGAAGGACAAGGGCTAGTGTATACAGCTCGAGTCAGGGGTAAGAGGAGGAAAAAGGACGAGGAAGTGTTTCAGTGGGGGCAGGAAGCTTCCAAGCTATCAGTTAGATTAACAGCCTGCGTGTCACAGAATTTCTGAGGAATCCTTTGGCAGGGAAACAGATGTTGAACTGGTTTTTATCATGACTTGGCTTTTGTCTTTATGGAGTTTAGTAGACCCAAGCCTGATTTGGGTAGGGAGCAGCCCCACTCCTGCTGTGCTTTGTCAGAGCTGTCCAGAGGTATGGGCAGTACTTCATCTCGCTTGCAAAACCCACAGCTTCAAACTATTTATGTTTATACCCATTGTGGTAGGTTGAATGAAGAATGTCCCTCATAGGCTCATATAACTGAGCAGTTGATTCCCAGCCAGTAGCACTGTTTGAAGGTGTTATGGAAACTTTAAGAAGTGTGGTCTTGCTGGAGAAACATGATACTGGGGATGAGTTTTGAAATTTATAGCTTTACTTCCTGCCCACCTTCTCTGCTTCAGATTTACAGGTGAAGATGTGATTCTCAACTTTGAACTCTGCCTGCTCCCCCAACCCCCACACTGTTATGGACTCTCCCCTTGGAACCATAAACTATGATAAACACTTCCAGAGTTTGCTTTTGGTCATGGTGTTTTACCACAGCAACAAAAATGTAACTAAATCACCCATAGGGCCAGGCACAGTGGCACGTGCCTTTACTCTCAGGACTTGGGCCACAGAGGTTGAAGGAACTCTATGGGACAGAGGCCAACCTGGTTTAAGTTCCAAGACAGTCAGGAGTATATCGAAAGACCTACTTCAAAACACCACCACCACCAACAACAACAACAGTAGTAGCAGCAGCAGCTGCAGCAGCAACATCAAGACAACAACAAAAAACACCCATAGACCTGGGTTGTTCTTGACCTTTGCCAGAGAAGTTTAGTCATAGAACCTTCTTTTTCTAGTGACCAGCAGTCATTGAAGATACATGACAAGTCCAAGTGCAGAGAGGAAGTGTTCAGCTCTAAGGAAAACATCTTTATCAACCTCCACCCCTCCCACCTACCAAGGCGTAGGGAACCTTAAAGAAGAGGAAGCAGAAATTATAAAAGCTGGAGGGTGGGGAGAAGTGCCCTGTGATGCTCTATTCATGACTATGACACTAATACACTCATAGCATCTGTCATTAACTGCACATGATCAAGCAAGCAGAAATCCCAGAATAGATGGGGTTGGTGATCTCTATTCTCACAAGTTAATGAAGAGCTACTGATACTTGATAGTTGCTGAAGGAAGGGAGAATCATCTTTTTGAAGGTATTCCTACTAGTAGATTTCCTATGCTCCAGTGGTGGCCCTATACCCAAGTACATATGATTAGCACTAATGGAACTTAGAGTGTGTAGTGGCTGGAGGAAAATGGTCCCCATGGGTTTCCATGTTTGAATACCTGGTCTCCACTGATAAAAAATGTTTAGGAAGGATTAGAAGATGTGGTCTTGTTAGAGAAGGTGTGTCACAGAGGCAGGCTTTGAGCAGTCTGGTGCTGTTTTTAATGTCTCTTTTGGATTTCTGTTTGTGGTCTAAGATGTATTCTCCTAGCAGTTCCTGCCACCATGTCTTTGCTCTGCCATCAGGATTCCAATTCTTTAAAACCATAAGCCTAACTAATTGCTTTCTTTTACAATTTGCTTTGGCCATGGTATTTTTCTTCGTTTCCTTGTTTTTGTTTTCCACAATAATAGAAACATAACTAAGACAGTAGGTTATCAAAAAAAAAAAAAATGGAACAAAAGGGAAAGAGGTGATGGATGGTAGGAAAAGAGACATGTTGGAGATAATATGGATGATTTTTCAGGAAGAAATGGTAGGGTAGATAGAATCATATCTCATATATACTTGTATAACATTACTAAGAACAAAGAAAAATTGTAATTAAAAGAAAAAGGGCAGATGACTCCTGTGTATGACTCAGAGGTTGAACATTGGCCCCTACATGCATGTGACATATATTCACGTGTATGCATATGAACCTGCAGAAAAGGAAATTTAGAAAAGTCTTGTTGCCTATTCTATTCATTCGTTTTCATTCAAATTAGTATACATTTGAAGCCACATACCCACATACCCAGATGGCTGGAAAGCAAGACCATTTTAATGTTAGTCTCTTTTAGTTTTTTTTTTTTTTCTTCCTATTTACTCACTACTGGAAATAACAGCGCTTCAGAAAGAGACAGCGGGATTCTTCTCAAGTTCTTACTCAGCAGGTTCAAACAAAGTACTTCTTGATCTACTTCAGCTCCTCTCTGGGTGCCTTTCTGTGTGCAAGCACAGATTTGAATTTGTCGATCATTACTGCCTTTTGCCTGTGGGAAAAACTTTTAAAGAGAGGCTAAGTTAATGGTAATGGCCTTTAAAGACAAGACATATTTACTGTGCATTCCCAGGGCTCAGAGGCTGGTTACTTTTTCCACACCTGAGCAATGCTCTCTGTTCTGCTTGGTGGCTCAGCAGTTCACAGAAGCCCTGTAGCAACTTAGCAGAGTGACTCTGGAAGACAAGAACCAGCTTCTGTAAGGTCACTGCCAGCCCCTTTGTTGGTTCTTCTCCCCCACACCCTGCTCCTGCATTAGAGGAAGATATATGGAATATTCAGTCACATTCTCATGCTGAAATTCAGCAGGTGCCTTCTGTCAACTGATGACACATTTCACTAGTCTTAATCCTTCCTTTCTCTTCCTTCTTTCCCTTCCCTTCCTTTTCCTTCCTTTCTGTCTTCCTTCCTTTCTTTGTTCCTTTTCCCCCGGCATTTTTTTTTTTTTAATATGGCCCAGCATTCTCACAATCCTCCTGCCTCAATCTTTTGAGACCTAGGATCAGAGTCAATGTTGCTCTGGATACATTTTCAAAAACCATAATGAGAACTTAATGTCTAACAGAAGGAAACACAGCATTAAAATACATCATATAATCAATACAGCCCCAGGAAGATATTGATAGTGGAGTGGAGAAAGATGTTGTCCTTCTTTCATATTCTAGTGTAGAGGCTCCCATTTCTCTTTCCAACAGTCAGACATTGTGTGCAGGGAACAGAGGAGGTAGGCTGTGACTTTGACTGGATTGCAAAGACCTTTTCTCCATTGGCAGGAACTTTGAGAAACATCAGTGACATATATCTTGAAACAAGGGAAAAGAATGAGATAACTCTGAACTCCAGGGAGACAAACAAACAAGGAAACAAACAAACAAACAAACAGAAGATAATACATAATGCTTCCTACGTGGCTCAGGTCTAAACATTGACCACTCAGCTTATAAACATTTGGCAAGCTAGGGGTTTTGGTACACATCATGAAGAGATTCTTCTCTTGGGAATGAATTCTCATCTTCCATCAAGCAGAAAGTCTTATTCAAAACAGAGAAAATTTAAAAACCAATAGGGGAAAGAGTTGAAAGCATCCTGTCTGCTGAGAGACTGGGTGGAGGTGAACTGGGTGAGGCAGGGGTGCACTCTAACCTTGGAACAAGTCACAGAACTTTAGAATATCTCCTGCTATATACATGTATTTTTGTCAGAAACGTAAATCAGGCTAAAAAGACACACACAAAAAGGGTCTCAGGCTTGTGAGACATACTAGTCAGGGTTCTCCGGTGGTGGTGGGGAGGGAACTGATGGAACAAATGCTTCTATGTTTATAGTCATATATATGCATGCTTACATGTACATAGCAGTTATTAAATTCGCTATGTAGTATGGCCAAAACAACCTAGCAAGTATCACACCTGAAAGGCCAAGAATCAGGTAGCTGCCTGATCCAGAAATCTAGGTGTTTCAACAGTTCCTATGTGGTGCCAAAGGCCTGGAGGATTCATGGAGAGCCACTGGTTCACAGTCTACATTGGAAGGCCAGCAAAGCTAACTCTAATGCCAGAGAAGGAATCATCAGAAGTGAACAGGTTAAATCAACATGGTAGCTAGAAAGAAGGTCATGTGAGCAAAAGGTGACTAATCATTGCTCTATGACTTTTTTTATCTGACCTTCTACCAGAAGGTGCAGTCCAAATTTGTAGTGGGTCTTCCCATACTAATTAAGACAATCAAGAAAATTTCTCTGCCGAGAGTCCCTGCTCAGGCGATTTTATGTTATGACAAGTTGACATTTAAAAACAAGGAACACACAAAGTATGCTATAGATTTCAGAAATTCATACCTGTGGGAACAAAACAAGGGAGTAGCTCCCTTGTGTTTTTTTTTTTTTTTTAGGAATAGAGAGACCATGGGAAGTCTTCCTCTCCAAGTTGGCTCAGGTAAACCAACTCCCAATAAAGACATTAGATGCTATGATTAATGTAGACTGGGCAAAATGTAATACAAGGACAGTGGTGATGGATGATAACAGCCAAATGCCACAAAGACTCCACTGTTGAGTAGGAGCAGTGAAGAGTCAATGATGTGGTCATTCAGAGGGTCATTACCAACAAAACGATGTGGCTGAAACTTGCTGTGAGTTCTTGAGGACTTCAAGGTCATGGTCCCTTGGCAAAACTTGGAATGAAGAAAAAGGCATAACATGCCAATCATTAGTGCCAATAGGACTATGTTTCTCTTGTTTCATTTTCATTAGAAGCATCTGCTTTGTTTCTTAATTGGGTTTGCTGTTAGAACCTTTAAGTTAAAATGTTCCAACCAATATCAGTTCACTACTTAATTTAGGTATTTAATGAACACATATACTATGCCTCTTTGACATCTTCTAGAGGACATATTTCCTGCTGGATTTATCCCGGCTGGTTATAAATATAGGAAGTTACATAGTTTGAGGACATCAGACACTCTCCAGTCTAATGCACTAAACAATTTGTGCAGTTGTTTTCAACATTCCTATTTGAAGGCCATCTTGGAAAAACAAACAACATAGCCTGTAAGTGAGAGACTTAGGTGGAGGCCCAGAGGTGTGAGTTTGAACGGGGAATCAGGTCCCTGAGTGGGGCATGTACAGCCAGCTGCAGCTTCTGGGAGTTACTGGTCCTACTACATTCCTTTCTGAGCTCTTTCTTTCTCCTCTTCAGTAGTAGCAGTTAATCAATAACCAGATGTTCTCAATAAATCTCCTACCCAATCATGTAATGCCAAGGCTTGGAAACCCTCCCACACCTACCACCTACCACCCTCACTCCACCCCTCACCCCCAGTTTCAGGTTTTTTCCTTTAAAAACCCCTTTTCCTAGACCTCATAATCATTTTTTTCCTATTTTGTTGTATCAGGAAGGTTTATGGCCCAAGCTCATAAGCTTGAATAAAGAGCCTCATAATAAACTTAGAATTTTGTTAATGGGCTCAAGTTTGAATTTCTTTAATCTCGGGAGAACCGGTACATACACTCCTCAAGTTGGCTCCATCACTCCAGTGCTGTTGAATAACGCAGAGACTCTAGTCTTTACCTTCTTCATTTGTGTAGAATTAAAGTATAGGTGATGACCACTCCAATCTTATAGCACCATTGTGAAGTCTAAATTATATAATTTATGTAACATTGGTTTCAGAAAAGCTCACACCTAATTATCATCCAATAAATGTTTACCATTCTCACATTATTTTCATGGTGGAATTGCTTCCAGGAGTGAGTGAAATTTTCCACCCACCGTGTAGAGGTGTATAGTATTCTGCAGGAGCAGAGGGGTGCTCTTGGAACTCAGAACTCATCTCTGCTCTCAAGTGCTCAATGGCTGCTTGACATCACTGCTGTTGTTAATAAAACTCCCATCCCCGGACTGCCAAGCCTCCTGCTCCTTATGAAGATGTTTATTGGGCTGTGCAGAGGGGAGTGAATTTTCATTTTAAATACCTTTCTTCTAGAATGGAGAAATGGAACTTGATAGTATTGGGACTCGTGATGCTATCCTAGGGGCGATTATTCATTTCATTTCCTCACAAAGAACAGCATAATAGGCTGGATTTTCCTCAAATATAAAGCACAACTAGAGGAGAAGCATAAAATCCAACTCATTTTTACACTTCCATATTTAATACCAACACTGGTTATAATCACCAGGGTCAAGCACTATTCCTCAGGAATCAGATTCCAGGAAACATCAATCATCTTTAAGAGAAGAATAGTGTTTTTCACAGAGGAACCCAAGGAAACAAGAACCAGAATGCCATGTCAATGATTCTGTTTGAAGCACTCTCTGGGGCTTATCCTGCATTTTCATATGCTATAAATGCCGAGTTTCTCTTTCTGCTTTGACTCTTCCAGGACTTGGCCTTTTGGTCCTGCAAGGTTTTTTTTTTTTTTTTTAATTTCCGGAGAAGTTTTAATTTCTTAAAGAACAGTGATAATGTAAGAAGGCTGCATGTATCTTGCTAAGGTGTAAAGCATTACAGATTCAGACAAGTTGGACTGTAAAGATCTCTGTGATGTCATTTCTAAAGAAATATATTTGGGTTCTGGAGACAAATTAACCTAACCTGAAAATGGAGCATTTGACTCTACTCAATGTATGGTGTTATTGTGGGCACCATGTAAGCTAGTGAGTTTCAGTGTATCTTAAACAGAAAAAAACAAAACAAAACAAAACAAAAAACCAACTACGTGGCATTTGAAGAAGCTGTAGCAATTTTATACTAGGCTTGGTGTCAATTACAAATGTAGAATAACTTGGAAGACATGACATTTCACTAGTTAAGTTAAAGATGCCATTTACCCAGTGTTGTGTGTGTACATGGTTGTAGTCTTTAGAATAAACTGTAAGATCCATGGATACATAAATGTATGAGTATGAGAATGTGATTTTTATCACCATATAATAAAGGCATTATAATAAAATTATTAGCTTATCAATTATCATGTTTATCTTATATACACTCTAACAAATATTTCAAATAGAAAAAGTGGGGTTTCATCCATATGTACTGTATCCAATAATCAGTATGGAACCTAAGATGATAGCATGCCCTTCCATACTGAACTATCTCATGTGCATCTCAGGTGATGATAAAACAGATAGCTCTTAGATAACTTCTCATTTTTGTCAGGTGTATGTGTGTGTATATGTGTGTCATCTGTATGTTTAGGTACAGAGTACACACGTGTGCATAGGTTCATGAGTGTGTATGTGTGTGTGCACATGTGCACAAATGCATACCTGCAGAGATGCACATATATAGATGTGCAATAGAGAACAGAAGACAATTGTACACTCTTCTTCCTTTGACACAGAATCTGTCATTGCCCTGGAGGTCATCAATTAGGTTGGACCTACTGACCAGTGACTCTCAGAGATCCTCTTGTCTCCAACTCTCCTGTGCTGGAATTCCAAGTGTGCGACATGCCAGCTGTTTAAAAAAATATTTTAATCAATTTTGTTCTCTGGCATGTTCATACATGAATGTAATATACTTTGATCATACACTTCTCATACTGTGTCTCCTCTTCCTTCCATGCCTATCACATATGCAGCCCATCTCTAACTACCCCTTTCCAGATTTATCAATTTTGGATTTGCTTTGTGGCCTGTTCAACTAGGGCATCTATATGACCACTAATCTGTATTTATCCACTGGAGCCTGTTAGAGTTGCCAGTGGTACATAACTAAAAGAAATAACTCCTTTCCTTAAATCTACCAGTAGCAAATAATTCATCAGAGGGTGGTAGGCATCTTGAGGCCCTCCTTCACCCATACTTGACTATTGATAGGCCCGTTCTTATGTAGACTCAGTGAATACATCACAGTTACTGATGATTTCAATGGCCGTGTCTCCCCAGAAAATGACATTTCATAGCCTTTCTCTCATCTTCTGGTTCTTATGTTCTTTCTGCTCCTCTTTCCTTCATGTTGTCTAAACCTTAGGGGAGAGGAATAGTACAGATGATCTAAAGCAGGTGATGAATGATTGCAGCCAAATGTCATTGAATATATTCTTGTCTTATCTGAATTTTGTATCCTTTGAAATTGTTTATTTATTCTTTAATACTATTATACATGGATACAATGTGTTTAGATAATATTCATTCCATCCCCATGCCTGTTCTCTAACTCCTCTCAGTTTTCCAGAACTCCCACCACATATACCTCCAAGTTTCTTGTCTTATTCTTTTTATTTTTTTATAACCCATAGATACTTAGAAGCTTTGGACATTTAAAACTGTATTATTTTCTCTATGTTAAGTTTGAGTTCCTTATGTAGTTGTATAGATTGTAAATACTTTTACTTTGTGGGATGCCTCTTCATTCTCTTGTTTCCTTTATAGAAATATTTTTGGGAATGTTATATGTCATTTGTTTTGTTTTTGTTTTATTTCTTGTGCTTTGGGAACATATCCAAGTAGTTATTTCCTAGATCAAAATCACAAAGCTTTTCCACTATTGCTTGCAACTGGCAGTATCTTTGAGTTCTTTCTCTATAGTCTTTGTGGTGTGAAAAGCAACACCACCAACCTGTAATAAATTAAGAATACTAGAGAAGGAAAGCAGTTTTAAAAATACCATTAAAGAGACACCAGTACAGAAAAAAAGGCAGAAATAGCTATGTTTGGACTTGACCAAAATGGTCTTTAAAGCCACTGTCATATTCTTCCTATGAGTTAGCTGGTCCTCTAGAGAGTTAGACTCTTCTTGTTCTTTTAATGGCTTCCTTTCTCAATTGTCCATCTTATTGGTTTGAGATATAAAGTCTTACCTAATGACTAATTGGATTGAGGTTGCTGACTTTTCTGATTCTAGCTTCAGTCAGATAGCAGACTATCTGCAACTTCTCAATTCTCTGAGCTCTGAGATGGTAACCAGATATCAGATACCAACCTAGATTGAGGGCTGTAGTGGGTCCTACTTCTCTGTAACTCTTTGATGAGCTCTAAATATAACTCATACTTAAAATGGGCATAGTGTCTTATGTGGCCTCTTAGTTCTTGTGATCTCTAGGAAGAATTCAGAAGAGACACCAAAGCATGATGTATAAAACAAGAATTTCATTACAGAATAAAAGAGAGTACTCTCAAGGGGAGAACCAATGGATGAAGATGCCCCAGTGTTAATCTATATTTAAGGTAAGTTTATATCATTTATAAAGTCTCTAAAACAGTAAGTGTGTCTTATAATGGATTATAATTTCAATTCCTGGTTTTATAAGCTGCTTATTATAAGGGAATAATCTACCTTCAATGACCTTCAAGTATGCTAAGATCTAACTAGCTAACACCCATTCAATCCATTATAATAAATACATACACACACACACACACACACACACACACACACACACACACATACACACACATATCTACATTATGTACCATGTTAAAGAATAAAAAAAGAGTCTTCTTGGTGCAGTATAGACCAAGAACAATCCCAAATATGAGTTCTCTTCATGATCTGTGTCTTCCATCTGTCCCTGTTGTCTGAAGTTTATGGTATTCTTTTTGTCTGCTGTCTGTCTATTGTGTGTAACTGTTGTCTGTCCCAGCCCAAAGGTTTTGCTCTCTGATCATTGAACAGCACAGCAAACATGGTGAGGGAAAAGAATGAGAACCTATTTTTCACAGAAATTTCTAACAGAGTCTTCCAATTACCTAACTGACCCCAGATGACCCAGAATAGCACTCAAAAGCACAAACAGATGTGATCAACCAATATACACATTACTTCGAACATTTATGTGGACATTTGTTTTCTTTAAGGTTGCTTCCAAGAAATGATCACTACAACACACACACTATTCTGGGTTTGATGAGTGGAAGAACAGGCAAGTTAACTTTAAAAGTGTGTTTAGTATAGGTTGTAAAAGCTGATTACGTGGAAAAAATCCAAGATTGGTTGTATTGTTATCCCAAAGACAGGTTAACCTTAAGCAGGGTGAATACACAATAGAGAAATATGTTGAATCCATAGCTTTAAATGGCCTCAAGGCATAGCGCTTACTTCATTGCAAGGACCCACAAGGTTAGGTAAAGGGTCTGTTTCTGAAGGCAATATATATATTTTCAGAAAAAGCTATTCCCAAAATGAAGCTTTTCCTGAGGGACATTTTCCTGCCCAGGTGATTGACAGACCATTTGGATTAATTCTTACACATGAGGAGACCATGGTATGTCCTTATTTTTCAACTAGAAGATTCTTGTCTGTAGCATTCTTTAGTTTCTCTGCAGTTCAGAATGTTATGTCACATTCTAAAGCCTGAACTTAGATCCTACCCTTTGACCTCTAAAGAGAGTCCTGAAGTTTCAATTCCTGGTTTTATAAGCTGCTTATTATAAGGGAAGAATCTACCTTCAATGACCTTCAAGTATGCTAAGATCTAATTAGCTAACACCCATTGAATCCATTATAATACATACATACACACACACATACACACACATATCTACATTATGTACGTGTGTGTGTGGTGTGTGTGTGTGTGTGTGTGTGTGTGTATGGAATGAGACAAGGCCAGATCTTTTTGCTGTTGGGGTCATTTCCCTACCAACATTTATTCACGGGACTGTCCTTGTGGTTTTGGCATCTTCATAAAAAGAAAAAAAATCAAGAATGTGAATGCATGGATTTATTCTCTTGAACCTCTTCCTTTTCTGTTCACATCCATCTATCTATCCTTATGCTAATGCTGTTTGGGTGAGCTGAGCTTTGTACTGTGTTTTCAAATGAGCGGGTGTGCCACCTACAGCTTTGTTTTTTCTATTCCAGTCTGCTTTAGCTCTTCAAGGTCTTTGTGGTTTTACTTTTTTGTTTGTTCTACCCTTCAGTCATACCACCAAAATAAGCAGAAATCTATAGTGGTGGTTAGGTGTATGTGTATGTTAATGGTGTTAGTAACATTACCTACATAAAACATGCCAAGGTCCCTAGATGCCAGCTACTGACCTTGCCATTCTTTGGTCCCACACAACCTACAACCCCCACAACAGTAGGTAATCTTGGGAGAGACTTGTTAGGGGTAAGGACTCTTCAATGGAGCAGCTTTCTTGAGTAATCACCCATGTTTGGGTGGGACTTTCGATGATGCCTCATTGCCTTTGAGCAAGCTGTGCTCCTCTGAATAATCCTTCGCCTACTGCTTCCATACAGAATCCTAGCAAATTCATTAGTTTGCCACACTAGACTCAGAGAAACTGTTTCTTTCTTTTCCCTTCCCTTCTCTTCCCTTCTCTTCCTTCCGTTTCCCTTCCCTCCCCCTTTTCCTTTCTTCTTTCCTTTCTTCCTTGCTTCTTTCCTTTTTTCTTTTCTTTCTTTCCTTTTTTCTTTCCTTCTTTCTTTGTCCATTTTTGTTGGTGCTCAATCTGATGTGAATACAGTTCAAGCACACAGACCATCTAAGCCCTAAGCAGAGAAGGATATAAGCAGGTATGAAATAACATCTAGGCCCTTACTGCCTTAGATCCAGGGCAGAAATACTCCAGGCCATATATTCACCTAGCCCATTTCTGACTTCAAAGAAAGAGTGACTTTGTCATTTAGCCTTCAGGTGTGCCTTGATTTCCTGCTCTCTGAGATACAGCATAGGTCACGTATTAATTAAGTCTCCTTCATTCAGTACAGTACTTCATTCCCTGGAAACTTCAAGAGTAGACACATCACTTTGCCTAGCTTCTTACTGTGGACCCCACCATACTAGGGGTTGCTGTACTGATAAATCTCTTACTGATACACAATTCAACTCAGTGTCCTCTCAAACCACCCTTTCATCTATCCCTTCTAAAAGCCTAACAAGTAGACATTTCTTTACATCTGCCCAAGAAAAGCAACACAACATACTCATATAGTCCTTTTGGACACTTCAACAATATTATCTCAGAAATTTCTGTCAGTGTTGTATAATTTTTAATTTCATCTCTTTTTTTTTTAATTTTGTTGTAGCTATAGTGAATGGAACTTTTAAATTCAGATTTCATTTTGAGTGTAGGAAGTTAGTTCTTTTTTTGCTAGTGAGCTTTCTTTAATTTTAATCGAGATTTAATTGCTTATTCTAAACGCTAGTGATTTGGGTCTATCATATTGTATCTTTTGCCTTTCCAGGATTCACTTTGCCCTCACACTTCCTCCTTTACAGTAATGTGACCTTCAGTCCTCTGCTCTAATCTAGTTCTACCGAACTGTCAGGAAGGTAAATGGGGACCAGCCTACTTCTTTCTCTGACTGGGGATTTTGTCTGTGACTTGTCATCCTTGCCTCAATTTTGACCTCCTCTGGGGTTCACTCTTGCTCAGAGAGTTTGTATGTTAGATTCTGCCTACCATCTGTTAAGGACTCACAGTGATTAGAAAACAGCTCCTTCTGCTAGCCTATTTACCCTTTGACACCTAAAATCTAGTAATTGCAACATTAATTGCCACCCAATAATAAGAATCACAGGAATAGTAGATTTACCACTGCAAAAACTCCTTGAACAAGTTTTGAGACTTGTAGCCAGAATCTTATCTACATTTGGTGCCCTTGGAGATGGTATATAAAGTGGTTAAAACCAGTAAATAGGCCTTGAAGAGGTTGGTTCCAAATAAGTTTTCTTGGCTGGGGAATGATACGAAGGAAATCTGGACGTGGGTACCTAAAGTTAAAATAAGTCTCAGAAAAATACCAACAAATCCTAAGTACTTCTGGCTGACTAAGGATGTTTTCCTCAGTGCCAATTATCTCCTGTCAGATCGAGAACTACATGAACCCACTTAATTTTACCACTTGACTAATTATCACTTGACTAATTTTTGAAAATATCTTATACTTGATGTGACAGGACAGCAATCTGAATCTACTGTATTTATAGACCAGCAGAGTAATGAAAATTAATCTTAGGGATAGAGAGATGAATCAGTGAGTAAAGAGCCCTATCATGCAAGCACGAGGCTCTGAATCTGGATTCTTAGCACCCACGTAAAAGCCAGACGTTGCAGTGCACACCTGTCATCCTACCTCCAGAAAGATGGATTATGCTCAGACTCACTGGCCAGCCAGCCTAACTAAACATGAGCACCAGATTCTGTGAGAGATTCTGTTTCAGAAAACAAGGTGGAAGCAATTGACGGGGATGCTGTACTCCAACCTCTAGGCTCCACATGAGTCCATATACTGGTGAATGTACCCATACATACAAACATACAAGAGCATACACACACACACATGCACACACACAGGCCCAACATACCTGTAAATAAATACTTTAAAGGTAATCTAGTTGATCTTTTATTTGACTTGATTTAGGATTTGGATACTTTTCTTTTGATTTGATGTGAATTTGCTTCTTCTTTTGATATAGCTGTAATTCATTCTTAGCTTTGTAGTTTTTCTAGAGGACAAGAATCGAGAGAGTGAAATGGTCAGAAGAAAGTCTCTCTTGTTCCCCTTAGCTAGCATACCTGATTCTGAGACTGGAACTACCCCAGTTTACTTCCTCAGGTCTCCATGATTTCTTCCAGCCATCCATCTGAGGGAAGTGGGGACATGGCCAGTAGAAATACTCCCATGGCCTTACAGAAGTGACACTCATTAGGAAGCTAGTTTGTTTCTCTTTTTTTGTTTCAAATTAATGGCTCATCATTTCTACTTGTGTTCTCTGCTCCATCCTTCTGAACCCAGCTGTATGCACAGTGGGCAATAATTATACCAGCAGATGATTTGCACTTTAAAAATTCTTGGTCTAATAAACTGAGAAGTAAGACAATGTTGACATAGAATTTTACTATGTGACAGCTGAGGATGTGAAGACTGATGTAGATTTAAACTCCCAGGAAAAAGCTAACAGGGCAGGATACAGTCTAGAGTAGCTTCTCCCCCAACACAGTATGACATTTCCACGTGAGTTTTGTTGTTGTTGTTGTTGGTGGTGGTGGTGGTGGTGGTGCTGAGGGTGGTTCTATTACTTTGTTTTGATATTTTAAACAATATTGTACTTAATTCTTTATTATTGTAATTCTGTTTTGAGATTCTAAGTACATGACTTCCCACTTGTATTCACCACTCCAACCCTTCCTCTGTGCTCCTTCCTTGCTTTACACAAAGTGTTTTGAACATAATTAGCTCCTTTCTAACAGTCTTTGAGATTTGTCTTCTTTTATTTTTTTCTTTGAATACTGAATTCAGTTTCTGTTGCCCAGCTAGGCTTAGGAGTGGGCCTAGACTGACATATGATTGACCTAGCACGAGTCACATGACTAAAGAAAAGTGACTCTTGTTTTCCCAGCAGTTGTCAAATGCCAGCAGGTCCTAAGTTACTGATGTAATTTCATGTCCATCCCTCCTCACTCCCACTGATGCTGGGATTTTGTCTGGCTGGAACTTATGTAGGTCTTATGCTTGCTTGTCACAATCACCATGAGTTCATATGTGCAGCTTTACTGTTGTGTCTGAAAAATGGTGTCCGTGAGATGATCAACCACTCCTCGCTCTTAAAATCTTTCTACTCTCTTTCTTTGAACACCCCTGGGCCTTGATGAGAAATATATACTATACATGTCCCATTTAGGGCTGAGCACTCTAGTTTCTTATTGTCTGCATGCTGGCTGTTCATGTCTTTGTGTTAATTACCATCTACTTGAAAGGATAAATTTCTCTGATGAGTGTTAAGAGATGCTCTCTGAGCTACAGGTCTAAGAGTAGTAATTAAGAGTCATTTTAATTCTATGGTCATCTAGCAGAATCAGAGAGTATTGATTTCCTCCTTTGGTCTATGATCTTTCTAGCCACAGGTTCTTGTTTCCTTTGTGTCGGGTATGGGTTCCATCTCCTACAGTGAGATTTAAAGTGTATCAGAAAGCAGTTAGTTACTCCCATGACATGTATGCCATCTTTGCTTCAGTGGGCATGTTTTGGCAGGTATCTTAGGATTATTATTGCTGTGATAAAGCACCATGACCCCAACAAGTTGGAGAGGAAGAGTTTATTTGGTTTATACTTCTGCATCATAGTTCAACATTGAAAGAAGTCAAAGCAGAACCTTAAATGGGAGGAACCTGGAGGCAAGAAGTGATACAAAGGCCATGCATGAGTAGGTACTGTTTCCTGGCTTGCTTCCACTAGCTTTCCCAGCCTGCATTGTTATAGAACCCAGAACCACCATCCTAGGAGTGGCAACACCCACAATGGTCTGGGTCCTCATACATCAATCCCTAATTAAGAAAATGCCCTATAGACTTGCCTATAGCCAGATCTTATAGAAGCATTTCTCCCTATCTAGGTTCCCATTTCTCAAATGATCCCAGTCTCTATCAAGTTGACATAAAAGTAGTCAGCACATGAGGCAAGTCAATATTATAGCTTCCAGGGTTCCAGGTGGATGAGACTGGAGGATAACTTTTTTTTCCTCTGGCACAAGCACAAAATCTTTCAGCACCATGAAAGCTAGCCTATGGGAATGGAAGCTCCCAGGTGACGACCAGTTTTATTTCTCCATGTTTGGGACTAGTGTGGTTTCTTCTACAAAAGGTCTTAGCAACAAGGTAGCCAAGTGTACTGCCAGTAACTAGTAATGCTTGTGGGTCTCTGTAAGAAAGAAAGAGAGAGAGAGAGAGAGAGAGAAGAGAGAGAGAGAGAGAGAGAGAGAGAGAGGAAAGAGAGAAAGAGAAAGAAAATGAGAGAGAGAAAGAGAGAGCAGAAGGAAGGAAGAAAGAGTAATCCATTTCTGATAGAAGGCATTTTATTTGCTAGCATAAGCTATCTCAGTTTTCTGACCTACAAATGTTTAAGTCTCTTCCAGACACCAGACCCAGGACTTACCATGTCTTCCTAAAGATGCTTTCTTTGTAAATCTGATTGTTTCCAATTTCTCTCTTCTGAACTCTGAGTCATATATGTTTATAACTTTTGATTATGTATTGGTCCGAGTTCTCTAGAGGAATAGAGCCTATAGAATCCTAGGTTGGCTTGCATATTATGCTCTGATTAGTTCAACATGGCCATCTTGAGGTTCATGGAGCACATGGAGATACTGAGAACCAGCAGCTCCTCAATCCATGAGGCTGTATCCTCACCTACGCTAGAGAGGATGGATGGGTAAGAGCAGTTGATATACAAAATCTGACCTCCCACTGAGCCCTTGACCTTACAGTAGAAGGAAAAAACCATATACACTTAACAGACAAATAACACATGCACACATTTATACACATATAATAAAAGGTAATCCTGGAAAATTTTTTAAAAGTATATTCCCAATCTGATGCTGAAGGCCTAGCAAATTCATCGAAAGTTCCAAGATTCTAGTCAATGTCGGAAAGCTGAAGAAACTGGGCCTTGGTATCCAGTAAAGATGGCAGTTGTAATAACAGCAGCAAAGTAGATGCACCCACCTGGAATCCACAAGGGCAGGCAGGCAGGCAAAAGCAACATCCTGTACTCGGTGCCTCTTTACTTACAGAATTGCCACCCATACCTGGAGAAGGTCTTTTATGATCAATCAACTTCCCAGGAAATACCCTTTCAGTCCCAGCCAGAGACAAGTCTCTTAGTCAATGCAATCAGTTGACAATCAACATTAATCACAGTAGGCTTCCAATCATTATAGTTTACAAATCCTTTCTTTGTGTTTCATCCATGTTCATTTCCTCTCACCAACTAGACTACTTGCTCATTGAAAGCAAGGAATTTGTTTCATATTCCCTTTGCATTGCCAAAAAAATGCACACTGTGCAAAGGATGGGGTGATTTGATTGAATGATATGATGTGTGCATAGCTCATGTCTCTAGGGTATTTACTTTCAGGTCTTAAAAGGTGTTTTTTTGGTTTTGTTTTTATCTTTTAATCCAGAGCAGAGATTTATGATATATGATTTGATACTTGCTTGCTTGTGTTTCTACTTTATGGTTTCATGTGATTTTCGATAACTTATCTTTCTGGCTGTGACCTGCCTCATCTCCCACAGTCAGAAGTAAGGTTACATCACTGATCTGACTTATATTGAATCTCCAAGGTGTCCAACAAAAGCACCTACCCATAATATATTTTTAATCAGGTTTAAAACATGTTATAATCCCTACGTATACCATGTAAGTTGAGGATGATTATAATTTTAATTGTATTTGTGTAAGTACAGTGCTATATCTGGTGGAAAAACTGTGAAAAGATCAAAGTAAAGTGCATTATGTAGCTAACTTTTAGCCTAAGTAGAAAAATTTTAGATATATGGACATTTATAGTTGGTGACATGTCTTTCATCCTTCATCCTATAGTTTAAAGTGAACAAATAGCTGTTGCTAAGGGCATTTCATTTCAGTATGACATTTGGATCACTTGCTTTTCTGTTCTTCTGATAAAATAACACAGTCCACACACTCAGGGGAGAAGGAGGTTTATTATTGCTAAGGAATAGAGTCCACAGTGGTGGGGAAGGCTTGACAACAGTCAATGGAGGGATGCTAATGAGAACAGGAAGATGTCTGTTGATCATAGTTTCATCCACAAACAGGAAGTAGAGAAAGACAACAGGAAGTGGGACATAGCTATACACTCACAAAGCTCAACCCCAGTAATATACTTTCTGCTAAAGGTTCCATATCATCTGTAAACTGTGCCATCCACTAGGGAACAAATTTTCAAATATAGGAGCCTGTGGGGAGACATTTCTCATTCAAATCTCCATGATGTTGTAACAGGAATTACTTCTGCTGTGCATTTCTCTTTCTTTTTCAGACCATATGCTGTAGTTTTTTCCTTTCCTTTGATTACAGTTTGTTCATTAGGGTAAATATATATTTTTTAAATCTTAAAAGTTACGTAACACTTGAATGTTAAGGGTTAAAATTTAATGCTTATTGTTGGGGTCCAGGAGTTGCCTCACAAACCACACAAACACCAATCCTAGTCAGACAGGAATAGTTTATTGAATGCACACACTAATACTGAACTTTCAGGACCATAGTTCAGAATTTGGGAACTGAGCTATGACACTGAACATTTTTCTCTGTCAACTTATGAAGACTAAAACCACAACAAATACAATGAGCTCATATGGGGCTGCAGGAAGTGCCGCCTAGTGGTCAACTCTGACCCAAGTCATTTTACACATATGAGTTCATTTTGACATTTAATTTTAGATCCTATGGAAAGCTTTGTAATATTTCTTAAGATTAACAATTTTCATACAGAATATAATAGGATATGTGATCAGCATGACCTTGCTCTGAGTCAACTTATTTTTCTGTGTCAATGACTGGCATTACATTACAGCAACAATATGAAATAACTGGCAGGCATGGAACAAAATGGCTATAGCAATGCTGCAGTGGGGGGGGGCAGACTTCAACATTTATACTGAAAAATAATTAATTTCTTCTCCATCTTATTCACTTGTGAATACTTTGACAATCTCACACATGTTTATAATTAATTTCAAGAATATCCCCACCTGTTACCCTATCCCATTGTCTCTTTTCTCCCTTTGAAATTCTTCCAGCCTCCTGCTTTGCTGTCCAGCATGATTAAACACACAAGAGTTTAATCATGGTTGCTTCTGAATCTACCCTACTTTTTTTTTTAACTCTCTAAGGAAAACAATTTCAGCATCTTTCCTTTTGCTTCCTTCCTTCCTTCCTTCCTTCCTTCCTTCCTTCCTTCCTTCCTTCCTTCCTTCTTTCCTTTCTTCTTTCCTTCCTTCCTCCTTTCTTCCCTCCCTCCTTCCCTCCTTCTCTCTTTTCACTCCTCCCTCCTCCTTCTTTTACCTCACACTGAAGAATGATACCTTAGACTCAAATAGTATATAAAAGAAAAGAGTATTTTATTCTGCAGAAGTCCAGCATGTTGGGGTCTCCCATTCTAAGATGGAGATGCTCAAGTTAGCTGACAGGCCTGATTTAAAGCACATTAGGGGAAGTCTGGGGAGGGGTAGGTGACCTCTATCATTGGCTCTGTCTCTAGGAACATTCCAGAACCAGTGCTGGGGAAATCTGGAAAGTTCTGCTGATGATTTGTCCTTGTCTTGGCCAGGTGGCAGGGCAACTTCTGAGTCCTGGACTTGCCTGAAGTTGCCCAGTTCTTGGAAACAGAGATTTAGGCCTAGTCTCCTAACTGCCAGTTTGAAGTCTGTCATGGAATCAGCCTGTTTCATCACTTTCCTTTTTCCATATGGTTCCACTTATGTTTTCATATAATGTGGTATGATTTGATGTGTTGTGTATATGTTTGGATGTGAGGAATCTTTATACACTGTGGGTGGTACTACAAATCAATACAGCCCCTGTGGAAATCACTGATGGAGATGTGTATGTGACGTTCCACATATGAGGAAGCAAGTTCACTATTTGTCTTTCTGGAATTGTATTGTTTTTGCAACATGATGACCTCTGATTCCATTCATTTTCTTCCAAGAGATAATTTTGTTTTTCTTAATGGCTGAAATTCCATTGTATGTATAGATCATGTTATTTATCCATTCATCTATTGGTGTATATGTTAAGTTGCAAACCCAGGACAAATGGCTAGGTGCATATTTAACATATCAAAGCAGACAGAGCCTCCAGAGGTTGGATGTCCTTGCCCAGAGCCTCTTCCCTATTTAATCTAGACATTTTGGTTACCTGCCCCTTTGGTATCTTTGGCTTTCTGGCCGCTACACCTGATTCTCTTCTCTCGCCTCTTCCTTCCTTTCTCCATCTCTCCAAATGGTCCAGCTCAGTCTGGTCATGGCTACTCTGGATTCTCCTAGATGTTCCTACCTCTATCCCCTCATATTTACAAAATCTTATCCAATTGAAAAGAATTGGTACACACGAGATGGAAGAAAGGGAAAGGGGTCACAACTCCAAGGACAGAATGCTCCAGGCCATCACATTCCTAGAACAGAACAGTAGACCTTTGTGTAAACAAAGGTTTTACTGGTGGGGAGGATTACAACATTCACATAAAAGTCTTACAAGGTAGGGGAAATAAAAAGATTTTCATTCCTTGTCTAAAACACAAGAACAGAAGAGAAGGCTCATATTCGATATTCCTCCATATAAGATTAACAACCTTAACAAGCATGCTCAGCTCCAGAGTAAACCTACGTCTCACTCACCGTAGGAAATTTGGGTATTTTGTTTCTTTCTTGTTGCTATTTTAATTGTGTTAAAACCCTCTCTCACTTCTCTATTTCCTCTGAAAACTTTATGTCTAGATTTGTTTATTTATCATAGTGGGTTGGATGGGATGTCCCCCATAGTCTCCTGTAGTGGAAGATTTGGTCCCCCATTGGTAGTGTTGCAGGCTGAAAAACCTTATGCATTCTCAGCTCTCTCTCCTTTATGCTTGTGATTGAAGATGTGAGCTCTCAGTGTTCAGTTGTTAAGGCTGCTTGCCTGCTGCCTGCTGCCACGCCCCCTGCAATGACTTACACTCATCCTTCTGGAAACTTAAGATAAAAACCTGTCTTCTAGAAGTTGCTTTGATCATGGTGTTTTACCACAGCAATAGAAAAGTAACTAAGTCAGTTTTTTTTTTTTTTTTTTTTTACTATCGCATCAATTTCTTTATCTTTGTTCACTTTGGGGGGAGATTTTTCTCAACAATTAAACTGATACTACCCATGTGTCTACACAATTATTTTAAGTGTCAATTTGATTTGATTTAATTTTTCGGTTCTCTAAATACCTTTTTATTCTTTCAACAACAACAACAATCAAATATTTTCTTGTCGTCATTGTTTTATAGATATATTTTATATCCCTGTAAGAAATCAATCACAGATGGGTTAAGATTGTTTGGTAGGATTTCATGTAGCCAAGGCTTGCTATATAGCCGAGGAATAATTTGAACTTGGTTGCTTGCCTCTTCTTCCTAGGTACTAGGATTACAGATGTGTGCCAGTGAAGCTGATTTATACTATGCTGGGGCTGGATTCTAGTGCTTTCTGCAGACTAGGCAAGCACTAGCCCCTGTCTCCTTTGGTTTTCCTGTTACTTTTAATTTCTTATTCTCTTATTATTTTTACCCCTTTGTTTTCTCTTACTCAGTCTTTTAGAATTCTGGTATCTTTTATATTAGAGACTCGATGAACCCAACTTAATGGGAATCTTTCCCTGGGGTGATCAGATTATCCTTGCCTTTTTCATAAAGGATCCAAATGCCAGCACTCTAAGATCTTTCCCTTGTGCTTGTTCACTTTCTCATGATGGAGGTCTCGTATTTCTGCTTGGGAGCATGTTAGGAGACAAGAAGAGGAGGAGTAGGGGCAGTTTCCTTGCTGTAGACATCTGTTGTCACTCTGATGGGGTCTAAGCATGGAATGCACTCCTTTCTGAAACTTCACCTAAACTCTGCCTCTACTGTTTGTTGGCTTAAGATTCTGCAAAACAAATTTTCCTGCATGAAGGGCACAAACCACCACACTGTGTACTGTTGCCAGTACCTTCAGGTTCAGGCTGGTGATCTCTCTTCTGTGTCAGCCCAACTCTGCAGTCGGTTCAAAGTCTTCCCATTTAACCCTGTCTTCTGTGTCCTTACCTTTGCAGGCTTACAGTCTATTCTTTTCCCGTTTTGGTTGTTGGCTTTGGGATTGGGAAGAAATTTAATAAATATTTCAACGGGCACAAAGATTTCCTGTTCTAATTGCCATAATTGTATAATAAATATTTAAAGAGACCATTTTGGACACCAAGAAATATGACTGAAATAAAGTACATAAAGTAACAACTGCTTTGGTCATTTTAGCCATTGCTGTTCTTCCTGCTCTGATTGTATCTCATCATTTTTTCTTTTGAGACAGGATCTCATGCGTCTACTTTGGCACTCAATTTGTATCTTTCCTAGAAATTCTGGTCTTTCTCCCTCTACTTTTTGGATACTGGGATAATAGATGTAGAAATATATGGTGCTAAGCAACCAAACTTCGTGTTTCATGAAGGCTAAGTAAGTACTCTACCAACTGAGCTATATCCCCAGGCTCTCTACACCTTATTATTATTTATTTACTTTTTATGTAGTAATAGGTTTCAAATGGCATCTTTATACATATGTGTCTTTATACTTTGTTCAAAAGTATAAAATATATATTTGTTCCCTTCCCTGACTATCCTCTGCCCATTTTGTTCCTTTCCCTACTTAGCTTATTTTTTAAAATTACTATATACATTACATATATGTTTGTGTGTCTGTGTGTGTATACACATATATATTCAGTTTATTTCATTTTACTCCTTAGGGGTAATTGCCATCATGTTATTTACTATATCTGGCAACAGTTTGTATTTATTTATTTTTTTTATTGTACACGCATTAATCCTAAGTATTCCATAGTGAGTCTGTGGTGGATTGTTAAGGTTCTATATAACCAGAGACACATTGAACAGGATCTCAGGCAAGTCTGTATTGGTCAGCACATTTTCTACATGCTTACATGCTGATGGATTCAATGTCACTGCTGTAAGACATTATGTTCAGATTTCAGATTTTTTTGCTCTTATCTACTTTAGAGTAAAAGCCAGAGATGAATACCAATGAGGTCCTAAAAGCTCATTATATTTCCCCTCCACAAGAAAGCAGCTTCTTTAAGAGGCTGTATCAGGTACACCTGGGCTCTAATACACACTCTTTTCTTTACTGGCTATGTATCTTCAGTTTAGCAGGTTACTTAATATCTCAGACCATGTTATCAATTACACTATTTATACACTAGCACTATAAATAGTATAGAACAGTGAAAACCTTAATGCTGTTATGGGAGGTTAATTTAAAACATACAGATCACTTGACAATAGGAGATGATTAAAAAATGAAGCCATGATGAATATTAATTACATCACACAATGGTCAGTGGATCAACAGTTCACAGAGCCATAAAACCAGTGGTTGAACTATCTTAGGATGCTTGCATCTTATTTGCAAAATCCTCTCCAAATAGTGATCTGGCAACTGTCTGGCCAGCTTCAGTGACTTGCAATTCTAAGAAAGTTTGTGCCAGTTTTGGACAGCTCTTTGAAAATTATGCTTACTATAAAAGAAGGTGGAAAAAAAAACACCAGGCTCCCTTTAGACTTTACAAAATTGGCTCTAGTTCTAGCTAGCATTGGGACCAGACAGAACAAGTCTAATCCCTCTTCCATATGACAGATTTTCAAATATTTGAAGACAAATATCTAGTCCCCATGAGTCTAATTATATTGAAAATTGAAAAAAAAAGTCTAGAAAGAGAAAGAAGGGAATTGGTACATGTCAGTGATGGATGAAGCCTCACATATTGAAACAAGTAGGGAAAGACACAGATAAGTACCTCAAAATTCCTTTTTCTATTGGTTCCTACAAAATGAAAAGCTGTCTCCAGAACCTTCCTTTGAGGAGATTTTTGTAAGTGCAGCTGAAATTTTCTATTACTGCCTTTTAGGGACTGGCATTGATGGTATTAACATAAGTGCTACCAAACGGACTGGGAAATAATCTTTAAACATATCTTATAAAAAGAGTCTTTATGGTAATCTATTGTACTTTAAGTCTGAAATGGATAATAATGGAAGAGGATGCTCTGGTTTTACAAGGCAATAACGTGGCGACTGAGCAGTCAAGCTTTATTGAGAGGCAGACTGCAAGTTTATCCCAGGAAGCTGTCTCTGACAATGGCAAAGGCTACTACCAGCCATGCTAACAAGTGTATGTCTGCATCCTGCTTCCGTGAGATTGCAAAGAATTGTGATCTCCATCGCTGTGTTCGGATCCCCAACTAAACCTCTTTATTTTTATGTTTGCATCAGTTCAAACTGAGTCCAGGACTTCACAGATGCTAAAATATATGTTCTATTGCTGATACGTACTGTCAACCCTCAAACAATTTTGTAAAACAGCCCAGGGGCCAAGCGCAGTAGTGAGTACCTGCATCAGTATTCCCTGCTGCTAGGGAGCAGAGGCAGGCAGATTACTTGAGTTTGGGCAGTGAAAGCAAGCCTAGACAGTACAGAGAGACCTACTTAAAAAAAAAAAAAACCAGAAAAGAAAAGAAGAAAGGATGTCGAATAACAATGGCATAACACCCGCTCATTGAAATAAAATCACGAAGACCCGACACTTCTAATTAAGCCATCTTCCTTCTCAAATTTGTGTAAACTCTGAGCCTGCCCATCTTCTGCACAATTCTAGTAGATGTTGCTATGAGATCAAGACAAGTCATTCCTCTTTAAGGTATGTAATGGGAGACCAGGGTTGGTATTAGAGAACTGCTTCCCTTAGGCTAGGTTTTGCCTCTTTTTGCATGGCTCACAAGTGAAGGGTAGCACTTTCAGTTTTCAATGGCTGTGTGTGTGTGTGTGTGTGTGTGTGTTTGTGTGTATGTATGTATGTAAAGAGTGATTGTATAATTTTATTAAGTCATATGAAATTCAATTTTTCATATCCAGAATAACATCTTTTTGCCACCCAATCATGGTAGGTGGTCAGCAGGTGATTTGTGATTATCAGTGAAGTTTCAGTTGAGTTCTTGTAGCTCACTAAACCCAATCTGGTTTCTTTCTTTCCTAAAACACTTCACTCAGCCCTAGACTAGCTGATGGCAATGTATTGAGTGTTAATAGCCAAGAATCTTCATCTCAAAGGAAAGAAGGGAACTCTGGTGTAACTGCAGGCAGGAAACAAATTAAAAGAGAGAGAGAGAGAGAGAGAGAGAGAGAGAGAGAGAGAGAGAGAAGCAAAAGAAAGTTTGATCCTATATACTTGTATAAATATATTTCAATGGAGACAATGAATCACAGTTTGCAAAAGCCTTTAAGGTTTCCTAAAAGTTCATGCCAATGTTGATAATTTCTGTGGAAACTATGCTCATTTTTAAAGGAGAAAATGTCTTTCTACAGTTTCTACTGAATTGGTCTTAGTTTACTACAGGGAACAAGACAGGACTGGTCCAATTTGTCTTCCATGTGACAGACTTTCAAATATTTGAAGACAAATATCAAGTCCTCCTGAGTCTAATTACACTGAGAGTGGGAAAAATAGGGAAGAATAGAAAATAGGGGGGTTGGTATTTGTCAGTGATGGATGAAGCCTCCCATGCTGGAACTAGAGCAGATTTTCCTTCCTTCCTTCCACAGGCTAACCACTGTGCCACAGCTATGTGAAGCAATCCCCTGTCACATCAGAATTGACAAGTATTGATGTAGAGACAAGAATGAAGGCTGTAAGAGAAACCATGTGATTTCTACCTTCACTATGTAGCTTTTGCCATGGCGTCATGGATGTTGAGAGCAAAGGAGGAAAGGGAAAACACTTGGGGAAATAGAAATGAAAAACACTATAGAAGTGACTTGGAGTGTTGAGAGATGATGCCAAATAAGAGAATACCAGCAGATTCCCAAGGCACACCGTGTATTGTAAAGAAAAAGCAATAGAAGCTTTGAATTTGTGCAATAGTGCTAAGTAATGGTCGAGTGAAGTAACAGATGTGTCTCCTCGACCTTTTGGGAATTATCTGATTCCATGAGTCTGTGCTCCTTTGATTGACCTCTATTGACTTGGTTACACTGTTGTGTAGTAGGGTCAGAAGTTAGATTATACAAACATGAAAGGAAGGATAATCTCAGGCTACAGCAATGCAAATGTAATTGATTTCCACTCTTAGGAAAAACAGACCCAATTATTACATTTGTATGACTCTATGAACTCTTACCAGGTAGATGAGTATGATCCTACATAGTATTAACTAATTTCATGTCTATTGCTATCTTGTAGAATGTTTTTTGTCTCTAATCAAAAAGTCATTGTAGAGTTGCCAAGTGCATATATCTATATGAATGTGTTTGCACACACATGATCTGTTCTCTGGATCACTCTCTGAATGAATTTTACATCTCATAAGCTTGTTCTAAAGTCAATAAAAGTGTTGACATTCAGTTCTGTTATATATTTGCTTGTGTTATATATTTGCTTGTAAGTTACATTCTTAAGTCTTTGAATTTTGTGTGTGTGTGTGTGTGTGTTTTAATAATCCATTGGGGGGCCTAGGGAGATGAGTCAGCAGACAAAAGCTGCAGAAGTCTGAGAACCTAACTTTAAGGTTTTTGTTTTGTTTTGTTTTGTTTTGTTTTGTTTTTAATGTCCCAAGCTTAATTTCTGGACCCCAAGAAAAAAAGCCAGACAAGGTGGCACACATTTGCAAAACCAGTACTCCCTTTGCAAGGGAGCTAGTAAAGGCAGGAGAAACAGCTGGAGGCTCAGAGGATACTTAGAAGAGGCAGAAACAAGAGACCCAGCCTCAACAAGGTAGACGGTGAGAATTGACTCCCAAAAGCTGTTCTTTGTCCTCCACAAGAACACACACCATGGTAAAAGAATGCTACTCACTCACACATCTCTTGCTACAAAGATATTAGATGCAAGAATATGTTTCTTTTCAAAGACATCTCTTTCAGCATTTACTTCCTCTGGTTATGTCAGAAAAGGGGCTGAAGAATAAGATGGTGGTAACATTTCTAGACAAATGCCTCATCTTAAGTTATCAGTAGGCTACTACAGCTCTAGCTAGTGAAACTCTTTTTGTAATCTGCCTGACAGATGTTTTGGAATTAGGAAGGGTTTTGGTTCTACATATATTATGGGTGAAAATCATCAAGGCAATGTTTTGTTGTAGTTTGCTTTGATTGGACTTTTTCATGTAGGCTTTTGGTATGAAGACCAGGCTATCATCAAATTTGTAATGTTCCTGTTTCAGCCTCATAGGTATGTGTTTATTCGTACATACTGTCATGCCTGTTAGAAGAGAAATACTATCTCCTAAGAAGGTATGTTTTAAATGTGCTGCTGCCAACTAGCTTTCTAACTGTAGACTCAGTTTTGCATTTCTTTACTCTAGTTGTATTACATAAGCCTATTAGTTTCTAAGATTCAGGGCCTTAAAGAAAGATTTCGGATATGACATAGATGTTTAAGTGTATGAATAAGTGAATAAACTTAAAGAACTTTTACTCAGCCACTTTGCTGATTAATTTATTCGGTTTTATATTGTGTCCTTTTCCTATTTCCAGGACAACCCTGCCTCCTGGATGATAACCCTCAAAGGAGTCTGTACATGTACCCATTCCTTATGCATGTCAACAAAATCTCCCTTATGGTACCTCAAATCATCAGCAAAATGGATTATGTCTGTAGTTCTGTGTCTCTATTTCTGAATGTGACTCTTAATATCTCCCTCTCTTAGTTACAATGTCCTCCTCTATGCTATTTTCTACTGCTGGACGTGAGCTAGGAGTTCTTCCTTCTCTCCTACTCAATTGCCACTTCCAGATCTTTCTATATGAATTTTCTACCATTCCATTTTGATGCTTCTATTTTGTGAGATTCCACCCACTACTTGCTCTGGTTGCAGCCATCTACTGATACCTACATTCTCCTTGTTTACAAGGAGTTTATGTTTCCCTGTCTTTTTAGTCAATGACATTGCTCTTTCTTTTGTGTGTGTGGTGTGTGTGTGTGCGTGAGTGTGTGTGTGTTCCTATGATTGCAGGTGGATATTCGGAACCTCGGGTGTTGTTCCCATGGGAGTTGTCACCTTTTTTTTGAGACAGCGTTTGTCCCATGCAGGCTAGACTAGCTGGACACAGAGCTTCAGCTGTCCACCACTCTCTCACTCTCCATGCAACCTTACTGAAGTTCTTAATTGTGCGTTCTAGGGATCAGATCTATAACCAGTCCTGGATTTGTCCTTTAAGTTTTAGAAATTCCAGTGTATATGTAGACATGTCTTCTACTCCCCCTTCCTTTCCTTAAAGTTTGATTCTGCAGTGATTTGGTTTTTGCTTTACAGTCTGCTTCCCATCATCACTGTATACATCAGTGGCTCTCACCTGCAGACAGTTTTGTTCTTTGAAAGATATTTGAGAGTGTCTAGAGGTGTTTTCAATTACTACAGCTAGTAGGTGCTGCTCACATGGAGATTGTACAGGCCAGGGATGCTGTTGAAGACTCTTCAGTGTTCAGGACAGCTCCCCTCATCTATGTGTCAATAGGCTAAGGGGTTATAAAAACCCCTGTGTTTATAACAAATAGTCCCTACACAGTTTTGGTATCAGATATCTTAATTTCTACGTATCCCTTCCCAAAGGAATGAAATTAAATACAGATCTGTCTTCCTCATATAATAAACCCCTCAAAAGAATAGGTTCTACTTGGCCTCCCTCCTTTCCTTGACCCCTTTTATTATTGAATAAAATTTAAATATACTTTCTACTCTAGTACTTTCTATCATTACTAAACTGATCTTTTATATTCTAAGAAATGTCTTTACAGCTGAACTTGAGGTGCATCGTTAGTGCTCACAGAGATGGACATTGTCATCATTAGTTTTTACTCTCCCTTTCACAACATCTATCCATGTCATCACAATGTTCTTCCAGCCTCACCCTTCAAAATACATTGATGACTCACATCTGATCTCTGCTACTGTAATTACCAACACTGAACCTCTCCTGGGGATTTCTACAGTAGTGTGTCATACGTATCACCCTTCCTTCACTTAGCATGTGCACTAGCCACCCTACCCCCATGCTAAGGTCATTCCTATACCAGTCATGTCTTCTCACAGCACACAGCATAAGTACCAAGCATATACAAACACATATGGCCTGTCCCCATGTTCTTACCCAAGCTTGTCTTCTACTCTCAGGAATATCACTCCATCTGCACTAATTTTACTACTATCCCTTGGGTTTGTACAGTATAGAATGGCCACCTCACAGCTTTGCCAAAGCTCTTTCCTCTGCCCTATGTCATCTTCTTTATAATTTCCTTCTTATCTTGTATGGTGGTTTGAACAGTTTTGTCCTCCATAGTCTATTGTATTTGAATGCTTGGCCCATGGAAAGTGCCACTATTAGAAAGTGTGGCTTGGTTGCAGTAGGTATAGCCTTGTGTCACTGAGTAGGTGGGCTTTGAGGTCTCCTAGTGCTCAAGCTCCACCCAGTGTAGACTTTAAGACCCTCTCCCTGACTGCCATGAAGAAGACAACCTTCTGGTGGCCTTCAGTTCAAGTCATAGAACTCTTGACTCCTCCAGCACCATGTCTGCCTGCACACTACCATAATCCCACCATGAGGATAATGGACTGACCCTCTGAAACTGTAAGCCAGTCTCAATTAAATGTCGTCCTTTAAAGAGTTGCCTTGGTTATGGTATATCTTCACAGCAATGAAACCCTAAGATATCTTGTGTATCTATATAGTCAAAAGCTACCTAATTATTAAGATCTTGCCTGATATTCCCATCTTAACATATTACTGGAGCTACACCCTGGAAGTCCTATTCTTCCTCCTAGCCTATTTCTCTGTTCCCTTATATTTCTCTTACTTATTCTTTACTTTCTCCTTTTACAGAAACCTGAAATACCTGTGGGACTGGGGTGTTCAGTTAACTGCCGTATTCCCATTGCCTACTACAGTGTACCCTTTAATATTTATTGTGTACATAATAAATATTATTTGAAAATAAACTCACAGGCTGAGCAAAGAAGCAAGAAAACAGAAGGTACAATTAAATGGTGAAATGAGTTTCCTTGTTTGCCTAGATTTTAAAGGACACTAAGAGAAAATAACTGCAGTGGACCATAAGAGCTGAAAATAGACACAAGAGCTTGCATACATTTCATTGATGATAAATAGATGGCTAACTTGGAGTTTTTGTATATTTTTACTTATGAACTTGCTAAGGACAAACACACATTGATAATCTTTACTAAAGTATTTGGAATTTTAGGTTAAAGATGTTAAGGGAAGAAATGGTCCTCAGGTCCTGCATATTTAGCAAAATCATTCAGCTATAGGATAGAAGGAGGTGAAGGGACATGTGATCATCACCTGGAAGTTTGCACGTGAATTTCTTACCAGCTGGTAAAGATAACTAAATTCTGTCTTGTAGGCAGCCGTGGTTATGACCAGCACCTGAAAATGTAAGCAGCTGGCTTCCAGAGTGGCCAGCTCAGAAGCTGGTAAACAAGTCCTTTGAGCATGCGTCGGCCTCGTGCCCCTTCGGAGCGGGCTTATGCTAATAAGGTATTGGCAGCTTAACCTATCCTGGAGGACACATCACCCAGCCCGCCTAGGGCAGTTATATAAGCAGCTCCTTTCTGCTGCTTGGGGTCCAGGCCCTTGCATCTCCTTCCTGGTCCAGGCCCTTCCCTTCCCTTCCTGGTCCAGGCCCTTCCCCTTCCCTTCCTGGTCCAGGTCCCCCGTCCAGTTCCCCATCCCTATGTCAAGAGTCGTTCCTGGAATAAAGCCGACTGAGAAGGATCCTACCGTGTCGCGTCTTACTTGCCGGCCAAGGCGGACGCGACATATGGTGGCCCGTCCGGGGAAACTGAGGACTTCACCTTCGTTGGATTCAGAACTCAGCAGCTAGGAACGGCGGCGGTACAGGTATATTTATTGCCACAGAAAGTGCCCAGTGAGTAGGGCTGTCACAAGGTCCGCGGTAAAGCGGCGTCACAGAAGGTGCCCAGTGAGTAGGGCCGTCACAAGGTCCGCGGAAAAGCGGAGGCATAGAAAGTGCCCGGTGGATAGGGCTGTCACAAGGTTCGCGGTAAAGCGGCGTCATAAGGTCCGTGGTCATAGGTCCATGGTAAAGTGGCAATTGAATCACGAGAAACCTTAGAAGTATCATGTTTGTGTTTGTTGTAGACCAGGTGTGGGTCGGTCTGGGTGTCGTAATTATGTTTTTCCTAGTATGTAGTCTTTGTTTCTGTTTAAATTGTCATTGTCCAAGACATAAGTGTAAAAAAGATAAAGGACGAAAAAGGGCCTCCAACATTTATCCTAGCACAAAAGATTTAGAGACAGAGAGTTCCTCCAGCTCCGATAGCTCAGATGAGGAGGAAGGAGGGAACTTAGGCAAGATGGAGGAGGAAGAAAAGTTAGAAAAGATGGAGGAGGATCAAGAGAACCTATCAGTTGAAAGGGAGTCTGTGACCCTCCCTAGGCGGAGGAAAGGCAAACATGGGGCGGAGAAGCTTAAACCACCTGCTTGGGAGACGCCCACAGCTCCTCCCCTAGGCCCGCCTCCCTATGTGGAGGTTCCTCGGGCCAGTCTGTCCTCAGAGACACAATGTTCATTCTGCCCACAGACTTGGAAGGAAGTGCGTATAGCCTTCCCAGTTTATCTTGACTGGAAATCCATTTACAGTACTGCGTTGGATACCGGGTGACTTTATACCTTTGTGGGCCGTCACACGCACCTGGCCAGTGCCTATGCCGGTCCATTCTAACTCCCCGGTCCTTCCTACCTTTTCTCTACCTTTTGTGTTTGTATGCTTTGCAAAAATCAAAACTCTGCGCTTTGTATTAGCCAATGTATCTGCTTGGTTGGATCCCCTTGCAGATAGTAAAGTTGACGCAGAGGTTTTGAGAAACGTGCTTGTTCAGGTAAGTTTGGGATCGTCACAAGATTCGGGGGACGCCTCGAACCGGACTGATGACTCCCTAAACATCACCATGCTATTTATGATTTACAATGCCACCATATCTTTGCCAAAGAACTCTACTAAATGCAGAGTGCTGGGAAGGCAGGAATGACATTGCCTTTATTGTCAGACTGCCTACCTTTGTACCGGTAACGGTGGAAGCTGACCTTAATATCTTTCCCATTTTTAACCTGTTTAGATATAAACTTATTCAGCTCTCTTGCGTCTCCTCTCTCAGGGGACTGTATATCATTCCTTTGGTATATAACTCTTCTCAGTCTCTCAATCAGAGTCGCCTCCTGTCTGAGTACCTGAAAGGAAACCGGTCGAAAGAAGACGAGGACCTATCCAGGAGGCTCCTGTTGCAGATCGCTACCCTGAATGGCACCCGCCTGGATCCCCTTACTTTGGAGGGGCTCACCACTTGGGTCAAGGGTGCCCTCAATTTTCTTTAAAGAATGAGCGGGAGTATTTATCTGGGAAGCTGTTGTTCTCCTGGGATGTGGTTTCTGCCTTTGGTTTCTGTGTCATTTGTGCCATGACCATGCAGGACATAAGGTTGTTGTTTACCAGGCGCTGACTGCCATGGAGGAAGGCACTCCCCCAGGTATTTGGCTGGCCTCCCTTAGGGAGGCATAGTAGGGAGCCTTCTGGACCCGGTAATGGCCATTCAGGCATAATCCCTAGATCCTGACCATCTTGACCATTGCCAAAGGTGTACACTCATGAGGCTACAGCATCACCTCAATGTTTCTGAAGCGGGGAGTACGAGGAGTGCCTCGACTGGAGATGTTCTCAATCTTGAGATAGATTCTCTGAAAGCATGTCCGAGTGCATAGAGGTTTTGTGCCAAATGTACCTCTCCCTGAAAAAAGGCACGAAGGCGGGTATGGCAGAAATATAAACTTTCCCATTACAATGCCTTCACTTTGCACAAGGGCTCGGACCTCTGTTTTCCACCGCTGACTTGCTGCGCTAGCGGCGACCTTCTAGGTGTGCTTTCAATCGCCTCACACCAACCACCTAATGAATGAGTTCAAGCATGCTTGGGTGTGGGATGCCTAAGGTCTGTAGGGTCCAGAGGTAACCTAATTCAAATTTAATAAATAAATAAGGGGGAGATGTAGGCAGCCGTGGTTATGACCAGCACCTGAAAATGTAAGCAGCTGGCTTCCAGAGTGGCCAGCTCAGAAGCTGGTAAACAAGTCCTTTGAGCATGCGTCGGCCTCGTGCCCCTTCGGAGCGGGCTTATGCTAATAAGGTATTGGCAGCTTAACCTATCCTGGGAGGACACATCACCCAGCCCGCCTAGGGCAGTTATATAAGCAGCTCCTTTCTGCTGCTTGGGGTCCAGGCCCTTGCATCTCCTTCCTGGTCCAGGTCCCCCGTCCAGTTCCCCATCCCTATGTCAAGAGTCTTTCCTGGAATAAAGCCGACTGAGAAGGATCCTACCGTGTCGCGTCTTACTTGCCGGCCAAGGCGGACGCGACACTGTCTTATGTATGTATTAACAGTTAATGTGATAGTTTGATTTTATTATAAATGAAAATAGCCCTTCCTAGAATCAAAAGTACTTTTTCTAACTCAATTCTTGTTAAGGCTATTGATTATGCTAATTTTGAAGATGGGGAAAACATGTTTCAAAGTATAAATGAGTTCTCTGGGACTAGAGACCAGAGATCAGAGTATTCCATTTGCTTGGGTGGCATTGTATTTATGGCTGGATATCTACCATTCCCAGGAAGGAAAGGACACATTGGATTTGGCTCCAAGCTTGGTGAGAGCAGGATCATTTGACACAAGTTATTTAATTGTTTCTCAAGATGCCTCCAGCCTTTTGGTTTTAAAGTAGTCTTTGTGAGGTTTAGCAAAGTATTGATAACTCCTCGTCAGTTCTAAGGACAAATTCTAATGAGTCATAGAGAAATGCAATCAAACATTCTCAGGCAAGAAGCAAAATGCTAACTGTTTGTATGGACTTATATGTTCAGATGTAGGAAGTTCAGTGATCTGCATGAAAATTGGTAACAAGATGAGGAAACAAAATATTGAAGGTAATCTGGATTATCTTCAATTAAATAATTCAGGGTGGAGGATATAGTTTCTCTTAAAAATCTCAGAATTGAACTTTGAGCTGTTAGTTAATGTCCCAAGTCAGTGATAGTTGATAAATATTCAAAAAAGGTTAGTAGTCTTGGCTGAGTGATTAATTAGTATATTAGCATAACTTCATTTTTCTCAGTTTCCCTACTTGTAAAGGAGTTCTTGTAATAATGATGGCTTCGTGTGATCACTAGAGTGTTAAAGGAATAAATCCATGTGAAAGATCAAACATGTGGAATGTACTTACTCAACCACTTATTGTACTCTGAAAGGGAAGACTCATCATGAAAGACCTCTGTAAGTTAGCTTTTCCCAACATAGCAAAGCACAGAATCACCTCCTATTAGCACAACACTGAAGTCTGGGACATGCTATTCTATAAAACTTCATAGGTTATAAGAATTAAAAGCACAGAAATCATGGTAGCCTCTCATGAATGAAATTCTTGTTAATATGTTTATAAATGATGTTTTCTTTTGGAGTGCTTTTCCTCCTTTGTTCTCTCTGATAAATTCTGGTAGGAAAATGAAAACCATGACACAAATTCTCCAACACTTCCTGGAACTTTTATACCTGTTGTGATTTGATTTTATAGCCTTTCATATCAAGGGTTGGATTCTATTTTCCTATCATGTACATATGCTGATTTTGTGAAGCCATTGCAGAAATGAATCAGTTTTAAAAGACTTGGTGAACTTGGCTCTCAGATTATGAAGATCCAAAATGCATAATAATAATCATCTTCATCATCATAATAAATGGTAGTTATTTCCAGCCACAAATAATGAAATTTGTTATACAATGTTGTATACAAAGCATTAGTAATAAATCATATCTAAGTCTTAGTTCAGTGGTTTCTTATATAATTTCTGGAACCTTTGTACATGCAACTTACAGTGTTTTTCTTCCTCAATATTCTGTGCTCACCAATTTTGAGGTATATGTTGTTTGATGCTATGTAATCTCTTGACTTGAGAGTCAGTGAGTCAATGGAGTCTGAGTCAATATCATTCAATAACCTTCAAGGGCATCATTTGTGGATGCCTTGTTTATAATGGAGAAGTCTGGCAGGTGATGTGCTCAGCCAGCTATGCTCTTCATTGTTATTTTCTCATAAGTGGCCTCTCTAAAGTCATTCTATGGTTACATAATGAATGTTTTCCATAGTCAGAACTAGATAAAAGGACAGCTGTCTAGATTCTCATGTGTGTTTGCATGTTTGCATAAGTGCAGGTACATGTGTATAAGTGGATGTATGCAAATGTGTGTGTGTGTGTGTGTGTGTGTGTAGGCCAGAGGAACTTGGGTACAGTTCCTCATTCATCAGCTGGAATAATCACTTTTACACCTTTTAGTGAGTTCTGAAAACTGTTCTCATGCTTGCAAGGCCAACCAAACCATCAACACAGTCTTCATTGTGAGTCTTGATCATTTACTTTGTGCTCATTAAAACTCAACAGAACTATCCCTCTTTAAAAGTGAAGAGTTTCTTGACAAATGTCATGGATCCAGAGAATAGCAGAATCAATGGCCAAGGTCACATATCCAGAGAATGGCAGGCTCAATGACTATCCAAACCTGTCTGGTGTCAGACTCTTTCAGATAACTATTCTTCAAAGTGTGTCTCATGTAAGATGGAGAGGAACCCTCATTCATCTTTGTAAGTCTCCTGTAGGACTAGGGATTTTACTTGTTTCTTTTCTTTCACTTATCAGACTGTGAAGGAGGAAAAAATCTATAATTACTCTCCCCTAAAGGAAACAGAAATATTAAATATGCTTATTATTAAATGCTACATGCTGTAAATAGTATATATTTTGAGTGAATGAGTAACCTTCCATCATAATCAAATCTTCACATATATTGGCTGTATAGGAAAAGCCCACACTAACTGAGTCCATTCAGAATTAGAATTGTTGCATATACAAATGTGTATACACACACACATTTTTTGACACAAACTCCAAGTTGGCTTTGAAGTTATGGGCAATAGTCATGCTTCAGTTTTCCTAGAGCTAAGATTAGAAGTATGTGCTCACATACCTGCCTGCTACCTGAAAAAATTTTATGCAACTATTGTAACTAATTACTTTGAATAATTAATTATGGGTTTAATCTTATCTGGATTCATCTTATCTGGATCTCTATGCTACTTGTACCAGTCCTGAAGTTAAATTTTGTTTTGGCCAAGTCAAATTAAATTCATTTGTTTTAACAGTGCAGGAAAAAATGAAAATTTGGCTTGGTTTTGCCTTTTTAGCATGAATTTACCCACTTTAAGTTAGCGGAAACCACCTCTTCTTTTTTTTCCCCATAGCTAAACATTTTAAATTAGCTTTAACTCTCTATCCAAGTCTCGCAATGGTCAAAGAGAACCTTTGGGGCAACTCATAGACACAGTGTGGAAATCTATCCCTCTGCCTATGCAACAGTTCCATCAGATGATGCAAGGGGGAGAATTACATGGTCCAAAATGTTTAGGTGGGCTTATGTTTCATTTTCAAGATTCACTGCACACATCAAGGCAAACCGTGTATCAGGTAGCACAGCAGAGAATGGTGGTTCTTTGTACTGTGCAGTCTCACAAATGTAACTAGTAAGACAACAAAACCTATCATACTTCCATAAAAACAATACTTTTACTATTTATTTTACTGGTGTGTGTGCGTGTGTGTGCGCGTGTGCGTGTTAGTAGTACTGGTTTAAATCATTTTTTATCATCGCCAATTACTTTAAATAAGTTAAAAAATATTTTTGAGTAGATCATATTATTTCAGCTCAGTTCAACCCTCTAAATTTTCATTATTAAATGCCTGGGTAATTTTCATATTTTAAATATCATTGGAAAGAGAATCAGGCAGTTAAATATGGTTGGAATGCTTAATATTATACATATTTTCCTATTACCCTTTCATAAATATTCTATGCAATATCTAACTATTTTACCATGGCAAGGCAGAGACTTTTCTATATAATTTTAAAAGATTTTTTAAAAAAATTTATGTGTATCTATGCACAAGTGTCTATATGTGCACCTGTATGTGGGTACCCATGGAAGCCAGAACAGGGAGTTGCATCCCCCAGAGCTAGAGTTACAGGTGGTTGTGAGTCAAATGTCATGGATGCTGGGAACAGAACGGAGGTCCTCTGGAACATCTTTCCAGCCTGCAGTGTGTGTTCTCCGGCATATAAAAGTAACACATTTGAGGAATTTGAGGGATATGAAAAATGCATTTAGATTACGGTAAGGGTGTGATTCCCTTGGAGTTTCTAAACCTACATCCTTAATAAAAGTCATGATTCCCTTGGAGTACCTGTGGTGGTTTGAATATAAATGGACCCTATAGACTCGTTTGTATGAATGCTTGGCCCATAGGAAATGGCACTATTAGGAGTTGTGGCTTTCATAGTTTGTTGGAGGAAGTATGTCATTGGGGGGCAGGGGATAGTAGCCTTTCAGGTCTTACAAGCTGAAGTCTGGCCAGTATGTCAGTCTCCTTCTGTTGTCTGTGAATCAAGATGTGAAACTCTCAGCTCAGTCTGTAGCACTATGACTGCATGCATGCTACCATGTTTCCTGCCACGATGCTAATGGACTAAACCTCTGAAACTGGAAGCTAACCCCAATGAAATCTTTTCCATGATAAGAGTTGCTGTGGTCATTGTGTCTCTTCACAGCAAGAAAACCCTAAGCTGTATCCATAAGAAAGGTGTGTGTGTAGTAGACAGACATATGTGGGCAGGCATGTGTTTAAGGGACCTGGAATCCTTAGAAAAGAATGTATTTTCTTTTAACACCCCATAGTGTTATACCGAGACCAAAGGGAGGGGTGAGATTCATCATGTTTAGAGGATTTGAAAGCTGTCCTTCAGGAGAATATCCTAACACCTGCCAGAAGATGACAGAGTCCTCATTGAGATTCCAAAGTCCCATTCATGGACAATATCCTAAAATGTCAAGAAAAGACTCTTTATTCATAAATAACTGGTAAGCAGTAATTTATGCCTGTACATTTATCTCGAAAAGTCAATAACCATCCATTTTGGTTTTTTTTTTTTTCTTTTTTTTTTTGCAAACTCTACATAAAACATCCAAACGGGCCATTTTGTTCAGTACAATATAACATAGCTGTTTGGCATTACCAAATATATATGTATATATATTTATAGATATGTACATGTGCTGAAAAAGAAGCCGGTGCATCCTTGCTAAGGAGTCCATCCAAGTATTTACTGTACAACATTCAGAATTTACACTGATAATACAAGGCACAAAAAGTGTGGTATGAAGCCAAGGCCATGCTTTGCTTAGACCCTCTCCTGTGGCTTGCTCACTCCTTCAGCTTCATGTCTAAGTTAGTATTCAGCTCTGTTTAAAATGTTATTTCATATTTTTTGGCTTTGAACACATCAAATGAACATTGAGAGTGGTATGGGTTTGAAAAATAAATGAATCATTTGAAAGAACACCCCCACGTACCTTCCCAAAATAAACAGAACAAAATGAAATATGTTTTAAATTCTCCTTTATAGAAGGAGGGAAATATATCACCCAAATTTCCAAGTTTGGGCTTAGGAAAATGAGTCAGCATTCCTCTACCTGTCCAGGTTTACAATACTTCTAGGTCATGAGTTTTGGAGTGTGTGTACCAATCAGACCTAGTTAAGAATGGGAATTCTGTTCTTCATGTGGTGTAGAGAAGGAGACAGCTGTTTTCCTGACTGTGGGGTTTTGACACTTGGGTCAATTGAGAAGTATTCTTTGGGAACAGGAAGCATCTAGGAGGGGCCTGGTAGGGGATTTCTATTCTCAGCCTTTCTCCCAGGAAGTTCTGGTGGCTGTATCCTGGTCATTCTCCATCTCCCCACTCCTCTTCCTTGCTAATAAAGGAACATTAGAATTGCTGCCTCCACATTTGAGCAGAATGCTTGTGTTTTGGAAAGGGGTCTCATGGCATGACATTTGGCTAACATCTTCCCTTTAAATATCATGTTTTCATCAGAACCCTAGTTGGCTCATTACTGGCTAGAAATGTATCCGATTTTATGGTTATTGTACAACTTTCCCAATTCTGGAATTTAGGTGTGAATCATTTCTTTTCTTGCTTTCTTCCTCTTCTTCTTCCTTTTTTTAAGAGTTAGATACATTTGAGACAAAAGGGCATATTCATTATACCCACGCCTTTGGTGAAAGTATTTGACACATATTTCTATTCCCTGAAAAGAAAATTATTACCAGATTCTCTGATAGTTAATAGAATCAAATGGTGGAACTTCCTGGGAAAAAAGATACAACTCCTGCTGAAGTTAATACTGATAAGGGCAGGGAGAGTTTAAGCTTATGCCTAGCTAGGATGCTTCCTGCCTTTTTTTATCTTTGGGTTTAGATACATGGTAGGTTCGAAGACATGAAGTTGCAATGTTACTGTCGTAGGCCCACTTCGTGAGGACCCCCCAAATCCATGATCTTCACAGCAAAAGGAAAAAAGCAATGAGCAGCTGCTTCAAAAACCACAATTATTCTATGCGAGATAAACTTCCTACTTCTGCTCACGGTACTACACACTAGTGACTAATAGCCAGGCCTGGCGCCATCCCCTTTGATTCTCAGAGACAAAAATTACAGTGTTATAAATTGCCATTTCAGTTTTGTTGGTAACCCTGTAATGGGGATGTGAGGAGTCCACGGTAGACACTGGCTCTCCTAGAGTTGCTTCTGTAAAAGACACCACATGCTGTCAATACAGCCAAACAGCTTTGTCACCGCAGCTTTTGAAAGAGTTTGGAAAAGAAACATAAAATATGCAACACATCTAAGATTAGTAACATTTTCACTTTTGTGACATTTGACAAAATACAGTTTTGCTTGTCGTTCAGGAAAACTCTATGCGGACGAAAACAGTGGCCGTTCAACTGCTGGCCAAAAGCATCAATGTTCAAATACAGCGCTATGACAATGAACACCAAAAGGATTAATAAGATGTGGTCCTCATTGGTAAGCCGACACTTTTGTTCTTGAAGGTGCTGTAACTATCACCTGTAGTCCAGGCTTTGGGAGTTACTAAGGGTTCCGGTTTTGCAATGCTTCATGAGAGACAGAATGAAAACGGACCACACAGTAGGCCAGAGAAGCACATTTCTCAGCTCCTTCCTCATTTCTGCTGGAATAAAGACCTCAGAGAATGTTGCCTTTAGCATGTCTGATAGCTCTATCATTCAACACATTTATGGAGGCCAGGCAGACTAAGAAATTGAAAACATCTGAAAGGAAAAAAAACTAAAACAGAAACATATCCAAAGATTTTGTTAACATTCTGAAAGTCACAGGTAAATTCGGTCAAAGTGTGTAAAAGCATTCATGCCATTTTAATTTTCTACCTTTGCTCCTGGTGATTGATAATTAGTGTATTTTTTCTTTTTCTTTCTTTTCTTTTTTTGGTTAAGGAAAAAAAAATCACTGCAACAAATCCAGATATTTTCCTCCAAAGAGAACCCTGTGTGAGTTGACTTAATGGTCCTTCTCACAGCCAAATGAAAGAAGAAGAAAAAAAATACCAGGACCACAGCAGTTTGAGATGAAAATAAGAGAAAAGTCCCTCTCTTTAAAGGGAGCTTTATCAATTCCTTTCATCTCTTACAAAAAGGCCAATAAAATTTTTGTGGGAGTACATCTGAGTTTTATGAGTCTGCCTGCACTGGTAAATGAAGGTTGCATTTAAATCCACAGAACAAGTTTCCTTTTGGATTAAAGAATGTAAATGTAAACTACTAAGACTATGTACGTGAAGTTGTAAAGACCGTAAATTAACATAATGATGCTGTAGTCTGGCAAAGCTGTGGACCTCATCATTTGGGTGGCATAATTTTAACTCATGTTTAAAGTTTAACTGTTAGACTTAATGTCTCAGAGCACTGAGAAACTTGGCATTGGGTAGGATTATTTTTGTAAAAATGTTATGTAACCTACCAAGTATTTAAGGCCACTTTTAATTTTTTGTTTCATCTTGCACTAGGACAGTGACACTCCCCAATTTAGTGCTCAGAGTAATGTGGAAACCTCTTCCATCCAAGACAGACATTTGTGTTGTGACAGGTGAAACTAATGTAAAAGCTTAAGGTCACAGTGAGTCATCGCATGTTCAAGTGACCGGCAGACCTTCCCCCAACACTCATAATCCCTTGGTCTGTAAATCTCACAGGCCAGAGTTCTCTTTGAAATTTCATTGCAAAATATTACACAACCCTGGCATTCAAAGACCGCAGAATGTAACATATTTATTTCAAAATCCTGTGTAGCATCCTAGCAGAAATAAGACAGATATAAAGAAGGAAACATAAAAAGTCAAGGTGAACCTCATTGAACCATGGTCTGGGGTGTGAGGTGACTCTTGTTGATGTCCCCTTATTATCGCATGTGATATTATGCTCAAGTGCACTTATAAACACAGGCCAAAAAAAAAAAAAAAAAAAAATCAAACAAACAGAACACAAAACCTGAATCTAATGGGGGAAACTGCAGACACATGCCATTCCTGTTACCTCACCTTAAAATAACCTACACAGATGCCAGGACGATTACAATATTTTATCTGTTTATAATATTATAAAAAAGCTGTAAAAAATCTACAAAGAACGTGTGTAGGTTCACACAACATATAAACAATTATAAGGCCAATTGGAAGGGAAAGAAGAGAAATGGATAGGGTAGGAATTTAAAACAACAATCTTCCAAATATATGTTAATATAAGATCTCTCTAGAATGTGTTGCAAATAGTATATTACCTAACAAGGGATGCCAGATTCCGGATTCCATCTGAATCCAATCCTACCATTCATCATCTATCTGGTTTGTAGCTCATCAACCATTTACATGTCTTTTTCTCAAAATCTCTATCAGCGATGTCATGTGGTTCTACGTGCTTTTTCTCTTTCTTCCTCACAAGGATGAATAAATAAGTTGGGAATACTAGGGAAAAATGGTGTTCTTCTGATCCAGATATGGGATTCTGAGTAAGTCAGTCAGATCTAAGATGATTCATTTGTTCAATAGAATAAGCCTTTGATTCCTGAGCAAAACAACCTGATTTCTTTTGATTTGCACATGGCAAAGCCTTCTGTATGGCATAGAGAACCTGATATATCACATGCTAGTTAGATAAATGGCTAACACATTCAAGAGTTCTTCAATGTCTGATCCATAGGATTATAACTTCAACCTGTCTTTTTAGTATTTTCACTTGGGAAGAGACTGCAAATAATTGTTTCCACACAAAGGACCTATAAAAACAATAGCATGATCATGTCCTCATTACCAAGGATTCTCTTTCTTCCTATTTCTGACTATGCTTTTTCAAATGAAATCATCCTCAAAAAAATGCTAAGTAGCTGCCCAGAAGTTAATGCAGGTGTTTGACTTGGGTTGTCCTCGTTGTGGGCAGTTACTAAAAACTTCTTCCAGAAGATGAGTCTATCTGTTCACCTGCAGTCTCCCAGGATATTGGTCAAAATGACATAGTCAAATATAAAAATGTAGCAAAGTATAAGATGAAGCTTGTGAATAATCTACAGATTTCAATTCTCTAAAATACCACTGGTGAGTGTGTGTGTGTGTGTGTGTGTGTGTGTGAAAGACTTAAAATGAAAGCTGTGAGTTAACACTATTAAGGAGAAAGTACACATGGGGAGGCTAGGCAGCCAGAGGACAGAAGTCTGAATGGTGCGCATGGCTCCTAGGAAAGTGTTGTAGGGTTCTATTCCTTGGAGGCACTCACTCACTCACTCACTCACTCACTCACTCACTCAGGTGTTACTCAGAAAAGCTACCAGGTAAGTTTCCAAAAGACACGACAGCAGGATGTCCTAAAGCCCTATTGAGACATACTGTGACAGCATAGTACAAAAGGTTAGAAGATTTCCAGAATCTGGATTGAAAAACATGGCAAAAACACATTTCTTATGTGAAAAATGTTGGAGAACTTGAGTTACTTACCCATCTCCTAGAATCTGAGCTTACTCAAAGCCTTGAACATTTGCAGTCTATACATTTGCCTGGACTTGGGCTAGCCTCTCTTGTGACCACTCCATGGAGTAAGCCGTTTTGTAACAGCACTCTGAGATTAGAGGGGCTTGGCGGAAAACAGAGGTTGGTTGTCCTGCTCTGTTGAGTTAGGGGAAGTATGTTTCCATACTGAAATGAATGACTGTGTTCTTTACTGTCTCCATACTGCAATCTTTCAGGATAGGAGAGAAATGAGTTTTGTCTGGGTGGGTGGATCGGTGGGTGGGGGGTGAAGGTGAGGTACCAAGAACTAGTTTGAGGTCTGTCTCACTTCTTGATCTTGTCTCTGTTCAATGACTCATATAATAAGTGCTGGTGTGATGTATTCAGATTCTAAATTCTAAATGCCCTCCCTGACACTGGTGACATCATACTAACAGGTTGGCAATCTGGTTTCATTTCTGAAAAGCTAGTCTTAGCATGATTTCCAACCTCCCGGATGCCAGTTGGTTGGAATCTGAAAATCTGGTCTCAGAATCAGCTGGCCCTGTGGGGCAAGTCATTAAAAGCCTGTTCCTACACATGCACTTAATCTCTGCCTTCCCGGCTTTATTTTTGTGTGTGTCTGGTTTTCAGAGCTACTTATATCTACAGATACCTTCACTTTTATCCTCCACAAATCTGAGGAGCAGATCCAATGTTTACCCGTGTGTGGACTCAGAGGAAACAGCAGGGTTCTCTTTTTTTCTCCCACTGTTAACATGTATTACCTACATCAAACTCATTTTCTTCATCCAGGGATTCTCACTGACTCTCAATAAAGGCTGAGTTCCCCTAAATGCTCCTGGGCAGAAATCTGCCTCGTCTTCCCCACTTGAAGCCACTGCTTTGAAGCAGGCCATCACTAGTACTGCCTCAAGAGAAGAAACAGACTAGAGTCCGTTTTGCCTGCTGTAGTTGAAGTCAGCATCATCAATCTGGGACTCTGTGATGTTTGATAGTTTCGTGTGTGTCCTCCCAATCTCTTCAAGGGCACAGGCGAGCGAGTCAAGATCTCCATCCTGTTGATGACGAGCTTCCCAGAGGTTCAAAATGACAGCGGAGGGGCTGCTTTGTGTAGCAAAATATGACAAATTCCTAGATGAAATTAAACAAAGGAGAGATAAATAGGAATGTTAAGACAAATGATCTCTGTAAAGGAATCAGAGTTAAGCTTAAAAGTTTATTTATTTATATGTATACATTTGGGCTTGTTTTTGTTCAAGTATACAACATGAATGCAGGCTCCCTAATAAGACAAAGAGGGTGTTGGCTCTTCTGCAACTGTAGTTCCAGACAGTTGAGAGTTGCCATGTGGGTGTTGGGAACCAAACCAAGGTCATCTGCATAGCATTAAATGCCATTAAATGCTAAGCCATCTCACCAGCCCCTAAAATGACCTTTAAAGGGCAACAATAAAATAGTGGTAGAAAGTTACACAGAGGTAAGCCTGAGGCAGTCTGGTTTGCATCCCAACACTATACTACAGCTATACATGGCAATGATCCTGGTGGTTTCCTCTTTTGGGTCTTCCCATGGTCCTTCCCTTTCTTAAGCTACACATGTGAAAATATATGTATGTTTCCCTGTTTCTTGTTCTCTTGAAATGTTCTTTTACACTAGTTTATATGAAGTAAACTCATTCCTTGTTTTTCCAATATTTACCTCCCCACGTCCTTGACAAATATAAGAGCTGCCAACGTTTTGCCTTCAATTTCTTACCACTCCTCCTTTGGTGCTAAATGCCTACTTCCCATTTTCTTGGCTAATTAAACTGCTTATAGGGTTTTTTGTTGCCTTAGGTATTGGTGCTATTATATATCTATCTACCACTTAAATCTTAGTGGATCAGAAATTCTCACTTCAATATCTCCAAATGACTAATTGTAAGAACTAGTATTTGTGTTCCTTTTTCTGATTCTTTGCACTAGGATGTTTGTTTCTTAGCCTTCCTCTTTGTTGTTTCTTCCCTTGATAAACTCACCAGCTTTTCCATTCTACTCTAGGGGATAGACTTCACTTATATATTAGCATGTCAAAATGTATATCACAGCAAAGAACTTGGAACTCTGTCTCTAAAATCTTGAGTACATACTGCATTGCTACATTCTATTTTCAAGTCATAAGAAGTCCTGTGTTCATGTCTATCATAGTATGACCTCAATGAAATATGGAGATTTTACACACACACACACACACACACCACACACACACACACACACACTCTTCCCCTTCATCTAATACCCCACTCTGTCTTCATTCTTGACTACAAAACTCTGAAAGCTAGAGATCATATTTAATCATTGGCCGAATCTTCCATAGCATTTATCATAATACCGTGACAGGCATTTATTCAACATCCATTAGCTGACATTAACTGAGTAATTGATTCTTACATGTCTTTTCTAGATGATATAGCATCTTCAGTGAAAGAAAAAAAAATGAACCCTAACCTTTTGGACAATAACTTTGCTATGATGAGGACTAAGACAGCACAAAGGATTAAAGGTCACTGTTTTTCATGGGGACTTCTAAAGTAAGGACAGAAAAATGTCATTCCCAATGAAATTTTAGTGTTTTGGGAAGAAACTGTTTGCAGAACACTTTTTTTGAAGAGAGCAGCATTTTCTATCAGTATTCCCAGCATATGATCACAAAGTGGGCTCCTGGAAAGGGCAGTTCACCAGCCAAGATGAATTTCCAATCATACATGACGACTTATAGGAGACACACACATAGTTTATATACAACTGGTTATTAAAAAAAAAAAGCATACAAAGCAGAATTATTCCACAACCTTCAACTAAAAATAATTTTTAACAAAGGAAGGGACAAGGCCAGCTCAGTAGCATTGACACTAACCTCCAGTTCCTTCAATGTTTTCGTGCCTTCCTCTGCCTGCTTCCTGATCTTCAAGCCCCATTCACTGGCTCCACCTACAACCCAGCTTTGTTTTTTAAAAATGGTGGTAACTGTCTATGCTAACAGAAATAGTAAATGCTGCTTGAGTACTTTGGAAGGATTCTGGTTCTTCTTATTTAAGAACTTTGAGTTGCGTATTAACACTTTCTCCAGTCTGCAGGGAGATATTTCTAGAAGTTGCTGGCTCTCACTATATCCCCTTTCCTGAGGTTCAGGCAGTTCAGAACTAGAACAGATAGTGGGAAAATGGGCACAAGCTAGCAAGTGTGGCCATTCTTTCCATATCAATTTTTGGAAGGAGTAAAAAGTTTTGATGATCTCCAGTGTTGTTAAACAGGCAACAACCACAGGCTGAGCTGTGGCTCAGTGGTAGAGGCTAGCCTAGCCATGGCTGGATCTCCAGGACTCCTCTTCCCACAAACAAAATATGATCTGTAACCAAAAGAGCATTAGCACCATTCCTGTTTTACTCAGGGCCGCTGGTGTTTTGCTTTTTCTATAAACAACAATTGACTTTTGTACTGTGACTGGAATCATAATGATCCCAATGCTCTACTTCAGATGTTGTCCAACCTACAGAGGCTAGATAGTAAATAGTTCTGGCTTTGTGGACCTCAGACGGCCTGCCTCTCTGCTATTGCTGTGCTCTACCATGGCACTGCAAAAGTAGCAACAAACATTCATGTGAATGATGGCTGGATCCTAGGAAACCACTCTGGAGTAAGGCTGAAATCTGATTGTCCTGTTCTTTCTACCTTTCTTATAACATTACTGTCTCTGTTTTCTCCTTTGATGCATTTATAAATTAAACAAAAATTTTTAGCCAGATTTGCCCTGGGACCACTGTGTTATCTCTGTCCAATGCTCTTATGACTTAACTAGATGTCTACAGTCAAGAGCTAATTCTAGCAAATTAAGACTGAATTTCCTGCATTGTGTTTCCTTTGAAAAAACAATCTAGATGTCCAGGGTTGCTGAGCCCCAACATCCTGATTCCCCAACATCTGATCAGACTGCAGGACTCTAAGACATTTAACCAATCACATATTTAGGGAATCTTGACACTTCAAGATAAAATCTGTAATGCTTAATAGTGAAATTCATCAAGCATTTGGTTTTTGGGTGGGAAATCAATCTTAAAAATATCCAGGAGCCCACATTGCAGAGGAGTTCTGTATACATATCCCAGAAAAAGCATTACAAACTAGACGGTGCCTGCTGTCAGCTGCATGGCTCTGGGAAGCCCTGTGAAAGTGGAATAGGTACCCAGGGCTAAAGAAACTGAATGTCTAAAGGAGGCAAAAATAAGTCTCCTCAACTGGCACAGATCTCTGAACATACTGTAGCAAGTGAAATGTGCTTCTGGAAGTAACTTTTAGACTTATTCTTTATATTTACACAAACACACTCAGTATAATACATATACATTCCAAGTTTCCATTTATTTTAGTACATATAAGATTTTATTAGTCTTAATCATTTTATTTGCCTTGCCAATACCAGAGTTTTGAAAAAAACTCTGCTTTCTTGTGTATAATAGAAAAAAAAACTATAAAAACTTAACTGAACTCATATTGCAACCGGCTATCTTTAAAAGATAACGATGTGGTTTTATGGGGTACATATATGCAAATGCAATGTGATTTTTTTAAAAGTGTTAGGATATGGATATAATATATATATATATTATATTTATATATATATATGTGACTTTCTTTATACCATACTTTTGAAATTATTCAGATTCTAATATATGAGTCCCATTTTTCCTCATGGCAACCCTGATATATTTGGATACCAGGTGGTAAAAGCACAACTTTATCAAACATTTCTATAGTAAAGCAGGAATTCATGTTCATTTTAAGCAGCTTCCCAAGAAAGTCTTAACCAAAGAAGTCTTGGTTCCCTCTCCCTGTTTCTTTCTTTGTCCCTCCCCTTCCTCTTTCTTCTCTCTCTCATCATGTTGTTATTCTCCACCCCCCCCTCTCTCTCTCTCTCTCTCTCTCTCTCTCTCACTTTCTCTCTCTACCCCTCTCCCTTCCTCTTTGAAATGAAGTCTAAACATTACCCTAAACTAGAAATTCTAAATGTTCAGAAGTATTGCTGAAAAAACCATTTTCTTTCTCTACAGAAACATGTTTATTATGCTCATTTTAGAGCCCTCAGATTGTTAAGCTATTCACTAAAGTTTATAGCTTTTACCAAATCCGACCAATTGAAGTAATTTAGATAGCTAAGATTACTTGTGGTGGAGCCAGACAGATGTCATTTACCATGCAGACAGAAGCTCTAACCACTGAACTGTGAGGTTAATTTTAGAATCTTCTAGGTTTCTAGTTCAAGTCATTTCCCTAGAGCTCTAGACTCAAAGAGCTTCATCCTCTCTTGGATGCTCTCCAAGTACGCACAATCACTAAGATACCAGAAATTATGGGCCACACTAAGATGATGAAACACACACACACACACACACACACACACACACACACACACACACATATATATAAATTTGTGTGGTAGTGATGGTTTATGAAATTTAATTAACTGTGTATTGTTGAACATTTGATTTTTCTATATACCTGAGTTCCTTTTTGTTTTGCTTCTGTGATTAATTTCATCTTTTAGACTTCCTCGTGACCTGGCCACATACATAATCTGGAGCGTCTGTAGAAGGCAGGGCCAAGATACCCTGACCAGTATCACGTGTTTATCATGGGCCAGCCAACTGATAAAGCCACACTTAAACATGCAATCAACCCACTTAATTTCCAAAGTACACCTTCCAACTTATAACTGTGTTAGATCGAGAATGGAATTCAGATTAGTTTCAGAGGTTTTGGAAACACTTACGAAAACTTCTTTGTTATTTAAGGTATAAAAGTTGATGGCAAGGAAGAGTTTAAGAGACTATAACGGAATTCCACCAGATAGGGTCATCATAATTAGTATAGCTCATGGTTAGTTCTACTGAAGAAACCCTGGCAGAGACAGTACAGTGAAAGCTTCCAGGGGGTCTAGAACAATCCCCAAATGCAAATATTTTAGAGAGTAGTTTAGCTCTGCACACATTCTCAATCATCCATCAAAGATTAAGTTGATTGCAGCCCTGGAGTAAGGGGAAGGCTGGTATCTGAAGCCACCTGAGCCCCAAGGAATGTACTGAAGGCTATCAAGCTCACACTGTACTTCCTTAAAACTTTTTTTTCTAACCCTCATACAACAAAGCTTTGCCTTTATTCACATATGGCTGGGCTCCAGGGACCAATATACCACCCTCAAAAGGTGTCAGCTATTCCTATAATAAATGTGCCAATGAATGTTATTCTAACATACAGCAGGGGTCTGCATTTGAGCTATATCCAAATATCCTTAGCACTGGAGACTCTTCTACTAGGTATAGGCCATAATTTCATTCAGGATTGGGGCTTCCAACCAATACTGTCAGCCAACTGCATCTGTAACCACAAAGGCAGCAAGTGCAAGTTTGTTTACATTCTAAAGATGAGGAAGAAGAAGAAGAAGAAGAAGAAGAAGAAGAAGAAGAAGAAGAAGAAGAAAGAGAAGAAGAAGGAAGAAGAAACTTGTATATTTATTTCAACCTTGTTTATGCTACTAAAAAGCTTATTTTAGGACTATCTTCTTTTATGAAGAGTTTATCAGTAAAATAAATAAATAAGGTCGAGCTGTCTGATACATTGGAAAAAAATTGTTTCTAGAATAGTGCATAATTCTACTGTATAGTATAGAATAGGGAATTGAAACGCAATCCTAATGAAACAATATTAGTATCTCTGCTATCATCCTAATTGTTTCATTTAATGAAAGCCTCTTATGTGACCCAAAGCAACCCTCCACACAGTTCTTTAAATGCAAATACAAGAGAAAAGCCATTTCTACTGAATAACAGTAATTGGATAGATACATCGGAACCATTTGCTCTGCTCATCAAGTTTCCATCTCCAAACTTCAGGCTAGTAGGGAACTCAAGAGGCAGCAAAGCCACTGTCAAGGTACAGCAAGAGGAGTCTCATGTATGACTACTACTGAGTGACAAATTTTGTAGGTCAGATAAAAGAACGAGAAGGATAGGGACTAGGGACAGCTGAAGACAAGCTCATATCCGCCATGCTAGTTTGATCTTCCTAGCCCCTCCCAGAGTTCCTTTCTGCCTAATGTGTTTTATGCTCCTGGAAAGAGAGACAAGACTGGACCTTCACTCTTTGGATAGTGTATAGAAGACCCTGGGACTAGAAGTCTCTGTGAGCTGCCAAATGAGTACATAGCTAGTTACAGTCTGGTTTTAAAGCTCCAGTTTCACTCCTCCTCGGATGCACATGACAATTTCTGACTTTGGAAACAAACAATGGCAAAGGCCAGCAAATCAACAACTGGACGTTACTTTGAGTTGGAATATACCCATGGGTAAAATAATCCAACTTCAAGTCATTTTTTTTTTCTTCAATCACAATGAGACATATTTGAGAATCCTGAGGGCAAAGTAGGACTACAATGTATTACGAAAAAAGCATTCAGGACTGACTGTCAATGAGGGAAGGGTAAAATATTTAGACCTCTCACTTTGCAAATGACTCAGTATGAGCTTAAACAATGCCTCTACTATCACTGAAAGGAAATGTGATCTATGGGACAGGCTGCTAAATCAGGTGATATCTCCACTGTGATTCCACTTTAAGTCATCATCTACAGACACACAAACATTATTAGCTTTTTCAGTAGTTTCTAATGCTGCCTCTGAAGGGATTCATTCTGGCTGGCTGGCTGTGGGGCTCTGTCATGTCCATCTCTTTTAGCAAAGAACAGTGTTTAAAGGGAGAAGCTTACTTCTTCAAAGATCAGCATGAACTTACCAGTGCCTGGAAATAAATAAATAAATAAAACCTGGAGCCATCCCTTTTCAAAGCTGTCCCTTGTCATCGCCCCGTGGCGCTAACAGTGGGAGCACCAGATCATAAAAAAAGCTTCTTTACCATCTTGCCTTCAGGATGGACACCTGCCACTTACAATCCGCATACAGCTTGTTCTCAGCTAAACCTGTCCCCAGGCTGTCTCTTTTCTGCTTCATATCGGCAGGCAGTTTCATGAGTCGTTGACTTCAGCAGAATGAAACCCAAATACCCACGACTCTGCTGCGTTGGGTCCCTCTGGCCTCACGGGCTTTTCTGATTTCAGACCCTGAGTCAGTCTGCTGGACTAGAACCAGAAAATCTGATTTAAACTTCATTGTATTGCACCTCCAGGGACCTACGTAATGCTATTGCCCTGTGCATTAATTCTCCTAGACGTCATGAAGGATTTTTTTTTTTTTTTTTGAAATGGCAGCCATAAAGGTAAAGGAGGTACTTTCTGGCTTCTAGCCTGCAGAACCAAGAAAGCTCCATCTGGTGCGATCGCAGTACATTTCAAAACAGGAACGAGGGAGGAGCTGCCGCTTGCTTTGCATCCTGGATATATCTCTGTGCATCTCCCTTCCCCTCCGTTCTTTACCTCCGAGGCCTGCTCTGGAACTTTGCTACTTTTGAGAATTCTGACAAGTTCTTCTGAGCAGATGAATAGGCTGCCTTCTGACTCCCTGGGTCCTTTCCGTCTACCCTCTGGCCATTTTACTACTCTGCGGCTTCCAATTAAGAGGGTGGACAGTGGGACTGAAAAAGATACGACCTTAATGCGAGAAGACTCTGCTTCTCATTAAAGGTCCTGCTGAAAGCTGTGGAGGAACGAAAACAAGATGTCACCATGCCATTTATCAGCCACAAGGCTGGAGGACTTTCATTAGTTCTCAACTTTTACGGTGCCACCCATGAACCCGACACCTGAAACACATTTGATCTGTTTGAACTAGGTGGCTAATAAGGAATACGTTTCTCTGCCATTGCTGCCAAATTTTCAAATAAGTCCACTATTAGGGAAGGCCTTGGGAAAGACAGTTAATACGATGTAATTTTCTTCTACTTTGGCTGCTTCCTCTCTATTCATCCAGCCATACCACATGCATCTGTTCCCATAGCAACTCAGTAAAGCTTTGGTCTCACAAGAGTTTCTTGAATGTCGAAATCACAAGGCCTGGAATATCTAGTCACAGGCTTCACACACAAAGACATGCAAGACCCAAGAGCTAAACCTCCAGCCTGAGAACAGACCGGCAAGCTGTCCTCTGAGAGGCTCTAACCAGCAGCTGACTCAGACAGATACAGATATCCAGAGCCAAACAGTGGATGGAGCTTGAGGACTCTTAAAGAAGAATAGGTGGAAGGAAGGATTGAGGGCCCTAAGGAGATAGGAACTGCACAGGAAGATCAACAGAGTAAACCAACCTGAACCCTTGGAGCTCTCAGAGATTGAATCACCAACCGTGGAGCATACCTAGTCTACACAGATCTACCTCCATGGGCTGAACCTAGGCCTCCCTGCACATATGTTGTAAATGTGCAGCTTGGTTTTCATGTAGGTCTCAAACATCTGGAGTGGGGGCTATCCCAAAACATGCAGCCTGTATATGGAGTACGGTCTTCAAAAAAAAAAAAACAGTTGTTCAGTTATTCATGGAATATTATTTTTTTTATATCTCTTGTATTCAGTTTGCAACTACTTCAATGAGAATTTTTGTATGTATATTCATGAGGGATATTGGACTATAATTTATATATTTTTGTTGGGTCTACACTTGATTTCACTATTTCAATATTATTTGCTTTGTGAAGGAGCTTATTGTGGTTCTGAATTTTTTTAAACATAACTCAAAAAGTGTTGCTTGTTTGAAGGCCCTATAGAATTCTTGTATAAGTATATCTGACCCTTGGTATTTTGCTTGTTTGTTTATTTTCATTTTATTCTGTTTGAATGCTTTTTAATTTTTTTTGATTTGCTGAAAATAAAAAAAAAAAAAAAAAAAAAAAAAAAAAAAAAAAAAGAAGACATGCAAGAAAAGGCAACTTGCTTTTGTGGCTTGTTTTCTTATTAAGATTCATTTTTCAAAAATTCCCTTGATCCTTGTTGGTGTCCATTCTATTTCTGAGGAGACAGAATGTCTCTTCAGATCAAGGATCAAGGATAGTGTCCTGTGAGAGAATTCATATCAACTATTCAAGGATTATTTATTGAATTTGTCCTAGGTTAACAGTCTTATCTATACATGTTTAACTGTAATTTAGAAATAAGTATCATAAAATGCAAAATAATGTCAGTTTAGATATAGTGGGATGTTGCTGGCTGAAACAGGCACTTTTAAAATATTTTTATTTTTATGTGTATGAGTATGTTCCTGTATATGTATCTGTGCACCATGTGCCTGCCTGGTGCCCATGAAGGAGGGCATTGGATCTCTTGGCACAGGAGTTACAGCCAGCTTGGAACTGTAGTTGCTAGAAACTGAACCCAGATCCTCTGCAAGAACAGCAGTGCTCTTAAGTAGTGAGCCATCTTTCCAGCACTGGAAGCAGATAGTTAATCAATCCTTAGCAGTGTTCTCTATTACATCTCACTAATCATATATGTCCAGAGCAATAGAAATTACAGGCTAAACATGTAACCTTGTACGTTTGTTCATGTAGCAAGTATGGGTGCTAAGTAAGAGCTAGCTCTGTTCACAGCACTGATAGCTGCAAGGGTCATCTATGGTATTCTTCACTGGCTCGGCAGAGTGTTTCATCGGATCCATGTGGCCAGACATCCTATCCTGTCTCATATTCTCACCAGGGGCTGAGCCATAAGTTATTCCTTTTTTCCATGCTCCCTATTCAGATCTCTCTCTCTCTCTCTTCCTCTCTCTCTCTCTCTTTCTCTCTCTCTCTCTCTCTCTCTCTCTCTCTGTTGTGTGTGTGTGTGTGTGTGTGAGAGAGAGAGAGAGAGAGAGAGAGAGAGACAGAGAGAGACAGAGAGAGACAGAGACAGAGGGGCATAGATAATCATCAGCAACACTAACATTTATGTTTGCCAAAGGTAAAGAATGTTTTCAGGACTGCAAAAAAAATTGGAGCAATTATCTTCCTCCATTCTCCTGAAAATCTTCTCTTCGGTGTTTGATGGCTATTACTAGAACCTGTTCAATGCTTTGGGAAGGCGAAAGGAAGGGAGACCAGGTAAAAGTTCATCATGTGACCAAAGTGGAGGAAGCATACCTGCACCTCTCGGCTCACCTTTCTATTCTGACTCTGAAACAGTGTTCTTACCCAGTGCTGTTCTATATGGCAATTATACATTTCCCATGTTTCAATCTAGACATTTTAAGGAGGTTATTCTAACCACGAGAGAGCTAAATCAGTGATCTGGTATTGCATAATAGGAAATGAAGCAGATTCCATTTTACCGCTGCCATACATGTTTGCATGAAGGAAGACGTGTTTTATTTAAGCATCTCTGATACTTTTTGGGTAGCTTCACAAGGATGGCCTCAATAGGATCATGTGTTTGAATACTGTTTCCCCACTTTATGGAACTGTTTGAGAAGGATTAAAAGGGTGTGGCCTTATTAAAGAAGGTATGGCTGTTTGAAGGATGTGTGTTACTCAGGATTAGGTTTGATATTTCAAAAGCCCATGCCTGACCCAGTCTTGCTCTATCTGCCTGCAACTTCCAGATTGGCTGTGAGCTCTCAGTTCCTGCTCTAGTACCATACCTGCCTACCTGCTGCCATGCTTCAGGCCGTGATCTTCATGGACTAACCCTCTGAAACTATAGTCAAGCCACAATTAAATGCTTTTTTTTTTTTTAAATTGCCTTGGTCATGCTGTCTCTTTATATAGTAATTGGACAATAGTCTAAAAGAAAATATAAAAGAAACTTGGGCATTTCTGTAAAATGAGACTGAGCTGAGCCAAAAGATACTAACCAAGTGGTTCAAAAAAAAAAAAAATCTTCCTATTCTGCTTCTCAAGATACTTGAGCATCTGTGTCAGTCCCAGCCTCAGTAGCCTCTTCTACGTTGAAGGAGGCTGGGGTAGAGCTGAAGGAGAATCCTCAGCTCTTGGCAATGTCTTGATAAGAACAACAAAATCTTAAGGAAGCATTACTCAGTGAAGATGGACTACTGCAAGTCAGGGTTCTGGGAAGGACAGACTGAGAGGAAATACAGGACACTACGTGTTCGTAGAAGCTTAGTTCACTAGAACAGTCAGGCCTACTTAGGTAGACATGTTTCCCACCGGCAGCTTCATGACACAGGGACAGAAAGTTGAGCAGTTGTTGAGTAGTTGGCAGCAGATCCCGATTGACCTAACTAGTTCTTATCTAGCCACTTACAGAAGCTGTGTGGACGCTGGATGAGATCCTTCACTTCATAGAACTGACTAACTAGTTCTTATCTAGCCACTTACAGAAGCTGTGTGGACGCTGGATGAGATCCTTCACTTCATAGTTAGGGTATTAAAGATCAAAGCTGGAGAACAAAGGGGAAGGAAGGCAATGCTGCACACTGAATTGAATATGTTATCTGTATACGATTTTGAGAGAGAAGTAGATTATACACATTTACGTTATTCTAATTTCATATTCATTGTGGTAATGTCAAGGTGAACAACTGACATTTGTTGAAAATTCTTTCTGGGCACTATGTTGGAAAACTTCTACAACATACATATCAGAATTCCTTATGTCAAGGGAGTTTCGACAGGAAGCTGGAGATGAGGTATTCAGGGAAGATAAGGAGGTCAACAAGGCTCATGACGCTGGACACTGGGAGGGCAGCTAGCTCAAGCATGGACAATTGATATTCATTAGTTTCTGGGCATAAAGGATACTAAATGTAGTCTCTAGCCAGCGTGGCTTGCAATTTCCCTACAGCAAAAGATCAGAAATACATGCTGTTGCTGCCACATACTCTAGGTCTTATGTATGTTGTAAACGGACAGTTAAACAGAACAAAGTGGAAGCACCCCATGCTCACCCTATAAATCAGAAGTGCACAAGGACACATGGGGACTGTGCAACACCTATCTGTTTGTTAATACTACTTTGAAAATCACAACCTTTCACAATTAGAGTAAAGACAATATAACATCTATTCTATATGCCCATTATTAGAAAGAAAAACTTGTGGATGTAACTGACATGTTATACAGACTGGAATTGACTCCAGCACAAGGGTTTGGAGCAGACATGAGTCCCTGCTGAGCAAGGGTCTCCTCCCCTCCCCTCCCCTCCCCTCCCTCCCCTCCCCTCCCCTCCCCTCCCCTCCCCTCCCTCCCTCCCCTCCCCCCCCCCTCCCCTCCCCTCTTATCCTCTCCTTCTATCCTCTTTTTTCCTCTTCTCTTCCTTTTTCCCACCTCCTCTCCTCCTCTCCCTCTCTTTTTCAACTCACTTGTTTTTGTTTTTTCTACCCACTATTGTTCAACAAAATTCATTTTCTTGATCTATTTTTTTGTCCAGTTGTTCATGTTGACCAGAAAATGAACACGACACAGTCATGGTATTCATGGATGACAACCAAGAAATCTCTCCTCTTTTATACTTCCTAAGCTTGGAAGTGGGCTAAGCTACTGTATTTCCTGTAATTCATATATTTTTTAATGCTTCTGTTTTTGGCATAAGCTTTTGGTTTTTCAAGAAGCTATCTATTCTCTGTGGGTCTATTCTCTGTACATTCATTTTTTCTGGCAACGATGCCTTTGATTTCTTGTGGGATCCTTCATTTGAGGATTCTGGATCCTTTCTAAGGCAGGGAGCAGTATTCTGTTTTTTTCTTGGCAGACACCCAGCCTCCCGACCCTTTCAGATATGAAGGAGTCAGGTATGACTCCCCTTTTACGAAAAGTAAAAAGGGAGAGCAAGCCAAGTAAGGGGGAAAAAAAAGCTTTGTCTGAAACAAACAAACAAACAAACAAAATCAAAACAAAACAATAGTACCAAAGGCAAAGAAAATAAAAATGATGCATAAAACCCAACCTTAGCTTATTTTGGGGTCTAGAGAGGGTTATGGAGAGAAGAGTTTCATTTGTCTTATCCCGATGAGTCAACCTAGACCCCGTGCATACCCGCCTCCCAGCACTTGCTGGTGTTGCTCTGAGCAGCTCACCAATACCTCTGCTCCTCTGAGGTAATGAAGCTGATTAGGGGTTTCTCTGTTTCAGACAGCTCTAGGACAGGATGGCATCAGTGAACCCATGAGCACTGTCACTCTCTGCAGTACACTGGTTGGGTTGTGGTGTCAAGATAACTTTCACTTCACTGGGTGGCAGGTCTAAAAGTTGTCCTAAAAGTCCCTCACTATTGCATCTAGGTGCCCATTGTTGCAGACTGAGCATGTTCCCGTTGGGGCTAAGCAGTGCCTACCATTACATGGTGAGGAGAGGACAGTAGGATATTTGCTGCCCTCTGTCTACATATCAATGTAAGCTATGTTTTAATCATTTACCAGGATAACACAATCTAGGCTTCTGTTTGAGCAACCCAAATAGCAAACCTGGACACAGGGCCAGAACCAAAGTAGGGCCTTTCAGTACTCTGCTCAAAGCAAAGTGAGATGGAGTAGATACGATACACTAACACTGTAGCTGGACTTCATATAAAAATGGGCTAGAAATACACCAAGATCCCAAGCCCACATGGTTGCCCCAGCTCCCTTTATTTTTTCAGAGTTTGCAAAGTCAAAGCAGTTCAAAAGTTGTCCCAAATTACCTATTGATGCTGTTTTTCTGTGCTAACATCTGCCAGTCCTTGCCTTTGGCATTGGGGGTATCAAACGTAGCGCAGATCCTCTGTCTGATGGAATAGGGAATTTTGAAGGCTTTCGGGCCAGTCTGTGCAGGGTAAGTACTGTCCTCTTGTGCGAAGAAAGTGATGGTTTCTCGTTCACTCTATAAACAAGATAAGTGATGTGTGATCAGGCCCAAAGAAAAACACCGCTGACATTTTTTATTTGTGAAAAATCTATGTTAACACACATGCTCCAAATGCATACATAAAACACACTGACAGGTTCCCTTAGTGTTCAAAATAGTAAAGACCTTTTTTAGTGGCTCATCAATCATGTTTGAAAGATTTACAGTGGCCTCTTCCATTCAGAGATATCATAGGTCACCAGCTCCTAACATCCTGCCCTGTCTGGAAAGGAAAGAATTAGGTAGTTTTTATTTTTATATTTTTTAAGGCTCTTGGATAGATGAAAATTAGTATGAATAAGCCACCTGGTGACAGATTTGGGTTCAGTGTAAGGAATGACCCTCTGGTCATCATTGAGACCAAAGACGAATGGGTTGATCAAAGCAGCAGACTGGGAAGCTGAAAAGGGGGGTGGTGGGGGACAGTATGTTAATGCTACAAAAGTTTGTTCTGTTCCTTACTCCTGAAGTTGTATGGCACTATGCTTAATCTCATGTTTGATTTAACTCCCCTCAATGAGACAGACTCTGCCAGAGACAAAGCTTCTATGAGCTGTGCACAGTGATGGCTGGAAGATGTCTACATGCTGTCTGGCCAGCTGCTTCTAATGTAGAGCTGCTCAGTAAGGAAAACAACCTCTAGGTCACCACAGTCATGATGAAGTCACAAGGAGATCTGGCAGGTTGCAGTGGTGGCTGATAGGTTCAAGTGGACTAATAGAACTGGAAGAATATATAAATATCTGGTAGGATGAAGCCCATAATTATTATATGCCATAAAATAAAAGGGATACTGCTGACATAATTAAAGTACCTAATCAGATGGCTTTGAATTAATTATTTTTCTTTTCCCTTGTGGATTTAACCTCATACACCTTCGAAAGGAGAAAAGCATAACTCTTCTGGAATGTATTCTCTCTCTCTCTCTCTCTCTCTCTCTCTCTCTTTTTCTTGCTCTCTCTCTCCTTCTGTCTCTTTGTCTCTCTCTCTCTCTCTCCTCCTCCTCCTCTTCTTCCTTTCCTCTCTTCTCTTCTCTATTTCTCTTCCCCTTGAAGTTTCTTCCCTTGCTCCCACTGCTTTTGACTGTACTGGGGATTGAATTCAGTGCCTTGTGCAAGATAGGCAAATATACTACCTTTGAGATGCACAGAGTTGGAGGCATCTCCTACTGATGTGGAAGAGGAAGATGAGAAAATTCCCATGTTGTGAATTGCTTGGGAAGGAGATAGATGTTTAACTAGGAGCAAAGAACAACCCATGACCTATGCATACCACATGTAATGAGGTCCTGGGTCTTGCAGAGCAAGGAACTGAGTTGTACTAACAACTTGAACAACTTTGGACTCTAAGCTACAATAAGAACATTTTACTATCCAACCCCTTTGGTTCAGTTGCTGAGATCTTGACCAGAGGACGCAGCTATGCTTGGACTTTTGACTTATAAGAATAAGAACTTTCTTTATGCTTCTAAATTGGTGGCAATCTGTTATGTGTATAAGAAAAAGTAATTCAAGGAGTGTTTTGGGACTAGTTATGATGCTTTAAACCTCACTTCGATGGTGAACTTGTGTGCTGTATCCATCTTCAAGTCAGCACTTGCTTTATTACTGCCCTACATTCTGTTCGGATTTCTGCATGACTCCTGACCTTATTATGTCTTCCTACTGTGGGCACTGCAGTCACCATGACCCTCCTCAGTTAATGCCAGGCTTGTATATTTTCTTCAAAATCTCTCAGCTAAAGGACTGGCTGATGTAGAAGTTTTATTAATGATTGGAAATGCTTTTTATGTTTTCCATATCATCGGACAGAGTAAACCCAAGACACTCGCAGAAACATATCTGAGATGTTCCAAAAGAGAAGAGCTTCATGATCAAATGACATGTAAGGAACCCCATCCAACGGTCCCCTTGTTACTTGAGTTCAACTTACTAGTTTCAGTTCTGTTCTAGTCTACATCACAAAATGATCTTATACAAATTGTTTTCATGCTCATGTTTGGGATGATCTAATAACAAAAGAAGTTTTAAATCAGGATGTTTTAAATTGTTTTGCACTAGGACTCTATACTCCTGGCTTGTAACTCTGAATGCTATAAAATCTTACGTCTCAGGTTCCTAATCAGACCTCCTGGCAAGTTTATAGACTCAACAGACAGTATGAAAGCTTGTAAAAAACCACCCAAGTAATTTGTGACACACCTGAAACTACAAGTTGGAAGTCCTTGTAACTACACCAGCCCCCCATTTTATGGCTTCAAAACAAATATGAACTACACAGAGCTACACAGGTTATAAAAAATCCTGTGTGGGTGACATTAATAGTATGCTTTGGAAATTTATATGGAGGAGAGTCTTCATGGAAGAAGTGTTTGAGTTGGCCTTGAAGGATTGGTAGGCATCAACTGAACAGACTTTGGGCAGATAAGTTCTTATTTCGGCAGAGTGGACAATTCTGTTCTGATATATAGGAAGGTTATAAAATAAACCAACCCGGCTTCTTACTGCATAAAATAGGTTACAAGTAGACATTATTTTTTATCATGGTTTGTAAAAATTTTTTTTAGCCCCTAAAAATGCAAATCAAGTGGGAATAGCTTCCTTATATATTTTCTGACTTTAAGACTACAGCAGAAAGTAAGGGGAGGGAGGGGATCCTAAATGGTGGGGGGGAGGGTAGAGAAAAAAAAAGACATATTTACAAGATAACATGGGAGTCATCCGTGTGAAATGGCATCAAAGGTTTATTAACCTAGGGGAAGGTGGCTTAAAAGCCAAAACAACAAAAAAAACAAAACAAAACAAAACAAACAAAACAAAACAAAAAACAAACAAAACAGAAGTCCAGTCTAAATAATTGCAAGGTACAAAATTTACTTTGGTGCCTGCTATTTGTTGTTGTTTAGACTAATGGATCCATGGGCTGAGAATGTAGGGAATGTATCTTGGTTGGTAGAGTACTTAGCTATCATGTATAAAGTCCTAAGTTTAATTCTCAGCATGAAAAAAAACCTAGAGAATTGTTATGTGTTTGCGTACGTGTGTGCATGTGCACATGTGTCCATGAGTGCTAGCGAGGGAGGTATAAGACTTTAGGTATTTTCCTCAGTTGCTCTCAACCCTATTCATTGAAACAGGGTCTCCCACTGACTGTGGAGCATTATGGCTCCAGTAGCTGAACAGCAAGCCCCGGCGATCCTCCTGTCTCTGCCTCCCCAGTGAGGGGTTAAAGGTGCACCACTGCACATGGCTTTTAACTACCCAAGTGCTGGGAATCTGAGATTGGGTTCTCATGCTTCGTAGTAAGCAAGTGCTTGGCTAACTGAGCAGTCTTCCTTAAACATCATAGAGTCTTCAAAACCAAAACAATCGGACCAGATCTCAGCCTACGTCAATGAACTGGTCAGGATAGTTTGACCCCAAGAATCTCTTGGCAGAGGAAAAGCCACCTTGAGAGCATGAAATGAAGCAGAAGAAAAATGCATTTCCTTTGAAGGTGAATAAAATATATGAGGCTGCATCTAAAAATAAACATTTTAAAAAAATTACTACACTTTAATAAGTGGATCCACTTCACTCTTAAAATTTCCAAACTTAAATATTTCCCCTCTACTGGAGTGACACTTTATGTAACATTTATGATGTATTCCAGAAGACACCTGAGCCAAGTAATAAGAATGCTGTGGTTACATCACATTCTCTGATTGTTTAAATTAAATATGCAGAGGAACAGTAGATTTTCATGCTCTGTACATTTGAGATAAGCGGCCGTTACCTGGCAAGCATAGGGAGTTGTAAATCAACGAGAGATCCCAAGTACTCTGTTTTATAGCAGACAAATTATCCCCCAACTTCCACCGCTTTTGGAGGAAAGATAAGAGAATTGCTTAAAGGGAAAATTGTAACACGCGGGAATCCCATTTAAGTCATTTCTATCAAAAATTGTCTTCAATAATATTATACCAGAAAAAAAAAATGATGGGATAAATTATGTAAGGGTTCTCTCCTGTTCCTTAGAGTGTTCCAGGCTACAGTTTCTAGATAGATGAGAGAGCTGATGTCAGTTGGTAGTAGTCATTATGTAATTCAATAGGATTGTGTTAAGAAGGAGGACCTCACTGCTCCTAAAGATTGATACAATAATTCTGGCCACATTTTATATATAGAGAGAGACTTCATATATTTTATATATATATATATATATATATATATATATATATATATATATATATATTTGTCTATATATAAAAGGATATATATATATATATCCTTTTAACTCTAAAGTAGTATTTATTTGGAAAATCATCTAGACCAACGACATGAAGGGAAATGGCAGGTGTAACCCTCAGCAACAGAATCAAATGTCTTTAATGTGTATGATCCCTACATTGACTTTGATGTTTAATAAACATCCATACCCACAGACAAACATGCGTATATCCATCATGATTGTCCTGTCAAATGTAAGGAGTGGTGACTCTAAGAAAACTCACTCAAATAAGACAAACAATGAAAACTCTGAGCTGAAATGCATAGGGATTTAGGGAACACAAGGAGAAAAATAATCAATGACATCTATCACAAGCTACAAAAGTTCCACATTAATGTGACTGCATATACTCAATAAGTCCTAGGGTCTATGATTCCAAAATCCCCCCGTGTTCAGAATGCCATCTTTCTTTTCCCTGGGAATCAGTTTCTGATCACTGTCCATATTTAGCCCTTTGTTTCAATTTACTATGAAAGTCAAGTCCATTTTTAGGAAAAGACAGCAGTTGTTATTGATCACCAGATGTATCCTTCTTCCAGATGTTGGAAGGAGTTTGAGAGTCAGTTCAATAATGACACTATTAGAAGATGAATTCCACATGTAGGATACACAATCTTTTCTTGACAATAAATAGAATAAACACCTACATACTCCATCACACAAAGATTGATGACCTATGTTTTCTTCTTTTGTGGGTACACGTATGTGCAGGTGTTCCTATGTTTTCAGGTATGTTTATGTATTGAGGACATAGGATAACCTATAGTGTTGTGCCTTCTCAGGAATTATTTGCCTCATGTGCTTTTTTTGTTTGTTTTGTTTTGTTGATTTTTTCTCCTCACTGGACCTAGAGATCATCTAATAGGGTAGGGTGGTTGGGTAGTCAGTTTGATAAATCTGAGTATCTCTGTCTCCCTAGAACATGGATTAGAAGCATATAGCTCTATGCTTTTTTGTGTGTTATGTGTTCTAAAAACTGAGCTCAGGGCATCATGCTTATATGGTAAGCACATTAAGGACCAGAATATCTCCATAGCCCTGATTTCTTTTTTCACAAAAAGAATTTCTCATCACTTATTAACAAAATTACTGGTTTTGAAATGTTTGCCAAGAGTGAGCTCCCAAATTGAAGATTTGTATGATGGGTCACCATGAGGATCATTTGGGCTCCTGAAATAATATATGTAGAGACTTTGAGCCTGAAGTCTGGTGTCTCAATTTGTACTGTGGTTCCCTGTCTTGTCAGTTCAATGTCTTTGGACAAGAAGGGTAATATAAAATCTCAAAGATTTTATGTACAATTGAGGATGCAGTGCTAATTCATCCTCAGAGCAGTGATGGTTATGTGACCAATATGAACCAGATGAAACATCCTGAAACATAGGGCCTTTCAAATGTCATCCATTGTCTTCTAAAACAGAAAATGCTAGTAAATTAGACTTGCCTAAGGTTTCCTGGGACTGGGTCAAATCCTAACAACAACAGTTTAGGCAATTAATAAACCAATCCGTGACAGAATCAAAAGAGCAATAAAACATTGAAAAGCAGAAGCCTGTGGACTAATAGCCATTAGTGGACTAATAGCCATCACTCAACAAAGTTTTCTTATATTGATACTTATTTTCTGGTATCCAGAGATATTGCAATGACATCTTCTTGGTAGCTAAACATCACTGTAAACTTTGAATCATTAGAATAAGGATAAACAACAAATGGTAGGAAGGACTGGATTCCTTGGCTAATTTATCTTTGATGCACTTTACAAATTTAGTTAAGCAATAACAAAAAGTATTAGGGTGGGCCAACCCTTTACAATCCTTCTATAAGTTTCCTGTAATAGCAGAAATCAAAAACACAGCAACCAGGTATCCTTTAAAAACAGAGTCTTCAAATCTAAAATGTTTTGACCTATTATGAGGCACGTCAGGCTTCTTCTACCCTTTGATGGGTGCAGCTGAAAATTAGGTGTGTCTTTTTGTTTGTTGGTTTTCTGTTTGTTTTTTGTTTTGTTTTTATTTTCTTTTTCAGTTTGAGAATCCATGGCTGGGGAGGTCATAGATCCCGGAAGGGAACTTGTACTGTTATTTCGCCAAGTTGTCATGGAGACAAACAGCATTGTAAGTATTTCCGTTTCTAACTATAGACAAATATTACATAATCAGGAAAGCTTCTTTGCAGTGAATGGTGATAAATGCAGACTCATGATTGTTCATGGTGTTAAGGCAGGTAATGGAGACGAGTGCTCATCCCTAAACAGGGCATTTGTACTACTCCCTCTAAGGTGCAGAGATATCACAAAGGAGCTGAAAGCATGCAAGGGCTGGAAAACAGAAAGAAAGGGCGATGAAATGATACAGCCATTGTAAACATATCTCACACCAGCCTCAGTTGCCTTCCTGTTCAAGACAGGGTCTGTCAACTGCCAATCACAGGTTGGGGAGGGATTCACAGAGCATTACCCCTGCCTGCTGAACTATTATTGGTTACTGACAGGTTCTGGGCAAGAGTTATAACTGTTTTCCATTGTGTGTCCACTAAATGAACACACCAGGCTCCAATGGACAGTTCCAAACCTGTGGCCACAAAGATGGCCCTGGTTAAAATCAGTGGGTCATAGGACAAAGTTATGGATGTGGGAAAGAAACTTTATGGGGAGAGGATGAACGCAGTGGGAAGGGAATAAAGAGAGTTGGGGATGTGAGAGTAACCAGAATGCATTGTTTCTGCGGTTCCCAGCCTGTGGGTTGCGATCCCCATGGAGCCCTCATATCAGATACCCTGCATATCAGATATTTATATTACGACTCATAACAGTAGCAAAATTACAGTTATGAAGTAGCAAGTAAAGACAAAAACAATTTTTATGGTTGGGGGGTCACCACAATATGAGGAACTATATTAAAAGGTTGCAGCATCCGGAAGTTGAGAACCACCTCAATCTATGTATACATGCATGCGACTGTCAGCAAATTTAATCAATTAAAAAAATACTAAAACAAAAAAATTAAAAAAAAACCCACTTCATTTAACCTCAGTATGAACTATTACTAAAAGGGTTACATTCTAAAAAGAAAGTAATTTTCATATAACATTTGTTGGTGTTTTTCTTGAAGTGTATTAAATTACATATGCCAGGACTGTTCAAGAAAGAGTTCTAAAAATAGCATACCCAGATTTCAGGATGTACTTTCCCCATCAGAGCTGCTTTAGCACTAAATGCTAATTGGCAATAATGAATGCAAATAGCACACATACAAGTCAGTTAAGACAGCTATCAATTGTAAGACATGATCCTCAGGAAAGCTACCCAGTCCTCAGGAAAACTATTGGGGGAATTAGCAATGCTCACTTGGCATAAACAATGAGTTAAAGCAAAAATGCAAAGAAGTGATAATGTACTAAGTTACACATTCAAAGGGGGAAAAACTGGAAATTGAGTTGCATGTACATAGATGTGTTACATTTGCAGACGAGGATAAATTATTATCTCATTAATATTTATAGGCTGACAAATACAGATGTTAAAATTGGTGGGTCACAAAACAAACAAAAAAGATACAGAGGTGGGAAAGGGAGTTGGTGGGGAGATGCTCCAAACACGAAAGTACGCAAGACGACTGTCTTTTAAAACACTGCGATGAACCAGTTGAACAATAACCTGGTGTTGATGCTCCCTCCACACGTGTCTGCAGGTATCCCAGGCCCGCTGTGAATTAGGAAACTGAATGTGTTTTGTAGAAAAATACCTGTACCTGCTCCTTCTCCAAAAGTCCCTCTACAGAGCCTTGATTAGGTTCTCAGACGGGTTGAGGTTCCTTGCCCAGTGGAAAGCTTGGCTCAGTTCTGAGCCTGAGGAAGTTTGTTCTTCCTTATTGGTAATGAGAATGAAAGAGTCTACATTGCAAAGTTCATAAGAACCTCAATGATAAAGCCACAACAGGTATGTGATCATTATTCCCACCAGCATTTAGGAGGGGAGTCCAAAGACCTGCATCCCGGACTTACCTCTAGGATAGATGTCTGCACTTGCAGGATCTGTTCATGGCCTTTGAGCTGCCGAATGCAGATTTTGCAGGACAGCTGGGTGGTGGTGGGCGTGTAGCGCTCCAGGGAGAAGGCACAGTGCAGTGGCTGCCGGTTGCTGCTCCACACTCGGGAGAAGGGGACTTCCTGCAGAGGGTGGGCAGTGGGGGATGGAGAGGAAAGGGTGTGAAAAACAGAGCCCTAACATTACCAGTCATGAATGATGGGTAAGGAAGGCACTCTTGGCAGAACGACCTAAGACAGGCTCAGTCTTGTTTATGAAATAAAAAAGGGGGAGAGGCGGAGAGTTTTTGGGGCTGCTTGGCAAGAATCTGACATGGGCTAAGGACAAGAAAATGGGCTGCTTGGCAGGAATCTGACATTGGCCAAGGACAAGAAAGTAGGCTTCAGGCAGGGATCTGACATTAGGCTAGAACAAAGAAGTAATTTCAGGCAGGAATCTAAATTTTAGACTAAAACAAAGAAATAGGCTTCAAACATGAAAATGACTTTGGGCTAGGACAGGGAAGTAGGCTCAGATATTTTGGTCATCCTGATGAGCCCTTAGAAGCAGTGATCATAGGAGTGTTCACAGAACTTTGTTTATTGCCTTGCTTGTGTTTGCTGTCTTGCTTGTTCCTTAACTATTTGCATCTATTGTATTGCTAGTTCCTCAACAGAGAACTGACCTTAATACTTGTAATAAAATGATATAAAAGTAAAAAGGAGGAGGGGGAAAGGATAGGGGGCTTTTAGGGAGGGGAAAATGGTGAAAGGGGATGACATCTGAAATGTAAATTAATAAAATATCCAAAAAAATTAAAAAAGCAGAGCCCTGCTTTGAGGAACCACAACAGGAAAGTCTTAATCACAATAACTATGATGATGGTGATGATGACGATGATATTGTAGCAAAAATGATTGCTTAAGTAACTTTGGTGGAATTGTAGAAATAATGTTTCAGCATGTGCCAGGCAGCATAGAAGTAATTAATGTCAATTCCAATCGATAACATTTGAATTCCTAAGACATGCTTCAAGAGCTCAGATTTTACACATATACACACACATACACACATACACACACCATAGAAAAATCACCATTAAAATTTAACCATTTTTTTCCTCCTTAGAAGGTTCCTGTAGTCCTTCCCTCTATATAAACCTGGAGTAGAATGGTACCTTCTCACCTAAGTAAGAATTATACCAACAAACTGACGACCAGAATTGGTTGCCCACACCAGAGACTCATATTTGTGTAGGGACAAACTCTGCTAATGTATCCAATACAACTACACACAACTCTGAGAGGGAAATGAACATGCATGGCACCCAGAGTGACATAGCTGTCTAATCACCTATGCATGGCCACGAGAAAGGTAAGATGGAATGGCTGAACCCTACAACATACATGAGAAATAATAACAATTTATTATTCCATCCTCAAGTGATCGATACAACTCGCTGGCAAATAAATGTAGGTTTTACTAAGTAAGACTGGGAACTGCTCCTTTTCCTAATAGTAGCTGGAGGATGCAGGCAAAGGCAATATATCTATATCTATATCTATATCTATATCTATATCTATATCTATATCTATATCTATATCTATATCTAGATCTAGATCTAGATCTAGATCTAGATCTAGATATATACTTCTTAGCCTTTTTTTTTTAATGTGCTAGAAAAAAAAAGTATCTGCTTCCTACTCAAAGGTGGCTGGAGACTTGGCACTGACCATGGATGCCCAGCTTCTAACACTTCTCAACATCACTTTTACTTCCTGTGTTTATCGCTGCATTAATTTGCTCCTTTATTGCTAAAAATATGATTTTCTGCAAAGCTAAAGCTGAAAGGTGGCAAGAGATGTACGAAGCTTGGAAGGTGGAGACTCTAATGTTGGCTGCTGATAGGCTTGTGGTGTGTTAAAAGACCAAGGCCACCATTGTAATTACTCAATTGGAGGAACTGTTTATTCTCAAGCTCTAATGGTCATGCTATTTGTATAACTTGCTTTTCTAATTTTCTCTAAAAGTTACATAGATCTAAATTGTGGATACCGTTGGAGGGACTGTCCGCCAGGCCAAACAATTGCAATCTTGGCATGTTTAGCTCTGCAAAAGGTTCTTGTATTCCAGTTGGGCTTCTTGACTGTTTATATTGCCCTCAGTGTGGGAAAGGATTGGTCATGAGACCCTCGCCTAAGAATCCAAGTGCTCCCTTCTATCCACTGTATACAACTCTGCCTTAATGGCATGTGGCCTCAGGGAAGCAAGGGAATATAGGCCAAGGAAGGCTGGGTGGGGTGGGGGTGGAGGATTCATCCTTGAAGCTTTGGGAAAGCCCTCATTGCTGCTGGAATAGGGCTATGATCTGTGTTGGGGTGAGGAACACCCACATCCCTGTAAGAAGCATCATATATACCCTCTGTAAGGAAACCTAATAGGTACTCATTGGTTCTTAAGAGTGAATTTTGGCAGAGTAGTATCTCAGTTTGTCATTGGGACCTTAGGAAGAGGGGACGATGTTGTTTATGTCTCCCCTGGGGAAGGAGACTTGGTGACAGACACTTTCTGGTGAAACCATCAAGGATAGATGTATTTTGGGTTTTGTGGTCTATGCTTAGAGGAGAAGCCAAGGTTTGGAGAACACAAGAGAACAAAGATCAAATATTTACAGCTACCAGTCATCTTAGCAAGAATATAAGAAGCACATAGGATTTTTCTTTTGTTGTATTTGCTCTTAATCCGGGGCCAAAGTTAGGAGACTTTCCTCTGAAGATGTATAGAGGTCTCAGGAGTCCTGAGGTATGACAGTCATTTATAGCATGTCACGGTTCCTCCGTCTGAACCCTAGCCCATTCTTCAATCCATAGGTTACTTCTACAGCGTGATTCAACCTCCTACCCACCTCCCTCTGCCCAGTGAACTCAATCCCTTCTGCTTGCACATGACCAAATGTCATCTCCCTTTGCAGGGCTCTAATTACTACATCTATGGCACTGACCTTCATCATCATTCCCTGGATCCCAGGAGCTCTATAAATGTTCCTTTATTTCTCAGGCATTTTTACCATCTCTTTTCAGGGCCACTTAGCAAACTTTTCTCACCCCCTTACACCTCACTGGAGCTGAATGACTGTCTCACACTCTTTCTGCCTCTAGTCTCTACTAGACAAGTTTGGCAGGGTGTCGGGCCTGACAGGAGCATCAAATGGAAATCAGGTGATTGCCATTCATCACCCCACAACACTATATACGCTCAGCTGTAATCATTATGTGTGGTGGTTTGAGTAGGAGTGGCAACCACAGGCTCATGTGTTGGAATGCTTGGCCCATAAGGAGTAAGTATTCTTAGGATGTATGGCCTTGCTGGAGTAGGTGTGGCTTTGTTGGAGGAAGTTTCTAACTTGGAGGCCAGTTTGGCGGTCTTATACATGCTCAAGTGGCACCCAGTGTGACATAAAGTCTCCTTTTTCTGCCTTAGGATCAAGATGTAGATCTCTCAGCACCTTCTTTAGCACTATGTCTGCCTACATGCAGCCATGTTTCCCAACATAATAATAATGAATGAAAACCCTGAAACTGTAAGGTGTGAGCTAAACTTCTGAAACTGTAAGCTAGTCACTTAAGTGTTTTCCTTTATAAGAAATGCTGTAGTCATGGTGTCTCTTCGCAGCAATAAAACCCTAACTCAGACACTATGAGAGACACTGATGTGAGTGACCATTACCTAGGGGTGACCCTTATCCCATGATTCCTTTGCTTGGGGTTCACTGCCAACCCCAATGCCTCACATTATAAATCCAGCTTTCTGCTCCGCCTTCTCAGCCCTCAGTCATTTCACGCCCTGCCCCTACTCTCTATATTCTCACTCATACAATCTCTCACATTAAATATCTTCTCTAAACCAGTTGGTTTTTTGTAGAGATACTTTGTATGACTCCTTTAGAGAAGCCAACTATGACACAGCTGCAAGATTAATGGCTGGGTTTTACATTACAGCATAATGTAAGCCTAGGGTTCCAGGGTTACACAGAGTCAAGTTCAAGATCTATCTCCTCAAGAAGATCTGCCTTTTCTTCTGTGGGTTGGGATCTGTGATAATACTTACCTTTCCTTAGACAGTAGTACTGGCCACTTATTTGAAAATACCTCCTCTGTTATGACTTGCTAAGATTCCTGTATTTTTTTTTTCCTCTGAATACTGGAATGTAGGAGATTAATACCCTCTATAGAGATAGTCTTCTTATAGAAAGACATGAGAATTGGCATAAAAATGTCTTCTCTTCTGTCTCTCCATGCCACTGCGTGCAATCAAAACACTTTTAAATCTGTTTTTTAGGACAGTACTGGAAGAATAGCTTTTCCTTGTTGACTTGAATAGCAGCTGCAAATAGTGCTCAACAAAACATTTAAGGAGAATAGAACTGGAAGCACCGTGATTAGTGTGTTTTCAGGGCAATTGTTACTGCGTTCTTTTATCGAGAAAGAGAAAGAGAGAGAGAAAGAAAGAGAGAGTGAGAGAGAGAGAGAGAAGAGAGAGAGAGAGAAGCAATGAGAAAGACAAAAAGAAAAGAAAAACCCATCCTTTCCCCCAAAACAAAACAAAAATCACCAACAATGCTCACTGAGCCGAGAGGACAAAGTGTAGCAAAGTTATGCTCCGTTAAAGAATTCCGGAAATGGTTTCATTCGCGTTCCCATTATAATTAGGTTCCTAGCAGATGGAGAAAATGTAAATCATACCCTAGCAGGAGACAGACACGGACTTCTGGAAGATTCATAGCATGCTGTAAAGACAGCTGCCTTTATCCCAGGGACATGAGAACCTGACTTTGTGTTTTATTGGCAATAAATACATAAATAAATAAATAAACAAATAAATAAATGCTGCCATATAGTTTATCATAGCTTTCCAACCGAGAGGCAACAAAGGAAAAAAGAAGTTGCAATGAAAAGGCTTGAGGTCTCAGGGACCTGTTGAGAGCCAGAGCTATTTTGTCATGTCCTGGGTTGGGAAAGGAGAGAGATGCAGGACAGTAGTACTGGATTACTAATTATGGCAGTCTCGAATCTTGGGAAGAAAACATGGAACAGTGGGTTATTTGCTAATACTAGCACTTAGGGTAGAGGCTGTGGAGCAAGCTGAGTGGGTACCACAGATGGCCCTTCCTTCCTGTCATACAGAAGTTGTATGATAGTCTCCGTGATGGTGATGTGGTGCTCCTGGTAAGGAATGGAGCTGATCCTCTTAAACACAGTCTCAGGACACAGACTCAATTCACACTGTTTCAAAACAACCTGCAATGCAGACTTGCTATCCGACAGGCAGATATTTTCGGACCCTCTCTTAGGCTCATAGTTCCTTGGCAATGCCATCCCTCACAACAAAACCAAATGGCATTTTGGAATCCGTGTCAACTGTAATATATAAATTTGTAGATTGTCCATTTGCAGTTAGAAAAAAATATCAAATAGGCACTTATGGCATCTCCAGTTTCTCTTGCTTTGAGCCGAAAGATGACAAGGAGATTGGTTGAAGAGGAGACCACATATCAACAATAGCATGATTTTGGTTTCTACAACATTTCTCTGAGATAATCAGAGAGAGACAGAGGTCCTGTTATGTTCTAATCACTAAGCCCCAATGAATAGTCATTTTCTGTTATCCATAAATACAATGATCTATGTGAGGTTCAAACGGCCTGACCACAAATTCCCCCACCCCAAAGTGCTTTGATCTAATGCCTGGGACAGCCCAATATTCACTCATGCAATCTGAGGAACTTCGACATAGCATGGGAAAAGCTTAGTGGGTAAGGATGATGGAGAGAAAGAAAGAAGAGAGTGGATGGTAATTTGGGGTTAGAAAAACAATGAGAATGAAGACTTGGTGGCATGTCTCCTGGCACTAAGAAAATCAAACTGTTTCTCAGCGTCCCAGGACTCTCTCAGACTAAGCTCAATTACAGAAGGCAATTTATTCATATGTGTTCACAACCTCCATGGACTCCAACCCATGCTAGTAGTAAAGTGTGTTGGTTGCAACCCAATGTCCTTTGGCTCTAGCCAGTGCTGTTGAATCCTGGGAGTTCTGCATGTACCTGTGCCCGTCTCAGCTTATCATATCCTGCATACCTGGTTACAATTATTGTTGAGGAGCCTACAAGGGGATGGATCTTTCATCCATTGTTTTTTAAATCTTCAAGGGTTAAATTTAATAGTGACTTTGGACTGAGTGATTTGCATTGGACACAGTGCAAACGGGCCCTCGTAATCTATAAAGGTTAATATCTAGGAATTCATGTGGTTAGCAGGACTTTTTTCCAGAATACTCTGAAGTTGGATCTGGAACAAAGACTTTGAATCCTGCCTCCTGGAAAGCAAAGGCCCTGAGGTCTTGAACATCACCAGCAATACAGTGATTCTGGAATCTTCTATCTAGAAATCTGTTGAGTGTGCTTAACAAAAGGGGGTAGGGGTTGGGGCCCCAAGAGATGCTCCTGTCAGTCTGAATGTTCGAATGCCCTAAACTGTAGAGGGAGAAGTGGCTCTCAAAAAGTAAGAATTGTGAGACTCAAATGGGAAAAGAAGGGTCTTATCTGATTTGGGCATTCTGCATTTTATACATTGGGAGCACTGGTGGTCCATTCTCTATCATGGAATGTCTGTGTTTTCTCTTGGCAATCTGGCTGGTTTCATTCTGAATAATTATATGTCAGTGTAAATAAAGAGCTGTGTGTATGCCTGCCTCTGTGTGTGTGTGTGTGTGTGTGTGTGTGTGTGTGTGTATGCACATGTGTGCTTGCAGGGCTTTACATAATAAGTATTGTAAGAAGAAATGTTAAAAAGCCTCACACAACTCTACTGCTTATCCTGCCTGGCATGAAAATGTTCTGCAATTGCAGATCAGTGAGTACTAACAGAAACTATTCCAGGGTTAAAAAATGTCCTGTCACTTGAAGCAAAGGTGAACTGCTTATATCAATGAAGGGAATTCTCAGACTTTGATGTCAGGATTACAAACGTCTCAGATATCTTTTTTATGGTAAACTTAACTAAATAACCTGAGATGCTTAAAAAACTTTATTAAGAGAAACATGAACACTAATATACAAGTATCTCTATGTATCGGTAAAAAGACACTCAGGAGACTTCCTTTTGCCTATGCTTTCTGACTAGGGGTATCCTCTCATCTTGCTCAATGCATTTAGCAGCCAACACTTCTCATCTTGCTCAATGCATTTGGCAGCCAACACTTCACATATGAAGGGCAACAGCTCTGTTCTCAGCCACAGCTATCACTCAAAATCATCACCCTGAGACGTTCTGCTTCCTCTCCACTGACTGTGATTAAAATAATGTCTCACCATGATTGATTTTAATAAAAACAACACAAAATCTTTATTCTTAAGTGATTGGATTTCCATCTTGAACCTAGACTGAGCCATTCACATAGAAGACTGAAGTTGTCGTATAACTTGTGATATGAGAACTTCCCTGCCTCCCACTTTCTAGTCATCTGTGAATTTATGACAATATGTTTCACTCCTGGTGTGTGCTCAAACCGTTATAACACTGACAGCCTGGAGGTGCAATCCATAGAGAAGGCCCCTCCTGAGGTTGCTGGTCACAGCAACGCTGCTCCTGTGAGAAACCACCGGTTGATACCTGGCATGCAGTGAATGGTTTGATCCTCCAGAGGAACGGAGGGATGTCAAGGACAGAGATCTGAAGACTGAATGTATTCCCTTTGAAATGCAACAGCTTTGGTTCTTCCAGGAGCTGGCCACCTTGGTGTCGTTCGTCAGAAACCACTTCCTGGAGGAGGAGAGAAGAGGAAGAGGCAAATTGAAGCATGCAGATTTTTGTAGCCTCTCTTCTGTGCTGTGGATACACACTGCTGTGTAGACCTGTGACACAAACACACACTTCCACAGTCAGACAGAGGGTCACACTTGGGGTTGAAAGCTGCCAAGAAATAGGGTTTTGACCCTCAAGAGACAACTACTCTTTCTTGCTTATGTTACATAGGCGGTTTAGATTCATTTATTTTGTGTGGTGTGGGTATGCATGCGTAGAAGTGCGTGGACAATTTGCAAGAATCTCTATTCTTCCATGATGTGAGCTGCTGAGTCTGAACTCAGCTCATTAGGCTTGGTGGCTATTGTCTTTCCCTGCTGAGCCATCTGGCTGACCCTTGTAGAGATTCTTTCATTAGTATACTTTCCTTATACAAAGTAAAGGCATCATCATGACACCTCAGACATGTACACTAGGTACTTTAGTCACAACAACTCCATTACCTTTCTTTGCTTCCCCTCTCACGGGCCCTCTCTTCCCACACAGGCACTTTCTATTTTTGTGTCTTTTTTTGTTTTTTGTTTTTAATCTAGAGACTGTAGGAGAACTTAGGATTCTTCTGTGTCCTCATCATTTCACGAGCATGATTGTCTTCGGTTGCATCCATTTACTTATACATGCCATTTCCTTTGTTATCATGCCGAATACTCCTGTAAGTATGGAAGTGTGCCACATTGACCTTATCTCTGTAGCCACTGATTAACCCCCAGGCTGATTCTCTAAGTTGCTATTGTGAACAGTGTCCCACAGTACCATGCTGGTATCCTTGTGGTATACTGGTTGAGGTTTCTTCATGAGTGCTACTCCTGGATCAAACAGTATACTTTTAAATTTTCTGAGGAACCTCTGTCCTGATTTCCATAATGGCTACACTACCTTACATATCCTTCCAGGAGTTTAGACCAGGGCTCCTTCTGCCTCTGTTCATATGATCCAGCATTTGTTATGTATTTCCTTGATAGTATTCCTTCGGGCTGCTTTTAAACTAACTGAGAGTTTCCTTAAACTAAAAATTCCTGCTTGCCCCAAAGCTGATGATAATACCATTGAGTTTCTAGGGGTATTCATTGGGTTTCATTTGGATGTGACATTACCCATGGGTTGGCTTCACACAGAGTGCAACACTGCCCTTCACAATACAGGCTGACGAGGTATCTACTACTCTACGGCAATTTTTCACTGAGCTGGACATTACCTAACATTCCGTTTGGGCACAAAGTAAATGTTCTAGAGTGCACATTTATTTGTAGTGGTATTTATAAAAGTTTTTAAGCCAAAAGGCCAAGAAAAACAAGTTCTTTATCAAGTTAGCTTCACTTCAGAAACAAGAAATTGAATTTTCCAAGGTAAACACTCCTGCATGTTTCACTGAGAAATCATTATAATTACACTCATGACAAACAAACCCACACAGGTTCTGCTGAACAAACACTTAATTGCTTCTGAACTTGTTGTGACCAGATTTACATTGATAGGGCAAGTGGAACAGTTAGATAAATATGTATTCTGCAAAAAAAAAAAAATTAAATTACTGCAGAGGTAAGGCTTTCAGTGGCTGGAGATGAGAGCCTGCCCCAAGTCCATTTGTAGACTCACCCTTGACTTAAAGTTTCTTGCAGAGCTGGAAGAAATGCCCGGCTATAGGGCTTTCTTCATTATAGGCTCCATGATGCTCCAATCAATCAGAAAAAAGGACAGCAAGTGGACAAGTAAGCACAAGGTATCAGAGGCTAAAAGCAGCCCCATGGTGTGTCTACCTCCTGCCTTGGGATATACAGACATGTCTTTTTAAGGTTCTGGGAATCTGAGGTACCAGGATTTCACATACTTGGCAAACACTCTTATAAATACTTACATCCTTGTCTTTGCCAATGTTTTGTTTTGAGACAGGGTATCACTAAGCTGTACAGGTTGGCCTGAATTTGTGATTCTTGTGCACTAGTTGCCCATGTGCTTATACATGTGAGTTGTACACATGTATAGAATGACTGACAATTATGTTTCCAGTTTTTATTCTTGAGCAGTTTGCTAGCTAGGTTTTTTTTTTTTTTTTTCAACTTGACAAAACCTAGGGTCCTCTGGGAAGAGGAACCCTCAATTGAGAAGATGACTCTGTCACACTGACTTGTAGGGAAAATGGTGGGGCATCTCAATTACTAATTGATGTGAAGTCTCTAACACACTATGGGTAGTGCTGTCCCTGGGAATGTGGTCCTGGTGTGTATAAAAAAAGAAAGCTGAACGATCGATCCATGAAGAACAAGTCACTAAGCAGCACTCCTTCAGGTGCTCAGCTTCAGTTGCTGACTCCATGCTTGTGGGAAGTCCATTTCCTGGGACTTGGACACCAGCAACAAGCACAGTGACCATGAACCATGATGGCTACGAAAGCACTGGAGATGTGGCAATGATGACTGCATCCGATGTTCTTAGTTAATTCACATATATAGATGTGACCAACAATTACTGTACCAGGCAGATACTTCATGTCATTACGTGCTGCAAAGTTGGTTACAATATACGGCTGTCATGCACAGTGGTAGGAAATGACCAGGGTAGAGATGAAAATTAATCCTAATCAATTCTCAATGACTAGTGGGGTAAGACATGGCATTTTAATAAACTGAGTTAGTAGTTCCTCCATGTGAGATTTAATGAGTGTCCACTGGAGCTATGGTCGGGTTAGTACTGATTATTTAGCTATGAACCATATACCACCAAGCAGTTGACCTATGATTACTATGCTGAATTCACATATGAGAATATATGAATGCATAAATGATAATTTACATGAACATACACTAAGTTCTATATTTATAGGTGATCCTACTAAGGTTATCCCAAAAAAGTTATTTGCCTAAAGGTACATGAGCAGAGACAGAGAAAGGCTAGAGTTGTATATCTTTATCACAATCCAGTATTGGTTTGTACAGACATTCGTGCTTTTGTTACACTGGGCTTACTGTTTTTCTTAAAGTCATGAGAAATTCAGACTACTATCAACTTCTCTATAATGAATAATCTTTCACTGGTGCAAATCATAATTATTAGATGATATTAGTGTATATTCACCATATATATAATTTAATATATTTTATTTAAATCATGTATGATTTAAACTTAAAATGTAGAAAGTGGGGTAGAAATGATGGGGCAAGGTCTCAGTGAGTTAAAGCACTTGCTTTGGAATCATGCGGACCTGAGTTTGAATTCCCACACCACATAGAAAGGCACGCATGGCTATACACTCTGTGTCTCAGCCTCGGGCCTAAGGATAAGAAGAGACCAAGCGCTCCATGTTCAGAAAGCTTAGCCAAAGGTTTTGGGTTAGGTGAGAGAACCTAACTCATGACTTTAGAGGAAGGCACAGAGGAAGACGCTTTATATTCTGATCTAATGTTCACACGTATGTGGACAAATAGATACTTTTCCATATTCATGTACAGAACACACACACAAACACATACAGACACAGACACACAGCACACACCATAAAATCACACATATATAATATATATAGCACACCATACACATACACACACATACACACATACACACATACACACATATATAAAACAGACATATACACACACATACACAAACACCTCATAAATAACATATACAACACCCATATTACACAACACTCACACACACAACATACAGTAATATCCAGCAGACACAATACAGATTTAACAGACATGCAAACAATGCAGAGGAACGAATTTGTAAAATAAATGTGTAGTTACTTAAAATTACCATGTAGTAAGAGGTACCCTCTTAAATGTCTTGCTTTAGGCTCCTTAATTTAAATATAAGTGTAATTATGCTTTGTCTTTTAGCATACTGCTTTGCAAAAACCAGCTATGTGCAATTAACATTATTGCCTAGTCTTCGGCAAAATATTAAGCAATTAGATCAATTCTGAAGCAAAGTAATTATTAAATGAAAAGGTCTAATCATGAACTAATCACTATATTTACATATTCATAAATTTATAGCTGACTTTAGAATAAAAAGAAAAAAAAAACACTCCCATATACAAAGAACTTTAAAAGTGGATATTTTGACCTTGCCAGAGGAGTGTAATGTAGTGTTCACTGCATTGCATTTTTCTCAAGAGCTTTTTGAGAAGCTTTTTGGGGGATTTTTGTCGCTGTGCAATTGTTATTGTTTTTATTATTGTTGTTGTTAAGTTTTAGATATAGTTTTGTATTTTGCCCACCTGGCTCTGAACTAAGGATTCTCCTGCCTCAGCCTGTAGAGTACTGGTATCACAAGCACACACCACTGCAACCAAGAACACATGGATTTGTGAATCTGTGATGCCCACAGCAATACTGAACTCCTTTGGAATCATCTGCAGGGACAACATGGCCTGACAGTCACTCCGATTTTGCCTCCCGTTAAATTTCTCCTACTGTTTAAATGGTTCCGTTAATGAAACAAGAAGTCCTGGTTCTGTCTATATAGGATGTGCCGGAAATGCTCTGATGATGGTTTTACCGGGCCCTCAACTTCTTCATTTCATACTCCATCCTGCAAGCCATCCAGCTCTTGAAGCAGCAGCCAGGAGAAACCGGCACACGGTGACTCACTGAGCTCTTTATGTTGATTTAATGAGACAGCCAGCAATATTCAGGTATGCTTCAGGGATGCTAACAGAGGCAGGCTGAATTTACATATTTATGAGACAAAACTGTTTGAACTTACACACGCATACACATAGACACATTGTGTTGCTGTGCTGTTTTCCTTTAAATGCTTTACATGAACACTATTTCCCGTGGTTGCATTATTGATAAACATAAGAACTACATCTGGAGGAAATCCTTTGAAATTAGGTTCTAAATCCACATTAATGCCAAGTAAGTAATGAGTACCGAGAGGTAGTGAATAGAAGTGCCGAGTGCCATGAAGAGGAAAAATGAGTTGTTTTTTTTTTCTTTACATTCTGAGATGAAGATACAATGAGATCTTAATTCCATGCTTTCCTCATGTCAAACTTTATGGTTATGTGTGTGTGTGTTTGTGTGTGTGTGTGTATGTGTGTGTGTCTGCGCATGTGTGCATACCTGCATGTACACTTAGGCATGCATGTATGTGTATGTCACTGTGTCATAAAATACAGTAACAAAACCAGGTCTTAAATGTAACTCCTTTGAAAATATATCTTGAATTCTCAGTGTATGATGCATCCAAGAAGGCTGTGTGTCAGCTCAGAGGCACAAAATGACTGTCCTTGCCACTTCAGAGGATGCACAGAGAGCACCAAACCCTTTGTCCTTCCTCCACTCACTCTCCTCTCACCTTTAGGCAGCTGGCACTTCTTATTTGTTAGCAGCATACCTGAGTTGATCTAATTTGTGATGAAGTCAGTTTTAGATCTCTTTCTTAGGATGGATCTTAAAACATCTAAGCTTACATCAAAACACATCATAGGCAGCAAGATGGCTGCTTTGCTTTTGTCGTCTGAAGACATTTTTTGCTTTTACCCAGTGTGGAATAGACAGATTAGAATTAAGCAGGGTAGCCCTACAGGCAGGATAGAGGAAAGGAGTCAGGATGGAAAAGTGAGGCTGTGGCTGTTTATTCAACTTCATTAAATGGAATTTTATTTGACGGAAGCACTGTATTGCCTGGCCATAATCAGGTGTTAGCAGACACATAGATTTGGTCTGGAAGCTTGTCTTCTTGCCAAGCTTTTTAGAATTTAAGTGTTCTATGGGAAAGAACTTCCCAGAGAGATATGAATGAGACAAAAAACATAACCATGCCCCTGCAGCAACTTCCCTTCTTGGTGAAGAGCCAAGCTTTAGCTGAGCACATATTTGTTATCATTTCTTGAAGATGAAATAAATACAACAGTTGTCACAAGTGTGTCCTAAATACGATAAACATTTCATTATAGTGATAGTTGAAACAAATTCTAAGATGGGCAATATCTGCCTAAATGCTCTGTGAAAAATTCTATACTAATTTTGATAAACACAAGTTCTATTAAAAATGCCAAAAATATACATCACAGGAAAGACAGCCTTTCAACTGCTATTCCTGAGAAACTCAGATATTCACATCAACAAGGATGAAATTATCACTATTCCTCACCCTATACAAAATCAATCCGAGGACAGGCAAGTTAGCTTAGTGGGTAAAGCTGTTCACTATCAAACCTGATGACCGGAATTTGACCTTCAGACCCACATGGTGGAAGAAGAGAATCAACTCCCATAGAGTCCTCTGATGTCCACACACACACAGTAACACACTGTGTTACTATATGACAAAGTCTATCCTAACCTCCCATTGTCATAGAGTAAAGAGTGTAATGAAACATCAACTCCAAATGCATTAAAGATTTTAATGTAAGACTTGAAATTTAGAAACTGTTACAAGGAAAGAAGAGGAAACACTTCAATACAGGGGTATAAGTCAAGATTTTCTGAACAGGACAGCAATCACTTGGAAACAATGTTAACAATTAGGCTTAAATATCATAAAATTAAAAGCCTTCTGTACAGTGAAGGGAAGAGACAGACTATGGATGTGCTATCTACTTGACAGAAGACATCTAGAATATTCAAAGAACTCAGAAACCTAAGCAAGGAGGAAAAAAAATCAAACAATTCAATCAATAAATGGGCTGAATAATGGAACTAATAAATCTTAAGAGATGAAGTACAAACAGCCAATAAACATATAAAACCATGTTCAACCTCACTTGTCATCTAAAAATGAAAATTAAAAACGTGTTGTAGTCCCATATCACCCAAGTCATGATGACAGTCATTAAGAAAATAAATAACAAGAAATTCTGCAAGTGTGTGAACAAAGAGAAATCTTGCCTTCTGTTGGTGGGTGTGGAATCTAGACCAGCTACTATCAGAATCAATATAGAGTAGTATTTCTCAAAACAAACAAACACTAACAATAGGTCTACTATATGGCCCAGCTATACTACTTTTGGGTATCACTCAAAGGGTTCTAAGTCAGTTTTTCCCAGTGATACTTTAACAGCAATATTTATTAGAGTACTGTTTACTATAGCTACATTTTAGGACCAACCTAGGTATCCAATACAAAGGAACTAAGATGAAAAATGTGATATGTATACACAATGAGCTTCCACCCCCCCCTTTTAGCTGTAAGAAACACAGTGATGTTTGCAGAAAAATAGATCCAATCGGTGATTCTTTTAAGTGAATTAAGTCAGTCTCAGACCAATGCTGTGCCCGTTTTCACTTATGCATTCTAGATTTTATATAGATAAATAATGTCATGTGTGCACACCTGGCATGAAAATACATGGTAAATTGTTGAGAGTAACAAAAGGCCCTTGATGGCTGCTGTTAGCCATCAACTTGACTGAACCTAGAATCCCTTTAGAAGAGCATTACAATGGGAGGCTGTTCAGATCAGGTCGCTCTTGGCCTCACTAGTGGGGGAGGATTCATTTGGGCAGATTCATCTACTGTGATTGTCACTACCCTCAAGGCAGAAGATGCTGGACTGTGTAAGGGTGAAGACAATGAGCTGAGCACTAGCATCCAGGCACGTGTTAACTGGTTTCTTATGCTGAATTGGATGTAATGTCTGCTTCAAGGTCCAGACACCTTGATTTTTCCACCATGGTATATTCTACCAGAAAAACCCCCTTTTCTCATACATTGCTTTTGTTAGGATATTTTTGTCACAGCAACAGAAACTAAACTGAGAGGGTCTAGTGGAAGGAAGTAGGTGGAGGTGTGAGATAGGGAAGATGAGGGGGCTCTGGGGGCTCATGACATGTTCAACATATACCATAGATTTTTATGAAACTGTCCTTGTGATAAATAGTTCTACGTACATTGAATACAAACAGCAAAAATTGCACAAGTGTTAATAGCTAACGTCTATTATCATGAATTTGTGAATATTTTCCAGCACCATATATATTTATTTAACAGCTTTTACCACATACTTAAAATTAGAAACTAAACTGATAATTAGCAAAACCCAGAATGTCATGGTTTAATTTTTAGTTTTATGGTGTATTAATAATCTTGGACATGTTACAAATCAAATATTTTTCTATAGATGTGTGTGTGGGACTACTATGAGGGTTATAGAGAATAAGCAAACAATGTAGATAGTGTTTTCTCGTTCATACCACTTTAGCTATGAAGTGTTTTAGAGGCTCAAACAGTGAATTGTTGCAGCTTTTTAAAAATGGAACGGTTTAAACAGGTTAGTAACTACTAATGAATATCACATACAAAGCCATAAAAATATAATCTAAATGATTTAAGGTATTAAAGTGATACAGATGATTCTGTGTGGAACGTTCTAAATGCATTACATTCTGAGTGAAAATATAGAACATGAACACCTAACAAGAAAGGAGACAGACAGATAGACAGACAGATGACTAGATGGACAGATGAAAGAAAACAAGGAAAAGAATACACAAAGTAGATGATTATATACTGAATAAGAAGTCTCTTTGCAGAAAACTTAAAGTTACATTTAACTCTATCGACAATTTTAAAAAGTTATGTGTTCCAGGTGGAGGATGTATGTCTCAGAAACCCAGAAGGGAGGTGTGGTCTCTGCTACTCATGACAACTCCCACATACATCTTCCAATAACAAGTGATACCAAGAACTACTTGAAAACCTTCTTTCTCTTCAGTAATTGCACAGATAAAGGTCATAAGTGTAAAAAGATTTAATGAGTGAGGTTCAAAGGTATATCTACTGAGCAACATTTCCTTAAAGCAAAGTTAAAGTCTTACTCACTTAGGTATTCTTGTGAATAATGCAGTAAGGATACTTGGACTCCATAGGGAGAGACCAGAATTTTTCCTACGTCTAGGAAGGGCGGATGGCTAACAGGAATAAATAGTGAATTAGAAGCCATGATGAAAGTGTTCTTAGGACTTCTCTTGCAATGCATATCTATCCAAACATTTGAATTCCTATAAAATCTGGCTGTATTAATGGTAATGAAAATAGATTGGTTAAAAGTACTGGAAATAAATTCTCAAGAAAAATGTCTGTCTTGCTGGTGCATGTATAAATGTGATTGCTGTTCAGAAGAAACTCCAAGGTGGTTGAGGGCCCACTCTGATGGCAATGAGTGAGTATATATCTGCAGGAGCCAGGAGACTGGATGTTCTCTATAGACTCTTAAAGTCCTCTAAGACTCCAGTTTGCTCAGCCTTTAACACCTGGCTGAGTTACTAAGCATAACCTCATTGGAATCATTGGCACATTTTAGACAACTGTTTAGTGTATGTAACCTTTCCAGTTAGTTATTCATTCTTTGTTCTTGAATCCCAGATGACGATTGTGTATTGTCTCTAATAAAGGATTCTCCTTTGTGGGCTGAAGGAGAGCAAATGAGAGCACAAAATAACAATTGTAGGATGAGGAGTAATGCTCCACTGGAACACTTCACAAAATTCTACAAATGTCTGTCTGTCTGTATGTATGTATGTATGTGCCCCTTTGGGGAGCTAAGATTAAGGCTGCCCCTCCCAATGAATTATGTTTCTTACAAGATCGGAATAGAAGGAGGTTTGGCCATGTAGGTTGTCATGAGTCACTTCCAGGCTTATGTTTAAGTTTCAGGTCCTTGTATCTCTTCTATTGGTAAACGTGCGTTTTCTAGTTCAGTGTCTTAAAACCTAGTTACTGAGAAAATGCTCTTCATAATGGACTTAATGACCCAGGACAGGAATAGCATGGATCTGGAATGAGATGTGTCAGGAGAGCTACGCTATTTATATATGAGCAAAGCCTCTACAGCCTGCCCTGCATTATCCTTGCTTCTATTAATAAGCCACTCTCCTCAGGAGTACCTAATTTAAGATGTATCTTACATGATTAAAAGAACTGAAAATAGAAAAGATGTTGAATGACCTCTGCCCTAATAGCCCACTATTAGACTAGGTGTCCTGATAGAATATGACTGCCAGGTGCTAGATGACTTACCATCATTGTTTCCTAACTCCTAACTTCAGTAGATTTGGGCAGTTTTCACACTGCTCTTTATACACCAAAGACCTCTCTGTTCTGTGATTCGTGCCCGTTCCTTTCTTGACCAGGTATCTGTCTTTCGCCTGTAAATGTCATCCATTCATGAAGGTTTGTGAAATGTTTTTTTTTTTAAAGTGTCTTCTCCAACACTTTTATCACATTTGCCTTCATTTTCTAAACTATCATCATACTTTTAGATGGTTTCATAATTAGTAGATGGTGTTTTTGTTGTATATGAATTTAATCTCTACCCCTTCGTGAGGGTCAATTGTCTCATCTCTTCTGCATAGGAGACACAGTAACACAGCTCTGGTTCAGAGTGGTTGTGGGTACTTTCCCATGTTTCTACCAAAGAACCTTCTACTGATACTGGTGTTTAGGAATCTGTTATGGTTTAAGTGAGAAACGTTCCTCCAAGGTTCATGAATTAGAACACGTGTTCCCCACTGTTGGGCACCATTTGGAGAGGTTATGAGTTTGTCAAAACAGATATATCACCGAGGGCAAGCTGTGAGAGTTACAGCCTTGCCCCATTTCTCATCCCTCTCTTTGCTTCCTAGAAATATAATCAGCCAGCATCCTGCTTCCACTGCCATAGACCGTGGGCCCTGCCAGGATAGACACTATCCCTTTGGAAGCAAAAGCCAAAATAAACTCTTTTTCCTTGAGGTCGTGGCAATTTATCACAGTGATAGAAATATAACTAATACAATCATAATTTTCACAGTATACAAAGAACAACTGTAACAAAAAGACTGACCTGAAATGCACAAGGAGTATTGTCCACACAGTAAACTCTCAGGTTGTAGTCCAAGGAGTTACAGGACATGCAGCCAAACACAGCCACCTTGAGCTGCTTTACTGCACAGTCTGTGATTGGCTCTCCTGTGAGGGCATATGTTCCAAAGCTATCAAGCAACACATGACAGGCAAAGGATCCAGGAGGCAGTAACAGGATGTGGATTCATCCTCCACTGACATCACTTCCTATTAGAGACAGATATGTTAAACTTCTCTCAGTTTGGAAACACCATTGGGTCTAACACTTAATATAGATATCCATAAACAAACTCTCCCGGAATATTTTATTGTCTTAAATATCAATGTTAGATGGTTGTTTTCATTAAGATAACAGCTGGAGGCAAGAATGCATGAAATGGGTTATGTACAGTGTGGTGTCCGTTTTAATAGGAATGATAACAAAGATTGCTTTGAAAGTTCCATTTCTAGTTAATTGCTCAATACCAGTTTTAAGAAGTTGAACATTAACCTCAATAAGCAAACTTACATTATTATTACTTCCCCCCCCTCAAGATCTATTTCAGAAAACCTTCTAAAATACCCTTAAGTTGATGCTTATTTTCGCTCCAATACTTTATCCTCTTGCATTTTGCCACAATCATTCACCAGGGACCATTAAGTAAATGATTTGGATAAGATGCACCAGAATATTTCACCCTCTCTGATAGGAACTTCAGCTTGTGTGACTGGTTTGGTGGAGCATAAATCTAACACCATCTGGATGGAGAAGACTGTGCAGAAAAACCGAGAAATGAAGTGGTAAGAAAAAAAAAAAAACTCAAGGCAAAACAAAACACAAGGGGGAGAAGACTACAACATGACCTCTCTATGAACTTTATAGCCCAAAAGCATTCTCCTGTCACAGTGTGAGGACCCAATACATAGCAGGATACGATCTAGAACAAAGAAAATGGACTGGTCTCAAGATACAGCTGGACTTGGCAAACGTAATCCACTGAAGCAACTGTGTATTTTTCTCCTAGAGAAACATGATTTTCTTTGACTTCTTTTGCCTGAAGTACTTCCTAGGAGGCAAAAATCCCAGGACTAGCACATGCAGGTTACTGGGTTCCAATAAAATAATTCACCTGGTTTCATGCAAACTGACTTCAGTTGGACATAAAGAATTTCCCCATTGGACAGGCAAATCACCGCTTTCATTTAAAACAGTAATTCTGCTGAAGCCTTTCTTGGCTTTGACTGTCTCTTTGGCTGTTAGCTTCCTATTATATATTTGCATTCCCTTTTTTGCCTCTCGAAGACTGAGATGTATCTCCTTACATGTACTTATTTACACAGGAAAGCAGTGGGTGATAATCTTCCATGTATTTGCTAATGCTTTAAATGTATAGTAGGCACATATTGTGTTCCTGGATATTTATAAATGTAGCCTGTCTTCCTTAAGCTAAATCTTCATTGACACAGAGTAACGTCAGTTCAGAAAAGGACATGGCTTAGGAAGAAGTCTGGAAACTCATCTAGCAAGAACATAGTCTATATATCTCTGTGGGTAATTACTACTGGGTTCTCAGACCATACAACTCTGGATTATATTTCTCCTCTGTTTTCCATTATTATTTGAAAAGGCTAGAAAATACCTAGAGGATTGTATAAAATGAATTCTGTAACTGCTTGGCAACTAGCAAATGTTCAACAGCTTCGCAGCTGATCTGCTGTAATAAGAATGGTTAATGTTAAATGTAAACCATCCACAGAACCCAATCCCATTTAAAGAATAACACACACGCAACATCTCACCTCCCACTTCCCCTGCTGGGTCCTCTTCTTCAAGTGGATGTTCCAGTGCTCTGAACTGACGTCTGCACAGTGAGGGATGGTCAGCGCAAAGGGCGTTGTGACAAGCATATCTGGAGGCCCACAAGTGACTTCAGGACTCAGGAGGACCTCAGATCCATCTGACTGCAGGCTTCAGAGATGAGAAAGGATATGACAGAGAAGCATGTAAATGAGGGACTTCGAATGAGAACTTACAGATGGGGATAGGCTACAAAGTTGACTACATCCCTTTGTGGAATGACTTGGAGAACAGGGCTTAGCATTAAACTACCCAGGCACCAAGGTTGACTTATGGTTAGACTTTAACTGGTTTCATCAGCAAAAATTGACAACCAGTCTTTTGGAAACAAGGACAGAATTAAAGAGCCCTAAAATGCATTTGCAGAGCTAAGCCCAGTTATCAAATGATCATTCTTGTTAACATTGTCCTATCAATGAAAAAGCCCAAGAATTTGATAGAACCCGGTTGCCTTAATTTCAGATCCCTTTCCCCAAACAATATATCCAGTACTATTTTAGTGCTACTAAATGATGAAACAAGTTATTATGCAACAAAACACTACCTTGAGTATACACAAATTAGACATGATGATTCTGTTTTTTTTTTTTTTTTTAAAAAAAAAAACACTTATTTCTGCAATGTGCAAACATATCAGTTCTATAATATTTTACACTGACTAATCAGTGGAAAGCTATAAATGTACATAATCATCTACATGAGACCTAATTTTCAAATCTGAATTTAAAGCCATTTCACTCAACTCTGGAGTTCAGGTTTTCCTGGGCTGTAATTATTCACAAAAATTTGCCACTGTAAAACCTGCAAACCCAAGTGAAATTTCAGTGAAAGAGCCATACCTGATTGGGCCCCTCTGTCTCATTATATAGCTCCCTTCACCCCATCCATACTGGGAATGGAACACAGGACCACTGAGGCATACTCCAGCCGTCAGCTTTACTCAGCTCTCCCCACAAGCAATAAGGAGACGAAGTTTATATAACAACGAAGTGTGAAAAAAACTTAACAGGAAGCCTACATAATTTCTCCCAACTGCCTGAGTGTTGCGAAACAAGTATTTGATCTCTTACTTGCTTTGCGCCTTTTCATTTGTAAGAAATCTAATGATAGGATCAATGAAGTCATTGCAGACTCACAGATGAACAGTGCATGTCGAGATCTAGGTCAGTTAGATATTACCACGACTTCCACTCTCTCTACTCAGGAAGACATTCAAATGTGTCACTCTGGATCCTAACAGCAAGCCCCTAGCAGCATAAAGTGGAAATTCAGTTCTCCAAGATAAAACTCATTTTATGGTCTTAGGTAGGAGAAGCATTATTTAGGAATTCACATAAATGCTATTAGTTTCTGAATCACATGTTTTGACATTCGTTGGCCTACCTTGAGTTCTTCATGGCCACACTTGAGCTCACTGTCTATAGTTATTGGACTAAACCCAGGTTCCATAACAGAGCAGGATTCCCCCACATCTACTGCATCCAAGACAGAGCTGAACATACTCACCTGGTCATCTTCCCTCCTTGTGAAGCACTAGTCATCTTTCCAAAAGATTATTTTTCTTAAAATGCCTGAATTTTACAGTTCTTCATTTGGAAGCAAAGGATATGTTAAGCTGAGAGGACGCCATGCCTTTACATTTGAGCAGCAAGTCGAGATTGCAATGCTGTGTTAGCAGTAGAAAATACTCTTTGGAAAGCCTACCATGCTATACTGAAAGTTTGAGAAAGAGCTGAAAGTCAAGAGCATGTTCTTAGGATGTAGTGGTGGCCTGTGGCTGTATGACTTACAGAGAGGGTCAAACACTTTTCTTTTAATTGTCACCTACATTCATCATAGACAAGAGAATCAGGGATGCCTACGAGTGACCAATGACAAGCTCTTCTAAGAGACCTAATTGCTTTGGGAGAATCATTCCCCTCGTTGAACATATTGTTCAAACATATGGAAATTTGGAGAATTATTTAATGCCAAATGAACTGAGATCAGCTAATTAGAGGAACCCGCACACTCACTCAGCATAGCAAGACTTCTCTAAGTCATAAATGGAAGCAGGATCACCACTCACAGCCATAGTATGTTGGGTATTAGAGTGCTAGGCTTTGTGATAAGTGGACATTGGGTCCCAACGTTAAGTGTCAAGTCAACAAACCAAAGTTGATATGTAATCCTCCTTCTCTGAAAATTGTATCTGTGGACACTGATATCTCTAGAGTGATGGAACAAAACTTAATATTTTAATTTTTATTTCCATCAATAATAGTAATTTGCCCTTTTGTGACCTTTTCTGTCCTTGGCCATCAGAGAGATTTACAAATATTAATTAAAACCCTTTATTCACTTGGGAAGACATGCAATTATTATATATAGTGACAGAGATGTCAGTAAACAGGCTGTCAGATAAACCACCCTAACTCTTTGACTCACAACTCCTGTGTTCTATGACCAGACAGTATCTTTATTCTATGTTACTATCAAGAGATTCTTGCCAACTTGCTGGCTCTTGTGACATCCCAAGGAAAGATGGGGATGGAGAATATGATCCAGGTTGAGTCACAGATAGTGATTCAGGACATTTAAGGACAAGACGGAGAAAAGCCTTTAATTTGGTGTGGACAAAGACAAAGCTCTGTAAGAAAAGCTTGGATGGTATTTGCATTTTCTCACATTATATAATATATGACAAGGGAGGATTCATGTCCCTGCTAGAAGAACAGCCAACACACTTTTTTTTCCTAAAACTGCTGAAAGCTAATAATAACTGCATCTATTAACAGCAGTGACTTCAGAACCATAGTATGAACTAGTTCACCTCATCATAACCTAGTATGCTTCCTGATTGAAAGCCTTGTTGCCTGGGACCTTTGCTACACAGCTATTACATTGTCTATCTATAGATGCGAATACATATATTTGTAGGAACATACATATATGCCTATAATTTAGATCTCCTATATGTTAAGATAATTTGAGATCCAGGTCTTATCTCTAGAAGGACTTTGCGATCTAAGTTAGCATATTTATTCAATAATGTGTCTATGTGTCAATCAATAGATCATTCTTTAACAAAAGTTTCCCTGCCTTAGGAATACACACTATTGGGATTTTTGAAACTCTGGTTACAGGGCTGGTCTTTCTGCTCGGTCCTTGCCTTCCAGTCTGCTCTCAATTCAGGCACATGCCAGTTTGCTCTGGCCTCGAGGAACTGGGACTATTTTTGCTGCTCTGCAGTGCTAGACATGTCCTCCAGACAGCCATTGGGCTCCCTGTCCTGTTCAGGGCTTTGTGCAAATGACACCCACTAATGAGGCACTCCTTGCCCATGCCCTGGTAATTGGAACATTCCCTACACCAAGAGATGACCTTTGCCTTTCTTTTGTTCAGTGTGTCTAAGGACTATCCTATTTGCTCATTTGTTCTCATGTCACCTCTAAGCTAAGATGTACTTTCCACGAGGCAAGAGATTTCAAAGTTTTGTTCATTATTGCATTTTTAGTGTCCAAACATACTGATGGTAAACACTCAAAATGTTTGTTGAAAAGAACACAGAAGCCAGTTTGAAGGGGCTCCCACTGATCAAATCTACAATATTTTGAGAGTCAAAATAAGTAAAAGTACAAAGTATAAGAACACAGGAAGGCATATAAAACATACAGGAGCTACTGATATAAATTACTGAATAAGGAAAACTTAAAACCAACCAAATACTAAGGAGTAAACAGAAAACCATCACTTCACAGTCACAGCGATTCTTGAGTTGGAAATGATATAAATCTAGTAGGGGAAGAATCTAATGAGGAATTCTAAAGAACTACATAGTTTCAAAGTACTCACCTCAAAGTACTTGCTAATTACAAAAGGCTACTATTGTTTCACATGGGGAATTTGCCATATACAACTTGACACAAGTTCTCAACTTAATATTGACAATAGTTGAAGGACTAGACAAAGCACACCTGGAGACACCACACAATGGTGAAACTCAGCATCTCCACCTGTGCATTCCCAACTTACACCTCACAACTTATACCTCATCGTTGGGAAATAGGAGAGGATTCAGTTGCGAGTGTACACTAGTCCCTCTGCAGGTTTGATTGTCACTGTCATAAAATTCAAAGACAGAATGGTTTCGGATTCAAATAGACTAAAGATAGATGTCGATCAAATGCAACGAACTAGCTTGCGGTTTTCATTTGCCACAAAGAACTTTGTTCATTAGGTAATAGTATTTTAGTAATGCTAATGTCTGACTGTGATACTTATAAACCTTTAGTTCATGCGTACATATCTGCATTTTACTCGCATGTGTAACTACATGGGGAGAGAATACAGCGAAGGTAATACACAAAAGCCCTTACAAACTTCATCACAGGAGACAGAAATTCTGTTACCAGTCTCCAAGTTTTCATTAAGCTGGAAAATGCATTCAATGAATGAATGAATGAATGAATGAATGAAATAGAACAGAATTAGGAGACTTGGGGAGATTTTTTTTCAGAATTCTGTTGCATGAACATAAGCTGGAGGGAGACAGGAGCATTGCAGGTAGTGTTGTCTGCCCTGTGGAATAAGTAGCATCCTCCTCATCTATCTGGGTTCCATTGCCAACTTTGCTAAACTTTGACATGGCTGGTGTCCTGCTTAGGCATTGTGCCTTTTAACTCAACAGTTGCTGATCTGGTACTAGACTTGTAGAAGATCATTTTTTTCAGGACCAAACTGCCAGTTTCAGGGTCTGAGACGAGGTTTTCATTGCTGCTGTCTGCCCGGCTGTACTTGGTAATTGCCATTCCTGTCTTCTTCCTGATGACCTAGATCATACACTAAGGGATTTTTATTCCCTCACTTTTATGCACAGCATCATTCCAGAATCCAGACAGGAGAGTAATAATAGTTTTACTATGTCAGAGTCTTGGTCAATACATAATTAAATCATATTTTAATGGAACAGACATAAAAGATAGGTATCAACTGTAGTACTAAAACCAGACCCCTTAGAACAAAGCTACTTCTAACCTTCTAGAGTTTTTAACCTAGGAGATAAACTGTTCTCATTACTTTTATAATTTTTTTTCCTTTGTATTTAAAACCCATGTTCTGACTAGGGTACTAAATGTTTCAGAGTTTTTTGTGTTATCTTTCCTTGACCACAAATTCCAAAGCAATTCACAGGAGAGTAACATCCTAGACTCTGCAGGTGAGCTGGGTGTTTCTCATTAGTTAATCTCAAATCATGAACTCACTCATGAAAACTTTTTTCTTACAACTCCTATGCAGGCTGCAAAAAAAACCCAAACACTGGAAAGAACCTGAGGTGACAAGGAGCTGAAGAGAGAAGGAAGTGGGCAAATTGCCTTTTTGTTTCAAAAGAGTCTGCACTTTTTATCTTCATGAGGTTCTAAAGCAGGAACGTGGCTCAGAATTTCTTGGGCAGCATAGTGCATTCTATATTCCTGGATGCCTCCAATACAGGCCTGCTCAGTGCTTGTGGAATAGAGACAGGAGCTCCTACTTCTTTTGCTTACAATGTGTCCTTGGCATTAACATTTGAAAATTGTGTAGTTCTTAAGAAAATATTCAAAGAACCTTGCATATAAGAGGACTTGGCCATTTCAGATTCTTCTAATGAGAATTCGCTGTTAGGTATGCACTCAAGTTTTTAATTGATTGTTGGTTTGCTGATATCTGGTTTCTTGAGCTCTTTATATATTTAACTTGGGGTTTTAGTTCCCCTTCTACTAATGGGAGAAGAGTGCCTCTGACCTTTTGCCCACTAGTGGGACCTTTTACCTTCCTACTGGGTGGCCTCATTATCCAGCTTTGATATGAGGGTTTATGCCTAGCTTTATTACATCTTGTCTGGTAAGTGTGGTTGAAATCACTGGAGGCTGGTCTTTTCTAAGGGGAAAGGAGACAGAGAAGAGGAGTGGGGGGCTGGGAGTGGGGGAGGGAAGGCTGTGGTTGGATGTATTGTATGAAAAAAAATATGATCAAATGTTTTTTAAAAAATAAAAATAAAAGAGGGATTTGGCTTTGGATAAATACAGGCAGCCTCCCAAAATGGAGTTCCGGTGCTAGTCAAGCTTAATGCTTAGTGTTAAGGCCTTTGATGCTGCTGCATCGAAGAATGTCCAACAGCAGTGATTTTGCTTTACATCTCCAGTCTGTAAGCAGCATCCATTCTTTAGCCAGGATGGCAGGTTGGAGGTTGATTAGCAAGGATGTGAAATAAAGTCACAGTGCATCAAGCCATTTGTATTCCATTAGTTGGCAAGCAAGACTGAGAACACCGAATTAAAACAGCCCCACCCCCTGGCACAATTCACAAGGGACCAAAGATGCATCTCTACCATTCAAGGGTTTAAAGATTTGGGTCACCCACATCGTATTATCTAAAAGAGCATCACGGGAAGGAGGAGGCAGCACAAAAGGGCAATGTGGAGGGGAGGAGAGTGAGAAGCACACTGGAACAACAGCAATGCATACTGAGAGAGATTAAACTGTTTGCATATGTTAAACGGCTTTCGTTTACACACACATTCGTGGGGGTGTTTACCAATTAATATACTAAAGGAAGCACAAATCATGTGCAAATCACCAGTTCCTAGACACAATTTAAGGCTCATCTTTCATGCAGTGTTGGGCTTTTTAGAAGTGAAATGATGCCTTGCTGTGAAAGAGTGGGGTGGGGAGGGAGAGGAGCGGATCTATGCATCATGCTGCTGTGACAGTTTTTAATATCTAGTAAGTTGTTTATTCATTTACATTTTGAATGGGGAAACAGCTTTCTCTGGAGGAAATGCGAATCTTATTTCATTTTAGTCAGGGAAGACCTAGGGAGAAATCAGGCCCAGTGCCTTCATTGCTTAGCTCCAGGGATGCTTCTGGGTCGAAGGACGAGACAAGCCAATGTCACGTGTCAACTCTGAGGCAGAATTGAAAGGGAATCTAGTACCTTATTAAGTGCCTTTTTTGTGTGTGTGTGCATTGTGTGTGAGTGAGTATGTGGCTGTGGGCGAGTGTGTGTATGAGTGCATGTGTGTGAATGAGTGTGTGTTAACGTGCATGACTGTGTGTATCTACGCTGAGTGCATGTGTATGAATATATGAGTGTGCTTAAGAATGTATGAGTATATGAGGGTGTGTGGGTATTTGAGTGTGTGAGTATGTGTTTATATGCGTATCACTATATGAGTGTATCTATCAATGTGTTTTTGTGTGTATGAGAGTGAGAGTGTGCATATGTGTGTGTATAAGTGTACAGTTATGAGCGTGTATGAAGGTGTATGTGTTAGTGTGTATGAGTGTGTGCACATATGAGTGTATGAGTTCATGTGTGCTGGTGTGGGTTTGGGCATCAGATAGTGTAGGAAGGAACTGTTCTGCAGGACATGTTTGACAAGCCTAGAATTTTATTTTAGGAAACTCTAGTGATTAGATGCCAGGGCCTCATGAATGCCAATCAAGGGCTGAATGCTGAACTAAGCACTGCATCCCCAAAGCACGGGCTTGTAAGTAAATTCTGGCATGAGAGTTGTTACTCCAGAGGGATCTTGGGAAGATAAATAGTAGGGTATGTATAGTGATCACAAAGGGGCTTGAGTGTCTGCCCTGCTATTGCTGTAACACAAACAAACAGCTTTAAACAAGCTTTCCTTACAGGTCTGAATAGCAGAGACCCCACTAAGCTAAAGGATTTCTTGGCCTTATCCATCTTCAGCATTCGGATATGTCTTGAGGTAAGGCCCTCCTTCCCTCTGTTGGCAGGCAGAAATTCTCAGATCTCCCTGACTCTATCTCTCCTGCCTTCTTAAGACCATTCATTGTGCTCATCTGGATAGTTTGCAGGAGCTCTGCTTCTCAAGGTCTTTAACATTATTCATACCTGTAGAATCCCTTAGCAAAAAGGAAGAACAAGTCCAGGACCTCGGAGCATCATGGGGCATCTTTTAGGGAGCCATATGTTTGGAATCCTCTGTTCCTGCTTCTTATCCCATATTATGTCCCAGGTATGGCTTAACTAATCAAGTTTTGCTCCTTTTCAGGGTTTCAGTGCTGCAGCTGCTGGAGCGTTTTTCACTATCTAGAGAAGTGCTCTGTGTCTGCATAAAACCTCATGGAGACCTGAGAGGGTCTGGTGACTCAGCTTAAAGACTATATCCAGGGAGTTAGGAGGTGGATGGTTCATGTCTTCCAAGGGCCGTGTGAATCATCTTAGCATCACGGGGATAGCTTTCCTGAGGGCTGGTGTCTTCTCCTGGCATTTTTATTAGACTATAACTATGTGAAGTGGAAAGGATGATATATATTAAATATCTTAATAGGACAGGTTATTTCTACTTCCAGCATGGGTAATAAAAGGATGGCCATACAAATAAAAATAATTACGGGACGTGGTGCCTGCTCACAATGTGCAATCAAACCCATGAACCAGTGACTTTCCCCTTATTGCATTAAGGTGTACGTTCTCCTCCGCTCTATTAACAGCATTCAAAACCATTGTTATCTTGTCAATGGCATCTTTAATTAAAGACTCCCCTGGACCACTCTAATCACTTCCCATTGTGAACTCACTTGGGCTTCAAATGCACTTTGATTAAAATGATGGCAATTTGTATTGAGTTGTGCTTGTAGGCTGAGGGGGTGTGAGGTAGCAAAGAAAGCAGGGTTTGGTTTGGGGTGGAAATCTTTTCTGCAGAAAAAAATATCAAATCTTAAATCGACAATCGATGTATGAATTTTTTTCTTTCTTTTCTTTCTTTCTTTTTTTTTTTTTTTTTTTTACCTTTTTCTGTATTTCATTTTGGCATTATATTCCAACATAATGACTTGGTGAAGAAATCGTCTTGATTTTTACTGGGGAAAGAAGTATAATCTTCCACTAAAGGTGCATTAACCCCTCTAGGCCATTAAGATACTATTTGATAAATTGCTCCTTTTATTACAGCGCATGGCAAGGTAGCCTGAAAGAACGAATGCAGCTCCCAAATGGCAGCAATTTACTCCCCTGGCACTAGACGAGTCCTGCTCTGTTGTGTTACTTAGGAATCACCTTTCCCCAGCAGTTCCTTAGCCTCGTTGTGGAGTTAATTAATGGCAAATCTCTCAGAAGGGATAGGGACATGCCATCAATTTGATGCACCCAGTAAAACTGTTCTAAAACTAACTTAAAGCAACACAGTGAATCCAAATCCTGGACTGAGCCCTGAGCTAAGAGGAACAAGGACAGTTGCACATTATCACAAGCAAGCAAGGGAAGCCTGGGAGTGGATGGGGATATAGCATCTTCAAGTGATCTGACACTTGTCCTGCCAGGCCAGGCAGTCATTTTCTAACTCGAGTTCCAGCTCACTAGGATTCCACTGTTTGGGATCATACAGTAGACTCTTAATGTATAATCAACAGATAGGAGAATGATTATAAATGGCAGTAAACACAAAAGCATTGGAGGAAGTTTGCTCTTCTTAATCAGGATCTTGAGAGTAGACCATTAATATTTTCACTGTAAATGAAGCTCAGTGGTTAGAGCCCTTCGCTAGCATGTTCCAGGCTCTAGCTTTGAACTCTATCCTATAATGAGTAAGTGAATTAGTGAAAAAGTAAATGGTATTTAATGGTTTTCACGGGAGTTCCTGTACAGGATGTTATTGTATTATTTTTATCCAAATCTCGAAAAAGTTTTAACAATGTGTCAATTGTCTGGAGAAAAAGAATGATTTGCTCAACATTATCCTGGCTCTTGATGAGGCCAACTGGAGCCCAAGCAGTATGAATTTCTATGCTCCCCCCAGTCTGCCATCCCATCTCACTTCTGACAACACTTTACTTTTCAGGCAGTGTCAATGCCTAAGTGGGCAATAGGATCTTGACAAGTGCTGCAATGTTAGCCGTACATTTCAAGGAGCTCTAGAATGGCAGGTAGACTCTTACCAAGAAAGGCAGACTATTTCACCTTGAAGGAAGCAGGGTAGCAGATTCTATGCTCCACAGCCTCACCTCAGACTTGTAAGTCAGAATACTATCATACCCTCTTGCCTGAGGATGAACCAAGATTTCTCTGTCCTAGGCTCCCCATCTTCTCCCCCTCATTATGTTCCTCAAGCTGTTCATTTACCTCTCTTTCTCTCTCTCTCTCTCTCTCTCTCTCTCTCTCTCTCTCTCTCTTCTCTCTTCTCTCCCTCATTTTTCTCATTTTTCTTATACATTAAAGAGCTATATTTGTTCCCTGGAAAGAAATCCAAAGTTGTTCCTAGAGCAACTGTTACAAGCAACTCTCAAATGACCTTCAGTTGGCAAATCTCTCTCTGCTAATTAATCATCAGGTCCCAAGCCAGGATTCTAGGCAATATCTTCAACCCTTTCATCTCCCTCAACACACACACACACACACACACACACACACACACACTTCTCTCTTGTCTCTTTTACCTCCTCCCCCTTGATCCCAATATGGAGATCAGTGAATGGATCTCAAAGGTTCATGATTAGAGACAAGCACACTCAATTGTACAGTGGCTATAATTTATCATCCAAACTGGCACTACTTGGAGGGAGGAAAAAAGGACTCTACCAATAATCCCACACGTAGGGTACTTTTATGATGCAGGCTTGCCCTTTGGTAGTGGGGATGAAGCAGTACATAAATAACACCTCTGAAAGTGACCCTTGCCAGGTCTCCCCATCTGAAGCCTCATCAATCCTTACCACCAAATCAGTTTTATCCTTCCTCCCTCGCTCCCACTGGAGGCAAGAACTCACACTTCTGTCTCCTTTCTCGTCCCTCCTCCTGTAGGATTTTGTTCTGCTTGGTTTCCTTATTAAAATGCATGACAATAACGCCTACCTCTGTACATACACCTTAAACAGCACAGTGGTGGGTTTTCATTGCCAACTTGACTGGATTCAGAAGCACCTAGGGAATTAGTACGGGATGTTCCCGTGGGCATATTTGTGAGGGCATTTGCATGGACAACTGGACAATGAATGCGTGCACACACGAGGCCTCGGATGTTTCCTCTGCACAGGAAGGGGATGCTGTCAGCTTCCCTAAGGGTTTATACAAACTTCTCCCTGAGCTGCTCTCCTAAGGAAGGAAGCAGAGAACACATACCTTTTGACGTAACCCTCCAAGACAAGGTAGCGATGGCTTTCTTGGCTGACTTTGAATGATTTTAAAGAGAAGAATTATTAATGGGCTCATTACAGATGAACTGTGGTTCTAAAAGTTCTCAGTGACAGTGGACAGTGGGCGTGTGTGTGTGACCCAGTTGCTAACAGTTGTATGTAAGTATCGGCAGTCCCATGTGGCCCCCATTCACAGCAGCTCTTTCTCAAACACTGTACCTTCTGACTGCAGTGGCCTGAAAAAGCTGGGGCCCACATTTCAGAGCCAGAGCTCATCTCACTTCTTGGGTATATGGACCCTCTTCCCTTGGCTTTTCCACTGTTCTGGTTGTGGGATTGTGTGTTTGTGTGTGTGTGTGTCTTTGATTTTTATTTTTGTTTTTTTTTGTGTGTGTGTGGTTTTTTTTTTTTTTTTTGTCAAATAGATGTAAGCTATAATTATCTGGGAAGCAGAATCTCAATTAAGAAATGTCTTCATTAACTTGCCTGTAGGCAAGTCTTGATTAATGATTGATGTGGGAGGGCCTGGCACGAGGCGGGCATTGCCATTCCTGGGAAGCTGGTCTTAGATGGTATAAGGAAAACAAGCAGCACAAGCCAGTGGGAGGAAGCCAGTAAGGGGTGTGCCCACCACGGTCTCTGCTTCAGTTCCTGCCTTCATCCCCACTCTGTCTTCCCTCAGTGGTGGACAGTGACCTGAGAGTTGTAAGATCAAAAGAACCTTTATGTCCCCAACTTGCTTTTGGTTATAGTCTTTGTCACAGCAACAGAGAACAAACTAGGGCAGCCACCCTGCCCAATATTCCAAAAGGTTTTGCCTTGGATCCTAGGAGCATGGAATTGGTAAAGAAAGTGGTATGTAATGAGAACACTACCATTGACATGTCCTATAAATGGCACTAATTTAACAGCTAATTCTCCTGGGTCTTTGAAGAGGACAAGAGAAAACATTCTTTGAGTTTATATTTCCCTAGAGGCTGAAAGGTGAGTAGTGCTAGATCAGCCTGGGAGTGACTTCTTTCTTGTATCACCATCACTATCACCACCACTCACCACCACAACATCATCATCATCATCTATCAGCAGCAGCAGCAGCAGCAGCAGCAGCAGCACGCAGCATCTTGACCAGCTACCTGGTCTTAGCATCAGTGAAGACAAGTGCTCTTAGCCTGACCCAAGAAGCTAAGATCAGATGGGAACTACTCAGTGAATTGTAGTAATCTGGGTTCAAGATTTTCCTATCTTCTGAGAAAATGGGCCATAGAATGATGTATGGGGTGGGAAGTTCTCCTCTGAGAAGAGCTTCAAAATTTGCTTCACAATAAACTTATTTTACTACAAACATATTGTGTCCATTTCTTTTAAAGCCCTGCCAGTCTCTTTGAATATCATTGATAAAAGATGAATACATTCATGGTTTCTTCTTACCCTTCAAAAAATAAGGTCAACCCAAACAAGGCTAAAAATATTTTTCAGTACATGCTCTGTGAAGGATGATCTGGGAGGTGGTATACGCACATATTTATAAATGTGTGCACGTGTATGTGTGTATGTATGTGCATGTACTTGTGCGAATGTTTGTGTGTGTGTTTGTATATAGATATATAGGTGTGAGCATCTGTGTGGCTATGGCGAAATCAAGCTCACATAAAGCAACTGAAGGACAAAGCTCATCTTGGGAAAGAAAGTCCATCTTCCTTTCTCAGACTCCCGGAGCTCCTTCTGCCGTCCTAGCATTTTGATATTACTTCACACTCTGCTACTATAACCAGCAGCTGCTATCCATGCACCTTTAAAAAAGGTGTCTCATATGACCTAGATTTCTATCTTTCCAATTTTTTTGTACCCATTAGTTAGACTATATCATTCGATCAAAACAAAACAGCCTAATAAACAAAATGGTTAAAACATCCCATCTCCACTAAGCCCAAATGCCAAAATATGTGTCTCTTTGTAAAGCCGTCAGCAAGATCACTTACATTTCTGATGCTGGTCTAAGCATTTGGTCTGGGATATCCACATGACAGTGTAATTGGAAAAAGAAATGAATGTTTGCCTTTGGTTTCATTTTATTGCTTCTCAGAAGAAAGCTCCCCATAATAATTTTCTGGTTCAGTTCTCTATTCTCCAGTATGGGTGGGGCGGGCTGCAGAGAGCTGGATGAGGAGAAATGGTCCGATGTGACCTGCAATGCTCTAACTGTAGGATGGCTGGAAAGGACCACAACATGGAATTCTTTTATTTGAAGATCTGAATTTAACATTTAGAAAATGATTAGGACTTGGTTAATCTGTAAAGGATTAAGTCCCTCACTCACCAATGATATGTGAGAAATTGTAAAATAAAAAAAAAAAACCACAAAAAATCTAAGCTCAAATGTACTGGGTGTAAATTTAGGAGCTGAGGTGAGCTTACTTGGGACCAACTGCCAGAGTTACCATGGGTACAGAGCCAGTACATCAGGAGCCTGTGGGTCAGATGATGTACAGCTTTCATCCAGTAACAAGAGGCTTTTCATCAGCCAATCCCCTCACAAGTGCCAATATTGCTACCATTCATTTTCTGGGGGCCACTCTAGCCTTTGTTCCGAGGACATTCATATCCCCTGTCTTGTGAATGGGACAGTTCATGATATTCTTTCCCCTGTCTGTAGCAAGACGGCAGTAAGTTGCATGAAAGTCATTAAAAGCCGTGTGCTGATACCAGAGTGACTTTATCCAGGGACAAACCTCTAGATCTAGCCACGCTTTAAGACTCCCCTCTCACATACATATCCCCATATGTACAGTCATCAGGAAATTTCCCCATTGAGAAAAGATACCACGAAGACCCTTTTCTCATCTTTTAAGACTGGACTCAGATGACATCTCCAGAAAGTAACCCCCTTTTTCTTCCTCCTTGTCTTACGTCTGCCTGTATAATACATTTAGGACCTACTCTATTTTCATTATTTCTATGGCTCTTTTTACTACAATGATACATACTGAATGATCCTATCATGAAACCCCCAAATGTTGCAACCCTATAACGTTTTGAGGGCTGTTATGGTTTGAATGAGAATGACCCACATAGACACATGTCTTTGACTACTTGGTTTGCAGTTGGTGGAACTGTTGGGGAAGAAATAGAAGGTTTGACCTAGAAGCGAGTGGCAGTACTGGGCAAGCTTTAGGGCTTCAAGATTCTCCTGCTGTCCCCAGTGCTCTCTCTGTTTTCGCTTGCAATCTAATATGTAAGCTCTTAGTAGCTGCTGCAGCCTCCTGCCACTTGCTACCTCTGAAACCATAAACCCATGCACATATGCACATGAACCACACATATTGTACCAACACACATATGAATGCAAACACATACACATTTATCAAACCATGAATGTAGAGCTGTGTGAGATTCCTTGAATAGAGGAGCTATTTTTTTTTCCTTTAGATCCCACTATATCCTGCTATAGAACCCAGGCAGAAAGCTTAGATTAATCAAATCAGAGCTCTCCTCAACCAGTCCCCTGCTACATGGGAGATGGCGCTTAAGGAGGGATAGTAGAAATGCATGGTAAGGTGGAAGGCATAGTAGACAGGAATCTAAATATAGGATGAAGATATTTGTAAGATGCTGCTCTATTCTTGCTAGGGCAGTGGAATCAACAAATCGAATTCTCACACCCTCAAAACAAAAGAGACGGAGGAGATGAAATGGGGCAGCACATTCTCACTGTGTGCTGGATTTAGAGGCAAGTTTATGCGGACAGATGGATGGAGTAAAATGAAAATGGATTTTCAAGTGGTATGACAAAGGAAGACAGTACAATGGCCTTTTCCTGATTAGTCAGAAGATTAAAAGCCAAAGAACACAGATCCAAAGCAGCTTCTTGGCTTAGACAAAAAAAAAAAAAAAAAAAAAAAAAAAAAAAAAAAAATTATCCCAGCTTAGCAAACAAAAAGAGAGCAGAAAAGCATTTGCTATTTCCAGCGTTTTGCAAATAGTTTGGTGTCACTCAAAGGGGAGGAAGGATTACAGAGCAATGAGAATGGCCTGTAGCCTAGAGTGACCATTCCGACGGGACACAGGCCCAGCAGCAGGTTACCACAAATTGAAAGGGAACATAGAGACATGGGCTTCTTACCATCCGCAGTTCAATTGGTAAGAAAATACATGGCTCACAGATGTTAGCCCTTAAAGAAATGGTTCCTGTCTGTATCCACCTCCCTAGACAGCAGTGGGAAGCACATAGTCTAGATACGGATGGGCAAGTCCAGTCCATTAACATGGGATTTGAAAAGAAAAGGTGGACTAAGGAGTGCCCTCATTAGGCCAACCTGTATTTCAAGGTTATTAGTCTCTAAGTTCATAGGCAGTGTTCTCTTTTATCTTAAAATTGCAGGGTGCCCTAGTAATCATCCCTTTCCAATACCTTTTGAGCATTTTAAGACTTCATAGACTTGATGTTTGTTGGCACATTTCTTCTTTTGACCTGTTAAGAAGGGGCAGCTTCCAGAAAGAGATGGGGATGGCGGTAAGCTGTAAATTAAGTGTCCTGGAAAAAATGGGAAGTAGCCTCAGGCAGGTTCTGCTATAATGAGGCAGAAGGCATTGACGATGGGTTTGAGTGAAAAAAGCTGAGTACAGCGCTCAGGAGATAGATTACAATGATGGGAGAAGATGCGGAAGTCAGAGCTGGCTGGAGGCCATGACTCAGGCAAGATTGGCTGGTTCTAACTGATTCAGTAACCACTCTGTATCCTCTGCTTCCACATTTGTAGACAGTCAAGTGCAGATCAAAAATAGTCTGACTATACTGATAAATGGGCATTGTTTTATGATCAGAACACTATAATATCAGAAATTATCAGTAATCTAGAGGTGATTTAAAGCACGTTGCAGAATGTGCATAGGTTAATACAGGTATTGTGCCACTTTATATAAGGGATGTAAACATGTTGGGATTTTGGTGTCCTTGTATGTGTTCTGGTGTTCTGGAAGCAATCCTCTGTGGATACTGAGGGATGACTGCACTTGACTTTTGCCAGATTATGAGTTTAAAATCATACAAGTAACAGACAGGAACCTCAGTTTCAAACAGGTATCCTTTGAAAAAAAATTAGGGATAAAATAGAGGTACCATTCAGCCATGAACTCCAACGTTACATCTGAGCAATTTAAGATGGAGCAGAAACTATTCAAAGTGCTCTCTTTTCCTTGTACAGGGATACAGGTCACTGGTTCAGCACTTGCCTAGCCTTCCTGGATACCTGGGATCAATATCCTGTACCATAGGCCAAAATAAGCTTAAACTCTTTCAGTCTGTTTCCAAATCTGTCAGCTAGGTTTACTCAAGACATCAGCACCTTTACAGGGACATGGGAAAAGAGCAGACCTCTACACAACTGAGGATGTACTACAAGTGCCTGTTATAGAACAGCCACACGTAAATCCTCTGAGAGCCTTCCCCATAACCAGCTAGCAGAAAACTGTCTTGGATTCTTCTAAAGCCTGAAAGAATAGTTAGTCAGAATTGCTAGGTAACCACAAATCCTTCTATATAGATCACTATCAAAATCTGTTTCAGCCATCTGTTTTTCGGGCTCTTTTCTTTCCCCGTGTTTTTCTTTCATGTGCTCCATACTCATAACAAAAACAACAACAGAAAATCTATTTTAAAATAACCAAGATGTCATGGCTAAAAATGCCAGAGGTATGTATCCAGTTTATAGAAAAAAAAAAAGTTTTCTAAAAAGAAAGCTAGCTTTATCCTGTGTGGAAGAAGGCAACATTTCTACAAATATTATAGTTACACTGAGAAAATAACCAACTACTTTGATTAAAAAGAGTATGCAACAAGATTTGTATTTGCTCATGTAATTGAATTTAATGCTGCTGAAATCTGTCAGACCCGAAAGCTATTGAAGATCACGTATTTTATACTTAGGAAAAAAAAAATCATCTAATAAACTGACTCTCAGCCTGTGTAGAAAGGTCTTCTGCTAAACCGAAGAGTCATGATTTCACCTTTGAAGGCTTTTTTATACACAGGGCTTTGCACTAAACAGCACCTACAAAGGTAATTTAATTTTGGTTTAAAGGGGAGACTGTTGGGCAGTTTAAGCACAGTTTATGTGTCTACCAGTTCACTGTTTCCCACTTGGTGCTTCCTGCTTAGATGCTAGTAACCTTAAGATGTAACGCAGGTCTGCCCTCCCTTTATAGTAAAGGAGCGCCTCGTTCTAAGACCAACTTATCTCATCTGAATAATAAAATTTGGATTTTCTGCACAAGCCCCAGTGGATATTCCAGGTACCATTAAAATGCTAGTCTTCTCTGACTCTTACCTGGGTTCACCTTGGTTGATTGACATATAAATCTCCCATGAGTTCTCCTCTGGGATGGCACCATGTGGTATGAGTAGACTCACCCCTAAGACACAGAAATCCAAGAGGTCATTTGGAGATATCCTAATTATTTCAAAACATTATTTGGGCACCTTATAGATGCCTACACAAAGGAGTTTCCCTTGCCCATTTATAAACATCAAACTTTGAAGAACTCTAAAAAACATGGCGGAGAACTTGCTCTATATCAGATCAAAAATGATCATATTCAATGCTCAATTTTATCTGAAATCTTGCCGGCATCCTAAGGCCAGGATCTACCAAATATACCCGAAAATGTAAGTCCTTATCAGCCCATCAATTAACTTTCTCCAAAATTTAAAATACACACACACACACACACACACAACACACGCATATTTATATTTTTATATTTATATTGTTCTCACTTCTGGAAAAGGTATCTGGGCTAATGTGTAAAATATCACTTACCTTGAATCTGGAATGAAATTGTCTTACAAGCTACATCTAGAAGTAAGTTAGGGAAGGTATTCTGTGCATTGCTGCATCTTTAGAAAAAAAAAATTAGGAAAAAAAAATGTGTCTGACCATTTTTGAAATACTCTAGGTCATTCTGCCATTGGTACGACTTTAACTTGGCAAACAGCAGCCGGGAAAGATTAAGGAGTGGCAGTGACTTAACCATACTTATATCTTTGTCATTGTGAAGCCACACCACTGTATCAAAATGTCCCCAATTCCTATTTACAGCTATGAAGAAAACACTTTACTTTGGACAAAGAGAGACATCTGGAGAAAGCTGGGAGTCTCTTTAACGTGACTTCTGTTTATAAAAAGAAATGAACTCGAGAAATAGTAAGAGCGTCACCCAAGATAAAATCTCTCGGCTTCCTCCTATGTTTTGAATAATGCAGCTTTCACTGGTTTTTCCTTTTGTTAGAGATAATTGCAGAGGAAGCTTGCAGGTTGCTGTTGACAAGCTTTCTTGTTCTTCTCTCTCTGTGTTAGCTACAGAGTCAAGGAATGCGAGGCTTATTGTGAACCAGGTTATCTGCGATTCACGTTTACATCATTATTCAGTAGCATGTTCGTAATCATCAACATCTTTCCCTAGAACTACGAATGGGACACATTAAAATTCTGTTCACAGCTTTTCAGTAAGGATAGGTATGTACATTCTACACCTTCGCATCAATACTATGATAACTGTAATTGACATGCGTGGGGATCTCCAATCAGAGTCCCCTTCCATGTCCTATTCTTTCTTAACTGTAACTGCCTCCATTGTAAATAACCTTTCCTAGTATTGAACACAGTTGCTAACAGGATATTCAAGGGTTCACATGTTGTTTTGAACCTAGTCTTCAAACTCAGCATTGTCTTATTGCACTTATTTCTCTGTTGCTTCTTTGTCATTATCTCTATGCCATAATGACAAAGAAACATGAGGACTACCAGTAGGAGCTCAGTATATAATTAGGCAACTTGTGCCCCGTTACGTTGATGACACTTAGCACAGTGCCCGACTGACACAGAATAAACATATTGCGAATATGAAAATATATGAGAAGGATTCAAAATTCTTAGTGTAAAACCAGGCTCTGAGTTATGTTGTCTTGTGTACTCCATCATTGCCTGGGGCTGTTTGATGGGCCTATCCTATTCCATTTCTTTCAGGTAAGCTTAATTTCCTATGTTTAGATTGAAACATTATTCATGATATTCCTAATTCAACAGGAATCAATTCTTCAAGTGGCCCTTTCATTTTTTCACTCTCCCTCAATCATGACTTATATTAGCCTTCAAGTACACTTCCCACCCAAACATACATTGCACATGGAGGCTGAAGAGAGTTAATCACAAGGCCAAGGGAAGAAGCATGTTGGTAGCAAGTTGCTGATTATCAAAAACAAACATAGCAGAAAGGGTTGATGCCTCTGGGCCTTAAAGGACTCTCCATTTGCAACATGTCACTCACCACTGATCTTTGATTTAAAAAGAAAATGCAGCTCCCCAACTCCACCTGCTACCTGACAGCTTTTGAAAATTTGATATGACAATAGAACCACCTGTCAGAGTTTCTACTTTCCTATTTTGCATAAGAAATGAGTTCCAGAGTGCAGTGCCTGGTAATTCAGGATGGATGGCATTAGGGCAATCTAATTTCTGTGGCATGCTTTCTGGACCTTCAGTCCCCCAGGGCATAGTTTGCATCTATGCCCTGCAAATACCAAGGAGCAGTTTCAATTCCCCACGCTTCTTTTTCCTAAAACTCGTTTGCAATGTGCAACTTCAATCTTGTCCAGTGGTTACTATCAGGAGACTTGAAAGCACCCAGTCCATGGTGGAACTGGGTGGGGATGGCCGACAAGCTGTAGGGTTTTAGTTTTCAACATGGATGTTTCTCACAAGAGATGCAAGGGAAAAGAAATATTTCTCAATCATCCCGGTTTTCATTTCCATGTCTTCTTTGATGAAAATTAAGCAAATATGGGCAATGAGTAGTTTGGTCTTGGCACTTGTCAATATATGTGAACACAGACACATATGAACCCTGTACACAAACCAGCTAATACATGAGGATGGGAACACGCATGAGGAGCTTTGATCAAGGCATGGTAACTCACTGGCTTCATGTGACTCTGATTTCACATCCTGGTCTTTGGTAGGACAAGGGCTCCACTTTTATACTTTTACAAATTCATGTGATAAATATGGCTAGCTACTTCTTTCTAAAAGAAGTGTCCTATGGGTCAGTTATCCTCTAGAGGCACAAGTTAGAATGACATCATATATTGGCACTCATATAGAACACTCAAACATATTGGAAACAGGAATCCTAGCATGCCCTAAAACACTGGCAAAGTGGACTGGGGAGTATCATTATTTCTAGAGTGGCAACCGAGGCTATTTTCCAGAATGAAGTTATATTTTGAGACTGTGTGTTAGAGGACACAAATAATTTGGGATAGAATAGGGTGAAAATTATCAAGTAAAGAGAAAGTTCGGCTTCAAGTCTAAACCACCAGACAGGTAAGGTAGCTGCAGTCATAGTCTGAGACCAATCCTGTCACAGATTTCATTTTATGAGATAAAACCCTGGTCATCTCCACTCATTGAACACCGGTTTGATACTCAATTTATGTCTAAGACCATGGCTAGATCCAATGTCGCTGACCCTCTCTGCTTTTGATAACCCACCATGTGACTCACCTACCTCCCATGGCTTAGGACTAAGAGAACAAACCAATCTCATTTTCCTCTGCAGCAACCCTGAAGATCAAGCGACAGCTAGGGATGACATTTTTAAAGTAATCTATGCCAGGGATCTGAGATATCCACTTACAAATATCCAGAGACATCGCCTCACTTAAAACCCAAAGAAGGGAAACACATACTTAGAAATGAGTTATGCTCGTGGCATAGCTCTAGAACTCATGTTTGAACTTTAAAGAGCAATGATGCAATGATTCACCATCATTGCTTGCCAAGAACCAATGTAATAATAATTTAAAAATAGTCAAAGTAATTATCAAGGGTGCCTGGCATGGAGAGTACTCATAGGCAAGAGATAAAAATGTGACTGTCCGTCCACTAAATTGTTTGTCCATGCAAACATGTGCTTTGGCTAAATATGGTACTTGTCAGTTGTAAGAAAGGAACTGTGTTCCTTTCCTCCTTATCATGCCCTAGGTAACATACTCCAATGGGTTGCAAACCTAGGAGCCTTTCCATGGCACCTGCTGGGTATCCTGCCAAAAGATGAATTATCAACAGCATCAAGCGTGGTGTGCTGTCCTGCAGGCAGGCAGAGAGAAGGCTTGGTCCTATTTTAGCTGCACTTCTGGGCTCCTGTGTACACAAAGTGCAGTCCCAGCCTTTGCTGCTCACTCCAAAATGAATCTGATTATTGGATGCTTATAAAACTGTGTTTACACAAGCAATGAAAATATGCAAGCACACACTTACCACCCACCTGTATTTGGCATTACTAAGCGACCCCCTAAATGGCCAAAGACGCCAGTTGTCCTCAACTCTGTCCTCGTCGGCAGTGATGACAGATTTTGGATGTACGGCGTTTTGTTTCTGGGATGTATTGTACTAAATCCGCGGTTGTTTCCGTGGGGAAAAGTCCCCGAGTGATTCTTGCCATGGTACTCAGCTCTCTCAGACACTCCCAGGGAAACCATGAATGAGCTCTGGACTTTGACTTTGATGTCAGATAAAGGATTGAAGAGCGAGGACTCTGTCATGAGCTCCTTGTCCAGGGGATCCTGCAGACAGATGGGTCCACTGTATGTCCGGCTCACAGTCAGATCTGGCTGCATGGCAGGATTCAGGAGTAGAGAATTTCCTAGTAAGAAAAATATGATCTGTCACTCAGACACTAAAAGACATCTCCATCACTCTTTTTGTAGTCGCCTTTATTAAGGGGATAATATGGATGTTCTGATTGGTATTAGCTTCCCTTGCTAACCTAGATGGAACCACACCAGTGCCTGGGAATGGGGACCTCTGACCTTCCAGGTCATTTTCTGAATGTCATGCCCCATTGCCCTCGCATCCAAAGCCTCCTTTTCAAGACAAAAACATCTGACACTGGATTATAGTAACTTGCCTCAGGTAATGTTTGTGTGATCATTTTAACTAGCAAAAAAAAAAAAAAAAAAAGGTAGAAAAGAAAAAAAACCAAAAAGATGTTTTGTAATCTAGTTAGGAGCAAAATAACATCTGTTCCTTTCAAAAAGCAAGAGATGCCACAGTATAGTGACTCTCAGTGCTGCATACAAGAGCCCAAGGAGGAGATGGAAAATTCCTTGTAGAATTCTGAGAGGCTCCTGGAGCTGGGGAGCAAATGGGCTTTAGAGCAAATAGTTCAGGGGACTTTATGAATCACTCTAAGTCTGAGGTGCCAATGTCCTTGAACATCACATATGTCACTCTGCGAGAAAAAGAATTCGAGTGGGGAGCATCTCAGAAAGATACCTTTCTGGCTTCAAATAAATGAACAAAACAATCTTCATAAAACACAGGAGAAAGTGGGCATCTAGCTCTGTGTGGGGCTCACCACTTTTTTCCAAGCCAGATATTAAAAAGGCTGTGATATTTTCTTGTGATGAAGTAATCCCATTTATTAGTAAATAACAGAATAACCCTCACACCCCAGCCTCCCACCCGTACCAGTTCGTCAATATGACAGCTCAAATAGAAACCCAAATCACATTAAACAATATCCCTTTGGGACCTGACCAAAAAAACCACAATGGTTTCAAATATGGTATTTTTGAAAATGCTTCAATTCTCAGTTGTATTGTATTAGCCTCTATTATTTTTCTATTTTCCTAATTTGTAACCATACCATGAGGGGATCTATCACTGTGGATTTTCCCACCCTTTGTCGGGATGTGCTAAGAATCAAGAATCACAGAGAAAATAAACAAAAAGATACTGCAGCTCTAATGGCTCTTTGATGGTGCCCCGTTTCCATCTTGGGGCTGTTGTGCTAAGATGCAGCCACCATCAAGCAGTCTTTTTTTAACAGGACCACACTGAGTTCAATAGATGATAACCTTGCTCTTGTCTGTGGTCTTCCCAAGGAAAAAGGTGGGACTGAAGAACACAGCACGTTTGGAAACAGTTTGAAACAGCAGTTTCCATGGAGATTTCAAAAACTCATATCTTAATTTTTGGCTACTTTTGAAAGACTTGCCTAGCTTATGGGGGAAATTATTTCTGATACTTAGACATCTAAAACATCCAGACACACATACATACACACACACACACACACACACACACAGAGAGAGAGAGAGAGAGGAGAGAGAGAGAGAGAGAGAGAGAGAGAGAGAGAGAGAGAGAAACAGAGAGAGACACAGAGAGAGAGAAACAGAGAGAGGAGACAGACAGAGAGAGAGAGAGACAGAGAGAGACAGAGACAGAGAGACAGAGAAGACAGAAATTGACAGACAGAGGGATGAGAGAGAAAGACAGAGGAACAGAGAGACAGAAAACACAAAGGAAAAACACACAAAGAGACAGAAACAGAGACAGAACAGAGATGACAGAGAAAGGCTGAGACAGAGAAAATACCCACAGAGAAAATATACACACACATGGGGGGAGAGTAGAAGAAGAGAGGAGAAGAGAGAGAAGGAGAGGGAGAGAGGAGGGGCAGAGAAACAGAGAAAAACACACAGGGAAAGCATATACATATAAACATTCAAATGAACAAGTCTACAGTTGAAGATGTTGGCTGCCAACCTGACTGAAGCCTGATTAGGGCCAGCTATCCTCCCTGCTGTTTTGTTACCCCTCCCTTCTCTTTAAAAACCCATTTTCCTCATTTAACGTAAGCATTGTATTCTTTCTGTATGCCAGAATTTTTGTCTTTCTTCCATCTCTCCCTTCTATCTTATCTATTGAACCCAAGGGCTTTACACATGCAGAACAAGTAGTCTATCACATCCATGATGCTTTCTATGATTAGTTTTAATTTAACTGTCAACTTGGCTCAGTATTGAATCATCTGGCAATAGAGTCTCAATAAGGATAATCAAGATCGGATTGGCCTGTGAGTAGGTCTGTGGGGAATTGTCTCGGTTATGTTAACTTATATGGGAAGAACCTGCTTTCTAAAGCAGCATCATTCACTAGGTCTTGAACTATGTACAAGGAGAAAATGTGAGCTGAGAACGAGTAAAAGCATATGCATTCATTTTCTCTTATATAGACTGTGGATGCATGTGACTAGCTGCTTCAAATTCCAACCTTGTCTTCCCAGCAATGATGGACTATCATCTGCAATTGTAAACCGAATAAACCATCTTTCCCCTAACTTTCTCTTTTTGGGGGCAAGGGGTAATTTAATTACAATTTCATTGCAGAAAGAAAACTAGGATGACATTCTGCTTAACATTCTTGCTGTTTCCCTTCCTGGGGAAACATGGACATGTTGTTCATCAAATATCACCTTGAAGACAGTGGAGGTCAAAGTCACGGTCTATACAAACGAGATTCATTGTCAGTGGATATGGGGACAGTAGCAGTTAACAATAGAGTTTTTGTCTTCTGTCCTGAGATTTATGAGATTCTTAGCCAAAAATAAACAGAACGGTCAGGCGATCTGATAAGATGCTTCTTTTAGAGATTCACAATACAACTGATGTTCGGAGATAGTCCTCCATGAGGAGACTGGCCAATCTATGTAAATCACTGTTCCCCATACTTATTCAGGCCAGGCAACCACCTTCCCTTCATAGCCATTGCCTGCTGCTCCACAGAGCATGCTGCTATCCCACGGTTAGAGGACACGTGACCATCTAGAGCTATATTGAGAGAAAGAGCTCTTCCCAAATGCCAAGGGCTTCCCCGGGTTATTCTCAGCAGATCCATTTTCACAAGAACACCATGAGGAGGATGTTAGCATTCCATTTTATAGTTGTGAAGCGGTGACTCAGAACAACTGTTTTGCTTCATAGCGGTTTCATACTCTAATGTAACTGACTTCAAAGCAGGTGAACTTGTACACAATAGTGGCTGAACAATAGTGGCTTAACACCAAGGTACTCAAAAAAAAAGCCAAGGAGAGAGGTCTATCTCTCCTAGTCATGTCTCAGTTGCTTCTTCTAGCAGATTTGGGCTTCTACCTCAGCAGCATGTCTATCCAATAAATGCTGAGCACAGAAACGGTCCGGTCCTTAGAATAAGCGATATCCATACAATGAATAGAAATAAAGGGGACATTATGGAAAATAAGGGCAAAGGTACAAAACTTCATCCTTTGAAAAGAGACAGTTTCTTTTTGCCTAAAATAAAACCAAATATGTCTCCTCTCCACCTTGTATTCAGGAATAGGTTTGGTTCATAATAGAGGATTAAATGACTCTCTCTGTTCTGAAAAAGAGCATTTCTGTGCCTTGACATAAAAAATGTTTCTTCTGCCACAACAAAAGATTGGTCAGACTTGGCAACAGCTGAAAGTAATTTAGGCTGGTATTTCATTTTGTCCCCATCTATCTGATTCCTCAGAGATCATCTAAACCCTTTTGATTTATTTGAAATTAAAGAAATAAAAAAAAAAACTAATGTAATAAAGGTTATGGGTAGTTGTGGTCTGGGGCTGCATCCTCAGCTTTTACTATGCAGTATTTTAGTTAATAAAATTAAACACATAAACTAACCCAGGTTTCTTCAAAGATGAAATTGGATAGTTTGAGAGGCAGTGAGTCACTGAGGGCTCTATACCAAACGCTGAAATGCTTCAATGGATGTTGCCAATAAGGGATTGACATCCACACACCCTCACAGTTACTGAGGGTCAAGAGGATCATCTTATCAAATTTTGTGTGTTAATGAATGGAAACAATTTGGTAGCGGCTCCTAGGGCCAAGAGCTACCTTCTCACAGTGTCACAAACACAGAGGACATCTGTGTGAGTGCAGCTAGTGGTCCTGAGGATGAGGTGTTGGGGACCTATGCCGCTGACCTTGACGAACTGTTTTGAAGTTGAAGGTCTGGAAGCCACCTGTCAATGCAGAAGAGTCAATGACGTCCACTCCGTAGTCACTATGGCTTCGTCTATAGAGGGTGACACCAATGACCAGGACTGCAACAGCTACAACGGCAGCACCCAAGCCCGAGTACAAAGCAATGTCGCTGGCATTCTCAATGCCTGAAAGACAGAAGAGAAGTCCTGAGTGGCTAACATGAGCTCAAGACACAGAGCCACCCCAGGACATAACATGGTGTTCTGTTAGAGCTAGAGCCTACTGATCAGAAAAAAACACACAGAAAGCTAGCTACACATTAGACTCTCATTTACACAACAATCATGTCTCTAAACTTCCTTGTATAAATCAGAGCAAGGCTAGTCTAATATAACTGCATTAAGGTAGCTTATCATATAATAGACTTGCAGAGGATCAATTTTGCAAAGAACATAACATTTTTTTTCTAGTAAGAACAAATAGCTCATTAACTTAGTTGAAGAAGTCATAGTTACCTGAAAAGCATTTTTATATTTGACTTTTTACTCAAGGGAAACAGACTCACACAAATGCCAAAGAAAAGGGTGGGTTCTCTGTTCATGAGGGCGCCTGGGGCACATGCATATACACAGAGCTGTCTAGGGTAGGACATTAACATGGTCTGTGAGTTAAAAGAGAAAAGATCGGGGTTTACACATATGTCAACTTTGATACCAATATTCAGAATCAGAGCACAGTAATAATGTTGGCTTAGCATATGCAATCATCATGAGAGCAATGTTTATGTGAAACATGAATATCTTGGTTGCCAAGGGCTCTTGTGTCCATGGTCAATGTTTTCTGATACCAATGCAATTGTCAGACTCTAACACTTTACTGTTAGGGGCTGTTCTCTCGGGGGCACATGCTGTTTCTCCCATACCTCTCCTACTCCATCCTATTGAATGCATGGGCAAAGCAAAAATAAAAACGTTAGTTTAATTTTAGGATGTGGATGTCTCCCCACCCCCCAGGATATACTGCAGCTGCATTCCCATTCTTTTTCAGATACGTATCAGGTGTGGTTCATCCTAGACGCAGATTGATAACGGCTACTATAATCCAACCTAGAGGAGTTATCTGAAGCAACCTAATCCTAAACAAGGTGTCATCTTAAAGTGTATGGCAAAAGAAGGTGAAGAGAACTAACTGCATAATTAATTTTCCAACAGATATATATATGGTAAGTACATGTAATGGATCCAAAATAATAATTCTGACACCCAGTGTTGGCTGAAGGGATGAAAACACATATATTTGTCTTGTAATTGCATAACACTTACTATGCGTTTCCCACACCCTAAAATTGCATTTATTAAATGGGTAAAGCAAGCCACACAAGTATAGAGTGAGTTTATTTCAACAAAGGTAGTGGGCCATAAAATAAGGTGTTACTAAATTAAAGAGTGGATAAGGAATCAAGCAGAACCAAATCAGCAGCAGTGCAGTAAACACAAAAAACAGCAGGCAAGGAGGACAGCTATCAGAAGGAGCCCAGAGCTGAAAGGTCAGACGTTCCATAGACACATTTAATAAGCAGAGCATGTCAAGATGCGCCATGCCATGGGGTTGATATAGAACTTCGTTCTAATTCTAGGATAGTCCAATGAGGGATGGCAAACCTTCTGTTCTACCACCAGACAGTAAGCACAATGAACCAGATCTCCAGTGCAGAATTTCCACTTCTGCCTGTCTACTGGAGAAACGGGCATTCACCAACCTGCTTATGCTCCCATCCCTGTGTTTCCGTGGAGGAAGAATCAGACTCAGGCAGAAAGCACACTGAGAACGGCAGACACATCACACCAGGACACCAGCAAACGTGAGCCGACTTTGATTGAGACCAGTTAGCTCTCTTTTCCTCCTTGGGAATTGCTGAGCGATGATACCACCATTGAAAAGGTGTTTCTGGGGCGCGTAACACACCTTCTTAGCAAAGGAGCACATGCAAGGAAACACCTGCTATGTACTGACTGTAGCTGCTTCCACTGCTGAGATTGTAAAGCAGAGGCAAAGACATTCTTAGAGGCCCAAGCACAGAACCAGGAAGGACAAAGGGGACAAAAGGGAGTGAGGTGTGTGTGTGGGGGGCTGGGATGGTGGTGGTGGAGGTAAGGTTACCAAGGCAAAAATGCCTGAACTCAAAATAGAAATTGCTGGGCATTAGCACAGTGAGACAAAAGATGGAGGCAAGAGAAAGCTGCCTTCCGTTTCCAGATCCCCAGTTTGGTCTTTGATACACAAGCAACCAGAGTTATCATCATTCTGGAGCCGTTTCCTTTGGATTAATGCTAGGTAAATTGTTCACCGTATTTCCTCTCCCAAGAAAATGTGCACAAGCATTTGACTCAAGTCATAAGAACAAAATATTAAATTAAAAACATTTTAAATGGGTAGAGATAGCAGAGAGATGGCTCAGTGCTTAAAACACTCCTGCAGAGCACCCAGGAGGTTGTTTTCAGCATTCATAGAGGGCAGCTCACACTGCCTGGAACTCCAGCTCTGGGGCACCTGATACCCTCTTCTGCCTCAGTGGGCTCCTGCACTCACATGGACAAACCAACACAAAGACACACATGTAAACATAATATAAAAGACTAATAAATTCTTAAAAATATTGACGAGGGGGCTTTGGCTAGGGTGTGGAAAAAGGCAGCTAGATTTACAGATGAACACTGGCCCCTATAAAGTTCACTCTGATCCCTAAGAAAGCTAGCAGCTCCTGGGGAGGGATTTCTATAGAAAGGGGAACAAAGTGGTATGTCTCTCACAGGTATAACCTGGGAGTCTCGACGTAAAGGATGTACTGATGGCATCTTGTTAGGGACAATATCGTCATGAGTTTGCATGGAGTTCAAACCTTCTCAGTCAGTTATTGTCTAAAAGCCAGACAATGGGTTTCACCTAGTGGCTTTGAGTAGTTGTATGTATTTCAGGCTCAGCTTTAACAATCACATATAACTACTCAACACTGTTGACCCCATCTCAAGAGGTTTAACCCAACAGCCATATTCAATGCTCATAGTCTGTGAAAGTTGAACTTCTGTACTTTCCTTTTCATGGCTGTCTTCTCTTCTTTACCTACCTGCTTGTGCTAAGTATTATTACTCCCCCTCTACCACCTGCCTTTTCATATTTCCAAGAGTATAAAGTGGCTTCCCCTGTATATGTCAGGCTAGGTAATAGAGACTGTCTTCTTGTGTTCAGAACTGAGCTCATAAGGACCAAAGGTTTTGTCCCATGTTTTCTATGTTAGCTTCCTAGCAGAAGGAGCAGGTTATATGTGTATGTCTGTCTGTCTGTGTTACAGCTACACATGCAACAATATACACAGTCAAGGGGACAGGCATGCAGAGGGCATTGGCTTTGCTCAGAGAAAATGATTGCTTAGCATAGCAAGTCACTTCCCAGGACCTGTAGCTGTCTCCACATCTACCCATGTGCCTTTGCTCCTGGCCAGTCACTGTACTGTTATCCTACATTCAACTGTTCTTGACTGACTTGTCATGTTGACACTGCTAACAGAAGACTCTGTACATTGGTCAGTGTAATATCTAGACATCCATCAGTAGCTGTTCATCTTTATTTACCCACCTTCCAAGTGCCAGCTTAAGGTCCTTCTCTCTTGAGTGACTGTCCTGGGTGGTGCAGCCAACTTTGCCTACCTATGAGCTTTAGAACTTACAGGGCTCATAGTTCTCCAAATGCATTTTGGACTGTCCATTTTATTGATAATTACTTGAATGATAGTTGGGTTGTTCTTCCTAATAGCTTTATACACTTTAGAAGCAGTATTGTCTCTGTCTTTTTCATGGTACCTTGCTAATCATTGTGCAGAATTCTTTATTGCTTATTTGCCTGGTCTCCAATTGAAGAAGCAAAGTGTTAAATAAACTAAAGTTTTGGGGTGATTTTTAAATCTCTGCTTCAAGAAATTTCTTTCCATTTTCATTTGTGCAGGTGTGTTTGTAACTATCCATCTTCTCACAGATGCAGAACTGCTGATTTGTTGACTCAAAGGGATTTTGAACAAAAGCATTGGCTCGAGTAGGGCTACTCTGCTTTTGTGGGCATAGGATGCCTCCATACCTTTGTATTTCATAAGCAGGGCTTTGCATACCATTGTGTTCCTGTTGTCTTTCCTGTTCTCTTCATCCCTACCTTCCTTTTACTAAAAGTCATAAAAGCTTTAGGCATATCATGGAAGGCACCAGCATATCCCAGAACAAAAGAAGTTATGTATAATCTACATCTATAGACAAAGCAACAAAAAACAGCCAGAATTCCTGACTGAGAAACCTGTTATTTCCAGATTCCAAAGAAAGCGTAGAGGGATGTGTGTATGCAGTGAAAAGCACCTACAGAGGCATGTCCAAAGATAAATGGGGTAGTGGGAAATACGGTCTTGGAAAGGAAAGGTCAGTATTTGTTCTTGGTGATAGAATGTATAAGGGGCTATTTCAAGAAGAGACTAGGCCCCCAGTAAACACTCAATGACTGTCCATTTTGGAGGAAGCTAGTACACTAAGTCTTCTGCCATACCTTTAGATATGATAGGATGAGATAGAAAGGCCTTTTAGTAAAGCAACTGGTTGTCTGGTGGGATATTAAAATGACCTTTTCTACAATGAAGGATGTTAAAATAAAATCTATATTTGAGGTAGATTGTGAAATCTCCTTTCAGGAAGTCTCTAAAAACCATCAGTACTTTTAACAGTCTGTAATTATTTTAGTTTAGTTCATTTTTTTCCCCTTAAATCAGGGTTAGCTGAAAATTATTAAATGACCTTTCAAATCCCCTTCATATTAATAAATTTATGAATGACAGCCCTTTCTAGGCATTTATAGTAACCAATATCCCTAATGACTCAAGCCATGGCTGTTTACTTGATCTGCCCATGTTTCCCAGACTCCAATGTGAAAGGCATATTAGTTCTTCTTACTGATGGATGGAACGTTATTCAATTCACATGTTACACACTGAACATACCTCATATTTAATGTATATCAGACTAGAACCTATTCTCATGACACAAGCTATATAGAATTAGTATAAGAGCACACGGTGGATACCTTTTCAAACCTGGTATTCTGCTTTACCTCCTAGTGTGTGTCCTAGAATGACCACCGTTTCCATTGTTTCCAAGGTAAACAAACTTGAATGCTAATGAAAGTGGCAGTGAACTGCTAAGGAATCTACATATAAAGAAAAAAAATATTCAGGAGGAGAAGCCAGAGAGAAGGGAAACAAACGGAAGACAAAAGCTAACTGCTGAGCCAGAATCCCACAGAAAGCCAACCAACTGCCAACCCCGAAGGCAGCTTCTGTGGGGCCAGTGCCATTGGCACACAGACCTACTAAAACATTTCTCAAGTTTCTGGTAGCTCTGTGTATCCTTGCTGCTACCAAGAAGCAATAAGAATTTCCTTTAACTTGTCAGAAAAATAGCTTTGAGCTGGTCAGCTATGATCAACCACAGTAATCGATGTTAGTTACACTCTGTAATCCTTGGCGACTCCTGACCTCTTAGCCTCCAATCAATGTCTCCACTTTTCAAGTTCTCCATCTTTGAAGGCCACATTCTTGTTATTGTAGCTGCTGATTTTCACTATAATTAACAGCAGTATAGCAAAATGGCCAATGGTGCTCACTGTTATACCAAGCATTATGCTAGCGCTTTACTTAGCTTGAATGCCAATGGCACTGAGCAACTGTCCTTACTTAGGTGTGTATCAATCAAGATAAGAAGAGGATGGCGTGCTTGCACCAAGCTTCGTGATCAGTGAGTGGTAGAGCTCAGAATGAATGCTACGTGGTCTATCTCCAGTGTCATGCTTTTAGTCATGCTCCCTACCCACTTACTTCTGCCTGATTACACCGTCTGCCTCCCTTAAGGTCAGTGGTTCTCAATCTTCCTAAAGCTATGACCTTTTAATACATGTCCTCATAGTGTGGTGACCCCAAACATAAAAGTATTTTCATTGCTACTTCATAACTGTGACTTTGCTGCTGTTACGAATCATAATATAAACATCAGATATGCAGGATATCTGATATGTGACCTACAAAAGGGGTTGCAACCCACAAGTTGAGAACACTGCTCTAGATAGAAGGGACTATGCAGAAACCCGCACTCAGTGACACGAGCTTAGGGAACTAGTCCCTTACCTATGGCTTCATAATTAGAAAACATCCAAGCCCAGGTCTGAGCTTTAGTTTCTGTTTACCTGCAGTACTGTGTTCCTTCCTCACATCTCCTTTCTTTTACATAGGTATCCAAGTGACCCTGCCCCACTAGATTAGAAGTCACATGTGTGGCTAACGTCAGACCTCGGATGCTGTACAAGCTCCCCAGGGTCTTCCTAGCAGCTTCATCATGTTACTCGTGTCATGTTGTGTCATGTTCCTGGCCAGATAACACCACTGCTGCAACAGTCACTATAGTCTTCCTCTTTCTCTAAGAATCCTAATTCTCATCTATCTTCCTTCTTGTTGAGAACCCAGAGGCAATCCTACGTGAACTCCTATACCGTTAAAAACATCTCTGTATGTGTTTTCTTTTCCCCTTCCTAGGCAGGCTTGTTCTGATGTAGTCCCTTCCTGCCTCCACAGGGATATGGCTCCATGTTTATTCTTTTAACCTTGCTTCTTCCCCCTGCCTATGGTAGAGTCTTGCTTCTGTACTCACCTCTCTGCAAATCCCTCCCTCACCTCATTCTGACCAACTTCTCAGATACACCTTCTATTCTTCATTCCCCTGCGTTCTTAGTTCTTTATTTGTAATATTTCAAGTATTTAAAACATTAAGCATGTTAATGCATGCTTCTCAATGTCACTGACAGGTTATTTCTAGTCACTGTCTTCTTCGTTTTTTGTTTTTGTTTTAGTGAAACCAACACGTGTGCAAAACTAGAAAAAGCTTTAGGAGTACAAATAGTTCCACAATGCATGGAAAATGTTTTGTCCATTTCCTTATCCTTAAGTAACCATGACATAGTACCTCTTGAGTCCCTCCAGGGAAAGGAGTGTAGATGTGTATTATTCACTTATCTTTCTTGTTCTTTACCCTAAAGGCTCCATATAATCTATACGTGTCTATATTTTCTAGTTTTCCAGAATGCGAGGTATCTAATCCATTGCTCCTTATCAGAATTTACTTGGCATTCTTTATCACGTCTGCCTAGCTGATAGGCAGGCTGGATGATAATTTTCCAAACCAAGTCCCTCTGCCTTATCATGTCATGTCTCTTACCCTTTTGTGTCTGTACCCACCCACAGCCCCATTTCACTGAAGTCCATCTGTCTCTTCATCAGCAGTGAGGATCTTTGTCTTTGCTATGGCTCTGCAGTGAGACAAAGTTATCAGAGACCTGTCACTGAATGCATAACCCTTCAACTTGACTCACCTGCTTTTCTTATCTGTTCCCCTCTTGCTGTTTAGCAAAGAACCTGTATTCTCCTGGTTGTAAGTACAGGCTATAACATTCCATTATTGGCCTGCTTTCCCTTTTCAATTTCTCTAATTGGATAATCACTCACATACAGACAGTGCCAACCACCCTCTGGTCCTGTCTAGTCTCAGGCAAAGATCTGTCAATCTTCTCAGAAGACCCACACTCATGTCTTATTGTTTGCTGGACACGATTTCCTGCACTGTGGCCTGAAGTCTCTCATTTGTCATCTGATTTTAGGGTTTGTTGTCCTCCTGTCTTTGGACATCTTTTTTTCCCTCATAAGTTCTCTTTTTCTGGTAACGACACCACCAGTGACCAGGCTTAAGATGCAAGAATCAATTTGATTTTTTTGCTTACTTAATCACTTGCTTTCTTGCACAGGTCTCCATGAGTCTATACTGGCTGTTTACCTATTTTCAATGAAAGACAAGTTTTCTTATGCCTGCATTGCACAAGCTCTTTTGCATGGGACTTCCCCTCTCTGCCCCAGTCTTTGATCACACAAGAACGTAAAATGCCATTCTGTCATTGCCACTTGCAGAACTTCCAATTGCTGGCTTCTTTTACTGAGTCTATTCCCTGGTGGAACCCTGTATTGTTCTGCCCCATCTGGTATTGCAACACCTTTCACCCACTCTTCCTCACACACATCCTACTCCATCAAATCTTGGGAGTTTTTCCTCCTACTTTTCATTCTTAAAGAAAGAGTCTCTTCTATAATGCATATTTAAGTCCTACCTGGTCTTCTGAGACTGGCAATAAGGACAATATAATTTATGAATATTTAGGCATGTGTCATTCTCCTCTAAGTATGGGTGCTAGATATAATGAATAACAGTACAGAACTAGCTGGGAGCAATGGTGTATGTCTTTAATCCCAGGACGCTGAGACAGATGGATCTCTCTGAGTGCAAGGACAGCCTGCTCTTACATACTGAGTTCTAGGCCAGCTAGGACTATAGCTTTGAGATCCCAATAAATATAGAAGTAAATCTAAATTTTTCAGTTCAATAATTAGCAATTTTTGCATAAATATTTTCCATGTAATACCTCCAATATATCTATGCTAAAATTTATTTATTTATGAAGTATTTACCCAAAATTCAAATTTAAGTACATGGTTTGGTGGACCCGCATTTTAATTGGCAATTGTAGTTTTTGAACAGTAAAAGTACTGAGCTTTTAGTAACGGGGCAAAGACAAGGTAAAAGAGACTGAAGAGTGTGATTTCAATGTTGTTCTTTGACATCCTTCTGACCACAGAAGACATCAACTCTATAAATCTCAGTGCACTGGGGAAGGAGTGATTATGAATTCACAGTTGCAGTGGGTACCCTGGTGCTATGCTGGTGCCATAGAACACCCCGATCTATCACCTGTTCTCCATGTCTTTGCTCAGTTCTGAGGTATTTAATGAACAAAATCCCATTATTTCCCTTAAGGCCAGAGCCACAGAAATCATCGAAAATGGTAGTAAGAAAAAGCATATACTTATAAAAGGCTAGAAATCAGATAGTAAAAAAAAAAAAAAAGATGAAAATGCTAAGAAAATTACAAATGTTGCACACATATATGTGCTGAATTGATTTAGAGGAAGAAGGATTGTGAAGGGGCAAAGCAAATCATGCAATTTGTGGAAAGTGCTGTACTTATGTAATTGAAAATCATCAGCACGGATGAGGAAAAATGATGGCCAAAATAAGGGAGAAAGTGTTTTAGAGTGTAGCTAGAAGATAGCACCAAAGCTAGGAGCCTCATGCTAGCTTACAAGGGCCCAGGGATCCACTGAGGTCTTAAAGGAATGGGCCCATGACCATTCTGGCAGTTGAAAGGGCTATTCATGTCTACAGCCTGAGGCAGGATGGCCATGCCCTGAGCCCATTGCGCAAGTACTGAGCTTCTGTCTTCTGAGTAGTTGCCTACCTGGTAAACTCTGCAAGGCAATGCACTGTGGACTGACAGATGGGACAGAAATTTCTTCAGTAAAAACAAGAGGATTCTAGTCTCCAGACCTTAGGTATGCATTCACGCCATAATTTGGTAGAGACTATTTCAGGATACAAGTATGTGAACTGTTTCCCACTTTAGAGTAGGTGGGTGATTCTTTAACCTTCTTCCTTTCCTTTTTCTCGAAGCCCCCGTCTTTCATCTTGTATTACCTTTCATCTTGTATTACATTGTAAGGAGAATACACTTCTGATTCTTCCTTCACATTTCACTGAGTCACAACTATTTGTATATTACATATACTGCATGAATGAATAAATTTGGTTACCTAGAAACAAAATTCTTGATTTTCCACTTTAGTAACCATATACTCAGTAAAGAATTAATAGGAAGGCTCAAAACAATAACTCAACAAAACAATGGTCTTTTGAATGTGGTAATGTTGTAAAGGCAAAAAAGAGAATGATAAATACAACTCTATATTGGCACTCATTTGTAATTCTAGCAACCAAGAAGCTAAGGCAGCCTTCCTGATTTCCAGGCTAGCTTGAGCTACATAGTGAGACCAGGTCTCAAAATCAAACAAATTTAGGAAGTGCATTGGCCAATGCTAAGGATATATGAAGAAGCCTTATGGAGATCTACTAGTTTGTATGATAATTACAATATTATGGCTATTTATGTATGAGTATGTGCATATGAATATGTATGCATGTATTTGTGTGTATGTGCATGTGTGTGTGTTTGAATAAAAGTCCCCAAAATAAGTTTCCTGCTAACAGAAGACATGATTTTTAAATGGAAATCTTAGGGCCAGTAACAGGGTGGGTGTCTTCCTATCTGTCATTGGTCAGGGAGACTCCCATGGGCACCTAAAATAGCGCAAACTATTGCTAGTGCTTAAATCTCTACTGCTGAAGACATCATTTACTTTGGATGTAAGATCAAAAGAAATTAATCTTAATCAACCAGGAAGCTCTCTATCTGCTGGCTCACTTATACTGTGCCAGAAGCTTCTGGGTAGGCTGCTGAGGAGTACATTCATTTGTCTTCCAGTAAGATGCGCCTACTGGAGCAATAGTGGCATGATAGTTATGGAGGCAACCGACTGCTTTTTGATTGGATAAAAGGCCCACACCACAGGAGGGATTTCATGCCTGGTATTGTAAAGCTGGTCCAAAGCCCATGTTTAGAGAGGCCCTAGGTCCTAGGAGGAAACCTATTACTGTTGTTTTACTAGATGATCATGTTGTCACACAGCTTTCTAAATATTTATGCTGGTAACCTTTTGATTCACATTGCTCTCAGCTATGAGCAAGGAAACTTTGAGCGGATAGGGGGGAGGGGGTTGCCATTAATATGAAGACACATAACAGTTCAACTTGCCAAGCTGTGGATGAACAATATACATCAACCCACATACCATCCAACGCTCAGGATCATGGCAGAAGGGAGGCTAGGAAAAAAATGTAAGAGCTGATAAATAGAGAAGAGAGCTGACTTCTAGATACGACATAGATTTTGCACACAGTAACTCACAGTGGCTGTTGTTCACCTGCACAAGATCTGCCTAAGATCGAACTAGTTAAAGTTCCAGCATGGATTTGGAAGGGGTCCCTGAGGTGCCATACTGGGTAGATGGGTACTGGCATTTGATGACAGCTGAGTGAATGATAACCATTCTCCTCTGAGGATGTGGCTGCTGGTACATTGTCTATTCTCTAGTGGGTGGCTCACACCTAAGAGCATATGAACAGAACTAACTGGGAAAGATATGATCAAAAAACACTGTATAGATAGATATATGAAAATTTCATTGAACAATTACAATATAATGTGAAAATTTATCTTAATAGAAAACATCAACAAAAGTAAAACATAAATTATATAGTTTTAATGTAATTAAAAAATATTAGTTTCATTTGCATTGGTATTTTGCCTGTGTGTGTGTGTGTGTGTGTGTGTGTGTGTGTGTGTGTGTGTGTTGTGTGAGGCTGTCAGATCCCCTGGAACTGGAGGTACAGACAGTTGTGAGCTGCCATGTGTATGCTGGGAATTGAACCTGGGTCCTTTGGAAGAACAAACAGTGCTCTTAATTGCTGAGCCATCTTCCCAGCTCTTCATAAATTATATTTTAAATACCAGATATGTTATAAGGATGAGGAACAGCATTCATGTAATGAAAATACAGTAGAAAGAGGGGCTAGTTAAATTCTGGGAGAATCCTAGGAGTAACTAACTCAGACCTTGTGGGGATTGAAAGTCTTACAGAAGTAGCCTTTAGGCTGAAAACTGAGGAAAGATCTATTAAACACATTAAGAGTTAGGTGGAGGGAAACTTTTTAAGTACAAATGATAAAAATATAAGGCACTGCTGAGCCCAAATGGCAATAAGTACTCAGTGCTTTGCTTCACTGAAGGGTACGGCTGTGGTACCTGCCGGAAAAGCCATACGGCAGATGGTGAAACTGGTCAAGAGTAGCAGCTGTGCCTCAGGGAGCACCAGTGAGCTCCTGAAGAGGCTTAAACAGGCAGGAGATCTGCTGAGAAGTAAGTTCCGAAAAGCTCAGCCAAACTGACTTAAGGCTACATCAGGTGCTGGAAGATGTGAAGAATCCCTCCTGGGAAGATGGCTCGCCTTTCTTGCCCACAGCCCCAACATTTTTATTTTAATTATGTGAAATTTTACAAGGCTGTTTTCACGCATGTATGGATAGTTCTCCCTCAACCTTCCCTCCCTCCCTCCCTCCCTTTTTCTTTCCTTTCTGCTTTTTCTGTCTGTCTCTCTCCTCTCCTGCTTGTTCCTTTTGTTCCTTAGACAGTTTTGGTTCCACCTTCATGTCACCAGTACAGACGTGATTTTATGTATTTATACTACCCAGGACTCGGGATCTTTCTCTTTTCCCTTCGGATCTTCTCTTACTATTGCAGTTATGGTTTGTCTTCTCTTCAGTGACTCTGCCCTCCTTTACATCTAACTCTGTCTGTCCTTCCAGGCCTGGTCCTCAGCTCTTCTTTCTTGCTATTCTTTTTACATTGACCTCCATCTACCTGCTAGCTTTAAATATCATCTTGGCACTGACAAGTCCCAATGCACATCACCAGCCAGGACATGTCTCTGCCTTCCAGGCTCAAGGACTTGGCTTCCTATTCTACTCTCCATTTAGACACTTCAAAGGATTCTCAAAATGAACTCTGAGCTCTCCTTTCAAAATTATCCATAATGCTTGCCTAGTATTCATAATGGCAACATCATCCTTCCTACGCATAGCCCGAGTTCGGAACCATCCAAACGTTTTTGTTTTTCATACCAATCTATCAACAAAACCTTGGATTCAAAATATGACCTTCCCCCACCCCAATACTGTTATTGCCCATCCAGTCTGAGCCACAGTCATCTTGAACCTAGATCATTCTAAGAGCCTAGTCATAATGACAGATTACAGTTGTAATAGATCATTATAATGGATGTCCTTGCTTCTGCTCTGGTTCCCTATAGGTTTACACTTGACACTGAAGTTATGGTTTATCTTTGAAAATATTAGGTCATGTTGCTCTGAATAAAATCCCCCATGGCTTTCCACTTCCTTTGGAGTCAAGGTCAAATTCTTTATGATGGCTTACAATGCAATGGAGTTTCCCCTCCGACCTTACTTCTGCGGCCTTGACCAGTACTAGTACTCCTCTTGTAACTGTGCTGTCTATTACCTTCTTAGGTCCTCAGAGAGCCTGCAAGCAAGTTATCCCTTCAGAGCCTTTACCTCCTGTTAGTCCACTTACTTGAATCCTCAACCCCCACCCAGGTACCCCAGACCTGTGCCATCTTGAGTAGACTGTCATTCTGAAAAGCAACTATATTACAGAGTCTTTATCTGAGTAATTTATTGAAAAAAAAAAAAAGTCAACCTTCCCTCAAAGCCTGCCAAAGGTCCTCACCCTATTTTATTTCTCTTCACCACATGTCACATCATTGCTGGCTACTTTCTGACATTCATATTTATTCCATCTTTCTTCAGTAAAGCTGTGAACTTTATGGAGCCTATAATGTGTGTGCTTCGGGCAGATTTTCCACTCAGCAGAACATATCTTAGCACACAGTGAGGACTCGTAAGTGACTGTTGAGTGAATGGATGGAAATGAATGGGTAGAAATGGAGAGGATCCAGTGAACCGGAGATTTGCTTCGACACAGAAGAGGCAGACAGGGTTGGTTGGATACAGGAGGTGAGGAAGACAGAGCCTGTCCAGGTTTCTGACCCAGACCACTGACTGAATGCTCAACTGTTTACTAAAATAGAGAAGAGGGATGGACTGATGGACTAGACACAGGGACAGAGAAGGATAAATTGAATGTTGAATGTTGGAACTAAAGCTATTTGGAGATATTGAACTGCAGATGTCTTTGAGATAGCTAAAGCCATTGGCTTCATTCATGGAAAGCATTCATTTCCTCCTCCTCCTCCTCCTCCTCCTCCTCCATCTCCTCCTCCTCCTCCTCCTCCTCCACCTCTTCCTCCTCATCCTTGTCCTCCTCGTCCTCCTCCACCTCTTCCTTGTCCTCGTCCTCCTCCTCCTCCTCCTTGTCCTCCTTCTCCTCCTTCCCCCACCTCCTCCTCTTCCTCAACTCACTTAGTTTTATTTTACATGTGTGAGTGTCTCTTTCTATTTGTCTCTGTGCACTATATGCAAACAGTGCCTTTAGAGGCCACAAGATGGCCTTTGATGTCCCGAAACTGGAGTTACAGGGGGTTGGGATCCATCTGCAGATGCTGAAAACTCAATCTAGGACCTCTGATTAAGGATCAGCCAGTGCTCTTAACCTCCGAGCCATCCCTCCAGCCCTCCAAGTACTCATTTCTATATATTGAGGGAAATTATGTGGGAGGGTGCTGGAGAGAGATAAGAGCCCAGAAACATATTCTGGTGTAATGCTGCATCCTGGCAGTGCATGTCTCAGGTGAAAGCATGGATCCAGCCACCCCTTTGAGCTTACAGCCATTTGGCAAGACCCTTTCTCCAAGCCTCCAAAGAGTCTCATTGTCAGAATGCAACCATTTTTCAGCCTGACTCTGGGGGTTCGTGCTTGCCATTCAGAGCCTACTATATTTTACTGCACCTCCTGACATTGTTACACAACATTTATTGAAAGCACATTTGATGGTAATGAAGTTTCTATTAACTATGATTAAATCTCATAAAGCACCTGAAGATAATTTAAGATGTGCAGAAGCAGAAAATGAAACATTCGGTTTAGTACATTAGGAAACGTAATTGATTAAATTATCTCATTTACAATAAGTGCTTTCATGAGCTATGCCGTGCACATATTTTCCCCAGTTTGTCATTATGACTTGCCAACACGTATCTTAAGACTTCAGTTTCTTTTTGTACCTCTCTGCAATTCAAAGCTAGCTCCTTTGCCTGTCTGCTTTCAGAACAGTGTAGAGAATTCCCTCTGACTGATGGAGTCTACCCACCAGGACTTTTGGAAGATGATGTGTGCCGCTATATGTAGGAACAGGTTGTTCCTCAATTATCTTCATAATTGACTTTGATTTTGCATCCGTGATGATTCATGTCGTCTTAAACTCAGCCCTGCGTTCACTGAACAGCTAGTCTGAATCTGGAGAATGCACTTTTAACCATGCAACTCACAGAACCCCGACTGCATTCCTCTGGGAACCTTTGCAATCAGGTTGATTCTGGTACAGTTTTATTTTTAGGGAAATCACAAATTAAAATAGTTTCAGCGATTCTGTTGCAGTATCCAGCAATTACCCACGGTGCTTAGGAACAGGAACCCCAAGCAAAAAATGAACTCAGGAGTCCCTACAGAAAAGAAATGGCTTCTGTGGGGGTTACGGCTGAAAGTACAGATGTAACCAAATTAGAAAGGCACAGAACTCACAAACTGAGCATGAAATTAATTTTTAAAATACACACACAAGCGTTTCTAAATAACCCTCATCAATGGTCACCACATGACAACTCTGATCTTGTCATATGGTACACAAAACCAGAGGGTGGCATGCTAATGAGACTAAGAAGCAGCTGAGTGTCCACTCATCCCAGCTATTGCCCTTGGAGTCAAGACATAGCCCTAGGCTGCATATTGAAAGACAAATTTCTCCTCCCCTCAATGTGTTCATGCCAACATACATATGCGCGCGCGCACACACACACACACACACACACACACACACACACACACACGATGCTGAAGTTGTTCCCAATTCAGTCTTCAAAAGCAAGCGTGCATGAAACAAAAAGTCTGTTACCTAGGTACCAAGGGTTTCTTTACAAGCGGCTGGCAGCAGTAAATAAAGATACTGAGAAATTCTTAGATTGCAAGCTAGTGGCCTCTCTGTCCTGTTGACTTCCCACAGCAATAAAGTGGAGTAGAAACAAAATGTCTGGATTTTCCTCTCACATCTCCTGATGCCTACCCCTAGGTACCTATTTCTGTCTGTCTTCTAAGGTCTTTATTTTTATTTTGTCCAAAGAAGTTAACTAATAAAAGCTATTAACTTTGCTAAGAACTTTGAATTCCAATTTTGCGGATTTAAATGATCAAAATCCATTCATCTTGTATTAAGTAAGAGAAATTAGACACAGACAGGTTTTCCAAAGCAGCTGGACATCTGTCTACTTTTGCTATTTATGCCAGCTGTATGGTTCATTCCTCAGAGCTTACACCCTTGGGATACATTCTCATATATATATATGTGTGTGTGTGTGTGTGTATGTGTGTGTGTGTGTATGTGTGTATGTGTGTGTGTGTGTATGTGTGTGTGTATGTGTGTGTGTGTATGTGTGTGTATGTATATATGCATATTTAAAAAGTTTCTCTTCCCCTCAACATGTGCTCTTCATACATACACACATATACACACAATGCTGAATATATGTATGTGTGTGCGTGTGTGTATAACATACATGATAATGTTCCTATATATAGCACCAGTATGTTTCCTTTATCTCTAAATTTATGTAATTCCTTAAAAACAATATCATGTAGATGCTAGGAGTATCCATCATCATGGATTCGAATTCCCTTAATTTTCCTAAGTAGACTATGCTTATTAAGATCTTAACATATTCCACGATTCTGCTTTGTTTTGGTCTCCCACCCAGAGAATGCGAAGGCTATGGTTCTCAACCTGACTGCACAATGAAATCACTTGGGGAGCTCTGAAAATGAAAGATTTCTGGATTCTGAGCCCTGCCCTCCCCCCACACTCCCAATTTTGATTTCCCAGGTAAAGCCTGGGAGTGTAATTTTTAAAAGACTTCCAACTTAACATAAGTGCCGTCAAAGCTGAGGACCACAGGATCAAATGGCCAGCTGCCAACCATTTAAGACATGTTCTGTTCTCTAAATCCGCTGGATGCGGAACAGAAATAATCCAAAGGCCTCTTCATAAAGCAAGCCTGTAGCTAGGGAACTAAAAGCCCACCAGCTCCAACACCAACACTCAGCTTGAATTTATTTCCCTGTGGAGGGCTTGTTCCTAATCTACATAGTGTCCATGGATGTCCCAGCAGGTGAGACTCTAGGTTTACATTCTCAGGAACCCTTTCTTCCCTGACTTTCCTTGGAAGGGCTAGGAGCCAGGCTTTTGCCTGCAAGGCTGCTTTCCATGCAAGTGTGTACTGACAAATATTTATTGATTTTAATGCTATGAATCTCTCCAGAAATAAGAATCCTAGATGACATTTGCGGAGGAATGGACTTATAGGCAGAAAGAATCAAGAAGAGAGATTTACTTTTGCTTTGAGGGAGGGGAAGGGTGTGCATATTTCTTTCTGATTTAAACTTCTGATATGTGACTTCAAACTCAATGAAGAGAGGCCCCGAAAGTCCTGGATCTGTCAGAGGACTTTGGTTCTGTTTGGCTCCTGAACAAATACAACAGTAATGCAGCAAATATGAGAATAAATTATATTCACAAGAGGAAAAATAACTTACTTTGGGGTTTTATTTCATGAAGAGGTTTTTTATCTAAAAGAAAGAAAGAGAAAGAGAAAGTTGCATTTAATAAATTTACATGGAGCAGATATATTCCCTGTATTACTTTATATGGACCTTTATAAATGATATATTTTCTCCGATTTGCAGGCAATATGGATTATGGGGGCCCACGTTTTTCTTTTGCATTCCAATTTTTATATTTGCCTCCTTTTGAAATATTTCCATATAATGATTATTTTATTTACGAATATATTTTTCTCTCCAGTTTGCTGGCATATTTTTTTCCTCTGTTGCTTCTGCTAGATTGTTATCTGCATGATAAGTGCTGGGAGCTTGCAGCCTGCTCCTTTTAACGTCCAGTGAGCAGCCTGCTCAGGTAAGAGATGCCATTTCACTATACATGAAGACAGAAAAATGAACCAGGAAATAAATATTTAAAGGGATCCTGCATTGGTTTGTGATAATCATGGTCTGTTTGTAAACTCCCAAACTGCCTGTTGAGCCTTTCCCTGGGGCTATGGGTGCGGTGTTGTGAGCAATTTGGGTTTGGGATTTTGTTTTCTCTTTTCCTAATCTGTGTGTTGTCTTACTCCAAGAAGAAGGTGTCACTGTATATGTAGCAGGCTGGTGAGATGTGTGTGAGCAGAGAAGACAATCAACTGGACCTCGGAGTTCAGAGGCAGCTGAGGCATTTGGGATTATTTCTTCCCAGAGTTCCCTGCCCACTAAGCACTCTCTTTGGTCTCACGCCCACCAGCATATAATTCTAAATCTCACTGACTATGGTGCCTGAGGCTTCCTTTGTTTCACCCAGGACCCCTCTCTTTCTTCCTGCTCCACCTCAGGCCAAACACTACCACACCATAGAAGGCAGTGTATGTGTAGAAGGCAGAAAGGATAGAACTCTTTCAGAATGCTAGGATTCAAGACTTTGTACAGCCTCCTGCACACACGGAGTATCTGGCTCTCTCACAGTCCTCTTCTAAACGTTGAGGGGACACTGTCAGATGACACAGATCAAGGTCATAGGTGATCATTCACAGAGTCACATCCGTTGGGCTGTGAGAGATTACCTTCCCCAGACTCACTCTCTGTGAGTCTGAAGATGAGCCATCCTGAGTAAGGATTACAGATTGTGGATTATGGTTTTAACAGAATCAAACAGAATGCTACCCGTTTTAGATCTTCATAAATATTATCTGACTGACTGCCCAGTATCCCTCCCACGCAGATAGGTCTCTTTTCTTTGTTTTTCTTTTCTTCTTCTTTTTTTTTTTTGAGACAGGGTTTCTCTGTGTAGCTCAGGTTGTCCTGGAACTCACTCTGTAGACCAGGCTGGCCTCGAACTCAGAAATTCTCCTGCCTCTGCTTCCCAAGTGCTGGGATTAAAGGCGTGCACCACCACCACCCGGCTTCAGATAGGTTTCTATGGTCAGAGTTTGCCCAGGAATTTCTACTAACTAAACCCACGTCTGAATGCCATATTGATCTTGACAGAGAGTTCATTCAGTACATAACTGTAGTGTGCTTTGTGTGTTTAGCTGTCTGACCTGTTACAGAAGCAGATTTTACAAGCTAGATGCAAACCATCCTCCTGTATGTGGATTGGTTAATAGTAGGGAGAATGAGAGCAGAAGGCACTGTCGTCAAATGAACAGTTTCTGGGATGACAATGTATTATTTATATTGACGTGCTTACTCAAGATTTTCATTCAGGTTTCAAAGAATACTTGGATGCCCCTTGCTTCACAGACTCAACACATTTCTGTGAGAGCAAGTAGGTGGCAGCTGGAAGCCCAGATGCTACTGCTCTCATAGGCAACAACTTTGGTGGGTCCAGCCGAGCTTCTGGTTTTTGCTAACTGCAAAGCACCTGAAAGCATTCGTTTTGGCAAGCACTGAGAGACTGGCAGGCTGGGGCTAAGATGCCGGAATGGGATACATTGCTACAGCCACAAGAGGAGATGGGAGACTCCCGTTTAGAACTCTGGCTAAGCTCAACAGTATTTTTTCTTCTAAACCATGAGATTGGGCATTATCCTGGAACGCCCTTAAAAACAGCTGAGATACAGGATGGAGTCTCAGAAAAACTCATCAAATATAACCAAGCTGTGAGAAAGGTGGGGTGGTGGAATTCTAGTGGGGATAGCCCTGAAGTAAGAGTGAATATGGCTGAGAAGCCAAGGGTTAAGGTCTGGAGACAGAGACCCTGCCATACATGCACATGAGGCAGGAACCTTGCGTTTCCCTCTGACCCAGCTCCAGGGCCAAGGTAATTGGTGCAAATGAGGCAGATTGGGGGACTGAACTGGCCTAGGTCTTTAAGGGTTCCACATGCCTTCCATGGGACTTCAATGCTCCTACTGTGAACCAGGTATAGAAATGCCCTCAGTCTTTTCTACTCAAGTTTAAGCGGAATGTATACAGGACCATGAAGCACAGTTGGCCCAACTTTGGCCTACTACCTGCAGTAAGTGGGAGCTGATGAAGGATTTCACCATGTGATGATGGTTATGATGGTTCATGATGTTTATTTTTTTTTTTGCTACTGCTTGGAGATGGATCACAATGCCAGGTCAGGAACTTCACTTATTTGGTCTAGTGTCTCTGCTAGAGTGAGAGCAAACTGAGTCAGAGCTTAGTTTCTTGATAGGTAGAAGAAGAATGGAATCCAGAAATTCTGTAGGGACCCTTGGCTTCCATCCACCCATGGTTAGCCTTCTGGAGCGCAATCTATGATATGGGAACAGAAGCCATTCATACTGGTTTCCTGCTGCAGTGTCCAAATGACTCAAAAGGCCACTGTTCTACCAGTCAGCGTCTCTCATATCAATCAGAATCTTGTAGAAGAAACTGGAAAGCTCTGGAGCCCAAGTACATCAGTCCCCTGGCATTAGCATCAAAATTGGGTTCTGCTGTGTTTAGTAAAATAAGAATACCCGGCAAGGAAGCTTCCAAAGCACAGCATTTTCCTCAGTGAAACACTGAACCTGATGTCAGCCCTCTGTGTGCACTAAGGAAGGCCATCTCCTGACCTCGCCAACTTTGAAGGCTTGGCCCATTCCACAATGAAGTTTTATTCTCTTTGCATAATCAATCTCTCACAAAACTCAAGGCCATGAAACAACTTGGCCTTGGTCAACCAAATCCTCTCCACTTTAATTGCCCTCGCTCTAAAGGCCATATTCAAATGCCTCCCTAGTAAATTAATCCATTAGGACCATGGTTCTTAATGTTGGCTGCACATTAGAATCACCTGGGGAGCTTTTAAAATAAACACCCATGCCTGGGCCCTATTCCAACAGCTCCTGATTAATTGGGGTTTGTGTTTTTGTGATTACTACTACTTCCTGGCAAGAAATCAGGGACCCTGTGTGGTCAACACCAGTTAATGTCTGCTTCTCTAAGAGGCTGGGAGGTGGCAGCACACAGGCAGGTCTGGGAAAGTTGGTTTTCTATTTGACAGGCATTGAAATAGTGCAGTTTGGGGCCAGTAGCAGCTAAGCAGTACTTTGGGGGAATTCACAGCCATTTCCCAAGGTCTGCCTTAGGCCCTGGGAGGGCAAAAAGGAGAAGGAAATTGATGGTAATTGTAACTCTGCCTTATTTAGAAGTTTGTCTTAGAAAAATCGCATTTACCGTTTACTTACTAAGCATCCTAGAGAGGCACAGAGGAAGAAAAAGATTTACCATGGAGGATAAACACTGCTAATGTTCAGCCAGATATGCATGTTTAGGATTTTTAAATTTTTATTTATATAATATTAAATATACATATGAATGCTTATATGTGTGGTAGTGTGAAAATATAGGGAATTTGCAGTCAGTCATGTTATTGTTTTCACGTGGATAATTCATATCTTATTGTTCTTCTTTCTGCCTTTGTCATTATTTAGTGCAGTAGAAATCTGGTTGTGTGACTTCCACCCCCTGCCAGTATGTGTGTGTATAAAGGTGTATATGACAGGAAGGTGCGGGAGGGATGAGGGATGGGAAGCAGGAGGGGAAGGTGGGAGCACTTGACTTTTTATGTTAGGTGATGATTCTTTCTCTTCTACCTTAATTTAGTCTTTGCTTCTTTCCCTCCCATTCAGTTTCCCAAAGCATTTCCATGGGATCCATTGTTCTTGAGAGCTATTTATAAAGCTACCCACTGGCACCTAGCCCCTACTAGAAACCAAACGTTGCCAGCCTCCCTCAACCCATGCACATACTGGGGATTTGAAGGATTGGGTCTGAGGAGGCAGCAGTCCTGGACAGATGGATGCCATCTCCAACCCCACAATTCTTCAGATGCCGTGGGCTGGGATTCTCTGATACCTGTGCCCCTCAGTTTCAAACACTGCTCTCATTGTCTGCATGGTCTCTGAGCCTCAAAGGATCTACACAATACATGGGACAGCAACTCTTTCCCCAGACTACAACCCAAGGATGTCACTACAGTCAACATTTAACCTTCTTTTACTTCATTTTCTTTTCCAAAGACTGCTTTCATTTCCTTCTTTGTAGAGTATATTCTTTGAAACCTTTTCTGACCTGAAAATATGCATGTCAATGCTTTCATTGTAATTCACTTTGGGCATTTTTCAAACTCACATTGTTCAGTTTACCAAAATGTGAAATAATCAGTCTTTTCCCCCCACACCCTTGTTGTTTTATTTGTTACAATTTCTGGCCTCAGCAAGCAATACTGAACCCTGGTCCTTTGCCACGTCAGACCACAGCCTACTATCCTGCTTTAGTGGTCGCACCCCAACAACTATGAACTCATTTCTAGAGATCCTCAACTAAGCTAGTGTAACTGTGCGTGTGTGATAAATCTATTAACTCTTCCGCTCCATCGTAAGCTCCATTTCAGTTCATGCCTCTCTCTCTCTGGGACACTCCTCTCACGACAGTTTCTCAGAAAAGCCTCCTGCTTCAGAGATGCAGATCCTGACATCTCTGGTGATTGCTTCGTTAGCAGACATCACTCTCCTCAGGTTGGACAGCTTACAGTCCATAAAACACAAAATAAGTTTGTTTTTTTTTTTTTAAAAAAAAACCTAATGATTTCATATGTTTAGATCTTTTATATTTTGACCTCATGTATATATGCCTGTCATTTACAGGTCCCTAGAATGTACCATGCTAGAGAGTGATGTGTCTGTTGAGTCTACGTGGCATTGCAAGGGTAAAATCATAGGATGGAGAGGGCTGGGGAGATGACACAGTTGGCAAGCCACCCAAATAAATGAGGGGACCTAAGTTTGGATCCCTAGTATCACGTATATGTTGGGTGGGCACTGTGGCTCATCTGCAATCCCAGCATGCAGGAGGGGATTCCCTAGATCAAGCTGGAGAGATAGATTAGCCAAATGGATGAGGTTCAGGTTCAAGTGAGAGACTCTGCCTCAATAAATGAATTGAGGAGTGATTCAGGGAGATACTTGATTTGATCTTGGGCCTATATGCCACCCCATCCCCCATCCCATACATACACAGACATGACAATCAAATACGTACCCAAGCATATCACAAACACACTCAAATGCAAAACAAAAGAAATCACTCAGAGGAGCTGACTAAAACATGTTTCATTATTTGCAGATGCGGGGGGGGAAAGAGAGGCTGGAACTATTGATTACCAGTGTGTGTGTTTCATTTACTCAAGCATTACCTCTTTCCCAATACTGAGAGATAATTACTAGCCTGTTTTATGCCCTGTGAATGCTGCCCAAGGCTGGAGGAAGTCCCAGGGCCTTCCTGAAAGCCTGCATTAGCATGGAAGAAAATTAGACAAATAGAAGGCCTGCTTGACATTGGACACATCACGCTGCTTGAGTTTCAGGCAGACACTGACTGGACAGGTGAGAACTCTGGTCGCTTGGTGTTCAAACACACAGAAAGGCAACAACCAGTATTTGTGTTCACCCTAAACCTGTCTAATGAGCAAAATGCAGAACGGATAAGTGGGAGAGTCTTCTTAGTGTGTGTGTGTTTGTGTGTGTGTGTGTGTGTGTGAGTGTGTGAGTATATGTGTTGTGTGTGTGTGTGTGTGTGTCTGTGTGTGAGATTCCCTCATTGTGCTTTCCTGATAAGTTTGTGGGGGGTCATGGAGAAAGGAAGACCCAGTGAAGTTCACATATTTACCATAGCACAAGATGGGTCAATGCCTTTCTTGTTTTGCTGGCTACTTCCATGTTAACATCAGATCCTTTTCTTCTTCTCTAGCTGTAACATGGCATATGGAAGCCATCTATGCAGCTCCCTAATCCCCACTGCCTGTGGTGACCATTTTATGGCCACACAATCAAATATGATTTAGACATTAAAAAAAAATATTGTCACTTGCAGCAATAGATGGACTTGAAGATCACTGTGGTCACTGAACTAAGCCAGTAACAGAAAGCCAGGTGGCCCATGACTTCATTCATTTGAAAACACATGAGCTTCCACAATGCTCTCTTCATTTGCAGTCAGTCTGTGCTTTGGTTTGTTTCTATGATGGGTTTTATGATGCTAGAAGCCTTCACGTTCCAAGGCTCCTACAAAGCCTTCCCATAATTTCTGCAACCTCTCTGCTAAAAACTGGTTTCCAAGGGGGCAAAATGCTGGTTTCCAGCTCTGTTCTCAGGGAAGATGCACACTGAACTCCCCCTCTGGGCCAGGAATGCTTTACCTTGATTCCTTTGTGTTTGTCCGCAATAAACGTTTGCACCCATTCAAAGGTACATGCCAGCTGACATACAGCTCAGTGGGTGAGGCCTGGGCTAGCACGCAAAAATACCTTGCACTCCTCACCGATGCAAAAGACCAATCAAGCAAAACACCAAAAATGCAACAAAATGTCCAGAGCAAATGGTCACTTAAAATAGATGTAATATTCAGATATTTTAAGTATTAATCAATGTCCTAGCAAAATTAGCACATTGAGTAGATAATTAACTGTATTCCATGTTCATTTCAGAGTTCTTCACAATAACAGAAAAACAGAAACAATTTAAAGGCCCACTGATAAATAGATATAGAAAATGCTGTTGACAGCTGGTAGAATGTGATACATGTATAGGTAGACATGGTATATCATATAGATCTATGACAGAAGATTTTTTTAAACTTTGCAGAAGAGTCACTCACGATGTCATGTAAGGACTTGGGGACCCTATGCGAAGTGAAGTAAAAACAGCCACCGACAGAAAATTACTGCATGGTTTGTTTTCCGTGTGGAATCTAAAGATGTCAAACTCAGACCAGCACGTACAGTGTCGCTGTTGGCCTTGTGCTGAGTCAAGGGCTAGAGGCAAAGGTTGCTGAATGAAAAGTTTCAGTGTCGTTACCTTAGGAAGTTCTGGAAAGAAATATCCAGTGTTGTGACTACGGTCAATATCATCCTGTGCATTTGAAATGTACTCGGAGAGTGGATCTTAGAAGCGATGCTGAGTATGCTAATTAGCTAGTGATGGTACTTCCCAAGTACTCATGTTGCAAACATGCAGGGCAGGCCGTAGAGTAGAAATAACAACAACTTTTAACGGAGAGCTCCGCCAGACTCCAAGGAGAGTCCGGATTGCAATGGAGGGTGCTGGAAGGCTACAGTGACTTATCAACTGCTTAGATAATGTCTGATGCTCGCTATGTGTGGGTGACAGAACTTGGCTCACAAAGAACTTCTTCAAGAGAAACCGGAGTCTGAGGAGCCCTGGTTCAAACATCCTCCCTCACCCTTTTCCCATTTTGTGATTTTTCTAAACCATCCTTCTGTCTCATTTCCCTAAGGGTAGGATTACCAGTCTGTTCCACCATGGCCAGTCACTCTTGGTCTTGAAGCTACTTAAGTCCTTATATTAGACACATAGTTACTATTATAGAACAAGCAGTCAGTTTTTCCTAGTTTATCACCAAGAACATGAACTGAATAAAACCAGAATGCTAAGTATCTGTGAACTGACTTAGTGCTAAGTATTACAGCACAAGCAATAAAGGTAGCTTTCTAATAATAGGTATTGTGTGTGTGTATACATATATATATATATGTACATGTATTATACGTATATATGTATATGTATTATATTATCTAATAATAGGTGCTAAGAAGCCTTAATTCCATAATTGGGTCCCACATGAGTATAGTGCCCTCTTTCACTGGGATTGGGCAATTTATTTCTCAGTTAAAAGTTGCCCTGCACTCAGTGTAACAGCTTCTCAAATCTTTAACTTTATGCATGAAAGAACGAGATTAACTTCTCAAAATAATACAAAAGCTCTGAATCCTGAAATTTCAGTGGTGCCTTACTCATTTCCATATGGCATATGTATTTGTATATATACCCATATATATGAGATCAATATCAAGTGTCTGAAACTATTTTCAACTTCCAGAGCATCCATGGAACTTAGACATTACTGTGTGCTTATTTCCTGGGAGGCAATATCATGATTCTTGCCCACAGTCACAGCTGGTTAACAAAGCATCTGAACTGATACCACAGAATCCTGACTCTTAGCTCATGGATATGTACTATCTATTGTAGTTTTCTAAGTGATATTAGTGATTTTCCATTCCCTCTAACACTAACATTGTTGTAGAATGAACATCTCAGACTACTTGCGTTTTGTTTTTTATTTTTTCTTGTCAACCCTGATGACATCATTTTGGAGAAGTCTCGAAGGGTGAAAGAAGTCATGATATTGGCGTCTTCAGGTCACAGGTCACTGTCTCAAGTTCTCTTGAAGACATACATATATTTAATATGCAGTCAAAGGGAGGAAGTAGAACCAAGATACAAGATGTCCTCTATCTCCATTCATTTGCTTCCTTCAGCACACCCTGGAGGCCACTGAATTTTATTAAGTAGATTGCTGTTTTAGATCACCTCTGCCACTGGGTACTTGCCATTTCTTTCACAGCCCAAGAATTCTATGAGTTCAGTTATTAAATCTTTCTTCAGCCCAGATGAATATTTCTTAGTGCAGAGTTTTGTGGAGTTGAATCTTGAACTAATTACAATGTTAATGTTGAATCTGTAATTCAGAGAGCTAATTCTTTTTTTTTTTTTTTGACAAGTCTAGATGCTAGAAATTTCCCTAATAGAAAAGGACCATCGTCATCATCAGCTACTGGAAGCTGTTTCTATTAGCTATGGAAACAAACGAATACACAGACAAATAAAAAAAGACATCATGGATGCTAATTTGATCCCTTCTTCCATTCCATAACAAAGGAGATTTGAGTTTATGTTGAAAATGTGGAATGGTTTTGTATAATTTCTTTGCTGGCAAAATGTTAGAAAACAGGTGCTTCCTGTCTGTGATTCTGCAAACCAGAGCATCCCTCACCGGGTATAATGGGGAACGTTCAGTTTTGCCTGTGGTTCAGCCAGGCTGGAAGTATGCCTTCTTTCTCCTGATCTTCTCCTTAGTATGCCCAACTATTATCAACCTCGTAAAATGACAGAGCTGGATGTGGCCTTTAGAGTCAGTCACCTGGCCCATCTCCTGCTACGGACTACCTCCTTAGGTCAAATTAAGGCTATAAAATCGAGAGACATTCATTTAGTAGTCGCTTAACAGAAGGGCTTGAGGATGGGCGAATTTTAAGAATAAAATTATACAGGTTCTCCTAAACACTGCTTTTTTAAACTGACAGAATTAGTCAAATTACAACTCAAAAACGATTTAAGTTAAGAATGTATGTGTGTGCCCTTCCTCATTTTAACAAGTACATCACATTTTATTAGAAACACACTAATCAGACACATAAGAAAAATATTTAAATGAAATATGTAAAAAGCCACACTCTTGATATTTATTTAAGAACATGGAAAGTATTACATATATACATAATATTATATATATAATACTTTCCATGTTCATATATACTATATATATATATATATATATATATATATATATAGTGGAATACATATACATATATTTATAATAGTGGAATGTATATGTATATATATTCCACTATTAAACATCAGCTACACAGGGTGCAGTTTAACTTTTCATATAAATGGAATGCTTGATATGGCAGTGTGAGACTTCTGGGGGCTACATCTTCTCTAAAGGACACCTAATAACATAATAATTTTTGTTTATAGGCAATCACATTTAGGCTTAGGAAAATCAAGGACTTGGCTCAGAGTAATTATGTTCATGGAATTCAAATATCATTACAGCTCAAGTGATCTGACAAAAGTGCCTACATGCTTGAATCTGTCCTTTAGCTGAGGGATGAATGTTTTAACTCTCCCCCTTCCCCACTCTGTGTGTGTGTGTGTGTGTAGAGAGAGAGGCAAGAGGGTTCCATTTATTAATTGATCACAAACCTAAATTCATTCCCATTTGTAATCATTTGGAAAGAGAATGACTGGTTTTAACTCATGAACAGAGGACCTGGGAAAACTCTTTAGCTGTGTTTCTGGATGTAGACAGCCAGTTTCCTCTGGCTGCCTCACCTCAGAAAGCTGGTCCTTTATATCTTCCCACAATCTCAAGTTCAGAGTCACTGTTCTAACTACCTACTGGGGATGCCAGTTCACTCTTTCCCTTCCAGTGGATTTCCATCCGATCCACTTCTGGATGCTCTGACAAATATTTTACCCCCTTAAGAACTTTCTAAAGCTTTGGCAGATTGTATTTCTTCATTTCGCATCATCATGGGAACCTATTATTATTTGTATCTTACTTTTAAAATACTGTTATATGTTCTCATTTTGTTATTTTCCTGCAAGTAACCTGGTCTGCAAGTGAAGGCATCTTCCTTTCCTGCTGTCCTAAATCAATTTCAGAGTTCGTTGTCTTTATATTTCAGGTTTTATTTTGATAATTCTCCTGAACACATTTAAGAAGAGTTCATGGTAAACAAACATCCATACATTCTTGTTAAAGTATCACATAGTATGGCCTGCCTAGCTCCAGGACAAGTATGTAAACAGAGAGGAGGGACTGCATCCCAAGTTGCTTAGGAGGTTTATGAAGATAGGTGAAAGAGATAGAAGGAGAAAAAGAGAGACCAGAGAAAGCAATACTCAGTTAGGCTACCCTGTAGGGCAAGCTTACAGGCAGCAGAGATCTTTGGGGATAAAAAAGGGGGTGGCCATCGAGAATATCATGGTGATAAAAGGAATTTTAAATGTTTCAGAGCTAGCTGGTAAGAAGGAGAGAGACTTTTCAAAGCATACAACAACAATGGTCCACTGGGTGAAGGTCCATCCTTATTTGGAAAGAGAAGATTACTTCTTAGAACAATCCGATACCTTTTTACTTATGAAAAAAGGCAAGATAAAAAAGAATACATTGAGTAGATAATAAAGGAGTTTTTATGATCAGTCTTTGCATGGTTTATTTATTTATTTTATCCTTTTTATGGTCAATTCTACCTAGGATATGGCACATTAAGTGGGAGTTTTCTTCCCATAAAGCAAAAGGCGAAAAATTTCAGCTTCTAGAATTTCAAGGAATCCTTCCTGTATGACACCTGAGGATTGAAATGTTTATGTTACAGTTTCTTCTTAAATGAAACACAATGGAAACTTGAGCCTGCAGTCATTCCATTGTCTCCCGGAAGCTTATGATATACTGATCTTCTTATGGGGTGTCCCATAATGGGACCATGCTTACTGGGGTATGGGAGAGATGTTGTTACTGACTTGCCTAATGACTGCCTGTGTGCCCAGATCTGCATCCTTATGACTCCTGTGTGTCTGGAACACCACATACACATTTGCTGTGCAGTGCACACAAAGGCAACTGTGAATTAATCAATTGTTTGTTATGCAGCAAGGCAAACTACCAAGTCTTTGTTCAAAAGGAGCACCTAGTCAGCACTATTAATCTGAGTTACTGTTGGATTTTTACTTGTTTGCAGTGTAGGAGATGGAATCCAAGGCCTAATTCATACATGCTAGGCAAGCATTCTACCATGGAAATCTAGCCCCTTTGTACTACACATGAAACGGGAGGATTTCTTTCAATTGTCTACCCACTTGGGAAGAATTTGCAAGCTGTAGGACACTTTACAGCCACATAAGAATAATTATATTAGGATGGTATCTTGGTGATGTCATTTTTATGTCTTGGCTACATAGACTTCCTGCTGGAACTATGCAGCAGTGAACCCTATTCTGGAATTTAAACAAGTGTAATTAAACAGGTGTAATTTCAGTATTGTTCCTAAATCTTTGCCCACAGAAAGAAGTAGATGAGTTTGGTGTTGGTAGAGACACTTAGCTATTATAATCTTATATGAAAAATAGGTGTTCCATATAAGTCACTGGCAAAAAAGGAGGGTAAAAAAATTGTTATTTTAGATGCTCTGAACTATTCTAGAATAAAATGTCTCTTATTCAGTGGCCTAAATAAATGGAAGGGGTGGTAATGACTGTAATAGATAACAATGAGATCAGAGAAAACTCTTAACAAAGAAACCATTATTTTCATGTGATTACAGCTTCATCCTTTCAGGACTTTCCTTTAGGTCATTTAAGTGCAAGGCTCAATAAAGGAAGCGTTTGTATTATTAGCTGGGCCTTGGGAATGTTTGTTTGAGCCACTATTGTATGGTTGTCATTATCTTTGATGCGGCTTCAAAGTATCCATTCAAACTTTTCTTTATCAATGTGCCTATCAGAAATGAAAACAAACGGTCATTTAACCCAATTGTCCTTTTCCACACTGTCAATATTGAAGTGACCTATGCTCTCTGTCTTTCCAAGACGAGCAGATTGGTTTGCAGGTAGCATGGCCTGGAAGATTTCCTCTTTCTTTAAGTCCCCCTTTGGCATTTCTCTGACTTTAGTCATACCACACATCTAGAGGCTAATCCCTTCTTCTGAAGCAGATCCATTTAATCTTCTCAAGCCAAAGCCCTCCTTTTTTTCCTTTTTGTTTGAATAAAAAGCCACAGAGAAGGTGGCTACCATCCCACAGGATCAATGTGAACAGCCCCTATTTAATCTTTCTGTTCCTGTCCATGGGCACACACAGATTATATCATACTGGCTGTGATTCTCAAACATATTGCTAAGATGAAAGGATGGAGGTTAGACAGCTACAAGATTCTGTTTAAGCCCAGAAAACATGGCTACTCAAGTCCTACTTTAAGAAACCATGGCCATATGAGTCCTCCTTTTCAGCCAGTCACGCCCATAATGATCTTTCTTCCCTGAAATGAAAATTTTCAACCATAAAAGGATTGGATGTCTAGTTTATGCTTCCAATTTGGATCCATGGATTCTTTTTGCAAAACCTGTCCAGTCTCACTCTGTCCAGCCTTGAGGCATTTATTTTCTCTTTGAGAGCATTTAGGAGTGGCTGTCTATGAAAGCATCACTCTAAGGTTCTGCGACTCAGCCACACGTGACCAAGCAACAATCATACTCAAATATTAAAGTGATCATTCAGAGCTGGCAGCTCTATCTGGAGGAGAGAGAGAAAGAGAGAGAGAGAGAGAGAGAGAGAGAGAGAGAGAGAGAGAGAGAGAACACCTCCAGGATAATAGACCAGATTCAGAAACTTTTTATGAAGGCTAAAGAGAATCAAATCATTGAAAGTTATCCAAAAGTTGAACAATGTCATTGTCAAACCACCAAAAGAAGGTGCTATAGGGTTATGTTTGGCACATAAGGAAAAAAATTAGTATGAAGGAAATTCCCCCGTTGAACCATGACCTAGATCCTTCAACAAAGCTGCTGGTTTGCAAAGCAGTAGCCAAATGCTATTTTAATCAAAGCCAACCTTTCTTGGTTCAACTCTGAGAGCACAGCAGTTTCACCAAGAGCATCTGACAGTATGAAAGAGTACCCTGCACTAACACTGATAATCACGTAATGGACTGCTGTTCTGCTTCCTACAAAGACAGTAAGCTTGTACGCATTTGGTGAACACTGTCGAGAAAGACAGAATAGATCCTCCTGCTCTGACCAGCCAACCCTCCCAATTGATATGCAGATACAGCTCATGCTCTTCTACATTCACTCACTTCCCCACCTTTTACACTAAAACTACTGATTACTGTAGTCCTTATGGTCTGAACATATTTCCGATACCCTAACACACACGTAGGAAGACAAAAGATGCTGAAAATGGAGCATCTCTTAGTAGAATAAAGATAGTGAATGTCAGGGTAAAGCTCATGCTGCACTTTCAGCTTATGAGGGATTTAACAGAGCACCTACCTCAAAAGCTGAGTATCATACAAGCCTCAGAGGCTTTCTGGCTATTTTACTTTCACTATAGCAAAATATAAACTGGGTAATCAGGAATTTGCCTCTGTTTGATTAAACCTACGCATTGTTAGTGTCAAGGAAAAAAAAAAAACCTTTGTTCAATCAATAAATTACTTAAAGCCACTGTATGAATTATGGCCAACAACTGCCCAAATATGAAAGACTATTCTTTTTAAAAACTTCCAAGTACATATACATTTCTGATGAGTAATTTTATGTATCCACTTGGCCATGAAACAGCAGCTATCTGGTTTTGTTTCATTCTAGACATTTGTGTCAGAGTGTTGGTGATGACAGTATCTTTTAAATCTGGAGACTTAGTAAAGCCATCATACAATTTTGTACATAAGTAGTCCTATTTCATATCCTCAGTTAAAATACTTACAATAGAAATGAAAAGACATTTAGGACTCTAACCATGAAGTAGATAGAGAATTTGTCCTGCCCAGACAGTTTTCTATGAACTGAAAATACTAGCTCTTCCTGAAGTTTCGGACTCATTTGACCATGGGGCATCACGTCTTGATTTTGTAGTAGTTAGCCAACCACTGGACTTGGCGCTGGGACTTGACTGAGATTTCTGGCTATCGGTCTTCAATGCTTTCAATTTAGTTCCATTTCTCTCCCTTCAATCCTCTCCTTTCCTTCCCTAAGAATGTATTGTATTGATTGAATTGTATTTATTGATTGATTCAATTCTCATTTATTTTTACTTTATTTTGGAATTTCGTGACACCCTCTGTAGTCTATCTCTGTTGTGTAAAGTGGATCTCCTCTTAGCAACTCATTCTCAGTGCTGATCATTCCTTTCTGCATTAAACAGGACTCTTCCTCAGCTGGTAGACGTGAATGAATCATGGCACAAATGCAAGTTATAGCCACTCATTGGATAACCTTTATTTCTTACATTAAGTGCTAAGCACTATGTCTACCATGAGTAACTATCACATTACATCATAGATAACTAAGCTTAAAGTCATATATTCAAGCCCAATATGTGATTTATAGAAAAGTGTATTACTACAGTTATCTGAAATTCAACGAGAAGTCACATTTCTATAGCGCCATCATCTTTTAAAGACAAATGAAAACCATAATCCTAACTGTATCACTTTAAAAACCTGTCTGTAAGGTGGAAAACAGTCACACATCTTGAGCCACGATTCTGAAAAGTTTGGTGATATTCAAGAGTTGTCAGAAACACATTTCCTTAACTACCTTACTAATGAGTGTATGCAGGAGTAGATGGCTGGTACGCATTGAATGGAGAGCACAGAGGTTTCGGCACTGAACTTTCTGACTATATCATCTGTGATCCTTACTCCTTTTATGGGATCTGACATGTGCAGGTGGTAGATGCTTGTGTCAGGAATAAACATAATATATCAATGTGTTGATTTGAATACATTAGTCATTTTAAACAATGCATGAACCACACAGATTTATTCTGAAAACACAACACTTATCATGTACTTTCCTTCTACAACGCCCAGTCACAAGAATGCAAAGAAATAGATTGATCAGAAGTATTTCATTCACAGTGTCATTTTCCATAATGAAAAGTAGCATACACTCCACAAGTGATTATGACCAACTAAGATGTGGCATTTCTTTGCTGGATATCATGCAAGGAGTATCCAAGTAGGCAACCTAGTTCTAGAGGACATGGATGTTCCCAGTATCATTTTTCAACAAATGTAAAATATCAGTACAGCTTAGTTCATATTAGTGGGAGTTATACTGTCTTCCTGGAAAGATTCAGACATGTCCTGTCAACATATGCCTGTGATAATAACTGAAGGTGGATATAAGTTTTGTTATTTATAGTAAAAGAAGTCAAGTGAGTTGGCTGGAATATTAATAAAAGAAATCACCATGTTAAAATGACTGCTCCTACTTCTATACCTTCAAAGCTCACCAAAGAATCACTTGGAGGTAGTAACAATATGATATTAAAAATAAAACAAAGGCCTGGGAATTGAGAGATGAACTTTCCATTCCCTACTCTACCAGACCAATATGAGACAAAATTTCTACCATCAGGGTTCATTCATTCTCCCTCCACCATCGCCAAATGCAGCTGCAATGTCTTCCTTGCCAGAGAACCTTGGCCTCCAAAGATGTATTAAGAGATTTAAAGTTTTATAAAGTTCTTCAGAGATACAAATTCATAGCAATCAGTATCAGGGTTTCATTAACTTAGAAGTGGTAGCTTCTAAAAGTCTTACATTTTAGAAGTATGTTCTCTGGAAATACTGCCTGATTAGGTGGTAATAAATTATTTAAAACAGCTCCATCTGGCCTAAGGATGTGGTCCAATAATAGAGAACTAGCCTAGTGTATGCATAAGCACTAAGCTTTCATCCTCTGAACATCACAGGATAAAAATAAAAAAAGAAACAATAACTCATTCTATCTGTACCAAAAATGAATATACTCATGTACTTTTCAGCAATATGTGTGTGTGTGTATGTGTGTGTGTCTATATATGTGTCTCTGTGTGTGTGTGTGTTTGTGTGTACGCATGTGTGTGTGTGCCTTCTCATTTCTGGTTACTGACTTTCTGCTGTTCTACTAAACCCAGTTAATGATTGGGGCATTCTTCCGGAAACATGTGGATATATGTATATCACCACAAATAGATGGTGTTACCTAGAATGCAGAGACCATCCGTGCAGTTTTCAGATTCCTGGCTGAGACCTTCACAGAACTTGCCTCCATTTCTTGGGGGTGGAGCTGTGCACTCACGGATACGAAGATGTTCACATTCTGGGCTGCAGACTGACCATTCACTCCACACTTCCCAGCTGCCATCCACTTGAAAGGAAAACAACAGATGCCACCATTACCACAAGTCAGCAGCTATAGGAAGACACACCCCACACATTAAACAGACTGCCACCCCAATAAGACCAAATTCAGAGGTCAAGGCATCTTTCTTCTAAGAGTTTGTTTTCTAATTAAAGCTGTATCAGGATAAGACCAATGATTGAATTTAGGCAAATGGTTGACTGACTGGAGTCTTTTAGTTGTCTAATAAGGTCAGTATCCATTCTTTCCCAGAATTTCATTCCCAAGAGCATAACTGAAGGACAGGCAGCTATGTGCTATACCTCAGGATGTCCACTGATGCACTGTGGGCTTACAGATTAGAGTGGTAAATAGAGTAGACTGATTTTAAGTCTCCACGTCCCATAAACAATAAAAAGCTAAACCCCTGTGAACTGATAGTGTTAAATGAAAACAGGTCATTGAAACCCCACGATGGCAGAACCTACAGAAATAGAATTTCTTGGGTCATAGATTGCTGTTGTACATTGAAATGAAAAGACTGAACTTAATTCCATTAAATATCAACCCAAGAGACTAGGACAGATGTTTGAGGCAATTGCCCCATTACCTCCTAGGAATAGTTTTCGCCATGCTTATGTAGGTTAAGAGCTACAAGGTTTAATCTAAACCAATTAGTTAAAAAAAAAAAAAAAAAAAGGAAAAAAATTTAAAAGTACTGAATCTGTATCAAAAATGTCTGAGTCCTAGTCTTGGTTTTACAAACTTGTCAGCTCAGAATGTAAGTCACATGGCTTTAATCGACCACTTCTGTCATCTGGGGACAATAAAATCACAATGGAGAGGTAATGGCATGGCACGTATGAAAGCATCCTGCACAGTACCTGGCACATAGTAAGCACTCAATAAATGATAATAAAATACAAGGACAAACACTGAAAATACACTGTTGGTCAGAGCCTCACCTGTGCTTCTAGAGCATCTCAAATTGGAAAATTAAAGATGTGAGGCTCTGGACAAGGTTCTTGAATTTAAACTTACGCGGTGCATATGAAACTCAGGAGCAGTTATTTTCTCTATTGGATGACATGCTTTCTATAAAGCAAGTAGTTCTTATTGTATCAACTGGGTTACAGCCGGGAAGAGAGAACAAAAGAACTGATAGGAGACACATTCAGTAAAATGAAATCTTCTACTACTTGGAAAGGAAGGCGAGGCACGCCAGGCATAAAAGAAAACCACTGCAGTGGACAACCTCTGCCAATTTTATTACAAATAATTAACAACCTGAACCTGATAAAAGGTCAAGTTCTGGGTAGTTGCTATTTTGTGCTTGAAGGCAGCTCACCCAATCCCTGGTTACTGTACTCAAATACATGCCATCAAGTGGGAAAGTCCAAGGGAGAAGGTGGTGACTTAGTTCAACCAACACCACTATTATAAGCCCTTGGCAAGGGTTTCACTCATATTCTTAACATTACAATGAATTCAGAATCAGCACCGTGGACAGAGGCAATGGTCTAAGACCTTGGACCAGGGTGACTTAAGAAGGAAGTGTGCATTGCTTGCTCCACAGCACCTTAACAGCATTGGCGAGTTAGAAGGAGAAGGGAATCTGTGTATATCTCACCAGGACAAAGAGCAGTGCAGGTTATTTTCTGCACTGACATTCCCTCACAAAAGGCCCCACCATTGAGAGGAGCAGGGTTGGTGCAGGTCCGGGAACGTTTCTGCCATCCTCTACCACAGCGAACATTGCAGGCTGACCACTCTGTCCAGGAAGACCAGCCTCCATTCACTGAGAGACAAAAATGGGGAGGGGAGAAAAAAAGGAGAAAGGTTTGTATTGATGGCCTACTATGTGCAAGCCACTGCGCCAGGTACTGAATCAGGTATCTGGGGAAGAAGAGATGGTTCAGAGTCCCACTTGCTGCTCTGTTGTGAAGTAACAGTGCTCCCTATTCTTCTACTCTTCTGAAAGAGGAATCAAGAGAGTATGCTTTGAAGGAAATTATTAAAAATGGGTAGAACTCATCAGCAGATCTCTAAGGCACTTGGCCGTCTGGAGTATAAGAAGAAAATACCAGCATTTGAATTTCTATTACTTTTACGTGCTTCAAAAATAAATCCCATGGCTCTTCTATTCTGGAAAGAAAAGCCTTTACTTAGGTAGTTGGGAACTGCCTTTATATAATACCTGAGATCATCAGCAAACAACAATATTTGGGTTTGTGCATTTCATCTGGTAGGAGAAGAACTGACTGGCAGTTTGGAAAGGTGGAAGCCTAAGTTTCCTGCTATGATTCTTTCCTAATAAAAATTCAATGGAAATGAAAAGACCTCACTATATTATTATTTTTAAGAGAGAGAGAAATTGAAACTACCACTGGATGTCTCACAACAGCTCAAGACCAAATGGATCAGAAAACATTTCATAGTGTTAGGAATGTTTTCTCACCTGGCAGAGGGTGAGGCTGGAGAGTACTCTGTGAATGGACCCAGGAGCCTCTTGGCTCTTGCCCTGGGAAGTTTTAATACAGTACATGGCTCTCTATGTCTCTGATTTTTATCCCTCCCTATCCCTTCCTGGCCTTTGGGCTGGTCTTACCGTAGACCACCACAGTTGCTGAGAGGCTCCTCCTCTTGGCCACGATGTTGGCTGCCATACAGGTGTAATTCCCCGAGTCTGAAAGTCGGGCCTGTCTGATGATCAGGTTATGGTCAGCCCTGGTGTCAATGTTCTCATCCTGTTCGGAGTCAATGGGCTCCTCATTTTTCAGCCATTCCACCTAAAGGTAGAAAAGGATGTTTACAAGTTAACACAAGAATAAACTCTCATCCGAGAATAGCCAGTGTGGACTTGTGATATGCTGGGAGAGAAACGGATGTAACACACAGTATGGCAAAAATACTTCTTTGAATTCCACACCCTATCTGATTAGTGAGTAAATCTTACACTATTTAGGAAATGGACATGGAAGTTAACAAACTGAAAGTAGAAAAGAAACCTCAAATAGCCTAATGACTTTGACCAATTTTCTCAAAATGAAACAGAACACTAATGACTACAATTAGGTCATTTTCTTTTGTTATTAACCAAGTGATAATGAGGAGGATGGTGATGATGACGATATCTCGAAGCTTGGCAGAGTAACTCAGAAGACTCAACACTTGTATTTTGGACTTGTAATTTGTGTTGAGAGAATACTTCATTCAGGAAAGTTTCAAGTCAATATGTTTTCATTCAATGTTTAGTAGAAGCTCAATGATGTTGACAAGCTAAAAAAACAAACAAACAAACAAACAAACAAAAAAAACAGGTTTGAGCTTCATGTGGCCTGTGAGTTGTATCTTAGGTATTATGAGTTTTGGGCTACTATCCACTTATCAAGTGAGTGTATACCATGTGAGTTCTTTTGTGATTGGGTTACCTCACTCAGGATGATATTTTGCAGTTCCATCCATTCGCCTAAGAATTTCATGAATTCATGTTTTTAATGTGAGTAGTATTCCATTGTGTAAATGTACCACATTTTCTGTATCCATTCCTCTGTTGAAGGACACCTGGGTTCTTTCCAGCTTCTGGCCATTATAAATAAGGCTGCTATGAACATAGTGGAGCACGTGTCCCTGTTATATTTGGAGCATCTTTTGGGTATATGCCCAGGAGTAGTATAGCTGGGTCCTCAGGTAATACTATGTTCAATTTTCTGAGGAACCGCCATACTGCTTTCCATAGTGGTTGTACCAGCTTACAATCCCACCAACAATGGATGAGTGTTCCTCTTTCTCCACATCCTCTCCAGCATCTGCTTCACCTGCATTTTTGATCTTAGCCATTCTGACTGGTTGAGTGGAATCTCAGGTTGTTTTGATTTGCATTTCCCTGATGACTAAGGATGTTGAACATTTCTTTAGGTGCTTCTCATCCATTCAAGTTTCCTCAGTTGAGAATTCTTTGTTTAGCTCTGTATCTCATTTTTAATATGGTTATTTGGTTGTCTGGAGTCTAATTTCTTGAGTTCTGTTCTTTGACTATCTGGGATTATTGTCTTGCTTGTTTTTGACTACTTGCATCTACTGTATTGCTAGTTCCTCAACCTGGAATTGACCTTAATACTTGCTTGTAATTTAAATGATATAAAAGCAAAAAAAGGAGGCAGGAGGATGGATGGGGATTAATGTGGGGGGATGGGGAAGGGGATAACATCTGAAATGTAAATAAATAAAATATTGAATAAATTTTCAAATAAAAAAAAAAGAAAAGAAAAACAGGTTTGAGCAATCATAGGATCAAATATTTAACTCTCAGAATTCTCTTAAGTTGTAGATCCATCCTTCTGAGCTACTACTTCTCCACATGTTCAATGGAGACCATCTGGGCCTTGGAAGGAGCACACTGCCCCATTATCATCTACCTCTGATTTGTTTGTTCTTGGGAAAACACTTTCTACCTTTTAATTCCACTTGGCTCCTTTTTGTTGTTGTTGTTGTTTTTTTTTTTTTTTTTAGCTTTTATTTCCTGGTACACGTGAGGAGATAGGTAGAAGTCCCCCATTCCCTACTCTTCCCCAGTGGAGGTATACCATACTCAGTGTCTAAGTTGTTAAGAATGGTATCTCCCATGGTTTAACCATGTCCATTCCCTCTTTGTCTTCTGCTCTTAACATCTTCACTGTCTTGTGACAGTATGGGCACACATGACATTTAGTTCAGGTTATCAACATATTCTGATAAATGTATGAAGCTATAATTTATTTTATTTTTTTAAATTTTTTTATTTAGTTATTTAAATCACATCGTAAGTTACTTTATTTACACAGAGGTTACTGCAAGGGAATATAAATAAAAGTTAAAAATATCTATCTGGGTTCCCTGAGGGACAAGCCTGACTGCATAGGGGTTGATGTCAAAAGTATCCCCTCTCAGGAAAAAGACATGGGATGGGTATGGCCCTCATGCCTCACTGGACAACGACAGGAGGACCGGAGCCATTACATGGTCCCCTTCAATTATTGAAAGCTATAATTTATTATAGAATCAGGATTCCCAAGAGTTGAAGAACCATTCTCTCTGTCCCTATCTTTCTCTCCCTCTTTCTCTCTCCCCTCCAGACCCCTCCTCTTTTCCCTCCTCTCTTCTCTCATCTGTAAGGATGAAATATCCTGGGACTGATGTAGGAGTGAGGGATTTCAGCAGCAGTTTGGACCACTTCAACTACAGGCATGAGGCTATGATGGAACCCACTGTCTTTGTGCCAAAGGGAGAGTACTCTCATCCTGCACTGGTGTGACAACAGAGTCCCCAGAGATGCAACATGCACAATGGGAGGCATCATAGACACTGGCATGCCAAGTGTTCCACCAACTTAGCTAAACACACTTGTGCACATAGGCTCTAGGTGTTCATATGCCTTCTCTTACACTGGGTGTTACCAGTGCTGTGACTGTAGTCTATCAATCTAACTGTGTCTATAAACAGTCAATATATTAGTGCATTCCTAACGGTAGGAAGAGTAACCTTTTATAGTAACCTAATAGTTTATCCATTCAACTGATGGCAGGATCATTAGGAGGTAATCAGTTTCCTATTCTCTGGGCTTATAAAATTGACATATTGTACTTAGATTTATATTTTTCTTTAACTTAGAGAAACTTTAAAACATTTTTGATTATCTAAATGCTTCTAATGTATACAAGAATAATACATACACACACACACAGAGAATAGAGAGTGAGAGAGAGAGAGAGAGAGAGAGAGAGAGAGAGAGGAGACAGAGAGCAGAGAAGGATGGAGTTATATTCTTTAGTTACAAAGTCTACTGTCCTGGGACTAAGGAGGTAATATAAATTAGTGCAGTGTTGCTGGGTACAAGACACAGATTCATTGTCTGTATACTAACAGACTATTCCATTTCCCCACAGAGATAAACTCACTCTCATTTTTTCTTAAAAAAAAAAAAAAAGAAAAACAAAGTGACACTTTAAGTCACGTTTTATTTTCCCACTTTTGCTAGTAACATTGGTTTTCTTTTAAAAATAAGCATTAGTAGAATAAAAAAAAGAAAATGAACTCATTTTTGCTTTAAAATCTCTTGCTTTGAGTATATTATAGAGAGGACTTCAGACTTACAGGGTATTCAGCATCCATGACAGGAATTATGGATAAGCACCAGCTCAGGAAAAATGTAGAGGAAGAAGCCTGTGCAAATGAGTCCTTGCTGGTCAGGGTCTGACTAATATCACCTTGAGAAAGCACAGAGCCAAGGATTTCTTACAGGAGCTATGAGACAAAGCATGTACCACCACCACCACCACCAGACACAGATTAGTCCCTCCTCTCTGAAAAACTAAGGTGTGATGCCCAACCTGAGCTTTGTAGGCAGCACTACAACAGAGGAGCTCAATGTCCTCTGATGACAGTTTTCCCCTCACACTGGGTTCTCTGGGCTCCTTGTGTGTGTTGGCATGTAGATGTCTTGCTGTTGGCTGTGATTTCTCATGGAAGTGAGAAGAACACCACAGAGCATGGGAACCTCTACATAGTACTGTGATGCTAGAAATTTCTTATGAAAGGTTGGCAGAGCTGGTAGTTCCTACAAGGCCCACAACAAAGAGATACAAATTTTCCATTTAGCATTGCAAGATAAATACATTCACACCTGAGGCTCACAGGCATTTGCATCACTGTTTCCTATGACATCATGCTGACAGTTCATATTTTCAACAGAGAGGCTTAACATTTCCAAAGGTTGTTGGCATCTGGCTCTCACCCCGCAGAGAAATAATTCTTCATCTGATTTCCGCTTCCTTGCTTCAGATGAACAGTCTTGCTTAGGAATATGTGAAGAAACTAGTTACTTGGGAGGTAATGAGCCTATGGGTCTGCAGGATGCCTGCATTCATTAGCACAGAGTTATGTACAGATGGTCTGCAATTTGTCGATTTTTCCAGTTTATAAACAAATCTGGAAACACAGATCATTGAAGACAATTAGATTGCTTGCCAGAGAGCTGGCTCCTGATTTGCCATTGGTATGTAGTTGGGCGGTGTATGTGCTTTCCTTACCAGTAGGTACTGTGATATAAAGTTGATGGAGGGATATGTCTTTGGATAGTGGAAGAAAGATGCTTTGTGGGAGAATATCTAATCAGAAGCCCAGGTAACCTGCAATGCTTGGATGGAGTGTATTTTTAACCGTCATTCATTGTGCCCCTTAACTCATCACAGCCATGTATGAACATGTGCGAAGCATAAGTACTCACTGTCATCTCACAGCATGTCAGTATTCTCATGCATGGAATGGGAGTGTAGCATTGGTCTGGATCCAAAATCAATAGACACCCAGTCTAAAAGGAGGGAGAGCCACTGACAAAGGATGTCTGTTTCTGGGCAGAACTCCAAACCCCATCACCTTTAAATTGTAGGTGGTACCAACCTGGAAATCTTCTTTCTTGTGCCTCCCTCAGAAAATGCCATCAGGGACCATTCCTTGATACCATCTACCAGGGGAATTTTTCCATGTCCTTACTTGGAACTGGTTACTCATGATCACATGGAATTGTTCATATATTTAATAGATATAATCTAAGAAGTTTCAAAATTCTTCTACTCATCACCATGACAGTTTTCTTTTTGCCCTCCTCACTGCCAAGTTCCTTCACAAATAATTTAGCATCTTATGACCATCCAAGAGAAAAGAATGTTCTAGGTGCTGGTGATGAGCACAGATACAAGATAGAAGGGGCATGCTTTAGTTATTCCTAAATATATTTGGGAAGTCATTTGTATTTTGAAATGGGTACATGTTCCTTCATGTTTCATTATTTATTCAAGGTATGAGCTATGTAAGAGTAATAAATGGGTCTTTCAACTATAGTTTAAAAAGTGGCCGAGGAAGGCACTGCGGGATAGTGCTGAGAGATAGAGATAAAGTCATGTAGGTGTATTTGGGATAGAATCAGAAACAATGGAAAGCCATGACAACTCAGAGCATTTCCCCTTTCTGCCCTACTAACCCCTTAACCTGTCTGTGAGTCCTTCATGTTATGAAAAACAAGCATGAGTAGATTTCCTTGGAACCACAGAGAGAAGGAAGGAGAAAGTATCTTAACTCCTGAGCAGCTAATATGAGAAGAGGTGGAGAGAATGGGACCAGCAGAAGTAAAGGCATGGGTTATAGGAAACAAATATATCGTTATTGCATTTTCCAACCACAGGACTTTGGTCTAGTCAAATACACTTTAAACCACACTGTGAATTGTGGTCTAATGGATATTCCTAGTCTGATACCAATAAGATCTTGTCTTGCTTGGGTACTGACCATGTGCTACTCTTTTAAGACAATACAGTGTGTGTGTGTGTGTGTGTGTGTGTGATTTGTATATGTATACATCTGTGTATGTTTGTCCTTGTGTTCTTGCATGTCTGTATAGTGTGCATACATGTGTGTGTGTATGTCTCTATGTGTACATGTGCTGTGTGTGTCTGTGTACATTTTTGTGTATATCTGTGTGTCTTTGTGTGTTGTATGTGGGGTCAAGAAGCTATCTGAGGACCTTGCATATACTAGGCAAGTGCTCTACCATGAAGATACCCTTGTGTTTTGTGCTTTGTCATAGGGTCTCATTATGTACCCCAAACTGGCTTTGAACTCACAAACTTCTTGCCCTCTCTTCCAGGTGCTGGGATTAAAAATATGTGATGATAATTATTGTTTCCCTAAAAGTTATGCAGCCCAAATTCCTTCTAAATATTTATGTTTATGCCCACCGACTAGTGCTACTCTCAGCCTGGGGCAAAGAAGGATTAGTGCAGAGATCCTTATCTGATCAAAGTATGGAGAACAAGTGACTGTTGAACATTCAGCCCCAAACAGAACTTCTGTCTCACTCCTTAAACCAGCCTGGGAGCATGACAGAAGAGAGGACAAAAATATATAAGAGCCAGAGGATAAGGAGGCATGCTATGACACATGGCCTACCCAAATATAATGTGGTCATTGAACACACAGCAGCAAATGGGCACCTGTATAAGAGTAAGGCCTTCCATGCTCTGACATGGAAGGTACTCCTGAGGAGGTATTCATGAGGTAACATGCTTTTCTGTGGAGATTCTGACTATTAGTAACTCATATAAGGAATGGATGTCATTGTGTGTACTCAGTTGTGGGCCTACTGAGGACTATTTGGAAGACAGGGTTCTGGGAGATGGAATGGAAGAACTAAGGCTAATGGGAGTGACTATAATCAAAACACACACTCACGTACACACACACACACACACACACACACAACGTATGTATGAAACTGTCAAAACTTTAAAAAGAGAGACAGAAGGGTAAAACAGAATGAGAGAAAAAGAAACAGTTGAATGCCCATGTTCTATCCATGCTACACCAACATGGTAGACTGTCTAGAAAGTAAGCTGAATTATTGTGACAAGAGGACATTTTACTGAATCTAGTATGTGTCAAGAATAGCTGCCCTCTCCAAGGTATTTGCTGTTTTACTTCTTGGCAATGAGCAGAAATGAATGGAGTAAGTAGCCCATGAAATTTCTATGTTGATCTAGACCAGATTCTTAAAGTATTTACATAGATCAACTGTATCTAAGCCAATGGGCAAGAACACATTCTGTCCTTTCCATTGTATTAGACAAGAACATGCTTCTGAAGAGGTAGCAGCTATTTTGTGGCTATTAAAAAGAGGGAGAAGAGATTACAGGTTTTTAGTGTATTTGTCCTCTCAATCTGACGTGTTCCTTATCTTGCTTGAACTTTACAGCAACCCTAAAGAAGGCAATACAGATTTTAATTCTATATTATATACTTTATGTTTTTCAATGGCTGCATGCATGGGATTAGGAGTCTTCAAATATTTTGTCTACTATGAAGCATTTGCCATTTTCTTAGGCTTGTTAGTGGTCACTTAAAACACTGCTTTCTAATATTTCCTATAATCTGATGTCCGATCATCACATACATCTTAGCTGGGACTCAGCAATCTGGGACAATCCTGTGCTCACAATGAAACATATCTTCCTTAAAGGTTGGTTGAGATTGTCATTTGCTCTGTCAAATGTGAGTTAGGACATTACCTAACTCACTGGTACAAGGACACCTGTCCTTCAAGTTATTTCCCACAATGCTACTGGTACCTTGTGTGTGTACCCACCTTATAGGCTGGGCAGATTGATTTTTTTTTAAGCCACCTATATTGCAATTTCTTCTGTTTAGCTCCATGTACCTGATTATGCATCACAAAAGGAAGTAGGAATACTTGCATTGTGAGACCATAGAAGCAGCCGCAGACCAGTGACAGAGACTTGAGGAACTCAGCCAGAGCACACTCATCGATGCTCAGGAAGATGATGGACAGGAGCCATAGAAGTCTGAGCCAATTGTGAAATGCTGTATTGTCATGGGCTGCGACTCCCGTCAAATTTATTGTTCTTTCACTTCTGGTTTCAGGTACAAAGTCGGGCATGGCTTTAGGCAATTTAAAATTTTTATCTTACAAGCAAATGGTCCTTGGGAAAGGACCCATTCTCATCTGCTGCTTACTGAGATGGTTAATTGTCTTGAGCGAGGAATGAAACACAGTTTGCTTTAATGAAAAGTGCCACAAGAATGATGGTCTGAGAAAAGGAGAGCATCATGCAGACACACTATAAATAGAAGATCAGGGGAGACTGTAATCAAAAGATGCTTGGAAGCAATGCTCAGGCCACCATTTTTTTTTTCTGCTGCATTGTCCAATATGGTGGATCATGTCTTTACTAATTCTCCCTGTGTTCTGTGTCATTTGTACAGGACATTCTGCATCTCTAGTCACTCCTACCCTACTGCCTCCAGAGATGACAAGTTCTAGCACCCTAATGCTCTAAGTGATGCTCTAGTTTGAATGTGTGTTATCCTCCAGACTCATGTATTTGAATACCCAGTCCGCAGCTGAGGTTGTGAGACCATTTAAATATGGAATCTTGCTGATAGACATAGTGAGCTAGAAGACAGCCTTTGAGAGTTCCAATCTGGTCTTCTAGTTGAGCATTCTGCTTCAGCATCTGCCAAGGTATGAACAAACTGCCTGCAAGCTCCTATTGCCTAGAGCCAAAGTACCCCCAAAGCCACTGCTGCCTAGCTATAAAGGACAACACTTTGAGCCAGGCATCTCTTCCATGTTTTGTCACAGGGACAGGAAAACTCACTGGTTTACAGTGTGGTGTACGATTCTTGGAAAGCATTACCTGGGTGGTCTGGGGTTAGGTGAAGAAAACTAACATAGATACAGGGCTACTATTCAGAGGAAGGAGGACCTCTGACTCCATTCACAACTCTCCTCATCAGCTCAGGTTTGTCAATGGCTTTCAGGTGAGAGGGAGTTAGTTAAGAGTCCCCTTTTCTGTTCCTTATTATATGGTCCATCCCAAAGGGCTCAGAAAACATCCATACTACTCCAGATTAAATCCAGGAGATTCTAAATGCACACTTCCCATCAACTATAGTGAAAGTCTAATCTGGTAATGATCTATGTGGGAAAGGTATGAATTAGCTCAGCTCCATATAATGGTAGGGGAAGGCTAAATTAGCATAGTTTTGAGTTGTATCCAATTACAGAAGGCAATGATCAGAGGCCAGCTTACTGCATTATCACCCTGAAAGCAACAAAGAGCACCTCTCTGCAGCCATGTGTCTGAGTTAATGGCACTTAAAGAAGACTGGGCTCCACATTCACTCATCTTCTGTTCTTTTGATTACTATATATTCCAGACGAGTTTGTTTTCAGCCAATATATGCAGTTACCACCTAAGAAGGAACTACATACTAACAAAAAGATCACACGTACTATAATAACACAGCTTCAAAACAACCAGATTCATACTCTCAAGTTTGTTATATGGTTAGTTTTTGCACACCAGCAGTGGTTCAGAGAGAGACATTAAGGTTTATACAAGAGTCATGTCACCTCTGGTGTTCTCTCCAGAAACAGATTACAAACAGTTCTACAGAGCTGTGGCTCAGCCAGTTATTACTGGCTCTAAACAGAAATCCTCTGCGAATCCTTGTCCTGCTTTCTTGGAGTGGTGGAACTTGGTGGCTCCCAATACTTGTTTCATGAGCATTCCTAGGACAGGCAAACCCAGGGACCAGCCAACTATTCATGATCAGATCAAGATAAGGTAGACTGACAAGTGCTCAGTACAGCAGGCAACAGATTATGTATTCAAATTGGATAGCTACAAATGCAATTTAATTTAATTATCTAATATGCTCAAGAACTAAAGAAAAAATACTGGAGAGAAAATTCCGAGATCACAGATTAATGAGATTTTGAAATTAACATGATTATCTTATTATTTAAAAGAATTATGAACTCTAAATAACTGCAAGGGTAGGTCAAATCAGAGGGTAAGTGAAAATCATGAAGAGAGACCTATATTTCACATATTTTCATGGACTAATATGTGTTAACATATTCTTAAGGAGAAGGAACAGAGAGATTCCAGCAGAGATCACCAACAGAGTGTGACAGTAATCCAGGGGGAAATTATGGTGATGAGCTTAAGATCTGTCTACAGGAGAAAACCTAGATCAGGATATAGCTGCCCAGACAGAATTCACAGAAATATGCCTCACTTGCTGTGGGATTTCAGAAGCAGACAATCAAAAGTTGAGCTGTATTAAAAAAAAAATGAGTTGAATTATCAGGCTTGCCTTTAACATACAAAAAGCATTGTAAAATCAATAAGAAATTGACATTTGAATTGATCTATGTGCTTGAATAGGATATTTGTCAAATGCAAAAGTAAGTATGAGAAGTTATCCAAGCAATAATGAACAGAAAAATTACATATTGTTAGCTCATAAAATAGCAAACATTTTATCCATTCAAGTCAGCAAAGGTATAAAGCAATACAAGACTCATTCTTCTCTGATTATATTCTGTATGATGGATAATACTGTCCACTTGACAGGGTCTAGAATTAACTAGGAGACACACCTCTAGATAAGACTATGATAGGTTACTCAGACTGGGTTATATTCTGGTCATGCCCACAAGGGATTATTAAGATTAACTAAATTAAGGTGGGAAGAGCTATCTTTATTGTGGACCATACTATCCTGGGATCTGGGGTCATGAGCCAAATAACAACTAGACAACCAGGTGACAAAAGTTGCTCTTCTCAGTTTACTTGCTGATCATGGGGACAATTTGATCAGCTGCCTCACACTCCTGCTACCAAACCTTTCCTGCCACAATCGACTTCCCTTGATCTGTAAGCCAAACCAAAACCTTCCTTCTCTAACGTGCTATGGTCAGGTATGCTATAATGACAAGAAATGCAACTAAGACAGTTTGTATTTGTATGTTCCATGGATTAAATGACCTTGCAAGTTTCACAAGACACTTAGAAAAATCTGTATAGCTCCACTATTTCCAGTCGAATAATTATTACTATCTAGAGATGTATGATATGCTACAATGCTAATCATAATGTTGTTAATAATAGTAAAGTAAGTGAAAACATCCTAATTTTTGTCAACCAATTAGTTCATTTATGTCATGCTTGCTCAATGGAATGGAATGTAGCCATTAAAAAAGAACAATGCCCATTTAATTAAAGAGGTCATCTTCATGAGACAATACTGAGTGGGAAAGCAGAACAGAAAGCTTATGTCTATTGTCCCATATTCAAGCACACTCACACAAATTTCTAGAAAGCAATTCATCAACTGCTGTTCCAACATTTTCATGAGTGTAATTTTCCTCTTATAAGGTCATAGATTGCAGTAATTTTCTGCCTGAGGTTTTCATAAAAATATCTCTGGCTTTCTGCAGTACGGAATGGCGGCATGCTTGTAGTCCCCCTCGCAGGTTAGTCCACACTCTCAACACAAGTAACCTCTCAGTCCCAGATCAGGATACTGAGTTTCCTGCGTTATGTTTTTCAGACATCATCCTTCTGCCATAGCATCTTACATACAAGGTTTCCAAGATGGCCTCCTAATTTAGAACCACACTGGCAGCGTCACTGATAACAGGCTTCTCAGCAGGCACCTAATGGTCACGCAACTTAGGAAATACAGATCTATTGCTTTAAGGCAGGAGGGTTTCTAAGCTATTTGCTTCTTTGGTATAATCTAGCCTGTCCTATTTTCTACTTCTGTATGAGTTTATTAGTGGATAAAAGGCCACATTCATTATACAAAGAAGTACATGTTCCCAAGTTTGGAAAAACATTTCTATTATTCCTAGCCTTTAAACATAGTAACCAAATTATCTTATATAGCTTATGCTTTCGTTCCTTAAACTAATACAGAAACCGGGAATCAATCTCCTGGTAGACGTGAAGCCTAAGTGACTGTCCCAAGCTTCGTTTTCTATTTACACGTATCCTTGCACGGCTGTTTGAGTTTTGCAAAATCAATGAGGCACAATGAGCCCTGTCAGAACAATGGGCTGTGCCTCCATGGAGGGAAATGCAGTGAGCCCACATTGCTTCTGCAGGCCAGCCACACTTCAGTTTGACCATGCAATTTCATTAGCAGGACTGAGCTTTTCATTTCTGGGTTTATTGTATAAATAACACAGGTTGTTCTACGGGTTACAAGCATTCCAAGAGGAATCTGCAAAGAGGTGACTGTGTATGCAACCTGTCTTCCCTCTGGGTCTCTGTCTCCATTTCTCACTTTAATCAGCTCAGCCAATTAAAGGAGTTGTTTTCCTATTTGTTTTCATCCACTTTACCCCCCTTCTCTTTGAATTTTGCTTTTTATGAACTATCTCGGAGCTGCTGTTGAGGCTTCACAACACTACTGGGAATGTTTAAAAAATAAACTAAATTGCTTTCGTGATTTTCTTTCTTAAAAAAAAAAAAAAAAAGAGTCCTGAAAATTATATTTCTCAACAGTCTCTACTCCACACCCCCTCCTTCCCTTCTAATTTCTATTTTGTAGAAAATTCATAGTGAGCGGGGCTCTCGGTTTGAGAATAAAACACATATAGTAGGATTATAGAAGTTGTCCTTGGAAACCGTGTTTGTTTGTATACTTCAGGTGAGGGCAGCAATCTTATAGGTCAAACTATAAAATAACTTTGCAGGTTTTTGAGTTAAGATGAGGCTATTCTGCCCTTTAACTATATCTGATTTTTCCATTGTGGTCAATAAGCGGAGTGCAGAAACGTCAGAAGTATCGCATCAGGAATGTCAGCACCCTGGACTCAGCAATCAATCCTCTCTAGATGTGAGATAACACCTGAGTTGGTTTCATATAAAGAAGGTCAAAGTGCTGGAGCTGGTACTCTGTATGCATTTGCTTATGGCCTGTTCTTTCCTACTTAAAAGCCACGCTCTTCTTAAAGAAACAACAAAAACACCAGGAGGCCTTCTACATTGTATTTTCAAACTAACCACCTCTCACCTGGATTTTCTGATGTAAACAAGGTACAACCAAATAGATGTTCACTCACAGTTTCCTTTCATCATTCAAATAGGTGCCTGGTATCCAGGTTAATAGGAAGAGCTTTGCACTGTAGAATAATTATGACTCAATTTGTTCTCCCTTTTCAATTAAAACCATTCTCTTCCTGCCTCCCCCTCTCTCTCTTACCTGTACACATATCTGCTATTGTGTCTGGACCCCTCCCCCATCAGAATCACCCCCAGCATCAGAGTGTACCATATTTGCAAGCTGGAGCATTTAGAAGGAATACCATTACTTTTTTCCAGTGGCATTTTAGCTTGCCAGTTATACCTGCATTATCTCGAGGACAAAAGGCTTAAACCATCAAATGGACCCAGCGGCCAGTGCAATCAATGTGCCAATCGGTCTAGTACCCACCACTGCAGAAATGTGAGTTGATTGGATCTGTTTTCAGAGTTCTAATGGAGATAAGGTCAGAAAGAATACTTGGCCAGGAAGTGCTAAAAGATCAGATAATGATTTTTCTACCTGGCATTGGGCTGTCTAGGACGGAGAAGGTGTCAGTGACTCTCCAGCTTGAGTGATGTGTCTGACATTGAGCAGAAACCCTGCTTGTGTCTACTTTCAGTGCATTTGCATATGCTGCTGGTCCCAAGCAGTTTCCCTAATGATTCCCTTAGGAATGCATGGAAAAAAAAAAAAAAAAAAGCTTTGCCTCTCCAGCAAGCCTGAAACTTCAGATTGACCATTTATGATTTCTTTTCCATTTTAGAGCATTTTATTTTTATACTGGACTTGTTTGAGCTGAAGCATTACTGGAAGTATGATGCACGTACTTGGCAGTAAGGCCTGATATCACCTGCATTGAGTCCCGCAACTGGCTCCTCTCCTTACGTCTAGCAGTTGCAATGTCCTGTGCTTTCCCTTTCCCTAGATTTTGGTTTAAACCAAGACTCACTACTTAATGCTCACGTTTTTCACGCAAGTCATAGGCTGCATGGACTTGTGCACTTTCTTAACTATATGCCTGCAACCCTGACCAACACTGGCAGAAATGCGATATCACCAGAGGGCATTAGCTGCTTTAGAAACTGCTGCAATAACAGGAAGACATGAGATCTGCCTGCACCATTCCAGACTGGCCTGTAAGATGAACTGCAGATGGGCTGCCAAACCCACAGCTTATAGAGGAGCAGATTTCACTGAAATCACTCTAGAAAGATCATGTGTGATTTTTTATTTTTATAAGCTTTATGCTCTGTGCCCATTTGATATGAAGAAACACAAGAGGTAGAAGGAAAGCAGGTGCCCTATATATTTCATGCAGGGGAAATGCTGAATTAGACATGCACTCAGGAGATCAATCAGCCCCAGAAACAGAATCCATCATCCGAGACCATGAGAAGATGACGTTAACATAATGATGTTAACATCCTTGGCCAGAAGTGCTGGAGTGGCTTCAGGGAAGCTCCATTGGGTAAGAGGATGTGGAATATATGTTAAGAGAGATGCAGTTTTCTCTAATGGATCTCAGGCGAGAAACCTGCAGAGTGAGAAATTAGAAGTCAACCTAGTAGATACCCTTTTAGTTACTTGTTTATTAAATGATGCTTGCTTCATCAGTGACTGATAGATGCTAGAGAAGTAGAAAAATGCTGTGAGATCCAGCTACACAGCTAGTCCCTTGGCTGATGGTGGCTGGTGGCCTCACCGTGCACAGGAGTTAGATTCCTCTAGGGCATCCATCTATCCCCAGTCCTGAGGGGCAGTGACCCACAAGAGAGAGTGAGAAACTTGAGCAATAGAGAGCCAGGTCAGGCTGGACGGAAAGACAGCTGTAATGCAGATGTTACAACAGTGGGCTTCAGTTTTCATTTTCTTGTCTTTCTCCAAACTTGACAAACACAGACATCCCTCCTGAGAGAACTAAACCATAATGAAATCAGATGTGAAGTACTACAACTGACTTGGCCAACACAAGACTGAGATCAAAAGTAGCCTGGGGGTTTTCTTTCCCTATAAGAGGCTTCTTTAGTTCAGTCACGAAATGGGTAATGGACACTCTGTACTAGTACACACCCAAAAGTTCTTCAACCCCAAGAAGTCTGGAATCATCTTTTGGTTGAAGCAACTCAGGGTGGACAGCCTTGGCTCGTAGTTAAGCAGAAATGAATGCCAGAAACTACAAGTCAGGTCTCTTTTATGTTTGTATTTTGAAATAGCCTAGGCTATTTGTATTACATAGCCTAGGCTGGCCTTGAACTGACTGCCTTCCTGTCTTTGTCTCATGAGTACCAGTATTATAGACCTGTGCCACTACAGCAAGCTTTAGAAGTTAGTTTTTAATGTTCTTATTCACTGAGGACTCTCAAACTATGATCAAAAGTTCGAAATAAACACCTCAGGCCCAGAGGATGATGGCTTGCTCTAAGCTCAGTTAATTGAAGAGGAAAAATTAGAAGCCAAGCAAAGTTGGGCATTAAGGAGTTGGTTGTTATTAGCTACAGTTTGCTGTAAACAATAGCCTCCAGGGGAAGGAATCTATCTATTCCCATACCTCCCCCTGGCTGACTAGTCCCCTGGTATTATTCTATCTAGATGGATCACAGTATGTGTACAGCTTTGCTCCCCTCTGGCTCCCTTGCTTTCCACTTTCCCTGTTTTACAATGTAAACTAACTCCCAGCAGAATCTGAATGATGAAGGGGGATCTTTGATTCTGCATACATTACAGGGATCAGCAGCTAAATGCTGGGTGATAAACACCATCAGAGCATAGACTGCACCAGGAGGAAATGATCTTTAATGGAGTTGCTCTTATAAGAATCTGCATGTGGCAACTCTAAAGACTGTGGTCCCTGTTACAGATCACACACCGCTAATGTATGAATATTAAAGAAGAAAACAGGAGGGAAGTGAATAGGAGCTAAAGGAAGGAGCTACCAAAAGAAAACTATATCTACAAATTTCCTGTCTTTCACAGGGACAGCTCTAGGCAAACCTTAGTAGACAGAATTGTTTCTTTGAAATCCATCCTATTATGCTTGGTCCACATGAACAAGCCCCTGGATATTTGTATTTTAATTGGAGGAAAAACAGAGTCTGAATTTAAGGCATGAATCTCCAATGATAGAATTGCAGGCAAAACTGGTCAAATGAAGGCTAGGTAAATTTTGGGAATTTATTCATATCCTGTAAGTAGATCCTTGGATCCCTGCTCATTCTTGTCTTCTGGACTAATGGACAATGGCTCTCCTTTTCTCTTCTAAAGAATGGGTGGAGGATCTGAGGGAATTCTTTGTATTTTGTGGTATGAAGGCTCTAAGCATTGATCAGGTATACATTGACCCTAGATAGTAGCAGTGCCATTTAGAAGACATTCATGTATATATATTTGCTATAGAGACAGTGCTATCACTCTCAAAATGGGACTGGCAATCCTTCCTGTGTGGCCATGAGGGCATATATGTACGTGTTGGCAGCGGGATGTTGAAGATTCAAGTTAAAGGAGGAAGAGAAAAGCAACTGCTAGGCAGTCAGCAGCCCACATAGACAGTAACAGAGATGGATCCAAAGCTACACGACACCCCTAAGACATCACCTGCTTTCCTACTTGTCTCGTTCAAGTTTGCCATAATCAGACTGTTGTGTCATCAGAATAGTAACAGACATGAATCTTCATTTGGGAGAACTGATCACATACCTATGCAAGGAGGAGGTCACTGTACCATTGTCTAAACAAATCCATCGAGAGATCTTGAGTTGTTTAATCATAGTGCTGTCATTTGGTCTGGGTAAGCATATTTTCCCTTCATTAGATTTAATATATAATCTCATTATAGAAATGTGACACTCTGCACCAACTCGCAACTCATAAATCAGCTTCTACTTCTGTTCCCAGAGCCCAGGAATGGAAAAAAAAGAAAGTAGTGACAATGTGTGGCAAAAATGTACACATTGTGTCAGCCATTCAGGAATTCTGCTCTGCTATTCATGTCTCATCTGCATCGCTGACTTTTCCCAGAACAGTTTCCATGTGGACTATCATAGCTACCTTCTACCATCATATGCAGTTAGACATTTGAAGTGCATGAACTGTTTCCAACGATCACCTCCTGACTTACCCACCTAATCACATGCTCCATTCCTTCCCTCCATCCATCCATTACTTTCTCCCTTCCTTCTTTTTCTTTTCTTCCTTCTTTCCTTCCCTCTACCTACCTAACATAATGCAACATCTGGATATCCATAGGTTACCAATGTAGCTATCAATCTATTGAGTGCTTACGACACAGCTAACACTTTTCTGGCTTTCAATAGTATAGGAAGGAAAAGTAGACATATCTCTTGGCTTTTAAGATAGTACAATGCTTTAGGGGAGAGAAGACTGTAATATTAATACAAATGAGAGGTTGCACATATGCCCACAGTGAAATACACAGTGAGAAGGCATCTCTCAGCAAATATGTATTTGCTCATATAGTATACATCTACTTAAATATTTAAAATACATTCAAAGGCCGTTATCTCTAACATAGAAGGGTTTTTTTTTTTTGTCCATTTTACAACATTTTGACACTCAAAGGCTCGTTGATGTACTAAAATCATGTAATAAATATTTCAACTAGAAGACGTGAAATGAACCCAAGGTAGTGTGAGGTTCATGAAGGATGTGTTAGCTCATGTGTAATTCTTTGGTGTTTTGTGTACAAAATAAACATGGTCATGTCTTAGACAATACTTTCCTATAAAAATCTTTTGTTTTTCTATGTAGCTTATCAAAGCATTACATCATTATTTATTTTATTTAGATGGCTGTGAAATGGAGTCTAAGTCAGAAAACAGTTCTCTAAAGATTAAAAACTCACTGGTTCAGATCGCAAACTTTGTAGATGATGTTTCATTCATGTGGCTGTGTATGTGTGTGCAAGCCTATGTGTAAACATGCTTGAATATCTGGGGGCACATATGTGTGCTGAGTTGTACATAGGTGTGGAAACCCTTAGGCTGATGTCTAGAACCCTCCTCACTAACTCTTTCTCTATACCCTCCTTTTTTGGTAATTTTTGAAGGGTATATGATTGAGTTTATTCTGATGCCAAATATGTGTGACCATGGCCCAGGAATATTGGTTTAGTTACTCCACAGCTATGTTCCAGTATGCAAGCAGTTTCATGAATTTTTTATATTAAGAGAACAACAAAGAAAGTCCTAAGTCAATGCTTCTTAAATGTGTTGGTGGAAAGCTAAGGCAGTTACAACAAAGCAGCGACCTCTCAGCGGTAGGCCTCAGATGCTACTGATGACGCTCACCCTTTGGTTGGTAGAACCTGCAGTTTTGTTAAGTCGATACACTGCAAAAAGGTTACTTTCTCTTTCACTTTTTTTTTTTAATTGGGAGAAGTATTTCTCATATAATATATCCTGAGCAGGGTTTCCTTTCCCCCATCTGTCAAAGCCCCCAACCAACTTCATGGTCTTTCTCTTTCTCTAGAAAACAAACAAAACAAACAACCCAGAATTAATAAAAAAGAAACACACACAACACACACACACACACACCACACACCACCATGCACAGACACACGAAACCCCATAAAACACATTTTCATAAAATATATGAGCAAAAGGGCAAAAAAGCTTAAGCAAAGTAATATGAAAAAAAAATCCACAAAAATACCACCAAATTCACTTTGTGATAGACATCTACTGCTGGCTATGCAGTCTGCCCTTAAGTGTGGCTTACTAATGTAATAGGACTCCATTGAAGAAAATAGGTATTTCCTTTGCAAGCAGTTGACAGTGGCAGATAGTGTCTTGGGTAGGAATGGGAGCTCATATCTACTTCGCCATGTTGGCACTCGGACCCTGTCAGGCTTGAACATGTGTAGGCCCTGGGTATGGTGCCATAATCTCTGTGAGTTCAAATGTGCATAATACTTGTTGTATCAAACTTCTGTGCTCTTTTGAGGCAAGGCTGCTTAATCAAACCCAGAGCTTGCTAACACTGTCTGCCTAGCCAGCTAGTTCAGGGGATCCCTTCACCACTTTCCAAGATTGGGATCATAGAATGGCTCCTTCGGCCACTCAGAATTTACTTGAGTTCTGGGCATTTCAACACTGGTCATCTTGTTTGTACATTAAGTACTCTTATCACCATAGCCTACAGAATACTAACTTTAAGAAGGGGAGTTACCACAATTGCAATACCGTGTGACAGGAGGAAGGAAACATTAGAATTGCTCCTTAAAACTTAAAATACCATATGGAAGGGAGATGGGTGGGTTTCAGAGCTTTGTTGAAATTCATTAAAGGAATTCCTCATAGTAAAAAAAAAATTGTAGCTTACGATAACCAACTTACTTATTTTTAAATTTTACAATATTTACAATTTGTATTTTGTATGTGTGTGGGGAGAGGTGCACACATGTGAAAGGGTTCTATGAATGTGGGTAAAGGCCAGAGGACAAGCTTAGTTACATGTGGTTCCTCAGATCCTGTCCACCTTTTCTCTTTGAGATACTGTAAGTTGCTCACTTACTTGAAGCTTACCAAATCCCAGGGATTGGCCGATGTCTACCGCCCCAGCACACTGGTAGTTATGTGCCCTGATTCCAAACTGTTGTGTTTTACATGAGTACTGGGGTTCAAACTCAGGTCCTCGTGCTTGCAAGGTAAATAAACACTCCCTCAGGCCTTACCTTTTGGTCCTTAAATTTATTTTTAATACACACTGTTACATGATTAATGATTTTTCTATTAAAAATAATGAGAATTCAGTGGGTGGAAACATGGAAATTTGAAATGTCCAAATGCTTATAAGATAGATCACAAAGATACCATTGTCCCTTTCCCTAAGTATTAGTCCAAGGGAAGCTGTCAATTACATGACCCGGAGACCATCCCCAGGAAAGCTGATTCACCTGAAGACATATCCATAAGATAATGATGAGAACAGGAGCTAGAAACTTGTCAAGTAGGTCTGGGACCACAGACATTTCAGAATGTCTGGAAGCCAGAAATGTTGGGAGGGAGCTCTGATGCTTATTTCTTTGTTATCTCCTAGATGAGTTCCTCTACCTAAAGGCTGTGTGTGCCCATAAGGCTGAGCAGATCCTCTTGAACACCACGAAGGAGCAACTGGGCTGACTGACTGACAGCTCATCTCTCACGCCATGCCCCCACCTAGTTTCTGCTATAAGTCATTTTAAAAAGCTCCAGATTAGCAGCTTGTGGGTACCCAATTTCTTGGGATCTCTCTTATTATACAGGAGTTCTGCATGCTCTCTCTCTTTCTTTGCCTTTCTCTCTCCTTCTCTCTCTCTGACTCTCTCTCTCTGTCCCTCCTGAACTCTCACTTATGAGTCTATGATGTATTTCTCTCTAAAACACTCTCTGTGCTGTATGAACTCCATTCTTTGAATTCTCAAGACCAGAACCTGACATCGGCTCAGAGTAGCATTTGTGAGGATGTTGCCCTCCTTCTCAAAAGATTGTCATTCCCAAAGGAACTCTAATATTTCTATATGCATAAGAGAAATAAGTATGATTTTAAAATGATAATGGATTTCTATACTCCACAACTGCATCTGTAAATATGGTTGCTCTCTCTCTCCCCCCCCCCCCCCTCTCTCTCTCTCTCTCTCTCTCTCTCTCCCTCCCTGTCTCCCTCTTTCTCTCTCTCTCTCTCTCTCTCTCTCTCTCTCTCTCTCTCTCTCTCTCTCTCTCACACACACACACACACACACACACACACACACACACACAATTACTAAGCCTTCTTTTCTAAGTTCTAACTCAGCACAACTCTTTCTTTCTTTCTCTTTCTGTCTCCTCTCAGCCCCCCCTGTGAAGATTCCACTCTCAAGCAGATGTTCACAGACTTTCTATTGCTGAGTCTGCCTGTCTCCTTGACTTCAAACGCAGAAAGTGTGACCTTTTCTCTTCCTCTTGTCCACCTCTCTCCTCCTGCTGAGATCACCAGTTTGCTTGTCCTATAATATTTCTCTCAAACTCAATTACATGGTCTTGTTATTATTATTGTTTAATTATTACAAGACTACGAGCCTAAGAAAAGGGACCTAAGTTCCCCTGTAACAGTCATAGTGGAGGGATAGAGATGGGAGAGGATCACATGAAGTGTATCTTGCCAAACAGACACACTGGGGCACAGAAGCCACCTGCATTGCAGTGGGCACGAAAGGGCAAGAGCAAAGCCAGTCAGCTCTTCACAGAGAGAGGCACAAGTCATCACCAGTCAGCTGAGAGACAGATGGCTGAGGCATGGGTGTGATCCGATCTCTTCTCAAAGGAAGAAGAAGCCTGCAACAGACTGTGGAAGGAGGAGCTGATAGTTGGGTCATGCAAAAGTCACTGGAAATTGCAATATGTTTTTTTGCTGAACAAAGAAAGGTTTAGTAACAGTAGTTCCCAGCCTGAGTATCACCAATTGCAAACTCAGATATGTTTCATACACATATGTGATTGAAGTACACTATTCCAATTTTTAATACACAGTTTTATCTAGTAAAATGGAAAATCCCATACATAAACTTTATTGCTGTTTGTTGTAACTTGGCCATTATTTTATTTTGCCCATACTAAAAATCTAGGCCTTGACACCTCTACCTCAACCTTCTATTTCATATATATGTATGTGTGCTTAATATTTATATTATAATTATATATATTTATATATAATTTTTTATTATAATTATTATAAATATATATAATGTTCTATTGTGACTCTAAGTGTGGTTTTGTGCAGGTGTGTGCAGGTGTGTGCAGTTGCCTATTGAGTCCCAATGCAATGCATCTCCTGGAGCTGGAATTATGAGCAGTTTTCATGCTCCTACCATGGTGCTGGAACTGAACTAAGATCCTCTGTAAGAACAGTTTCATTGACAATCACTGAGCCATTCTCCCATCTCCTCTCCATCTTTTTAATATTTTCGTTTAAAATACCCTTCACAAAATTTGTGTTCTCAGTTAAAGTAGAAGCTCCTTAAGGAAGTGAAATTGGTCCTTGTTATCTCCAATGTCTACCAGTGCTTATCATGAAATAATCACTATTGAAATGATGAGCAGAGCTTTTGCTGATGAATAAAGGCAGAAATGCTGAATGCTACTCTAATATTATTAGTATAAAAAAAGGGAATAGAATCAGTTATAAAGCCTTTTGTGTCCATATATGCTGTTTAAATATAATTAAATACGCCAGAGAAGTAGGCATTCGCCCAATGTCATCAATTTAGGGGATAATGTGTACAGATACTTGTATATAACAGGGGAATGTCATCTCAAGAAGAGAAGATGTTAATATTTTTTGGCTCCTGTCCATGTAATAATTCGGCTAAAACCAGATGACTCTGGAAAACTTAATTATAGAAAGGAATATGCTGTGAACATTTTTATGACACATGTAAAGCAAGTTATAATACAATAAACTCTTAAAAAAAAAAAAAACCTTCTCTGAAACAGACTGGGAAAAAATTAGTTCTGCAATATTATTACTATCCTATTAGAAAAAAAGAAAACCTAAACAGTTGACTTTCATAAGCGTGTGTCCACACATGTCCACTGAATGTCTTTCAGGTCCAAAGAATTTACAGGTGGCAAGGAGTTTACATATGGCAGCAATTTGGGGACTCTGTGGCTCACTGCTTTTTTTTTTTTTCCCATCTAAGAAATCTGTGGTGGAGTGACATGGGTTATTTGAAATCACACAACTAATTTGTGGTTTCTGCTGACATAAAACTGGTTAACTTATTAGAGTATTGAAAGAAATACCAAGTTCTGACTACAAGAAAGAAAATAGAGAAATAATACACGGGAGTGTTGGTTGTAGATATCTGACAGAGTAGATGCACAAAGAGTAGCTAAATTCCAGTCAAAACATATAGCACTTCAGAAGCATGGAAAGGCTGTTAATGAAACCATGCAATAAGACATCTGTAATCTCTCTGGGTCAACTATGTAAGTGACCTTAAGAGCCAGCACCTCCCACTCAATATCCTCCAGTCTGCAGGGGAATGGGTCACCAACATAAAATAGGGATAAATCCTTTCGCCTAAGTTCAATGCAATATCAGCTCAGGCAGCCTGCAAAGAGCTAATAGCTACAAAGGCCAGAACCTCACAAAGATAAATGACAAGCTATACTTAGTAGTGAAAGAGTAATAAACAGTCCTCAGAAAACTTGGTTTTACTTAAAGTAGACATTAACTTTTAAAGGAAATTAAAAAAAAAATCAGAAGTCTTATCTTGAGAATTTCTTACACACAGTCCATTTGCTAAGACTTAAGGTCATTTCTAAAAGAAAGTAGGGAAACTCAGACACATGTATCAAAGCACCTAGCAATAGTAATTTGTAAGTCAGATCTAGAGAAAGCAACTCTAGAAGAAGTATAGGTATTTCAGCTACTTTTCCCATTGATGTGACTGCATCTAGACAACAAACATTGTAAAGAAAGGAGAGTTTATTTTGAATCATAGTTTGAAAGTATCATCCATTATGATGGCAGGCATGGTGGTTGAGGTTGTGGCAGCAGTCAATCAGAATGCATCTGCATGGAAGAAACAGAAGTATGTACTAGAGGTCAGCTTCATTTCTTCCTTTTAAGGACTCCAAGGTCTCATCTTACGGAATGATACAGACTCACATTTAGAGCAGGTCTTTCCAATTCAATTAATCCAATCTAGACGACCACTCAAGGACATGCCTCAAGGTTTATTTCCTAGATAGTTCTCCATCTTGTCAAGGCAATAATCAATATTTATTATTGTCATTGACTACAAAGATATCCTGTCAATGGATTTCAATAAACACAAGTTTGCTACATAAAAAAGAAATTCACCAAGAACATAAAGGAACAAATGCTTCAAACGTTCTCGCAAATGACAGACAAAGAATCTGAGTTTCAGACACTGATGACAGTATAATGAACTGGAACAGAATATAAAATAGTTTTATGGCTTTAAATCGAGAATGTATCGAATTATAGTACACGCTAAGCAGGGCAGTGTACCTGTATAAATGGATCATTTGTAAGGCTGAAGCTGGACTAAGACTTCAAGGTTAGCTTCATCTATGTAGTGTGTTCAAGAGTAACCTAAACTATACAGTCCAATGCATGAAAAATGGCCTATAAAAATTAACCAAGAAAGTGTAAGCCTTCAGAATCTTTGTTAACAAAAGCATAATGGTTAAAATATAAAAGAATAAACTCAAAATACAAAAACCACAGGTGCAATGTTTGTGAGCTTAAGAAAAAACAAACGTACCACTGAGGTGGAGTATACATTAAGACAGAAAATGTTGGTCTACAAGACAAACGGATGGGCACTAAGAGGAAGCAGAGGGTGAGGGTCTAACAGTGTATCTTAATACAGCCAGAAAGAAGCAACATCATAATGTGTTAGAGTACAATGGAGACTAGCCATACTATAGAAATCTTCATTATCACAACCGTTCTGCTGATTCTTTTAGTCCGTACTTTGACAAGTATGAGTCTCATTTAACCCCGGCCTGTTTTGTGGCACAGAATACATAAACTATCGGAGTGGTAACCATGAACAAATGATTTAAAATTACTATAATTATTACTTACTTCCGATCTAGGAAACGATCGACAGCTCTCAAGTGGCTGAATAAAAGGAAATGGTCATTTATATGGATAGAGACAAACACAAAAGGCAACAATAAGATCATCAAACACACAGAGGGAAATTCAGGTTATCATTAGTAGAGGTCACAAGAATATAGCCTGGAGACAAGTCAGTCCAGGTTAGAGCATGAGAAGATTTAAGACGACTGTTTGTATCGTACAGGCATCCATACACGAAATGAATATGTACATACTCTGAAAAAGTGGAGGGCTTCAATGAATGACAACTAGATAGAAAATTAGTGTAAAAAGCAATTTTATTCTAATAATTACTCCCCAGGGAAAACAAAATGTTGTGTAATGTGAGTTATCATGGTACAGTTATTCAGCCAGAAATAGTATTTATATGGCCATATGAATACGAATAATCATTTCACCAGAGTGTATTTCACAGAGTTGAGAAGTTAGCAGCTGGCGGATAGTCACAGAATGTAAGACAGAGAGAGGAAAATCTTCTTTATCTCTGAGTAGGACAGTTAGCACTGTGCTGATACAGAGAGATTCAAGACAGCACAGATGGAAATATCTTTCTTTTTTGCTAAAATGATTTTTTTAAAAATTGACTCTGAGATGTGGGTGCATGGTTTAATGTTTTAGCAAACTTGTGTGACCTCGTTGGCTCTTCAAATTTAAGCATATTTCATATGCATAAAATATCATATAACCCCTTTGCTCAGTTGCAGATCAGTTCTAAAGGGCACACTTCCCATTTCTATCACAATCTGATGTCTTATGGTAAATATGAGTATGTGCAAGGTTTGTCCCCTATGTCTTCTTTGTAAATATGTTCTAGGAATATCCCCATGCTCTATGCCAGGAAACATGTACAGGGATGCAACATACCATTGTGTGAATATGTCCAAAGTCTGGACACAAATCAAAGTCTCCTCAAATGTTATGGACTGTACCCAGCTAAGGCCAAAAATTACTAAAAAAAGAATGACTATAAACACTGAAAAAAGAGAAGCAATAGCTGGTAAGCATACATCAGGGAGCATAACCAATTAAAATAATGCTCATCAACTTCACTTGTAGAGAACATGTAAGACACAGGGAAGAATATTTTCACTTACATAAAAACAAAAAAAATCCTACATAGTCAACACTGAATAGCATAGTGTTTAGGGATGTGTGTGTTAGGGAGTTAGATAGCTAGATTCATATGGTAATAGTTTTTAGCCTTTTCAGAATTCTTCACACTGACTTCCCCAGTGTCTGTACTCTTTGTACCCCAATAATGTTGTGTCTCCCTTTCCTCACATCTTCGTCAGCATTTATTGTAAGTTGTCTGGTTAACCATGACTGGGCTAAAAGCAAATATCAAATTGTTTTAGTTTGCATTTCCCTAATTTCTAAGGATGATGAACACCTTTTCAGCTCTTCCTTAGCTGTTTTTATTGCCACTTTTAAGAAATATGTTTAGATCTATAGCCCAATTTTTAAAATTTTTTTATTGGATATTTTATTTATTTACGATACAGATGTCATCCCCTTTCCCCATTTCCCCTCCATAGAACCCCTATCCCACCCCCTCCTCCTTTATGCTTTTATACCATTTTAATTACATGCATGTATTAAGGTCTGTTCTAGGTTGAGGTCTAGCAATACAATAGATGCAAATTGTCAAGGAACAAACAAGACAATAAACACAAATAGTCAAAGAAAAAGCAAGGCATTAAACTCAATTACATGAACAGTTCCGTGATTGCTGTTTCTAAGGGCTTATCAGGATGACCAAAATATCTGAGCCTACTTCCCTGTCATTTTCACGTCTGAATATGTCCAAAGGTCATTTTCACGTCTGAAGCCTACATCCTTGTTCTACCCTAAAATTTAGATTCCTGTCTGACATTACTTCTTTGTCCTTACCTAGTATTTAGATTCCTGCCTGAGATTACTTCTTTGTTCTAGCCTAAGATTTAGATTCCTGCCTGAGATTACTTCTTTGTTCTAGCCTAAGATTTAGATTCCTACCTGAAATTACTTCTTTGTTCTAGCCTAATGTCAGATTTCTGCCTGAAGCCTACTTCCTTGCCCTTGGCCAATGTCATATTCCTGCCAAGTAGCCCATTTCCTTGTCCTTGGCCCATTTCAGATTCTTGCCAAGCAGCCCCAAAGGCTCTCTGCCTCTCTCCCTTTTTTATTTCATTAACAAGACTGAGCCTGTCCTAGGTATAGACCAATTTTTAAATTGGGTTGTTTGTCCTCTGTATATTCTGGATATTAATCCTGTCAGGTATATAGCTGGTAAAGATTCTATCCCACATTGTGGGATTCCTCTACTTGACTAATTGTTTCCTTTGCTATATAGAAGCTAGCTAGTTTTATGAGGTCTCTTGTCAGCCATTGGCTCTAATTCTAAAATGGATGGAGACCTATCCAGAGGGTCCTTCCCTTCATCTACATTCTGTAGAACACTGACTATATTTTCTGCTAATAGTTTTAGCATTTCAGGACTCATAGTGAGGTCTTTGATTCATTTGGAGTCAAAATCTGTGCAGGATAATGGATACAGTTCAGACTTCATTCTTCTACATTGTAGGCATCTTATTTTTTCCAGAACCATTTATTGAAGTTGATGCTTTTTCTCCAGTGCAAGGTTTTGGCAATTTTACCAAATATCAGATGGCAATAGCTATGTGCATACATGCTTATGTCATCTGTTTTGTTCTCTTGGTCTGCATGTCTGTTTTTGTGCCAACTTCATGCTGTTTTTATCATGATCGCCCTGCAATATAGTTTAAATCTGGAATGCTAATCCATCCAGCATGAGAATAACAAAAAAGAACAATTTTCAGGATTGTTTTGGTATGAAAAAATCTTTTGTGGTTCCCTATGTATTATAGGGTTCATTTTCTATTTCTCTGAGGAACGTCATGGGGTTTTGATTGGGAATGCATTGAATATGTAAACTGCTTTTGGTAGGGTGGTCATTTTACAACACTGATTCTATCAATTCATGAGCAGGGGAGGACTTCTAGTATCCTTTCTTCAGAGATTAAGGTATTCATTGCAGGTTTTCATCAATTGGTAATGTTTACTCTTAGCTCTTTCAGTGCTTTTAATGCTATTGAAAATGAGAGTGTTTCCATGATCGCTTTGTAGCACACTTGGCTTTGGCCTGTAAGAAAGAATTCAGTTCTAGAAGTTGATTTTGTCTTCTGCCACCTTGATAAACATGTTGATCATTTGTAGTTTTCTGGTGGAATTGTGGAGGTTTCTTTCTTATATATTGTCTGCATAGAGGTATTGATGCCCTTCACTTGATGGATGGACTAGGAAAAATGTGGTACACAGACTTAATTATATATTATTCAACTATGAAGAAAAATGAAATCATCAAATTTACAGGCAAATGTATAGAACTAGGAATTATTATATTTAGTGAAGTAATCTAGACCCAGAGAGATAAACATTACATGACCTTTATTATTTGAAGATCTCAGAGTCTTTAGATTTGAGTATGTATCCTGAAGTAACTAACAAAGCCAAGAGGTTAGAAAGAACTTGAGAAGGAGGAAGAAGGATCACCAGAGAGGAGGATAATAGGGCACAAATACTACAAATGTGGAAAAGAAAAAAAACAAGGAGTATGTGTCTCTAACTGGGAAGAGAAGATAGAAGGTAATACAGAAGTGAGGAAGGAAGGAAAGATACCACAAAAAAAGGTTTGAAAATATAGAGAAACAATATTTTATGTTTGTTTAAAATGTATGTGTGCGTATGTATATAGATTAAGTTTAGTTACATGATGTGAGGTCATACTTCCCCCACAAGAACCATAGACTACCTAACAAATCTCATAGCCAAGTCTGGGAATCTTCTCTGAGTTGTTCCTGGGGACAGAGAGTACAAGAGACTCTCAGAACAATATAGTCTATTGCCATTCCCTTTGGTTGCCTTCTAGAACTTGCACCTCAGCTGACTGCTGAAGACAAGTCATACTTTGGATACAAGCTTGGAGGAATTGAGCTAGAACTGACCTGGAAACCTCTTCCCTAAAGAATAGCTCTCACAGCAATTGGATGTTACTATGTGAGCTACCAAAACTTAACAGCAACCAATATCCATACCTTGCTGTAAAGCCTATACACCACAACAATAATTATCCAGAGAAGATATCACAGTGGTGCCATAGTGGCACTATGATCTAAGGAAGAACTAACAGCTGTTCATTTGGAGTGAGAGCCTGCTTAGTATAAAAGAATTCATGTCAGGTACTGGAAACCAAGGCAACCACCTGTGGCTGGAGAAGTCATAGATCCTAGAGGAACACCCACTACTGCCACTTTCCTATAATCTCTGTTGCCTAAATATGTATTTTTATACTGACAGATAAGTGTAGCTCAACAGTCATAAAAGAAGCTTTATACAAAGTTTATTTACTTATTTACTTACTTATTCTAGCAGAGCCTACTACAGAGATCCACAGCTTTAACACTGCATAGTATAAGTGACCATCCAGTGTCCATTGTCACCTCAACAATGCAACCCCTATCTACACCGAAGGCTCAGGGAACACCCTGGTAGAAAGCGCACAAAGATTACAACAGCCAGAAGTCCAGGATATCTGCTGCTAAGTAGTGTCTTCTAGAAAATGACAGGCTTGCTACAACCATGAAATTTTAACAATATGTTTTTCAAACCAAGGTGTCCGTAATGACACCGCCAGTTGTCATGTCAGCCTCAGATAGGAGAAATTGCACAAGGCTCTACCCTGACAGGAATACCCACAGTTAAACAGTCTGTATGCGAGGGAGACTCAGTTTTCTCCCATGATGACCCTTCTGATTGGTTATCCAATTCCAAGTAGTCAGCCTTAAACACACACACACACACACACACACACACACACACACACACACATATATACAAATAACACTACATGGATTCTGTAGGTTTTGTGTGAGTGTGTGTGTGTGTGTGTGTGTGTGTATCTGACAATGATAATAAAAGTGTAACAATAAGAATTATTAACAATGGGAACTGTTTGGGGAGCAGAGAACTTATAGAGGGAGATGGAGTGGGTGGAAATGATATAAATACTGTACTCATGCATGAAATTCTCAAAAAAAAATACAGTTAAAAATTAGAAATAATTTTAAAAGGCGTGGAAAACTACAGAAAAGCAAAGATGCACTCTTCTAGACATTTAGTTGGAAGTTACTTCAGTGGAGAAGAACAGTGTCCTGACTTTTACTTATTAAGTTGTTTAATTAGTTTATTATCTTAATTCTGAACACAGAAATTACACTGACAGAAAGAGGTGCAGTGACTCACAGCCAAAAACTAGATGGACCTCAGGAAGTCTTGTGGAGGAGTTGGGGGAAGGATTGAGGGACACAGTGGGGATAGGGACTCCTCAAGAAGGCCAGCAGAGTCAACTAACATGGATCCTTGGGGACTCCCAGAGACTGAACCACCAACTGAAGAACACACAAAGGCTGGACTTAGACCCCATGTACATATGTAGCAGATGTACAGTACGGTCTTCATGCAGGCCCCTCAACAACCAGAGTAGGGGATGTCCCTGACTCTATTGCCCGCCTGTGGATCCTGTTCCTCTAAATGGGTTACCTGTCTGGATACAGTAGAAGAGGAGATGCTTAGTCCTTCAGTAATTTGATATTCCATGGTGGGTTGGTACCCAGGGTGGGGGCGGGGGGGTCTTCCCATTCTCAGAGGAGAAGTGGAGGGAAAATGGGGGAGAGACTAGGGGCAGGGAAGAGAGGGAGCTATGATCAGGTTGTAAAGTGAATAAAAATAAATAATTGAAGAAAAAAAGAGCTGTCTCTCCAGTAGAGGGCAGAATTTAAATTCTATTTCAGGTCTTATATACACCTATCACAAGTTTATTGTGTGTTCATATGCGCTTCTTTAAATTAAAACAATATTCTGTGTATATGGGTATTTTGTCTGCATGTATGTATGTCTATGTGTGCCTGGCACCCAATGAGGCCACAGGAGAGCACCGAATCCCATGGAGCTGGAACTACAGATGATTGTGAGCACCTCTGTAGATTTAGGAATTGAACCTGGGTCCTCTGGAAGAGTAGACAATGATCTAAACTATTGAGCCATCTCTCTACCCGCTCTATAGGAGTGCTTCTATGTAACTATATATAACGTGTTAGCTATATTTTATCATTGATATCTTTGAGTGTTACTTTATGATCTCTTCCATCACTACTGGGAAGCAGAATATCACAGCTGTTTTGATTTTCATTGCTTTCTATTATTGACTCATTATGTATTTGTAATATCTTTTGAAAATTATTTTTTTACATTTTAATGAACACATAAGTACTGTACATATTCATAGGGAACAGCATGTTAAGTGGATAAATATGCAAAATATGTAATGATCTCTTCAGGGTAAAATTTTCATATTCTTAAACATTTTTTCATCTCTAGACATATCGAAGTCTGATCTATCATTTCTTCACAGAACACAAAATAAACGGCTATAAACTACTCTAATAAATGGATGTATATCAAATATGTACACTGAAAATTTTGATCATCATTCTAAGAATTGAGTACAATAAGTATATGTATGGCATGTATACTATAGTAGCTATTATATATAACACATGGGAAGATGTGTGTAGCAATTTATATAAGGTACCTAAGCAGCCTTCATCTTAGTATCCTTCTCTCTCTGTCTCTCTGTCTCTCTCTCTCTCTCTGTCTCTCTCTGTCTCTCTCTCTCTCTCCTCTCTCTGTCTCTCTCTCTTTCTTTTCTTGTGTTGTTGCATGTGATGTGTTGTGTATGTGTGCATGTGTGCATGTGTATTTGTGGTGTATGCACATGTGTGTGCATGTGTGTGTGCATGTGCATGTGTGCGTGTATGCATGTGTGTGATGTGTGTATGTGTGTGTGCATATGTGTATGTGTGTGTGCATGTGTGCATGTGTGTGTGCATATGTGTATACACACATGTGTGTGCGTGACTGTGTGTATATGCATGCTTATGTGCATGCATGTGCCCTCACAGCCAGCCAAAGTTGACTATATTTAGATACTGGAAAATGCAATGCTGCTTCTCCGCGCTCCTCATCTACAGCCATCTTCTACAAATCATACTCAGTTCTATCATGTAACAGAATAGACAAAAGAGTCAGGGTACAGACCACACAAATATCTCACTCTTTCTGATAAACACATAAATGACATTATAGGAGTAGAGTTTGTGACACTATTATAGAACCTACTAGCCTATAGACTACTGACAGTATTAGATGTTGGAGGCTTAAAAGAACAAATAAAAATGTGCATATTTCTTTAAAACCTATCTTGTTCTCATTGAAAATCATGAAAGTTGGTCAAGAAGTTTCTTGGTATTAGCAAGGCAAATTGTAACTTTTAAGTGCTGGCCTAGACCTCTATACAAAGGGTAGTTATTCTCTACAGTGTATTCACATAGAGTACCACAGCCCAGTACCATCTGTCCTATTAGCATGGCTTCATACAGCTTATCAGAGCTCCAGAAAGACAGAAAACAACAGCAGCAACAACAACAACAAAAACAACACAACCATATTAGACAGAAAATGCTTAGATAATATGAACTAAGGTGGTGGTAGTGGGCAATAGAATCCAGAGAATATCGATCACTGTCTACACTATGTTCTTTGTGCTATATGAGCTATCACTATGCTAAGTTCCTGGTGCTGTAGAGTAACTTTTCAGATGCGGGTTACATATTGCTTTCTTTACTTTTGGGCATCATGGTATGAGTTGACTTTTGCAACATCCCTTGTCACTCAGTATAATAATCCCTTTACACATTATTGCAGGAAATTTGTCCCATTTTTGAAATAACTTATTCTAACAATTCTTGAGGTCTTATATACAAATGCGATCATGGAAAAGTGACAAAGTTCTTCCACTAGCAACCTAAGCTCAAAGACATGCTAAATCTTAGTTCACGTCAGAAATGCAATTCCATCTCCTTCTGAGTGCTTTTGTTCTTGATATTGGATTGCCTTAGTGGGCCCTGTGCAGTTGCTTATAATTTTTATGGATGGATAAGTCAATGTTTTGCATTTCAGATTATAATCTGTAAACTACAGAGTACATATTTAACTTGTCCAATATACTTCCTTGCTACAACATCACACCAAAGCATAATGAATGCCATTTGTCAATGAGTTGACTGCATTATCAGATCCCAACTTGAATATTACCAAGAGTTCACCTTAAACTTGTCTCACTATTGTATGCAGAAGTAGTTGAGGATAATTTTTTGAGCTTCTGGAGCTGGGAGGAAATTGTAAGAGCTGGTATGTTTGTCCCATTTACAAATGATGTCAGCAATATAAGAACAGTATGGAAGGCTACAACATTCTGGATATAAAGGTAGGCCACATAATTACATGGCCATCTTTTATCTAAAAAATGAGAGAAAATTCATAATGAAAGATAGCACTATATAAAAAAAGAGTGACTTTTCTGTTTTAATAGAAACACTCATACATTCTTCCCTTCCTGCAGATGCTGTGCTGGATCACTGAAGAAGACTTAGCAGTTCAGGGTACACTGTTTTCTTTGCAGCGAGGTGCAACACAGGTATCTGTTGATATCAATGTGGCTTGTTGCTAAAATTTTGCTTCCCTGCACTGTAGTCTAGAGAATGGGGAGCAAACCACACAAATATATGGATGACTATGTTACTTTTAATTGCTGACTTGGGAAGTAGAGACACTGAAAATGCCTAGACTTGCTGTCTTCAATGCTCTATGAGCAGATTCCATGAATTTAGATCAAAAGATAGAGTCCAAAACCATTGTCTATAAATTTGTCTTCATTTATAATTAACCAGGAAGTGACAGCACATTGCCAATAGATAAAGTGTTCAAAGAGCAATAGTAGATAAGAATGTGGGTGATTGTATTTTTATATTATCTGCTAAGATACCATCAATCCCTACAGCATTAATTTCAAAGATTAGAATCTAGACAATAATCGTGGAAAACCAATGCCATGAGCCAATAAACTTCCCCTGAATAGCTCCTACTCCCGACTATGAGGCTTAAGCATTAAAAAGAGCGAGGACAAGTAAGAAATACATGCAATGCTTGTATAATACTGGCTTCAAAGACACATGTTTACATATAATCTCTCTCTCTCTCTCTCTCTCTCTCTCTCTCTCTCTCACACACACACACACACAACACACATACATACACACACACACACACACACACACACACACACACACACAACATACACACACACACCATTCAGAGAATCTCAAGGCTAGGATTTTTAATGCTAAGAAAGCACCATGATAAATATACCATGTTTCAAGCAATAAATTGTTTTCCATTCTGGTTGTGTGGTCCTTATTCTTAATTACAGCAGCAACTTGACTATTTCTTCACTGTGTCTAAAAGTAATGGAGTTTATATGTGATTATATTCAGAGTTACAGCTAAGCAAGAAGTCTCACATAGAGAGGCAGTTTCTTTTGATGAACAGTTACTATCATAGGGAATGGTTTCTTGTTTGTTTATAAGGTTCAGGTGAAGCCAAACAGATAGAAACATCATTAAGATGTGCTAACGAATCATCCTCTTACTCGCACTGAGAATAAGTGTTTGAACTCAATGCTGCTTCTGTGTTTGGAGCAATACAATTATTGGCGAACAAATGTGTTACATTTAGGTGGGAGGATTGTATGAATACTAAGTACAAGAAACTAAGCAAGCACTGAGTCTATTAGGCTGGAAAATACAGTATATCACTGGCAACATTCCATTGTTGAGGAAGACAATACTCATTTGTATTATTATTCTAGACATATCAAGTCCTATTTTTTCCTTTTAAATTAACACTGCTTTCTCAGTGATAAGAAGTTTACTGTGAGGAAAATGGAAAATACAGAACAAATTATAAGCAATGATCTCATAACTTAAGTAAACAGTGTAATCATTTTGGTTACTTTATTACCTGTCTTGCTCCCTTAAATGTACACATGAAACTAGGTGTGACATTAGTTTTTAGGATTATTGTCTAGACTCTGATCTTTGAAATGATTGCTCGACAGCCTTGTATATACACTAAATGCCTAAAATCAGCCATAGGCCTAAAGTCAGCAATAGGCCTGACATACATACACGCTAACACAAAGTCTTGGGTCTCTGTGGAAAAACACTGAAAACAGAAGGCTATAAGCTATTGTAAACAGGCAGCTTCTGTGGAAATTTACCAGACCTAGTAGTCATGGGTCTTATAAATAGGCAGCCTCGGTGGACAGTACCAACTTAGATAAGGACAAGTGAATCATAGGCAGAGCCATAGTGACCTGTCCCCTGAGCCTACACCCAGCTGATACCCTGTTCTGAAAGGTATCTGTACTCCTCCTGAACACCTATGCTCCGGTGCCATTCCCTTCCCCACATCCTGCCTTTTTGTGTTTATAACCTCTGTGTAAATAAGTAAATTACGATGTGATTTAAATAACTAACTAAATAAATAAAAAAAAAAAAAAAGAAATGATTGCTCGAGGGACTCATGACATCTGAGTAGATAATATAAAATATAATCTCCTGCATTCACATCCACAATTGGCCTTTGATTCCATTATTTATTAGAAATGTGCAGTTATTTCCTGATTAATTATAAATGAAGATAGATTAGAAATATGCATAGACACTGGTAGAGGTGGATCTACAAATATAAGTTCTAGTCTTAAAAAATATATAAAGCTATTATTCAAAGTTTCCCTCTAAGACACTTCAGATAAATATCAACCATGATCTAGCTTTACAATCCTGAATACAAGTTGAGTGTCTGAAATCTGAAAACCTGATCCTGAAATATTTTAAATGCTAATGCCCCAAAGGCTGGGATTTTGGAGCATCTCAGATTTTGCAGTGTAAGGATGTACAACTAGGTAATGTTTATGCAACTGTTCCCAAGTCCTTTGGTTTCACACAACTAAAAAACAGATACCCAACTTATCTTTCATGACTGTGAAACCAGGAAAGTGTAAAATATCCACACTACAGATGCCATTAAAAACAGGGATAGAGTGACCCTCTTTTCATCTTAAACCTAGCATGATGCCTGGTGCCTTGTAAGTGGTCAGGAAGTGATAACTAGTGAATTCTATGTCAGTGTCCTGTGTTATATTACTTGAGCTACTGTAGTCATTCCTTGTACTTACTTGATGCCACATATTTCATAATCCCATCATCAAGGAATACTACAACTCAAGCCACCAACATCTGTATATAAGTGTGCATGAACTCTTGTGTATATTTGTTCTTCTATATCAATACCTTTCTTATCAAGGACCAATGATCTTAAGACAGGATTTGTAAAGCTGTCCCAATGAGTGACTGCTCTGCATTTAGTCTGTGTATGTGTGGTGATGGAAATTTCAGGCATCACATAAGTTGGTATTCCTATGATTTCTTATTGAGTCCCACTCTCTAGGTTCACATAAAAGCCATGACTTTTCAGGACAATTAGAGAATTGTTGCATGGAGGGAGAAAATGCAATGTACTCTTTAATACATTTGGAGATGTTCATTAATGATGAGGACAAACACTACACACGAAGATTATAGAATGAAGGAATATCTTTGATGCTCAGTTGTTCTGCCTTATATAGTTCCCACAGGAACTTCAGCATTGAACGCAATGGTTTTAGACAGCTGGCCCAGAGCCTGTGTGTGATGAGAAGGTTTCCATCCTGTAGACTATCATGAACTTTAGTTTTCATATAAATATCTGGGGGTAACAGAAAACTAGGAAGATGTTGAATCTGTCCCAATCAACCACAGTATGTATAAACTTGATTTCCTGTTTAGTAACATTAGCTATGTGAATGAAAATCCGGAGCTTGTATGAAATGCCTCAAGTATCATCATTGACACAACTGTCGTGTGGAAATTTCTGTTTTCCATTTCTTTTTTAACTAGTATATCTCAGACTTTCTCACGCTTACTTAAAAGGATCAGAGAGCAGAAATTTTGATTCAATACAAGTCTTACTTTAACCAAGCAGAGCTTAGAATTGTGACTATGAGCCAACAATGTAAATACCTATGAAATGCTATAATATATTATTTTGTGGAGGGACAAACTTGGACTATACACTAGGAAACTGTGAGCAGCTAACTAAGCTGGTACAGAGCAGTTGGCAGCTCAATACTGAAAACACCTTTACTCTGTGCATCTTTGTTTCACATATGATGAGAAGCTTAATTTGAATTTAGGAAAAGATGAAGGTCTGGAATCACAGGACTGATGATAGTATTGTGTTCCTTCTTTCTACTTTAATCTTTTTTTTTCAAAGTTAAAAATTGTTGTGAGTGCTACATCTGCATGTATGTATAGCATTTTGTATTCCCTGTGCACTTGGAGGCTAGAAGACGGTATCAGATCCTCTGGAATTAGAATCATAGATGGTTGTGAACTGACACATGAATGTTGAGCTAACACTGCTCAAGGAAAGATAAATATTCTGCCAGATTTGCATCATCCAGAAAAGGTGAAATCATGCTTTGTAATCAAACAGAAAAAAAAAAGGCAGTTTGCAATTATTTTTAAAAAATGTGTCTACAGTGTGGTTGGTGCATAATTAAAATGTCTTATAGGTCTTTAAAGTCTCGTTAAAATTAAATCTGTATCTGTCAAAAAGGAGTACTTCCTGGTAATCTTTTAGTATATACTAATTAAATTTAGCAAATGCCTTAAGATTATCCAGGAAGCCAACAAGGAAAACAATTTGTTGATATGCTTCTCCACCCACCCATAATTAATTCTACAAGCATTATTGAACTGATTTGAAATTACAAGGGCTCAGACAGTACCACTAACCATCACCTTGTAGTTTATTCCAAAAGATACAAACTTAGTACTAGGCAAAGCCTAAGTTTAAAGTTAGATGTGTAAGTACAGTGTGTCCATTGTTCAGATAGCTAAGAGAGAATCTAGGGGGAAAAAACTTCCTAAAACACTGCATTGTATTGTTTCTCTTGGTTTTATAATAGAGACATAAATACTCTCAGAAACTTGATATAGAAGGCAGCCTTAGGAAATCATAGACAAAGAGAAAAGATGCCAAGAAGAAAACTGCGAAACAAACAAACAAACAACAACATAAACACTCCAAAGATCTCAGGATCCAGGATCTACTTGCTCTCTGCATTAACATCCAGTCCTCTATAAGCTGTGGCAAAATTTAAAGCTATGAAATAAGATGAGAGGCAGAATTCATGCTAGTGTAATGCCTCACACATTAATACAAGACTAGTGCTTTGTGACTTCCATCTTTCTTGATCATAACCGCAAATTAACTAGGAGATTCAGAGCCTTGCTCGCTGAAATAACTCAGAGAATGTGAGAACTTAGTGGGTCTCAGTGTGGTGCATCACAAAGACATGTCTCAGCACCTTTCTTCTGGCAGCTTGTCCAGGGCTCGTTAGAGAATTTTATGGGGATCTGGTTAGGACACGATGTCATCTTATGCACCAAAAGTCAGAGTCTGAGAAAAACCTGTTCCTATGAAATTTATTAATTTCCAGCTCTTTATATTCAGATCTTTTAAAATATGGTGGGTAGGTGGTTGGGTAGGTGGGTGGGTGGGTGTCTTGAAATTAAAATTTGTGAGCCTAAAGTCTGCTTAAAGGCCCACATTCTAATGTTCCCAATACATTCTGGAACAGAAATATTTTTTACATGGCTTCTGACAATGAAGCCCATGACATGAATCTCAGTTTTCCTTTTCCCTTCTTTCCACTTGTGAAATGACATAGAGTAGAATCATTTTGTATTTTATGGCCAGTGGTTAGCACAGTTATATCAATGGTTGTCATAAAATATTTTGAAACTGTCAAATATGATCCGATCTCTAAAGCAGGTTAACACTAACTTTATAATCAAAGCCAGGTATATTCTCAGTAAGGGAGGATAATTATGTCCCTGAAGGTCATCAGCTAAAACAATACAGATAAGATCAGACCCCCCATTCCAAGGATATTTGACTTCCTAAGTATCATAGAATTTTTTTTCCTGGTTTGCACAAACCACAATTCTATTAGTTTAAAGCTAGAAGCAGCAAACATGATTTGAAACCATTTGGCCAGAGGCAGCTATATAATAGTATGTGATAGGTTTACCCTTTTATCAAGTAAGGCAATAAATAAGAACCCAGGAATATTCATATCCCTATTGATATCGTTTCCAGAAGTGATAGATACTTGTTTCATTGAAAAACATTCTAAACCAAACTTTCATTTAGTTTAGTTAGTTCTAAACTTTGGGTTCAACTCTAAATTAACTTCATATTTGAAAAAAAAAAACTTTCTTAAACATGAAAAAGAACCCTGAAAAGCATATTTTTTACATGCTCTAGATCGTGGAAATTAATAAATGAGAAAGTGGAGGGAATGGGAAATGCGAGAGTAGGGAGGTTAGGGACAGATTGATTTTTCAGGGCTTGTATGGTTTGAAATGATATATTCACCATATCCTCATTGAACATTTAGCCCATTGAAAACCAACTCCACAGCTGAGGATACCATTTTGGATGATTCTACAAACTTTAAGAGGGGACAGACTTTTGTGGGGGTTATATTACTTCTGGCTCCTTTCTGTCTTGATTTTTGCTTCTTCTCCAATACAAGGTGAACGTTTTCTCGGTCCCTGATGTGATACTCTGCCTATGTTCACAGAACCAAGCAACTATGACCCAAAATACAGCCCAAACAAACCCTTCCTCTTTCAACACTATTGGTATTTTATCCCAGTGGTGGAAAACATAACGAATGCAAGCATGGAAAACATGATAAGGAAGAATTTTCCTAAAGAATGTACTTTACAGAGACTACTTTTTTTCTTTCTGTAGACATACCCAGACACATTTAAAAATTTACAGTCTATTAAATAGGAACTTTAAAGCAGATAGAAATTCAAATGACAAGATAGTTAAGATCAGAAATGCGAAAAACCTCTTTGGATTTTCAGGGATGTTAGCTTTTAGAAGACATAATTATTGGAATCAGAGCAGTCTTAATCTTTAACTCCAGTGTCTTCTCTGGCTGCCTTCCTCACAGTATGCCTCTGATAATGGGAAATGCCCATGATTCTTCACACCGGGGCTCCTGCTCAGAGAGTTACTCAGGACAGCATATGACATGCCAAAAAAAATCAAACTATAGACTCTAAATTTAAGCTACTTCACTTCATATATCTGGGAAGTAAAGAGTAATTCTGATCATATGATAATCCTGGTTTCATTCTGTAGGTACATGACTACTTAAAGGAGTTAATGCAGTTATTCTACAGCAGAAAATGGGATAGATTATAACTGCTCAGGGTATAAGAATTTCAAGGGTTAGGCATTAATATACCTCCTATCTTATGTAATTATTCTTAAGAATAATGAATTGGTGGGTAATAAAAGTACCAGTGTGTTTGTGTGTGTGTTGTCTGTCTGCGCCTGCGCCTGCGCCTGCCTGCGCCTGCGCCTGCGCCTGCGCCTGCGCCTGCGCCTGCGCTTGCGTCTGGCGTCTATGGCTGAACCCAGGGCATCATGATAACTAGGTAAGTACTCTGACCATTGACCAACATCCTAAGACTCCAAACTGAACTTTCATCATTGGTAGAAACTACTGTCTTCACTTTGTTAATTTTATAAAAACTCACAGAAAATATATTAAATATTCTTTAAATGAATAAAATTTAGAAAATTAAAATACACTGAATTGCTTTCTGAGACAAGGTCTCTCCGGCCAGGATAGTTTGAATGCCATCTCACTTCTTAGCCATACACTACTTAGCCAAGGTAAGACCAAAGTATATTAAATATGCACACAAAAATTCACAATAAAAGCCAATATTTTAACCTTAATAAAACTAACCACATAAAAATATAATTTATTCTGAGAAAAAATTATCATTCTGAATTCTCCCTTTGAGTCTTCTCTTTAAGATTTTGTATTAATATTATAAAATAATGCATTTTGTGGCTATTAGACTTTTATTAACTATCTACTCCTCATATGGAAGATGAAGAGTTAGCATTATATTTCTCATAGTAACACAGTTCCATATTATCAACATACAGATGTACTTTATACTTAACTAAATTAATATTTGGAATTTATAGTATTATGGCTACCTGATAATAATCATACTTAAAGTGGTCAATTTTGTTACAATCATATTTCTAACTTCCTAATTTTTTAACAAAAATTTCTATAGTTAATATTTTTATCCATTTTTTGAGAGAGGTAATGTTTCTCCTAAATCCCCTAAACACCTGTCAGGGTACCTAGATAAGTGAGCGTATTAGACAGCTTATCAGTTTACTTGGTCTCTGAAATACCTCATTTGGATCTCACTGTCCTTCTGTTCCCATCAGGAATACCTGCTTATCAGGCCTGTTTAAATAGTCATGGTGTTTGGGGTCTCACTGGCCATCATTCTCAGAATTTCATTCTCATCCATACATTGAATTCTTATATTTTCCATCACACTTGATGTTTGCTTTGGGCAGTTCAAAATGGGAAAGATATTTATCATGGTGTCTATAGCACTTCTGAAATAAACTTCTAGAAACTTTAATAAGTTGAAGAAAAATGAAATGTATCATAGATAGTATAATTAATCTTCCTTCTATGGCTTTTTGTTGAAGTCTTTACATTTCAATATTAATTAAGTGTCTACTTTGTATCTATTTGTGTATGTGGTAGAATGAAAATGCATGTGTTCATGTGGACATATGTATATTTACATGTGCATGTGGAGGACTGAGGTCCATATCCAGTTTCTTCTTCATGTTCTAAGTTTTTGAGACCGAGTCTCCCACTGAACTCAGAGACCACTGACTGGGCTACACTGGCTGGCCAATAGGCTCCGTGGATCTACCTTACTCCTCAGAACTGGTGCTATAGATTTGAACCATTGACCTGGTTTCTTACTTAAGTGGGTGCTGGGAACTCATGTCCTCCTGATTGTAATGCAGGCACTTAACCCAATAAACCATCTCCCTAACCCTCTGTACCTCTTCTTATTGATTCTGTGATGAAGTCTTGTCTCAGAATTAAATTTTATTCCTTAGCTTACTAGATGACAACCAATTGCACATGAAGATTAACAAAGATATGGAAGGTCCCTCTAGCTGCTGAATGAACCACTAAGTGTAAGATACTGTAACAGGGATTGGATTCTTATTCGAGTAATGATTTCTGACCTAACAAGATTTCACATCATGCACTGCATCAATTCTAGTTGATTCCATTGCCATCTCTGTGAAGGCACTGTATTTATGATACTATATATTATGATTCATTGCTATGAGGAAAGTATTCTGCAAAGATGTAGAAACTGTAGGTAAAATGTCTTTATTCTTGGCTGTGAATGAAGAAACATATGCTTTTATAAAATGTGATTTTCATGGAGGTAAAAAAAAATTAACTAATTGAAACACATGTTGGGGTAAAAATACACGCCAAAGCCACAGGGTCATTCATTGCTTTTCTGTCTTCTTGAACATAGAGAAACTTCCGGGAGACTCTTGCTCCATAGTGAGGACAGAGAGTGACAGCTGGTCTTGAATCAGAGGCACAATAGGCTGAGCTATTCTCTTGTGCCATCCCTTTTCTGGTAATGGGATTATAAACTAGGGTCAGCAAAAATCAAGTTCAAAAGGCAGCTCTTGAATAATATCAGAGGCCAAGCATCTCCCTAAAGCATCCTCATTACCAGGCAAGCATGAAGAAGCCCTCTCCTTGGAAATGGAGCACAGCATTTCCCCTTTGATTTAAATGTGAAAAGATTCCAATTAACATCAGGAGATGCCAGTGCCAATAGAGTAGGTCGGATTCTCTTGTTAAGATTTTCTTCGCTTATGTGTTTATTTCATCATCAGAGTTTAATATACTGATACTGTCCAATTCTAGACTACCCCAGACCAATTAAAGAGGCCATAGCTCATGTCTTTTCCTAAAATGGGCTCATTACCACTGGCTCCCTTTCAATATGACGGTGTTATAATAAAGACTAAAGAAGCACTCTACAGATACATTGGAAATTTTAAAGTAAAAGTACATGTAAGCCAATTTATTTCATGCACCTGGGTACATTCCCAGCCCAATAATTTGTTATTTTATTATAGCTTTTTTTAAAAAAAATTTGACAATATTAGTACATTATTTCTCCCTTCCCTTTCTTCTTTCCTCTAAACACATATTATACCTCCACCCCTGCTCTCTTTCAAACTCAGGGCCTCTTTTTCTTTAACTGTTTAATACCCCAGTGTGTGTGTGTGTGTAGAATATATGTGTGTATGTGTATACATATATACATTCATTGGTATTTCTCTAAGATATAAATATAACCTACTCAGTCTGTATAATATTATTTGCATACCTATGTTTTCAGGGTTGACCATTTGGTATTAGAAAACCAGTTGGTGTGCTCTTTCTAGGGAAAGACTATTTCTCCTGATGTCAACATTTCTTACTTTCCTGCCGTTCTTTGTTTAGTGCTGAGGCCTCATAAGCTTTACCCTTGTAGATTGTCATGTTTACTGGTATCACTCTTGCTTAGGTCATACTTAGGAAGCCATGTTGTTTATATTTCATGTGTGTAGCTCTTTGGTACCAAGAATTTAATGGGTCTAAAGATTTATTTTCATTTTTATATTATGTGTATGTGTAAATGTCTGTGGTGTAGGTACATGCATCGGGAGCTTACATAGCCATGGAGTCAGACCCTTTGCAGCCGGAGCTTTATGCATTGCGAGATGCCTCTACATGGCCCTGGGACCCAAACTCAGATGCTCTGCAAGAACAGTACATGCTGCTAATGAGCGACTTGTCTCTTCAGCTTTAGGAGTACAATTTTTGACTGGCAAGACAATGCTCCTACCACAGAGAACATATATTTATAATCTCATTTCAAAGAAAATATGTGATCATAAAAATAACAGAAGATCATTCAGTGCCACCAATTGTCATCTGGACTGAATGTGTAAACCATGTGTGATAATGATTAGGAACCACTAAAGAAGAGGCACAGTTGAACCCGAACAAGGACAACCAATAGCAATGCATTGCACTATTTTTTTGTTTTGGATTAGTCACTTTCTGTTGCTGCGATGAAATGCCATAGTCCAAAGTGACTGATACAAGAAATAGTTCATTTTTGCTTACAGTTGCAGAAGGAGCATCTGTAATGACAGTAAGGAGCTGCATTGCAGGCAGCCAAAGCAGGAGATTGAATGATTACATTTTTATCTAAATGCATGAGGCAGAGAAAGTAAAAGAGAAGTAAAGTGAGGTTATGAACTCTCAAAGCCCCCACCCCCTGTGATTTATAGCATCCCTCAAGGCTCGAAGTCTCAGGATCCATAACCTATCCAGATAGCACCAGGACCAAGTGCTCAAATATGGGAACTTGTATGGAACACAATTTCATACTACCACATGCTTTCACATAAGCAACCTGACATTCCCCTTGCCACATTTCAGTCATTTCTTGATTGGGTGAATTAGGAAAGGATCACCAGTTTTATTCAGCAGAAGTCAGGATGCCTGCAGAACACACTTCAAACAGATGTGAAGCTTTGTTTTTACTAGATAATGGAACTGATATGGCTAGCATTTACTTTTTATCTGCTGCTAAAATATACAAGAATGTTTCTGGGGTCTTTCTCAGTGTTACCAGAGTGACTTTCATCAGTTGAGTGACAGGGATACAGCCAGATTCTCCAACATTTTTGGATGGTAAGCTATGAGAGGATCCATGAACATGGGCAGGAAGGACATATTCTGAAGCACTTATGGGGGCCCTACAGCAGTGTGCATTTTCCTAGAGTGATAGTGTCCCTCATTGGAGATTGCAGCAAGCATGAGCACATTTTGGTCACCGTCACGTCATGAGAAACGTGAGAATGTCAATTAAGAAAAGAAAAATTTATGTTGACTCACGGATTCAATGCTTTCTTTCAGTCCATGGTCATCTGGCCTCAGAGGGTTGCTGCAAAGCTGTAATACTGTGGTAGGAAACTCAATATGGATCAGTGCTGCTCACTTCAAGGCAGGTGGTATGTGAGGTGAAAGATAAAGGAATCAGGATTGGGTGACGCACTCATCTACAGTTATAGCAATATGCCATTAGGAGTTAGTTTACTGCTATGTTCTCTTAGCAGTAAAACAGTAGTGTGTTTGCCCTTAGGTACAGGAGCTGTCTAGTCTTGGGTTCTTCTCCACTTTAGCAGTGTCACATATGGGTTCCACCTCATAGAGTGGTCCTTAGGTTCAATCAAAAGTGGTTGGTCATTCCACAACATATGTGCCAATATTGCACCATTATTTCTTCTAGGTAGGTTACTATTGCAGGTTACGTGCAGGGTTTGTAGCTAGGTGACATTGCTGGTTATTTTTCTGCTCTGGTAGCAGGCAAAATCCCATGGACACTAGTCAGTAGAAGTGAAGTTTTTAGTTAGGGATCAGTGCTACTTCTCTACATTCAATAACATCAGTAAGAGTTGTCTTCATGTTACTCAATCATCGCAAGGGAAGCTTCCTGCAGTAGGTGGTAATTAACACAGACACCTACAAGTAGACCATGTGGAGAGAGCTAGAGACTTTGGAGCATTTGGCCCTGAATGGGATGCCATTAACAAACTCCTCTCCATAAGCATTAGAAATTTATGAGAAAGAAAAAACTGGAAGGATTATAAAAGGTGGTGAAAAACTCTAAAACAACCGTTCAAACAGAACAGGGATGATACATATATGAACAGAGACTTTGACAGCATGCACAAGACCTGCAGAATTTCAAACTAGACAAATCCCAGTATAGAGAAGGTAAAGTTGACTTGAAGTCCCTCTCCTAACCTATTGGTTATTAGCAATTGGTATCTGTTGGGAACAGGAAAATCAGTTCTTTCGAATGAATGGAATATCACCTTGTACATCTACTACATTCCAGGGAAGGCTCCAACTCCAGGAATAATGGACAATAGAAAATGAACTCTAAGGTTGGAATTATTTTTGTGTGTGTGCATGTGCATTCTTGTGTGTGTGTGTGTAAAATTTGTTTTATTATCCTTTATTGTTTTGTTTTGCTTGTTTTGATCTTTTTTTAAAATTTATGGATTATTTTTGAGGGGGAACAGGAAAGAGAATAAAGTTGACTGGTTATGCAAGATCTCAGAAGTTTTGTGTAGGGAAGAGGGCATTATCAAAATATATCGCTTGTAAAAGTATTTTCAAATAAAAATATACTCTTTCAAAGATAATACTCTTTAAAGACATGTCCCAAGTGACCTACTTCTCCCTACAGACCCCCTTTGTAGTTCTCACAATGTGCCAAAAATGCCAGGAAGGACAAATCCACCAGTGGATTCATCAATATATTAGGTCAAAGTCTTCATGATCCAATTATTTCCTCACACCAATAAGTGGGCAACAAAGCCTTGAACACAGGAACTTTTGAAATTCAGATTCAAACTTTGACAGAGTGCCAGCAAGTATCTGTGGTGTCACCAACTCTGTGGGTAAACTATTAAACAAGACTTTGTCATATTCTACTTCAATTCAAAGTTTCTCCAGAAAGGCACATTGCTTTCAGCGTATGTGTTTTGCGGGAGGGCAGAGCAGGGGCTTGGGAGATCTGCCCATCAGCATCTGGACAAACAACAGTTCTACTTGTACAGAGCTATGGAGAACTAAGGACTTACCGAATACTATGCAACTCATGGTGTTACTGAAAAGAAAGAATGCTTCAGCCCAGAATGCTGTCTGTGCTGATGTCCAGACAACTTGGGCTAAATTAAAACCAAATTTCCTGTACTGGCTTAATTTGATATCAATCACCACTGCTTCTGGGAGTAACGCTCAGTTACTAAAACTACTATGGCTAGACACCAAACCCGTGGTTAGATGCTGTCGACTCTTTCTTCCTCTCTATGAAATTGATTTTCACAGATGTCTGTAGTGCAAATCAATAGCTCCTGTATAATCCCAGGCAAGTGTGATAGAGGACTGGGTGATGGGTAATGAGGACTTTAAGTTATTAGAGAAATAGAATCTTTCTAGTTTTGCTTTCTCTGGGGCTTTCCTTGGACACCTTGTGCCCCAAACAGCAGCTTTCAAGGTTTCTGATTCTTTCAGCGCCCAGCTCCTTGCCTGTACCCACCACAGTTTGAATTATTTGATATCCATGAAAGATGAATTGCATACACCCTGCTAAGCACACCCTGGTGAGCCCAAGAGAGGGTTGGTTGCAGCATAACCTTCCATTGCCTTGATGAGGAGGAACGAATGGCAAACATAATTCTCTCCCCTCCTCTTTTCCATATGATTTTTGATCTTCAATTTCTACATACATAACAACCTTATTGTATATGTGTCTTTTATTGTTAGCCAGCTCAAATCTTTTTGTGAAGGTAGGCAGAGTATAAATTACAAATAAATAAAAGCCACACCGAAGAACCCTTTTCTACATGCATCATGTGCTATTTATAGCAGGTTTCACAGGGGCCTCATCAATGAACTGCCACCAGTCAGTGTTGTTAAAATGATTTCTTACAACTAAGGAGCATTATCATGCTTCCCAAGCAGGCAATGCAATGAGTTATTATAACTTCGGCTCAACTTCTTATTAACAGCAGAACCTCCTAGAGCCAGGGCTGGTTTCCTGCAGAAGAGCGAGTCCTTGGCTGAATGACAGGAGGAGACACCAAACATGTAATGGGAAAATGGGGAAATATCTATTCTTCCAACATCATCAGATCTCATCTTCCATAGGCAGGAGGGTGACAACAATAGAGGTATCACTTCACCATTGAACCCCTGAAGAAGATGAGGTGCAAGTCAGGGAAGAAAGACTAGTTTCCCCCAAACAGAATGCATATGATGGTGCTGAAGAAACATGCAGAGAAAAATACTTGTAAAATCTTCTAAGAAGTTAGTAGGCTATTTTCATAACTCTGTAGGAAAAAAAAAAAAAAAAAACAAGACAGAAGAAAACAACCATACAAACTGGTCTTTTTGCTTAAACCTCATAATTAAACAAAAAGCACTTGAAAATCAATAGGTGTCAGGGCATCTTCTGTTTTTCCCTGGGCATCAGTATTTGTAGCCTTTCAAAACTAAATAACTTGCCTCTCCATTCCCTAGAACTTAGTAAAATTCTGCTAAATGTTCTTAATTCTATCAAATGGAGGCACGTAGGTCACCAGAGGCCTTCTAAATGAATCCACAAAGCTCTAACTGGAGCTTTCTAGAGAGACCATCAGGGGTAGCACACACTGCCTGCAAATTCTCCCCCACTCCTGTTCCCATTAGAAGAAGTGTTTTACTCCAGTGTTTCTATTAGGGGACCTTGGTTTGCTTCTCCTGTGCATATTATTGCCTTGTGTAGTTTACAGTTTGCCACAGAACTGAAAATGTGCAGGCTTCCTGGTTTTCTGGGAAAACGACTGCCATGTTCAGTTGTCTTGATTGAACAGGAATTTTATAGATTCCAGAAAATGCTTAGGAGTGCAGCGCAGATAAAATGACCAAAGTTTCATCTTATTTAGGAGTTGACAACATGCTTTTCAAAGACACCTGGTTTAAAATTTTAAGTCTCACATTGGGACAGTTATTATCTCAATTGAAATACAGGAATGTTAAGATCATGTGAGTCAAAATAAGCCAGCAACAAATTAAATGCCAAGTTTATAAGGATGCTGTTTGGCTTAACTAGCAGGTTTGTGTGCTTTCCCACAAACTTGCATAATGGCCTGTCAGGGCTACGCTTCTGTCTTTCACATACAGATAAATGAAAATAAAAATTAATTTAAAATATCATGCACAGCAGGGTTCAGGCTCTACAGCCATTCCTGACTATTGAGGGGAAGTAGAGAAGGAAGTAGTCTCAAGTATGTACTAACTGAGAGAAAAATTATAGTTGGACTGTCTATTGGTAGGCTTAGACTCCATAGATTCAATCAATTATGAATGGGAAATATTCACGACAAAAATTCACTTTTATCAAACATGTACAGACCCCCTTTTTATTCACTCAGCACTGTTTTAACCAGCCACGTAGCAACTGTATTCTATGGGCATTATTAAAACTCTAGAGAGCTTTAAAGTAGACAGGGTGTGTGAACACATTATACGCAAATACTGTACTACTGGGTACCCATAGGTTTTAGGGGCTTTGGGGATGGCATTCAAGAACAAATCCTCTACAAAAAGAAGAAGGAGGAAGAGGAGGAGGAGAGGAGGAGGAGGAGGAGGAGGAGGAGGAGGAGGAAGGAGGAGGAGGAGAGGAGGAAGGAGAAGGAGAGAAGAAGAAGAAAGAGAAACTACTTGGGAAGTTGTAAGCATGAGTTAGCACAATTCTTTTTATATAAGACAGGCACTATACCCCAAAGGAGGGGATTACCCCTGGGCAGGCTGTTTGTAGAAATCTTGGATGGCAAAGGTAGTCTGGATGAAGAAATAGTTCCTGTGGTGGTGTGAATGAGGTTGTTCCCCATAGACTCATATATTTTTATCTGACCGTTTAAGGAGGACTAGAAGGTGTGGTCTTCTTGAGGAGGTGTGTTATTGTAGGTGCTCTTGCTGGGCCTGGTCTTTCTCTTTTGCTCTGCCTCCATCTTGTGAAGCATTCAGCTACGGCCCCAGTGCCATGTCTCCTGCCAGCCTCCAAGCTTCCCACCAGGATGATCATGGATTAGCCCTCTGAAGCTGGAAGCAAGTCCCCAGTTGGAAGGCTTCTTTCTATAAGTTGCCTTAGTGATGGTGTCTCTTTACAGCAATAGAAGAGTAACAAAAAAATGGCCCTCATCCACAATGATCCACTACCAACATTACAAATAGAGAAGCCCTGAGAAGGCCAACTCACAGTAATCAACCAAGTCTCCCCTCCTTGCCTTAGACCTAATGGCTTGAAAGGTACAACAACACTCTTGTGAATCTGGGTAACTGGAGGAAGATGACCTTGGCTTGACCATGGATACTTCCCAGCAGTGCCCAAGAAATAGTAATGATAGACAAGCCTTGCCTTTTAGAGATGTGATCTTCCAGACAGAATCTCAGGTCCCTCCTAACCTCTAAATATATCGACAACAGTAAGAGATGGAGACTTGTTGGTCGAATATTCTTCTATGTTTTGTAGAAAAGTAGGTGACCTGAACTGGAGGACAAGCAGATGGATTTAAGGTCAAATAACGCTGGCGATTTAGGAATCTTAGGCGTCCTTTCTTAGCCTTCATAACAATGGTAATCATGGTTGGTCACATAGAAGACATTTTTATGTCATTCCACGTAATGGGCAAAATAAAAGCAGCAATTTCAGCTCCAGGTTAGAGGCAGAATCGATGCCTCGTTAAGAAGATTCATTTTCTAAATACTGCAGGATTTTGCACTTCAGCCTGAACAAGGAAATGCGGATAGAAGAGAGGCCAGAGCTCACCCCACATAGAGAAAACAGCAACTTCTATAGCCCCAAATGAACGCAAAACCAGAGATAGTGATAGTTTATAAACTGGACGCTGGTCGTAAGTGCAAGGAGGCTCTAGTTGCTCAGTGGGAATGCAGTAGATCTTTTTGTTGGAGCTGAGAGGGATGGCAAGGCTTTCATCAGGAGCCAGAAGGATAGTGTGAGATACAAGACACATGCAGAATGCAAATATCGACATGATCCCTGGTGAAAATCCATCTTGTCATTTGGATCTTTGATAAATGATGTACAGGTTGTTTTTTTTTTTTTTTTTTTTTTTTTTTTTTTTTTTTTTTTTGGTTTTTCGAGACAGGGTTTCTCTGTGTAGCCCTGGCTGTCCTGGAACTCACTCTGTAGACCAGGCTGGCCTCGAACTCAGAACTCCACCTGCCTCTGATGTACAGGTTTTTATGGCTAATATAAGATCATATTAAACAATCAAGGAAGCAGGCAATATTACAACCAGCTTTGAGAAAGTAACGGTGGGGTGAAGAAGCAGGCTATGGGGTGCACGTCAGCTCTATAATATTTGCCAATCTTTTTCTGTTTTTTTTTTTAAATCTTTTTCTGTCTGTGTGTCTGTCTGTATTTCCTTTTTGTTTTGCCTTTGTTTTTGAGACAGTGTAGCCCTGGCTGTCCTGGAATCTTCTCTGTAGACCAGGTTGACCTCAAGCTCAGAGAGCTGTCTTTCAACTGATGGAATTAAACACATGTGCTACCACCCCTGGATCAGGTATACTTCTACATATAGCCACACACCAGGCCCATGTATTACCGTAATCCTTGTCCTCATATCATAGGCAAGGAACATGTTGCCAGAAGGCAAATGTGCATATTTTCTAAGAAATGGAAGCAAAAATATGTTCCCTATTTATCTGCTTAGTTCACATTACCTGCCACAGAAGTGAAAACCCTAGGTTTTTTTCTTCTTTAATATGTCCTGTTTCTGTTTTCTATACATATCCTTCAGAGACAAGAAAATGAGCTTGACATCGAACAGAGAGAACCAAGTCAACACCTTTCTGATAATGGCAATTTAGGAACACCTAGCAGTGCATTGTACAAGCAGCTGAAAGAACCTTTGCCTGGTGCCTGGGAGTCTTAGGAGCTATGTGACCTTGGCTTATCTTGAAGACTTTTTTTACATACAACCTTCAAAAATGGTATATCCAGGCCAATTACATTTAAATGTTTACTTTTTAAATTATGAGTATGCATGTATATTATATGTGAATGCAGGTGATTGCTGAGGCCAGGTATGTTGTGTTGGATTTCCCTGGAGTTGGAGTTACTATAATAGCTATTGCAAGCTACCAATTGTGAATAATGATAACCAAACATGGACCCTCTGTAAGAGTAGGATATACATTTAACCAGAGAGCAATCTCTCCAGCCCCAGTTAAGTGATTTCTAAGACTTCTGGCTCAAGAACAGTTCTTATGATATAAAAGAGAAAAATTCAGTATCTGGAACCTGCTTTCATCCCCAGCTGATGGTGGTCTATATCCAGAGGCATCAGTGTGCATTATCTTGAATCCTTAAAGCCTCAAAATGTGTCGTGTGTGTGTGTATGTCTGTGTGTGTGTGTGTGTGTGTGTGTGTGTGTGTGTGTGTAGGAGAGAGAGAGAGAGAGAGAGAGAGAGAGAGAGAGAGAGAGAGAGAGAGAGAGAAGTCTAGTTTACAGTGAGGATGAACTGTGGAATCCGGGGACAGATATTTTTTTCTTCCCATAACTATACTACTTCTCGATGAATATTTTTGTGTTACGGTTTGAATGTGAAGTATCTCCCATCAACTAGAATGTTGAATGCTTGATTTCCTGCTGCAATATGATTTATAGAAAGTTCTGGAAATTTCTGGAGGTAGAGAATAGCTGGATGAAGAATAGGGTGGCGGGACTGAGTATTACACCACTTGTGACACCTGTCCCTCTTTATGCTTGCAGGAAGCTGTGAAATTAATGAGAAGCTCTGACTCAGCATGCTCTTCTGCCATGATGCTCTTGCTTCCGAGACGCCCAGAAATACAGGAACCAGAGAGCATGGACCTGAGCTTCTGAAAGGTGAGACCCAAACCAAATCCAGTATATTCATTTTGTTCTCTCTCTCTCTCTCTCTCTCTCTCTCTCTCTCTCTCTCTCTCTCTCTCTCTGTCTCTGTCTCTATCTGTCTCCCTCTCTGTCTCTGTCTCTCTCTGTCTCTCTGTCTCTCTCTCTGTCTCTCTCTGTCTCTCTCTCTCTTTATATATATATATATGTATATATATATATACCTATGATGAAAGTGTAACCAATGTACTTTAGTGGTACTTAATCTAGTCAGCCTCATTAGATGGGTGATGATTTACTGCACTCTACAAGTCACTAGATATGAGAGGGGAATTGATGAGATGGTATAGTTCTAAGCTTGATGGGAAATAGCAGAATTTTACTCCAAGATAAGACTCATCAATACGACCTGTAGAAAGAGACTATTGTCTCCACTATTGTACTATATACAGGCTTTGCTGCTTCATCTCTTCTGGATGCATACTGAAACGCAAAAGAACACCTCTGCATGAGGTTAAGATTGAGCTTGACCCTCAATGTTGTTCAGACGATGTATACTAGATAACACAGTCCACAGCAGAGACAGTAAATGAGACAGACATTCAATTTTCTAGGATCAAACTTGTCAGAGATCAAAGGAGGTCCTAAGAAGTTCTGCAGGAAAAAACAAAAAAACAAAACAAAACAAAGTAACAAAATTGAATATCAATTAGCCAGGTTCTTGAAACAGAACCTGTGCCAGGTGTTCTGCTGAGCTTTGTCACTGCTGTGATAAACTTCTTTGACCAAAAGCAACCTGATAGTTAAGAGATTATTTTACCATATAGGTAGCTAACTATCTCACATGAAGAACACTCAACGTAGGAACTCAAGAAAGAGTTTGAAGCAGAAACCTCAGAGGAATCCTGCTTACAGGCTTGGTTCAAAACTCATGTTCAGAGGCTATTCTTTTCCTTTCTTCTCTTCTCTTCTCTTCTCTTCTCTTCTCTTCTCTTCTCTTCTCTTCTCTTCTCTTCTCTTCTCTTCTCTTCTCTTTTCTATTGGTATTTTATTTATTTACACTTCAAGTGTTATCCCCTTTCTTGGTTTCCCCTCCAGAAACCCCCTATTCCATCCCCCCTCCCTATTTCTATGATGGTGCTTCCCCTCCCACTCACCCACTCCCACCTCACTGCCCTGGCATTCTCCTACACTGGGGAGTCGAGCCATCACAGGACCAAGGGTCTCTCCTCCCATTGATGCCAGACAATGCTATCCTCTGCTACATATGCAGCTGGAGCCATGGGTCACTCCATGTGTACTCTTTGGTTGGTAGTTTAGTCTCTGGGAGTTCTGCGGGGGGGGGGGGGGGTTGGTTGATATTGTTGTTCTTCCTATGGGGTTGCAAACCCCTTCAGCTCCTTTAGTTCTTTCTCTAACTTCTTCATGGGGTCCCCATGCTCAGTCCTATGATTGGCTGTGAGCATTCACTCTCTGTATTTGTCAGGCTCTGGCAGAGCTTCTCAGGAGACAGCTATAACAGGATCCTGTCAGCAAGCACTTCTTGGCATCTGCAATAGTGTCTGGGTTTGTTGTTTGTATATGGGATTGGATCCCCAGGTGGGGCAGTCTCAGAGCCCTATCTTATATAGTCCAGGCCTACCTCCGTAGGGATAGTACAACACACAATGAACTGGGTTCTGCTATCCCAATCAGCAATCAAGAAAATGTTACACAGACATCTCTACAGGTCATCTGGATGCAATTCTTCAATTGTGTTTCCTTCCTCCCTGTTTCCTTCCCCTCAGGTGTGTCACCAAGGCAACAAAACTGACAAAGCAATATCAGGATAACATTGCCCATAAAGTCAAAAGAAGTTTAGTGTGAAAGTCTCAGAATTTAGCTGTTTCAGGAAATTTCATGATTTTATTTCACCGTATCTGTCCATTTTAGTTTCAGAAAATGGCTCAAAGAAAGACTTTTGCGTATGTAAATATCTGTGAACTGTTTTAAAGTGGAATAAAATATATGTTTCTAGGTAAAAGATGATATAAAACAATAAAAGTGGGAGATTAAAAACACAAGGCTCAAGCGTTTGTCAAAGGGGTGAATCACTCCATGGAGAAGCAAGCTTTCCTTCAGCCCCACCTGCCTGCTCTTAGAACCCTAGAAAACTTATCTTGGATTATCTGATCTCTAAGAACAGTACCTGCAGGTACTATCGGAAAAAAATGTAAATATCAGAGGAAATTTAAAAGCCAAGTGCATGCTGAGTTGCAGTTTCAAGTTAGAACGCTAAGCGTAGAGGAAAGTCTCGGAGACAGGAATAGAAAGCATATATATTTTCAGATTTTTAAAGTACAAATGATTGTCCTTGTTAACATAACTCAGATCAGGACTTCTTTTCTTAGAGATGACACCTTCAAGTGCACAAGTAGGTTTCGAAAGTGGTATATAAAGAAAGGCTTCTGTGAGAGAGGACATCTTCAAGTCTATGAAATATGCTGTTATCTGTCACATCGACAGCAATGCATACCTTAAAAAAGAAAGAAAGAAACAGCAGCCAGAGGACAATAGAGGTAAGTACAAAGCAAGAGTGTTAGTCTCTTTTAAATAATGCACCAATGGCACTTTACAGGAGAGGATGGCATTTGGAGTCTTCTGTGCTGATGAATATTTGAAAATCTTAGGTCATTTTCCATAGAAACAAAAGGCTGAATTTTGCTAAGATGTCTGCACACTCAGACAGAGAAAACCCATTGAGTATAAATTATTTACCAGGGCAAAAGACTGCATAGACTGCCATGAAGGGAATTGTGACAAATTAATACACTAAAGATGCCTTGAATGTGCTCAGACTCTGCAGGCCTTGTCCCCTGTCCCCACAAGGTGCTGAATCAAACAAATTAGAGCAGAAACTGCATGACTAATTGAGTCATGTGTATATGTCTGGACTCAGTTGCCCTGGAAGGTGTAGTTGAACCATCTGAGAAACCCAGGAACTTCAGCGCCTACAATGGGAATATGGGGAGTTGCTTCTCTATATTCCTCTCAAATTTTTAAAAATCAAAAAAGAATATATAAATAAAAAGCCAAGTAGCAGTTTTGTTTGCCAATGTGGGTAATGTAGCAAGATTAATAAATCTGCCTTTTAACTACTTAGTTGATGGGTGTGAGCAGTTGCTATCTGTATGGATGCTGGCCTAGCACATCCTAGGTTACAGAAAGCGAATGTTCACCAAAGTGTAGTTTAAGAATCATTTCCTCTTCCAGGAAGTCACTACTTCCCACACTAAAGGCAGCATCCCAGCATTAAGAGTTTTACAAAACAGACACACTGCTTCTAACTACCAACAAGCCAGATGTCTTAGAGAAAACGGAAGCAGGCACAAAGCAGAAAGGCAGGTTCACAGATAGACTTGGGCTGCACATGTATACAGAGGTTTGTCAGATAGTGTGATCCAGAAAAATGTTTGAACTTATACAAGGAAATAATGAAAGAGCTCTTTTGCAGGAGCTTGGAGGAGGCCTGGATAATACATATTCCCAGCCTGTGCTCTGGGGAAAGTAATAGCAACTCAGCAAGTGGAAATTGTACCTCGCTGGCTGTGCTTTAATCATTTTCAAGCACTTGTATCTTGCAGACAGCTTTGAACCTAAATGAGCTGAAGGCTACGTGTGCCCAGCTATGAACGCAACACCTTACAGAATCTAATTAATCATTTTCATTCATTTCTTAAGCCTGGGAGCATGGTTTCCATGGTTTGCTAAGCATGATAATCACATATATGCACATAGCTAATCAGGGAGCTAAAGTCTAAGGGGAGGCTATATTTTAATCTTTTGGTTATAATTACAATTTAAAACTAAGACCTAGACAAAACATTGATGGCTAATATTTCTGAAATTCTAAGATAACTGTGACCATTATGCTAGAATTTTTAAGATACTTTGACAATAATGTAGAACTTATACATTGAAACCTCCTTCTTTACTGAGAGCTTTCTTGCTTTGCATTAAAAGCAAATAAATAAATAACCTGAATAGCCTCGGGGAGAAAAAAAAAACCCAAAACAAACCAATACCATGTGGTACTTTGCAGACACAATGAGACAGGAGGTCAGTTGCCCCTTTACTGTGCACACTTCTCATTAGCATTAACGAGAATGCTACACATACATCAAGAGGGGGAAAAGACCCCACAGGTTCTAAACCACAGTTGAAAGACAGCCCTGCTATCTGCCAAGAAGCAATTTAATTAAACTCTTATTTATTGCTATTCCCTCCAGTTTCAGGGGTTTCCAAGAGCAGCCGCCGCTGCCGTGTTTGCTTATTACAAAAGCAGCTTTGCTTACTTTCAGTGGGTTTTCAGATCAATAATCACTGAGACAGATATTGCATACTCTGACTTGAGCACTGAAGTCAGTGTGTCCTAAATGAAAAAAATGAAACACACTTATTGTATTTGTAACTAATGTTCCTTAAAAGTAAAGCAAATATTGATATTCTAGGCACACTATAAAAACCAGGATCTATAACTAAGTGTGTAAAATGCACACTGCATGCATTTAATAATCATATTCCATTTTCAATAAGGGGAAACATGGTACAATGACTACAATAATTCACCAGCCCCTTCTTCTCCTCAGCAAGCAGCACATTGTTTTATTAGAATATAGCAATTCTGCCACGTTACATTTTACAGTATGTGTACAGGAGCTGTAAATACGCTGCCCATCTAAAATACGAAATAGCGGGCTCCGGTTTCAGCAATAGTTGCAAGTTGGCGCTTTATGTGAATTCCCCATTTTCTTGATGTGTTTGCAATGAAGTCAGTACTGCCCAGAAGAGAAATTATTTTACATTTCCATTAAAAGCTACAGTAGTAAATAAACCGCAGAGTTTATGTAGATGCCCACCAAAACATTGAGGGGAGCCCATTAAAGTGCCAAACTCTGAGTTAAGCATTTGATAGAAGAGCACCTATAAGGCGCATTTCTAAGATTTTTTTCAAGTGATAGAGTTTTAAAGATATTTTATAATACTATAATACTATACCAACCTCTGCAGAACAGTCAAAAAATAAAGTGAAGTTTATGTTTGTCAGTAAAGCAACCACACAGCCCATTGCAATGGAACACCCTGCCAGGGCCGAGATGAAATGGTAGATTGACAAGCAGATAAAACACTGGAGACTGGAGTTCACATAGACTGCTGGGGAAGCAAACACCCATGTGTGCTCACACATCTGCACTCAAAATAGACATGGAGTAGATTACAATAATTAAGGGGGTGATAAATAATAATTAACAACCCCATAATTGAAAAAGGCTCTCTTTTAAGGACCAAATTAACAAGGTGGTTTACAGGCAGAGACATCTATGTGATGTGACTCACGATGGCTGGCTTGCTGTGGAGAGGAGAAAACCATAGCAATTTGTTAATTTACGGAGACACTGTGAGTGATTTGGTGATGTTCACTTAGATTATCCCTTGGGAAATGTGGTTGCACTGAAGTATATAGAAAGGAGGGAAAGTGTTTGCCTCCCAGGAGAACGTGTGCTCTCTGCGTAGCTTGTGCATGCCTCCTTTCGTGAAGATAACGGAACCATCTGGAGGTTGGGTATCATTATCACTTGCATTTCTGTAAGTAAGGAAATAGCTGAGGCAGGAGAGAAGAATTTGTCTGAGGCCACAGTCAATGGCAGCTAAGAGTTGAGTTTGGATTCCTGTTGATTCCAGATGCTCAAACCTTTTGGGGATGTATGCGCATGGGATGGAAAACTACAACAGCGATCGGGCGCTATGTGCACGGTGATTAAATGATGAATATCTTCCATCGCCCTCTTCCCTCTCAGCCCTCCTGTCACACATAGGGCTGGCACGTGGATGGGCTCCCTTCCATATTATATGGCGATTTACACACCCTCGGATGATCCATTCACTCCTGTAGCTTTGAACAGAAATAAGAGATTTCTCTCCCCACCACGCTGATGTCATTGCGAACATGCGAACCAAGCATGATGAGAGTTATTCCTGAATGTTAGACAGATACAGAGGAATTGATTAAAGAGACTTCTGCTGTCCTCAGAGATTCCAGAAAACATTCATCTTTAATCTGCTAGCATCACGCACATGGAGATGACAGACCTTTAAACTTGGTGTTTCTATCATAATGTACGTGATCTATGATGACCTTTGAAGTTTTGTAGAGAAATAGGAAAAACGAAACAACATAATGAATTCATCATAAATGTAAGTTTATTTAAAATGTGTCATTATGAGATTGTACGGCATCATTTGTGGTCCTATTCTAAATGAGTAATGGTTGTCAAAGCAGCTTTGCATCATAATGCCCTTTTCTGAGAATAGAAGGAAGCTGGTAACACTTAGGTAGTCCCTTGTCTTAAGGTGGAGAGGGAAGTCTTACTGGATTGACATCCAGGAAAGTCTGGGGGCCATTTACCACATAGAAAGCAAAAAAGGACGAGCAATATAACACAACATACAAATGTGTAGCTGGAGTAAATAAATAGAGAAGGCAAAGAAGAGGATGCCAAGGAAAGAGGAGGGGAGAAACGAATTTTGGCAAAAACTCTGGCATAAGGGAATAATGAAGTCATCACAACAATAATAAAAATAAAATAAAATGTACGCCTCGGGTGTGTGGAGACATTCTCTGTTTTAGCGCCCAAAGTAATAGAGGTTTTACTCAGGCAAAGAAAGTAATAAGGGACAAACAAACATAAAAATGAGTCAGAGCCCGACATGGTAATGTACTGACCGAGGGCTTCCCGGTTTGGCTTAGGACTGGGCTGATGGCTGCCATGGGAACACAACAATGGCTATCGGATCAGACAGCAAGAAGAAATTACCATCGGAGAAGCATGGCAAAGTGATAATTTATCCTTTTTGCTGACTCTATCACTTGGACCAGGGATCCATTAGTCATATTGATTCTAGATCTTCCACCTTGACTGGTACAGAGCACTTTCAATGACACAATCAAGTTGTTCGCATTCTTCATTGTTTTACTTTGAAAGTAAATGGATTTGTCACTGAGAAAACATGCCCCCAGCAGTTGCTCCATCCCCAAAGCCGAGAGAGATCACCGCTGCTGGTGAAGAATGAATTCCCTTGCCTGGAATGTACTAAACTATTCCAGGTTAACAAAAGCACATGTGAAGGTGGACAGAACTCATTTTTGGAAGAAGGAATAATGAATGCAAAATGGAAATCACAGATCCTCAACAAGGATCCAGCTAATAATAGCACCAGGGCAGAGCTGTGTCCCGTGCTGTGATGGAGTGCTTATTTCCCTAGGATGTACCGGGCACTGCATTTGATCCCCAGTACTGCCTCTTCTCTTAAGCATTTGATGTGCCACGGACCAAAGAAAATGCTATAAAGACATTTCCCGCTTTAGTTACACTCACAACATCTTTGTGCAGCATTATCGTAGTTTTCATGAGGACACCAGTTTAGAGAGGGCAGCATTAAGAGAACCAGATGGCTAGGAAAACAACCTGGCTGGCTCTATGTTCTCTCTCTCTTTCTTCCTCATTCTATCTTTTAAAAAATGTGTTTTTAATTGAAATACAATTACATCACTTTCCCCCTCTCTCTGTTTTTCCTTTAGCCTGTCCCAGGTACCCTACCTCAAACCACTCCCATGAACCTTCCACACTCAAGTTGATATAATATATATATGTTGAATAATAATATAATATATTATATGATATAATAAATATATATATATAATATTTATCTCTTTATTATTGACACACACACACATGCACACACACACACACACACACACACACACACACACACACACTATGTGTATGTGAATGGCCATAGATAGAACCTGGTGAGTTCACACCTTGCCTCTTTAAAGAGATTAATCCCTGGTGAGTTCACACCTTGCCTCTTTAAAGAGATTAATCCCTTTCTGTTGCCTATTGTGTTGATGACTCTTAGCATCAACGTGGCACACCAACCAGAGTTATCTGAAAGGAGGGAACTTCATATGGGAAGATGCCTCCATAAGGGTTGTGGCTTAATAGTGATGGGATTTTCAAATTGACAAGGTTCGGTTGTGCTGGGTAGTCTTACATCAATTTGACTCAAGCTAGAGTTACCTGAAAGGAGGGAAACTCAGTTGAGAAAATTACTCCATAATTCCCAGGTCTAGGGCATAATCTTAATTAGTGATTGATGGGGGAAGACTCAGCCCATTGTGGGTGATGGCTGTCCCTGGGCTGGTGGTCCTGAGTTTTATAAGAAAGTGGACTGAGCAAGCCAGTGGGCAACACCCCTCCATGGCTTCTCCATCAGTTCTTGCCTCTAGGCTCCTGCTCTGTTCCAGTTCCTGTTTTGACTTGTTTAATGATAAACAGCAATATGAAAACGTAAGCCGAATAAACCTTTCCTCTACAACTTGCTTTTCTGGCATGGTGTGTTTCACCACTGCAGAAACAAACAAACAAACAAACAACAACACAAAAACACTAAGATACATAGGTTGTTCTCAAATGCTTGGGCTCATGTGATCCTCTCACCTCACCTTCCAAATTAGCTGAGACATCCAGAACATTTCAATCCATCTGGCTTAAGATCCCCATTTTTAAAAGATTAGGCTTATAATAAGTGACACCTGCAGAAGGACTTTAAGAGGCCCAGCTGTCTTTTTATGCCTCTGACTCTTATACAGGAAAAGTATTAGTGTCTCTATTTAAGGAACTGTAGCTATTCAGAGAATGAAGAGAGACCTGGAACTCAGGGCTCCTGAACACATGTTCCACATCCTCTGAAATCTCATTGAGCTGTGCCATTAGATTTATTCGTCTCTTTTTAGATTGTTTACAAAACTTTGGTGAAGACTGAATCATATAGTATGGGCAAATGCTCATTCTTCACTGTGTAACTATGGTACCTTGATATATGCAGAAAGCTTTCTGTGGTCACTTGCTTTGCAGGGCCAGCTCCTGATATGATTTCACATTTACCATAAGCATTTTGTTTCAGAACATTTATAAGTACCGGTTCAAGGACAGACAGGGTTTCAGTTTGTAGTTGTCTGGTGTAGCTTTTCCTTTTTGTCATGTGAATGCCAGTGGGCCACCTGGGAGTAGGGACATAGCACAGACAGTGACCATGCCCTGGGGAGAACTTACACTTCTTATAATATAATCACTTTTGTAATTCTTATTTCCTTCTCATTCAGTTTCCATACATAACCAATTGCAGTATAGCTTACTCCTATGTAATACACATAACCCTGATCCATCACAAAATCCAGCATAATCATTCTCACTTGAACTTAGGCATTGCCTCTACCTATTTTTTTTTCAATATCTATTATTTGCCAGATACTCTGCTAGGGCTTAAGGACAGCCTATACAGAGGTGAATAAGATGTTATAGCAAATGAGTTCAAGTGATCACAGGCCAGTGGGATGTGTTACAGACCACTGATTAATGTGGAGCTCCATTCAACATAAAAGAGTGAGCCCAAGTTATACAGCCATCAAGATATTAAACAGAATGTACAGCAGAGTCCCCCTCCTCCCACCTTTACCTTTCTTTGTTTTTGATAGGGTCTCATGTAGTCTAGGCTGTCCTCAATTATACTGTGTATCTGAGAGTGACTGTGCATTTATGCATCTTTTTGCCTTTACTTCCCCATGTTCCAACATGCCTGGCTTCATATGATGCTGGGGAAACCAGGTCTTTGTGGGTGAAAGGCAAGCATACTACTAAATGAGCTAAAACCCTGGACAGTCACTACTATCCTCTCTTCCCTTTTCTCTTATCTTTTTGTGGTGGAGGCTGAAGCCCAGGCTGTATGCATCCTAAGCCAGAACTCTCCAAATGAGTTGCATTCCCATCATTGTTGTATCAGAATACAGATCTATACTCCCTAAAAACCATGTCTCTGCCAGCATTTCAACAACAGCTGTTTAGCAAAGTCTGACCAGTTTTGGGTAGTTATACTTGGGTTGGTTAGGGCATTACTGGCTTAATAGAATCAATAGGTATAAGGAGGCCAAAGACGCTGCTCAACAGCTTGCCCTTGACCAGGGCATCCCCTTAAGAATCAGCCCACAGCCTAAGGAATAGGAAATCTGCCAGTGAAGATCATCAGAGTAAACGAACTGAAACCCTGGAGTCTCAGACTTGAATCACACAACCTGGAGCATACCTAGTCTACACCAGATCTACTCCATGGGCTGAACCTAGGCCCCCCTTCACATATGTTGTAAATGTGCAGTTTGGGTTTTCATGAGGTCTCAAACATCTGGAGTGGGGGCTATCCTAAATCATGCAGCCTGTATATGGAGTACGGTCTTCTAAAAAAAAATAGTTGTTCAGTTATTCATGGAATATTATTTTTTTATATCTCTTGTATTCAGTTTGCAACTACTTCATTGAGAATTTTTGTATGTATATTCATGAGGGATACTGGACTATAATTTATATATTTTTGTTGGGTCTACACTTGATTTCACTATTTCAATATTATTGCTTTGTGAAGGAGCTTATTGTGGTTCTGAATTTTTTTAAACATAACTTAAAAAAGTGTTGCTTGTTTGAAGGCTCTATAGAATTCTTGTATAAGTATATCTGACCCTTGGTATTTTGCTTGTTTGTTTATTTTCATGTTATTCTTTTGAATGCTTTTAATTTTGATGCTGAATAAATAAAAAAAAAGAAATGCAAAAAAAAAAAGATCGCCCACATATATCATATCATTAGGTTAAACTTCCATCTGCGAACAAATCATCATACATGTAAGTGCTAGAAAGGGGATGGAGATATCTTTGATTGACACTATCTTTGGTTAGCCTAGGAATCCATAATTGCTACAATAGCCAAGAAATTAACAGAAAGTAGGAAACTGAGGCATGAAAACTGAACAATAAGTCCACGAGTTGGGCACGTAGAGAAGTGTATGAGAGCTAGATTTCATGCTTGAATGAAGGTAACTGAAAGAAATTATAGCAAGCCACTTTAAATGCAGGTAGTAAGGTTAGCCAGTCATAAAGGAACATGGCAGAATAAACCCATGCGAACCATAATACAAGCAGGATAAAGCAGATGCAGATGTTGGCTGAGACAATGGAGTAAGGACCTGAGGTGAGCAGAACCTCTTTTCATACAATAGAGCACTGGTGTGATCTGATAGGACACAAAAGATTCTGCCGTGCTGTTGTACCAAAGGAGCTTTGAGAGGATATCATCATTATGTGGCTGAAAGCATCCTGCTGCATGGAAACAATCATGACAGCACTTCACCAACCCTGGTCTGCCCTGGGCATAGGTTTTAGTGAAACAGTCTAACTACAATACAGCCCGAGAAATCTGAGTCTCCTACATGGCTCTAATGGGATCAAAGGCACTGGGAAATGGGAGGATCCCTGTGTTCTCAGAACAGAATGTAGAGCAAGTACAGCGAAGAGAAGGGACACCTTCAAAGGCTCTATCAGAGTTCTGGGAGTCCACACCTGAATGCAGAGGGGAAGGGCTAGTTCAGGGGCATTGAATGATATAAAGATTTGTGACCCTCTCATCAGCCGCAATGCTTGTCAAAGGACAGGAGGACACCCATTAGCCGTGCAGAATGGATAAAGTGGAGTCTGGACAATGATACTCAGAAGCAGTGGCAGCAGTGCTAGGACAGCGACATGCTGCCATAGGTCAGGAGTACAAAGCATCCACAGGTCTACCTAGCCTTTCATCTGCTCCGCAGGACAGGGGCAACAAGACCTAACTAAAGGGCTTCAAAGGAGGGGTCTACTACTTGCTGAGGTTAGGGAGGGAGAGCTGGGTAACTTGTCTCTAGACAATCTCTACTTCGCTTTACTCTATGTCTTGAATGTTTAATGCAAATTTGAAATTATTTAAAAACAAATTTTTATTATAAAATGATGATTAAATTTATTTTTGTAAAAAAAAAAATAGAGAGACAACTTACATCATAAAACTTATTTTTCAAGCTGAGTATGGCAGAACATTTCTTCAGTCCCAGCACTTGGGGCAAAAAGGCAGAATGATCACTGTGAGTTTGAGAAAGGTCCGTGCTACATAGTATACAGACACACACACACATACACACACGCATGCACACAAAATATGGGAAAGAAAAACAAAGGTAAACTACATTTTATGTGTTTGCCATCAATACCTATGTAGATCATCATGGCCTCAAAAAACAAAAATTTTTAATATTACTTCCAACAATGGCATTGAGATCTCTGTATCAATTTAAATCTTACCAGTTTGCCACATAGTCCAACTCCAGGCTCTTTTAGCAGACTCATGGACCAACAGGTACATCTGGCAGTCACTTCTTGGATGGACAATGTCTCTCCTCTATCTGGGAGAAGTCAGTCCTAGCTTGCAGCACAGAAGAGCTGCTGAGTGTGCCACTGTCTGCTCCCTAACACTGACACTTGGGTAGCTTTTTAGGCTTTCTCAAAATGAAGCTAACAAAAAGATTGTGCTTCCTGACCAATCATGGTATTTCACAATCATGTGATTTTTGTCTCTCATTCAAATAACCCTGCCACACAATGGGATTATAATCAATTTCCCAAAATATGCATGAGAATGCTATTCTGAGTCTTCTTGCTCAGTAGAAATAGACATATCCCTCCAGTGTTACTGTTACTATCTTCACAGTTAACATTCAGACTGTTAGATTCTTCTTTTAAGATTTTATTTTGCATTATGTGTCTGTGTTCGTGTCTATGTGTGGGTATGTGCATCTACATGAATGCCTTCACAGGCCAAAGAAAGGAGTCAGATCCCTGGAGCTGGAGTTGGAGGTATTTGTGAACTGACTTGGGTGCTAGGAACTGAATTTAGATTCTGCTGCAATAGCAGCAGACACTTTAAACACTGAGTCATTTCTCCGGCCTCCTGTTAGATTTTTATTTACATATTTATGTCATTTGTTTGATATTTGAACTGATTAAGAACAGAGGAAGTATCCCATTCACTTCCAAATAATTTGAGGCAAAGAACTCATTTATTAAGTAAATTGAAATCTGTGGTGATAAGAGTTAAAGTTTTAGGAAGCAACCACAAAACTGATTATGGACAGTCATTAATCTAAGATCTGATCGTACCAATGGAATACAGACCAACATCGATGAGATGAGGAATGCTATATGTGTGATACTAAGAATCCACTAGTGGCATGCATATACTCACAGAATCTCTACCCTTACTTGGCAACTTCCGGGCATACAGGAAGTGACAACTGACAGGATAGGATTGTGTCAAAGCTACACTTGAAGAGAAAAAGAACCAGGGATCCTACAATCTGGGTGGGCCTCTTTAAAATTACTTATCCTAGTCTCAACTACTGCATCTATAAGACAGAAAAACAGTAGGTTGGATGAAAGACCTAAATAGAACTCCCCATAGTAACTGCCTAATAGAAAGCCTAGCATGGAGTCCTCGAACTATTGTGAGCAATGACAACTGTCATTACTGAGGATTGCATCACTCTGGAAGATCACAGACTCAAAGAAAACATTACATAAGCAAGTGCTGCCTTTGTCAGCATCTATATCCATACTGAAGCCTGTTCTCCATGCTGGGAATGTTAATTTCCTTTTATCTCCTATCCCTGATATCTGCCTTCAGCACCATTTCATGATTCCTATTCTTGAGCCAAGTCCATGAGAATGTGAATTCTAAAGGGAGATAACATTGTCTACACAAAGGTATAATAGCTCATTGCTATGGTACACTGTGTTCCTTCTAAATGCATGCAGATACAGTAACCAAGGCATTTCAAAGTGCATAGAAATGACAATACTGAAAACAGAACTAGTCTAGCTACCTAGTCAATATACAATTCTCGTAGTACAGTGACATATCCTGTCAGTGATGGTACAATGTAGAGGGGTTCTTGTTCCCATGTAGTACCCACCATAACTGCCTCTAGAGTATGATCTTCAAGTGAACCAATTGAGCCAGAATGTTGACAATCAGATCAACATCCTGTGGACAGAAATGGAGCTTTAATCTATTACTACGATGAGCATGGGTCACTGCAGGCAGTTCATAGGGCCTCAGAAACACTGCACACAATTAATAAATACCTCCATAGAGAATCTGTTAGGAGCAATAGACAGACAGATCTTCAAGCCAATACTGAATCAACAATGAAAAGAACAGTTCCAATTCAGTTAAGCCAGAGCCAAGAGAGACTGAGTTATATTTAAATCAAAATTCACCACAGCAGGGGATTATCAGCTGTTCGGCTTTTGAGTGTCGGATGTGTTTTTTTTTCTTGGAAAGTTAACAGATAGAGCCAAGTGAGTCTGAGCTCCATGTGAAGCGAGCTGTCGAGCTGCTAGGGTGGAATGGCTTGCCTGTAATCGGTGGGGTGGAAGTCACTGCAATTTGTACAAAGCAAAGCCTAGGGACTTGCAGTAAGTCACTTTCTCACTTGATGTGCTTACTATTGCTGCCGGATCTATGTGGCTCCCAGGAAAGATCGCAATGGCTCCTTAAGATTCAATAGAGGAAAAAAAAAAAAAAAACCCAACAACAACGACAACAAAAATGAGAGCTTGTGGTATAATGAAAGTCCACCTAGGATTCCATCAGCAGCAGGTTCTAGAATTATAGCCAACCTGTAATAAGATCAGCTGGATACATCTCAATCACACCTGTAGGCAGGTGCTTGTTCTGCAGGTGTCTAAACCTCCCATGGAGGAGGAATGGGCACACACTATTCTACTGACAGTTACGAGAAAGAATGTCCACAGGGCTGCTGCTCATTATCATCACCCACAATTAACTAAAAGTTAAAAAAAAAAAAAAAAAAGCAGTAGTGGCAGGTATCATATCTTCCAAAGCAGGACAGTGAGGACCAGAGGACCCCCTGGCAGATAACTGCCGGGAGAAGCTGCTTATGGTGTGTGTGGTTGTGGTTGCTTCTTTCCAATTTAAATGAGCGGAAAAACTCAGGCAGCCTGCATTTGCAGAGAGGATCAGGGTAGGTGTGGGGTGTGCTGCCTAGAAACTTTAAAACCTATGCTGTCTCAGCATGACCGGGATGTAACTTCTGATTCACATCCATGGAACATTACTGCTAAGTTCCAGATCTGGAGTTGTGTGTGTGGAGGCCTCCTGGGCTGCTCTTACTTCTGCATAATTAAAGATTTAAAGACTTGTTTCTTGCTGCTAAAGTGTGTAAGAAGACCTAGGGTGGAGAAATAATTCAGCACCTTCATTATGATAATTTAGCAGACACTTGCTTTCCTTACTCTTTGCTTTAAAGAATATCATTGTACTGACTGGTTGGTTGTGGGCTGTTTGAATTGCTATTAAAACCAGCTCCATGTCCATCTTTGACACTAAATAACCCTGCCCTGACATCCCTACAATCCCAGTACAGTGCACATTCCAGTGCCATCAAGGTGCAGAAATAATTACCAATGGGCTTAGACTTTGAATCATGAATATAAGCAATAGGATAGAAATAATATTCTTTTGTGGTATTAGGGATGAAATGAAGAATCTGGCACATGTACACTAGGCAATGCTAGCCTAAGCTGCATCCTAGCCCAAGAAGAGGAAATGTACTCTGTCTACACGTGCATACGTATTCATATGTAATAATATAATAATCCTCCTTTGGACATGGATTTAGTTACTCAGGTTCAAATGCGGTACAAAGAAACATTAAATGGACAATTCCAGGAACAATTATTCCCTATGTTTTAAACTGACTGGTGATAGTTTGGTGTTCCACTGTGTCCTGTCTAATAAATAAACTTCTCTGTTCAGGGAATCCATGCTAAAAATGCCACCTGTCCATTAGTCATTCGGTTGTCATCTCATTTATCTGATCAACCATCACAGGAGTATGGAGCTAATATTCAAATTAAGCATCATTTTACATAATAATAAGTCCAAGGCACAAGGTTAGTGATGTTGACAATTTGGATGTGCTAAAGAAAAGCCATAAGGTCCAAGTGAACTTTTAGAAGTTCACAACTTAATAGGAAAAGAAAATAAATGCATGATGAGGTCACTAAAATCTATTGTCAAATATGTAGTTTGGTTTTTTTTTTTATCAATTTTTTAAAACTATGCATTATTAAAATTGTCCTACTTTCTTATTAGTTGTTTTTGTTAATCTCTTACTTTGTCTAACTTTCTCTTATTTATGTATATAGAGTAAAATAAACTGTACAGGTTTTGGAACCATATGACTTCAGGCATTCACTGGGGTCTGGCTACTGTGGATAAGGAGGGCTGGATGCCTCTCTCTGTCTCTTCTGTCTTCTCTCTCTCTCTCTCTCTCTCTCTCTCTCTCTCTCCACACACACACACACACACACACACACACACACACACACATTAGCTATGTACCTATGACATGAGATTTTAAGCCAGGCAAGGACAGGCAAACTGTCTACCTAGTTTATGCTTAGGATAGAAGGTGTGACCAACAATGAGGATCTTTTATGTAAAGGCTCTGAAGTCAGGCTGTCTGGATCCCATAGTGGCTCACTCAGTAACCATGTGCTTGAATCACTACCTAATACCTTGTAAGCTTATAAGTTTCCTTATCTATAAAACTGCCATCCCCCCTCAGAGAGCTGTTGGGAAGATTAGGGGACATATGAAATACAGGAAAGCAGTAAACAGCATTGCAGTTTTCCAGTGAGTATACACAGTGAACAGCCGTAATCTCCAAATCTAAAAGTCAAAATAGAAACCAGGTTTTTTTTTTTTTTTTTGTGGACTAGGGATTGAACCTAGAGTAACACATGCTGCGAAAATGTTCTAACACCAGGCTCTTTTCAAACACCCAAATAGAGGACATTTTGAACACCAACATGACAAGCAAAAATTTGCACAAAATTATTAAAGAGAATTATCAAAGTTATCTTAGGCCATACAAGATAAATATAAAACATAAATTATTTTCATATTTAACTTGGTTCCCATCTCCACGATATCTCATTAAATATATTCCATAGTAACAATAATGATGATGTTGATAATGATGATAAAAATAATAAGAAATATTAATAAACCCAAACATTTAACATATGAAACTCTTCTTGTTTCACACATTTTGGATAAGGGGATCTCCTTCTGTACAAACTAAATTCATTATTTTACAAGGCAGAGACACCAATACACACACACACACACACACACACCACACACACATACAGAGAGAGAGAGAGAGAGAGAGAGAGACAGAGAGAGACAGAGACAGAGAGAGACAGAGAGAGAGAGAGAGACACACACACACACATATGCCTAGATTTAAGGATCAAATGAACTTGATATAACTAAATATAAACTGTAAAGTTCTACTCAAATTTAAAAGTTTATTATTGTATGTACAATTTGGTAGTAATTCATCTGCTTGGCCACATTTGTTTTATCTACTCAGTGGGTGGGTTAGGGTTATTGAAAACAGTGATTTTTTACTTCCTGTCCCCATGGATATTACTTTGAGGAACTATGACACATTGGGATGAAAAACTAAATGCAATGGTTAAAAATATAATGAAAAAGTATTCAAATCAATATGTTATTAAAAACATATAGAAGAAAGAAGAAAACGCTTGAGTGGGTCACACCAGTTAAATTACATATTTCTATGCAAGATCAATCAGAGTGTTACATGAATTGAATCCATCCTCCAAAGGATGATGCGGTGAAGGCTTGATTGTCAGAATATTTAGAGGTGAGACTCTGGGAAAGTGATTGTATTTAGACATACTATTCCATTAGATGGATTAACACACTGTCTGATTAAGCACTGAGGAGATTCTCATGAGGCCGTGGAAACTCAGGAAGCTGGCATCTGACTGGAGGAAAGGCGTCGCCTGAAGCATGCCTCTGAGGTTGTCCTCCAAGTCTCTGCTTCTCAGCCACCACAAGTGAGCAGCCTCTTCTACCACACATTCCATCTGCCATGCTGTTCTGCTTCTCCACAGCATCATGTCTGGGAAGCCAGCAGACAGCTGACTGCAGCTTCTGTATCTAGGAGCCAAAGTCACAAGAAATCCTTTCTGCTTTTATGTCATGTTTCTGTTTCAGAACAACCCAGAGCTGACTTGGTTGAGCAGAGAAGAACTAAGAGGCTGGTAGGTAAGGACCCATCTGAGACTATGTAAATCAGAGATGGACAGGATGACAAGGGAAGAAACAGGACACACACACAGGGACAGCAACATAAGAGAGAAGGACACACATGGGACGAAAGAAGGCCAGTTGGATAGATCTGACTATGACATTGGCAGAGCTCAAGGCAAGGGACGCAAGGCAAAGCAAACAATCTTTATCTTTACTCCTTGCCTATGACAATTGACATTCTAAGGACCATGTTTAAGTAAGTTCCCCTCCTCCAGGAATCTGACAAGAAGGTAAAGGAAAATAGCTACAAACCAGTAAGGTTCAGGTACCTGGTGTTTTCTTCAGCAAGGGAAGAAAGCTTCAGAGTTCAGGATGAAGAAGTCAGTGCAGCAACAAGTGTAGTTTGCATGAGTATTTGTCTAAGACTGAGGGTACCTGGACTGCAGACATTCACTCTTTAAATAACTTATATTAACCTCATGTTCCCATCTCTCTTAGAAGAGCAGATTTTTTTTCCGGGAATGTTTTCAAAGGACTAATTTCCTCTCACTTAATTACCAGTATTAACCAATTCAACACACTCCCTCCTTTAAAGTCCATTAGGTTTCTATGACTATATTATACATTCTAATCAAATGCGGTTTTCTGCAAAGGTTCTTATTGTCAGTCTCCTCAAAGCAAAGTTTATCTGGACTATTAGACATTCCTTGTGCTTTGGCTGCACCAAATTAGATTAATTATTTATACCTGAGGCTCACTGCTTCAGAATATGGGCACCTTACTTCACATTTCTCTAGTCAATTACTAAGAGTCTTATTTTTTAAATAAAATCCTCATTTCATAGTCTGTTTGATAGAGGTTAAACACAATAGTCTGCTGACTCTTGTCTTGAAAAGCCCAGTATCATAGGTTCTCTTTTGGGTTTTACGCTAGTGAGCAAATTAGTAACAAAGGGACCTTTCATTCAGAATGTTCTCACAGGAGAAGAGCAAGGTGCTCCTCACTTGCAAATGGCTGGGAGCCAATCTGAGCAGAATTATCAAGACAATGGGAAGCCACAGATGATGCACAGATATTCACAGTTATGCATCAAGAATAATGAGAAATAAGAAAGTGGGCACTACGAGTTTGCAGTACCTAAGCCTCTAATTTTATAACAAACAAGAGATATACAACAATTAGCCTTTTATCCCAGATACTTGTGTTTGTCAAAAGTCTTCTTTCTGATAGCATCCTGAAAATAATACAGCCTGGCACACGTGGTGACACAGTCAGGTTCTTTGTTCTGCTTGTCAACTCTTTTCTGGAAAGGACTTTACTTAAGAATATATTAGGCCTTCATGAGTGGTAAAGAGTCAGGCTAGGTTGCTACACAGAGGCAATAAGCAATCATATCATGGGATAGGTACAATTGGCAACAACAAGCAGTTTGAGTCCATGGCATATATCACAACCAGGAGACTCAGAAGAGATGCATTTGTATAGCTGCATGAAAACCTAGACATGTTGACCATATTCCCCAGAGGAGAAGACTACCGACTTGTAAGTTCTCCTTCTCGTCCTCTAAAGAATGCCAGATTGATGGCTACCACCAAAGTGACTGTAAGAACCACTTCCTTGAGTTTATTTCAGGTAAGGGAAACTTAAAATGAAATTGCCGAATACTAGCAAACTTGGCAAAGAGTCAAGGAAATGGTGATTAATAAGACTTTCATAAGCCATTCTTGATTCCTAGAAAGACAGTTAGAAAACAATTTCCTTTCTTTAACCTCTTTTCACCTCATCAGCCCTTAATCTGGCATCTAACACCTGCACAGCTCAAGAGGACTTTATCAAGCACAAGTGGTTCATTATGACCATGGTGATCAGTTAATGGCTGACCCAATGGCTGGGCCCAAAGAAGAGATAACCCTCTTCAATGCTGCAATGATGTCAAGGCCTCAACAAGCCCCTCCACCTTGAGTTTTCTAATTCCAATAATCATTTTTGACTCCTTGGAGACATTAAAAAAACAAAAATATTTCCTGGCAGGTGAAGGCCCAGGGCTAGAATCTGTCTGTTGCTTAGCTTTAAAGCCTTAATTCTCAAAGACACTGAATTATTTTGAGCAGGCTGTTTACCTTGATGTGAGCAGAATTAGCCCTAGACACTAAGCCTTTATGGCAAGTTTTATTGTCCAAGGCAAATATAACCTGTTAAGATTTATAGGCTTTATTAACAGCAATAACCATTTTATAGCCAGCATCAGTAAATCAGGGTTTATTGAGAACTCTACAATTTTAATCTGTAGAAAACCATTAAAATGTCGGATTTTCATTGGACATAATTTCTAACTTTTATGAAAGATAGATTTTTCATTTAATTGGGCAGTATAAAAAAGTGCAGTGTGGGATAATGAATTGTTTTGAAAAGAGCAAATTGCTTTTTAGCGAGACAACAAGTGTCCAACACTAAAGTTGCTATCTTTAGTTACAACTGTCCCAAGGTTAAGGTTTTGAGTAGTTGTAATGTCACGGGTGTTCGAACACATCCAGCAATTAGGATAAGATCTGGAAATCCTGGAAGGCTCCAGTTCTCGTCTGTTCACTTCTCAGGTATTTGGTAAGAACTATGCATGCTCAGTGTGATAATTTTATTCAAGCCCTGTCTAAGGAAGTCTGGTGTTAACAGTGAAGAATCTTTGAAAGGGGTTTACTAACAGTACCATCCTTAATATATCATAGGAGGAGGGGCAGAAAACAAGGTGGCCTTATCACTCAGCATTTAATTCCTCCATAGGCAACATAACAAAAGAAGAAAGGCAGAAGCCTTTCAAAGTGTCTTCCATTGGGAAATGCCAAGTCCCCCTCATGCTTGACACTCAGAACAGTGTATTGCAGACGACTGTAGCTTTAATCTAGCTCCCTGACGACAGTAGGCCTCTATTTCTCTTTCTGAGATTCAAAGATTCATTAATTTTTAAAAGCAATGAAGGAGGAATGGGGTGACAGATTGCTAGGGAAAGGACTTGTCATGGAATTATGAGGATCTGAGTTTGAGCCACATAACTCAATGGAAAGTTGCGGGGGAAGATGGGGAACCTGGGTGTGGTAAACAACACACTTGTAATTCCAGAGTTTATGGAAGTAGAGACTGGCAGATCTATGGAGCTTGCTAGTCATCCAGCCTACTCAGGCCAGCATCAGGCCAGTGATAGATCCTAGCTCAAAAATAAACTGGACAGTGCCTGAGAGACAATATCCCAAGATTGACCCCTGGCCTCCACCTGCACATGTATAGACATCTGCATAAACACATGAACATACAAAATGAATCAATAATAAAATAAAAGAGGAAGAACCATAAAAATCAATAATGCCTGCTATTAATAATTAGTTTTAGAAACTATACTAAATACTTTACAAGATTTTCTTCTTTGATTCCTCCCCTCAGAAACCCTACAAAGAAATATTGTTTCCATTTTTCAGTGAACTGAGGTTGTAGGTAGGTGGTAACCTTGCCATAGCAGTTGGTCAACATGGGAGAACTGAGTAAGCATTGGATGTCAAGGGCCAGGATGTCCCATATTGCTGTACCATGCTGAGAATCTTTAGTCTGTCCAACTATTTCCATAGGTCATCTATGAACACAAGAGTAATAACTTTCTAAGCCAAATATTATAGCATGCCCTTAATACAAACCTCAGTCCTTTCTGACAACTCCTTCTGTCAAGGATAAGACTAAACAGGAAAATACAGCAATGAGTACAGAAGTTACAGGACCCATTCTTCTCCTTCAAAGCCTATTCATGTTAACCATGGGCATCCAATTCCTTTCTACAGCCTATCAGAGCATCTCCCTGTCTCCTTACACTGAGGAAGGCTCCCTGGGCCTCATCTCCAAAGCCTCCATCTCTCTGTATTCTGTCCCTTGTTTTACTGCTGGGTTCTGTTTCAGAGGCTCAGCCTGCACAGCAGATGTAGGATTATGAATAGAATGTCCAGGAACAAAATGGGCAGATCTGCCCTCACTGATCCAGGGCTCTCAAGTTTGAGAAAGGCTTAGGGAACCTCCTAACTACATGGCCTCAACACACACACACACACACACACACACACACACACACACACACAAACACACACACCAAACAAAACAAAACCCAGAAAAATAGAAAAATGAGCCAAAACAACTACAGAAAGGATAGCTCAGCTCTGAACTTTCAAGTTAGTGTCAAGTCTTGACTAGTAATCTGAAAGATCTAACCCAGTTATGCTATGACAGTTTTAACATATTGTTTATACATATTGCAGTTTAAACATATTGTTTGGTACAAGTAAGTGCCCTATAAATGGTGGCTTTATATTCTTATACAAGTCACACATTTTCATCAAACGAGTTGATTGCTAAGACTATTTTACAGAGAAAGGTCATTGTATTAATTATATGTCTTCTGCAAACAAGACATAGTCATGCCCCGAAAGTGACTTGCACAACATCCAGTGGGAGACTGTCCAGTCTACTGTGGTAAAAATCTACGTGATATACCAGTGTCCCTGACATCATATTTCCCTTCAGTAAAGACATCACATGCCCTTCAGCAGGGACTGGACAGAAACCAAGTGGTGGTACAGGGTAGAACATGCCCTGCTGTGGGTAGATGTTGTGTTGGTTTGAATAAGGATGGCTCCGAGGGGCTCATAGATTTGAATACTTGGTCACTAGGGAACAATAATATTTACAAGGATTAGGAGGTGTTGCCTTGTTGCAGGAAGTATGTTACTAGGGGTGAGTTTTGAGGTTTTAAAAAGCCCATTCCAAGCCCAGAGTCTCTCTCCTTCTGCTGCATGTGGACGTAGAACTCTCAGCTACTTCTCTAGCACCACGTCTGTTTAGATGCCACTATGCTCACCAACACCATGACAAGGAATTTAAACCTCTGAAACTAAGGAAGTCACAATGAAATAGTTTTCTTGTGTAATAATTGTGATTATGATGACTGCACAGCAATCGATCACTGACTGAGACAAAAACTATGACAATATTTCACACTGACAAATCATGTGACAGACCAGTTTCCAAATACAGTATCCAGCTACTGACATACTGTAGAGTTAGCTCCCATAGGGCCATCACTTCATTATATAGTCAATAAGTACATTCTCTGATCTGAGGACCACACAACAGACAATGAGAAAGATGTTCATGCTGAAAGACCACAGCAAGACAGTATATAGAGATAGTCACTTTCCTTTTTCCTTTTCTAATCTGTCTTCTCCCATTCTCCCTTCTTTCCAAGGAAGAATACAGACATATAAGACAATAACCTCTATCTGTGCTGGTGTTCAGCATGTGTGCTGGTGCTCAGAATCCTGCAGTTCAATGGGCATTCCGTAATAAGACAAATAATATGTCTCCTTACATGAAGGTAACGGTAGAAATGGTCTGGACTGTGCAGTAGTTCATTTACTCACAATGCAACAAAAACTTTCCCATAGCCACCTCCAATACAAAACCAAGGTCTAGCCCCTTTCAGCCTACAATCTATTTGTAATCGTCCTTCCAGTTCCAACTGGTTCTTGAAACAGACCTGTAGTTTCAGCTGGCTTAACTATGAAAAATACTTTATAAACCATATATTATGCAAACAGAAAATGAGGAGTCTACTGAGCTGAATAGTGATCCCATTCCTGCCTTTATTTGGAAGTTAATTCTTCACAAATGTTTGTGATGCATAAAATTAACATAAGGCTATAGTGGATTGGGATAGAACATAATCCACTGGGTAGTGCTTTTTATAGACATGGGAGTATTTAGATCTCCATTAAAACAGAAAGGAGGTCACATGTAAGCAGAGGCAGAGACTGAAGAGATGTATTTACAGGCCAAAACCCAAACCAAACCCAAAAGAACAAAACAAAATAACAACAACAACAAAAAAAAACCCAATAAAACAAACAAAAAACATGAACTGTTTGCAACCAATAGGAGTTAGAAGACAAGCTTAGGACCAATTTCCTTTTTAGTATTCGCAGGAGAAAGTGACCTGCCAACACATGGACTTCCAACTGCTACCTCGAGAACTATGAGAGACAAAAAATATATTTGTCATTTTAAGCTTTCTGTGTTGTGGTTCTTTGTGACAGGAATTTTGGGAAATGAATTAAAGAAAGAAATGCCCCTTCCTTTTTTTTTTATATCCTGGAAGCGTGACAGTGAAGAAGGTACATATCATACAACAAACTACATATTCATCCTTCTTAACTCTACCAATTATCTATTTTCATTGCCATTGAATAGCCCTGCTGTGCTCATTTGGGTTAGAAGCAAATGAAGGGAGAAAATGGACTGAGCCAATGGACAGGAGATTAGGTAAGGAGGATGGAGGGGTCTTCTTTGGCACATCAAGGCAAGTCTAATATTTTTAAGTGTATGGCAAGACAGGGAAGCTGCTTGCTCCCAGAACCCAGCCTGCTGCACCAGAATCTCCCCACAAGACTGCCCAGCATCAGAGCCTGCACTCTCTAGGGATGTGATGTGTGAGGATGCATGTGTGCACAACCACAGCCTGCTGTAGTTTGCTTTGTGCCATTTGTTACCTTATCTGGTTATGAACAGTAGGGTTCCCTTTATTTTTTCTCACTTAATCTTCTAATCTATACCTTCAAAATAGGATGGGGAATGTCCAGGTCATTTGTTAGTACCTAGTACTGAACAAAAAGGAAACAAACAACAAATCTACTCACTAGTCCTATAGAGTTTCTCCCCACAAATCTGTTAGACCCTCCAATACTCAAAGGCAGGGAGCTATGTTCACTCCTATTCAGTAACTATTGAAAATGTTGGTATGAGAAGAGCTTTTTGGATTTTATAGATTAATTTCTTCCTTGACAAATAAAGTGTGTGTGTGTATGTGTGTGTGTGTGTGTGTGTGTGTTTGCGCGCACACGCATTGTATATCTTAGCTTGGGTTTTTATTCACGCAATGAAACACCTTGACCAAAATGTGAGTTGTCAGGGGAAAGAGTTTATTAGGATTACATCCATAACACTGTTCATCATTGAAGGAAGTCAAGACAAGAACTCAAGCAGGGCAGGAACCTGGAGGCAGGAGCTGATGCAGAGGCCATGGAGGGGTACTGCTTATTGACTTGGTCCTCATGGCTTGCTCAGCCTGGATTCTATAAGAATCTAGGATCACTAGCCCAGGGATGGCACCACTCACCATGGACAGGGCCCTCCCACATCAATCACTAATTTAAAAAAAAAATCCCTACACACAGATCTTATGGAGGCATTTTCTCAACTGAAGTTCCCTCCTTTCAGATAACTTTAGTTCGTGTGTCAAGCTGATATAAGACACATCAGCACACTATGTGTGTGTGTGTGTGTGTGTGTGTGTGTATGTGTAGCATGTTGTTTTGAAATGTGTATCTATAATGGAATGCCTAAACCAGGCTAGTATATCCACTAACTTACATATTTATCATGTTCTTATGAGAACAATTAAGGTCTATTCTATCAACTTATAAGAACACAATTATTGATATTAACTGCAGAAACCATGTTACATAACTGATCTCCTGAGTCTATTCCTCTTTTATGAAGTCCTGTATCCTTTGGCCATTCCACAAAAATCTTGATAGCCACTACTGTTCAATGAATTTATATTCTCAATCTGTATAGGAAAGTAAGATCATATGGTATCTCATCATCCTATTCCTTGTTCATTTCTTGTGACATGATGCTACAGAGGCTCTCATGCTTGTTAGAAATGGAAAGGCAGCTTTTCTAAAGTTAACTGATATTGATGTTACATTACATAAACCATGTCGTTTTCCATTCATCTGCTGACATACACAGGTTGATTCCAGACATTGGTGACTGACTAGGGGGTTCAGGAAGTGAAGGGAGCCTTGTGGGGGATGTATGCTCCATAGTGGAGTTCTGGGTCACAGAGTCGTCCTGTATTTTGTTTTGGAGCAACCTCTTTATTGTTTCCCTAGTAACTGGACTAAATTTCCCTCCCTACCACCAGTAGGCAAGGAATTCACTTCCTCCATCTTTGCTACCATTCTTACCTTCTTTCCTTTTTGATAATAGTCAAGAGAATACTGTTTGGTTTTCTAGTGATACAGAGATGGGTAGCATACACAAAAGCTCTACTTACACAAATTAAAGTCTAATAGGACAACAGAAAACAAGCAAGGCCAATACAATAGGAGTGACAAGAGATAAGGAAAGGGCTAAAAGGAGGTTAAGATGTGTAAGTGTTGGGCTGACATGCTGCAATGTGTCCCCAGTGAGCTTCATCAAGCAGGTGATAATCTAAGTAAGCCCTAAAGGAAGAACAGCAGAGATTGCCACTGCTGAATTCAGCATGTGCAAAGGACCCGAGGCTGAAGCATGACTGTTTCACTTGGGAAAGCGGGAGGAAGAAGGTGTCATTGCAGTGCTGTAGGTGCAGAATTGGAGAAACGATAACAGGAAGCCCAGCACAAACAGTACCCATTTCCCGCAAGCACTCCAGAGACTCCTGGAAGATTTGAAAGAGAGACAAGTATACAGCCGTGAGGCCTCTGTTAGTCCATTGATCTGAACATCGGTTTTCCTGCCTCTCAAAGGCCAAGGCTGTACCAGGGAAATAATTAGGCTTTCCCCTGGTGTAAAAATCGACTCCTAGATTTCTCAATATACTCCGCCATGCACTACATCCTGCAGGCAGATTGCTAACAGAGGACATGAGCCTCCTTCCCACCTGTGGCCCAAATCCTGTGGGGAGGGTCTGCAGAGGCTGCATGGGTCTCTGCTGAACTATTTGTAAAGCAGGGTTCCCAAAGGTGGGCAAGGGGTCTACAGAGAATGCTGATATGCCAGGTGGACCCCTGGGAACACAGGAGGTCCTAAGAAAGATGACAAAGTCTCCCATGAATGGAGTGCTCTGCTTAGGGGACAGAATGCATGCTTTTAGAAAGCTGGCAGAAGATTAATATCTTTTTGTTCTACATTAAATACAAATTTAAAAATAAGCATTTTCATTGCTAATTATTTCATACCATGCATGGTGTGCTCACTTCAATTTTCAAGTCTGCTTATTTCATTTCTGGGAACCATCTGAGCCTGAGTGGCATCCACTCAGCATGATTTCTGCCTAAATATGCAAGTGTGTGTGTGTGTGTGTGTGTGTTTTGTGTGCATGTGTGTGATTGTACATATGTGCATGTGTGCATGTATGTGTTTTGTGTGTTTGTGCATGTATGTATGTGTATATGTGTATGTATGTGTATATGTGTATGTATGAGTGTGTTTGTATGCATGTATTGTATGTGTAGGTGTGTGTGTGCATGTGTGTGTGTGTGTGTGTGTGTGTGTATGTGTGTGTGTGTGTATAGGGGGATGCATTCATTCCCCTCTATTTCTTTGTTCTTTTCCACTACAAATCACACAGCTAATTTAGCAAAGACAGGTGACAAATATTTCAGATTTACTTTTCCTTTGTTTCCTTTTTGGAGTCTTTCTCCTTCTGACTAAAGGACCAATGGTTTTCTAACGTTAATGGAGAAAAGTCATGGCTGAAACAGTTACTGCTAAACAAGAGTTAATGTTGTACAGTTATTTTTTTTATGATCCTAAACTATAGCCTGTGTTCTCTTGTTAGCTTTGTTCCCAGTCATTATATCATTAGTCAATCAGACCGTGTTTAATGTGTAGGTCAAGGATTCAGAAAGCCTCTTCTGTGACCACAGGGCACTACTAGTCACACTTAAAGTTTCACAATGTGCTGAGAGTTCTAGGAAACACATCTGGAGTCCAAAACTATGGTGACTCTGGATTCCAGATGCCACAAAGTGGCTGCAGCACATGCCATAATCCTGGTGCCAGCACAGAGATGGTAACATATCAAATGTTCAGAAGGTGCTTGGACTATGAGCAGGTGAAGGATGAACAGTGGCCAACCATCCCCTCCACAGACATATTCCCATGCAGCTTTGCTTGTTAATGGTCAAATGTGACCCACAGTCATTATCCAAAGCTGGGTGACCTGACAGAACATAGGGCAGATGATGCCTCCTTGACACCAGTGTCCATCCTCAGCGTCAAGGATGTTCCATCCAGACTGCCTAGCAAAATTGTGTGAGAATCAAAATGTTGACCAGAGGCAGGTTTAATCCCCAGCTTTCTTCTTCGAGATTTCTTCATCATGTCTTACAAAGGAAACCAGACAGCAAGAATGCCAGGCCTACACTCTTTCTCCCCTCTTAGTCACATGAGCTTTTGTCTCACTAAGGACAGGCCTGGCTTGGGACAGTGGATTTCTTCTTACCTCTGCTGCGGGGACTCCTCTGGCGGGCGGCAATGCAGCACGATCATGCCTTCAATAGGAACCTCCCTGCCTTGCGGATCTTGTTCAAAGTTTTTCCGTAAATCTGCAAAGAAGCACAAGATATGTGTATGCGACGTTGAGCTAGGACTGGCATTACTCCCATGTGGCCCCAATTCAATAAAACAGCGAGCTTCATGTCAAAAGTTAGATACACACAAATATGTCACTTTTTGACACTTTTCAGAGTACTACTTTTCCAAGACTCATAAATGTACCTGAAATATACCTTAGCAAAATGGTTCTTAATACTTTATATTGATATAAAGGAAGAAAAACTATTAGGAGCCAAGAAAAAAAAACCCTCATAATTTCATGAGTGTGTGCCAGTATTATCAGTATTATCTGCTTGGCATCTGATGAAATACTTGGCCTAATAAATTACCATCCGCAGCCATTATGAAGTTGAGATGCACATGAATTTTTTTGTTGCTCACTAAAGAATGCATTATTAATCTGTAACCTCTGTCATTCCGTTAACCCTCTGGGGAGCTGGAAAAGACAGTAATAGAGTGAGATCACCTATTAGTCTTTTCATTTGGAACCAGGGAGAAGGGGCCATAGCTAGTCACAACAGAATCCATAACCTATCCAACCGGATATATAATTAAGAAATGCAAGGCCCTCTAGTCAGGCAGCCATGCGGGGTATGTGGGTAGTGCCCTTCACACAGGGCTCCGGGCACTTTGCAAACAAGCTGCACTATTAACCTTTTACACATAGAGAGGTGACACTTGTGGAGGTTAATTGGCTTGCCAGTGGTCACAACTGCATCAGTGCCACTGAGAGGGGAAATCCATTCTGCTTCCTGACACTTAGCCTGACTGCCAACCAGCCTAGACATCTCTGGGAAGTTCTACAGGGAGACAGCCAGCTTCATTTGCATAGCTTTCTACACTACCACTTTAAAGGGTAGGCAGCTGGCCTTGGCTCCTAGGGAGGTGTCAGGCCAACCCTTTGATGATCTTCCTGAATAAGGTAATTCTTGCTGTCACCTGGATGCACAGGCCGGTCTAGCCAAGACAGGTTGTTTACAATTCTTCCTCCATGAAAAGGATTTTTTCTCCTCCCTCCCTGACAATGTATTTTTCTTCAAATTGAGGATCTCAAATTACAGGCTGTGGATTTATTGATTTAATTTTCTTCAGTGCTTACAATAACATGAAATATGTCCTCTGTAAAGAGCAGAGCTCCAGAATCAGTTACATCTTTATAAATTGTATAAATACATTAAACTTGCTTTTAGCAAGTCAAAAACACCCGATGAATAACTAGCGCAGCCATGTGCATATTCACTCTTCCACGAATGAATGTTCTCTCTCCTAGAGACAACCAGCATCTGTATGTTCAGGGGGCTTTGTTGTCCCCTGAGTTTAGTTGTAAACCTTCCTTCTATCCAAGGTCTTTAAATTGCTTAGTGGTTCAGAGTTCCTGATTCGTGGTGTGATGGACTCACAAAACTGCTAACAAAGCACAGAGCCAAGAGAGTGACTAAGTCTAGAGTGGGAGACTCTGTTTGCTGCACAATCTCACCACAGGTCATGTTCTGCTGACACTCAAGAGAGTTCTGAGCAAACAGTTTCTCTCAGGTAAAGCCTCAGTACTCAGAAGTATGTCAAAGCTCATCTACTGGAATCAAAGTGAGTCAAATAGCCAAGATGCGAGACTAGTGATGGGAAGAGCTATGATCTGAATGGCATGTTTACTGGGTTGTCTTCCTCACTGTGTCCCAGCTTCCTACGTCAGTTTACCTTCCAAGAGAAGTTTTATTCAGTGCTAGCAAGTAGTCATCTTAATTTTGCTACCACTAAATACTCTGTGTTTTTAATCAAGTAAAATGCAAACATATAAGAGTAGGCATGTCAGTACATTCTTCTGCTTCTGCTTCCTGTCTTTGCCCAGTCCAAATGAAAATGGCAATAAATCGTTAGTTATCCTTACTTTATACTAACTACATTAGTAGACAGAAAGAAAGTCACAATGAGGTCCTTTTTCCTCCCTGCGCATATCCTATGCTGACTTGGATCTTCTCATTTCCTACAATCCAGAGATTTAAAAGGATATCTAGGAAATGACATAAGGAAGAATCAGACCCAAGGAAGGACCAAGCTACCCTGCTTCCCCATCCCACTGACACTTGGATTCACTAGGAGACTCCAAAAGCACACCATCTGTCCCCACATTGCGAATACAAAGACTAAGGACTGGAGCATGGGGGAAGGGCAGAGAAGGGCTATATAGTTGAATACATCAGTAATATAAGGTATCTGATCAAGCCCCCCAGATATCACTTCAAATGAGAAACCCCTTGACCTTGGAATTCTGATCCACTATTAAGCCTAGTGCTTAATAAGTCCTCCTAAGTAAGTTGTATCTGTGAATCTTAAAAAGAGGGGTCCACATACAAATTCCAGCTAGCTCCTGAACACACTAAAAATTAGAGAAATAAGCTAACATGGTGGCAAATGCCTCTTGTTCTAGCTATTGTCACTCACCCCATGCAAACTCACTGGTTTCTGAACCAGTAATCTAAGTAACAGCAGTCTTTCTAGATCTAGAAAAGATACACATACACAGGGACCTGCATAACTTCTAATACTAAGTAAGTAGTCTATTTCCAGGCGTACAAAATTAATTGCTGCACAAAAGTAGGACAACTATAGAACTGAAATGAACTATAGAACTGAAATGAAATGTTTGGTTCTACTCTAGGTCTCTACATCATCCAGCTTTTCGATCCTGACCATCTAGTCAGTTTTGGACATGGGTACCTTCTCCTGGTATGGGGCTCAGGTTAGATCAGTCATCGGTTGACCATGATATTCTGATATACTCCTAAGACTGGTGTCTTGCCCAGTGGTCATCAGAGAGGTTTCCTCTAGCAGCTGATGGGAGCAGATACAGAGACCCACAATCAAACATTAGACAGAGCTCTGGAAACTTTACAGAAGAGGAGAAGATGCATTATAGAACCCAGAGAGGTTAGGGGCACTCGGGAAACAAGGCACACACAATCAACTAAGCATGGTTCATATGAGCTCACAGAGACTGAAGCAACGATTCTGTTGCCTACATGGGAATGTGCTCGGTCCTCTGCAAACATGCTGTGTTGTTTAGCTTGGGGTTTTTGTTGAATTCCTAACAATGGAGTTGGGGGTATTTCTGACTCTTTTGCCTGCTCATGGGAAGTTTTTCCTCCTATTGGGGTACCTTGTCCAGCCTTGATATGAGGGCTTACATCTAGCATTATTGCATCTTGTTATGCTGAATTTGGTTGACATTACTAAGAAGTCTGATCTTTTCTGAAGAAAATGGAGAAACAATGGATCTGGGAGAGAGCAGAGATAGGACTGGAACTGGTAGGAGGGGAAGAGGGAGGCTGTGGTTGGGATATATTGTATGAGAGAACAATACAGAAAACGAAAACAAAATCTTCCTTTGATAGGATTGGAAATAAGGTTCATCTTTGAGAGTTTCTAATTTAAGTTCTGTGACATCAAAAGGAAGTAGAAATGGAGAAGCTGAAAGAAGCAATAATGGGTACATGAGCAGTTGAAGTCAAGCAATTATGTTTGTATCTGAACATGACACCATGAGGCCATTCACTCAATCAATATCTTAAACTCTTTTTGCCTTAGTCTCTGTACCTGTAAGTATGATAATAATTTCTACTAGATGTAGCTTTTTATTTTTAAAGGCAGGGTCTCATTATGCTCACTTGGCTGGCCTGGAAATCTCTGTGTGGACCAGGATGACCTTGAACTCACAGAGACCCAGCTGCCTCTGCAACCCCACCTGGCTACATAGAGCTTTTAATAAAGATTAATATTAATACCCCCAAACTTTCCCAATCACAATGGCTATATAACATCTTTAAGGTCTTATATATTACTACATACTATGATAAAGTTACGATTATTAATATGGGATGATTTTATCATAAATCAGATAAAAATTAATTATAAACTGGAACATTTTTCAGAGATACTCAAATAAAAAGTATAATTTAGTACATGATAAAGTAAGTGGGAAAGGTATTAAAATGAGTCATTGCCCTTCTGAAAAAAACAAAAAACCAAAAAAGATATATGCCTTGCTTTATACTAAAATAAATGCTGTAATAATAAAAAAAGTTTAACAGGAAACCCCATCCATAATAAAATATCTAGAAAACCTTAAGAACAGAGGTTTTGTTTTAGCTTGAAGAACAAGCTATTGAGAAAATGACTGACAAGTATTATTTAGTTAAAAATAAAATTATTTTCTGTAAATCATTGTAAAAATAAAATACTATGCAATTAATAGCCTTAATGTGTTAAAACAAACCTCTCATGAAACACCATGAAAATTATAAATACCCTGAGATAAAATGACAAAGGGGTTGGAAATCATTTACAATGGGAAAGACACAAATGGCTACAGATAAGAAATGGGGTAACAAGAGTTATTATAGAAATACTAACATAGCAAGTACCTACACATCTCTTTCCTTTGTTAAGTAAACAAGTTTTATTAATTCTTTGTTTTAAATGGCAATTCCCATGGTTGAAAATGGAATCAGGCTTGGATAGTCTTAAATAGTGTTAGAAGAAAACACAAGGTATATATGAAGAACAAGTTGTAAATGGATCAAATTGTTTTGCAGGTCCAACTATATGGGAAATATCTGATAAAAAATGCATAATACATGGTCTATCATGGAATATATAAAAATATAAAATACTGATGAATGCTATGACATAGGTATAACTTAAATGCATAATTCATATTAATTGAATTTAGCTATTCTCCAAAGGCTACATATTGGATGATTCCATTTATATGAAACATCTGTAATGGGTGGTAATGCCTAAGAGTGAGAAAATAGGATAGTAATCAGCTGGGGCTGAACTTGAGTGAAAGATAAAGATGAACAATGACCTTGCAGTTAATATAAAAGTACCCCAAATTGACCTAGATGATGGTTATAGATCTGTGGCTATGCTTACAAGTATTGATTTCTATATTCAAGAGAATTGAATCTTCTGTGGATATTTCAGTAGCACTATAATTTTTAATGTTTCATTGATACGCCTCTATAATTCTATAAGGACAGCTAAGAAAATGATTAGAGAACTATGTGAAAAAAATGTACGTAGGCTGCTAGTATCTCAAACCCTTTCTGAACAACAGAAAGCAACCTGAATATTTAATAATAGTACGCCGAAATGAAAGGCCAGAAAGTCATAGTGTTTAAGTTATATACAATGAAATGCTAACCAAGATAGTATAATATGAGAAATCTTAATCATATATAACATATACACATATATACATATATTTAAATTATTATTTAATATTTTATACTAAGGTTTAATAATACATGTATATATACACAGGTTTAATTATATATATATATGTATATATACATATATATATGTACACACACATACTCATATATTTAATAATTCTATGCAGAAATGAAAGACTAGAAAGTCATGGTATTTAAGATTTAAGTTATATAGACAAATGCTAACCAAGATAGTGTACTATAAAAAACCTTAATCATACACATACATACATAAATATATATATGTATTTATATATTTAAAAACAGTCCCACTGCTTTCAGATTCCACACCCCTCATCTGTTCTCTCTCTCTCTCTCTCTCTCTCTCTCTCTCTCTCTTATATTTATATATATATATATATATATATATATATATATACATACACACACACACACACACACACACACTCACACTTATATATGTAAATACACACACACATATATATAGATATACATATATATGTGTATCTATATATATGAGATTAAAAATCACCCTGCAAATGTGTACTTATTATAGAATATGCCTACTTCCATTTTACAGTACAGAAGTGAAAATTAAAACTCTTTCTGAGTAGCTCTTCCCTCTGTATGATGTGAGTGTTCACAAAATGTAGCACAGCTGCTTTTATCCCCTCACTGTTTGAACATGGGCTGGGCCCTGTCAAACAGTGAATGTTTTTGACATACCGCATCCTGGTCCATCTACTATACATGCTTTCCCTGCAAAGGTAGACTGCAAATAAGCAATTATAAGCTAGAATTATGAGCCAAGAGACAGAGGGAAAGGAAGCTCCTCCCTGAAATGCAGTAAAACTTATCTCAGAGCCTGGAGGAAAGTTTAGAGAAGAGTTTTTCAAGCCAAAGTGGAAGATTTCACCATCTTAAATAATAGCCCTAGACTGATTTTCCAGTTTCTGATTCTTGCTAATTTAAAGCATGTTCCTCTAGGGCTAGGGGGATGTCTGAATCATCAAATGCTTGGCCGTGCAAGTGCAAGGATCTGAGTTCTGAGCTATAGAACCCATAGGAAATGCCAGGGATAGTGGCACGGGCTTATGTTCCCAGTGACAGTGAGGCAGGGGGAGAGACAGCAAAAAAACTTACTCTATTTGGCAAACTTCCAGTTCAGCTCAAGAGCCTGCCTCAAAGGAATGGTGCAAGGCACAGAAGGGACATTATCTGTTATCATTCTCTGACTTCTACATACAAGCATTCTTGCACCCACACATGTGTTGATGTGCACATAACACTAAAGATGCATGCACACAGACATACACGCAACACATGTATATACACATGGCACACTATACCACACAAACCCTAAACACACTAGACACACTTCAACCCTCCCTCCACATACTTTCCTCATTATTACCTTCCTTTAAGTACTATCTTCTCATCTCTTTTTTTTTTTTTTTTTTGGATATTTTATTTATTTACATTTCAGATATTATCCCCTTTCCCCATTTCCCCTCCCTAGAACACTCTATCCCATTCCCCCTCCTACATTTTGCTTTTATACCATTTTAATTACACGCATGTATTAAGGTCAGTTCTAGGTTGAGGGTCTAGCAATACAATAGATGCAAATAGTCTAGGAACAAGCAAGACAATAAACACAAATAGTCAAAGAACAAGCAAAGCATTAAACACAATTCCGTGAACACTCCCATGATAATTCATATTCCATGATGGCTAAGGAAGGTATTCTTGTAAGAATGACCTAAGACAGGCTGAGTCTTGTTAATTAAATAAAAAACGGGGAGAGGTGGAGAGCCTTTGGGGCTGCTTGGCAAGAATCTGACATGGACCAAGGACAAAGAAATGGGGTACTTGGCAGGAATATCTTCTCATTTCTTGATTTTGAATCTCTAAACATCCTTCCTTTAGTACATCTCTCAATTCAGAGGGATACTCTTCTAACTGACATTTCTTCTATCGGCATTCATTGACAGGATGACACATGACTGGATTTCTACCCTTTGATCTTGTCATACTTGTGCATCAGAAAACAATTATATTATTCTACACAAAGGAAATTAACTGAATTGTAGAGATGATACACAACATTAAATATTTCAGATGTGGTTGAAGAATATAAAACTCTTATCATCTGTAAATAGTAGATTGTTTGATACTACTCTGTCTGTTATAGGATAAACCCTAAAAGAAAATTATTCAGCATTTCAAATTTTTACCCTCAATGGTTATGGGCTCACTGATTACTTTCATTATATGTACATTTGGCAAAATTCCTAGGGTGATCAGATACATTCACTCTCACAAACATCAAACACCAATAAAAATTGATCCCACTACTTTTAGAGTTCCCACCCCTCGTCTGTACTGTATACTGAGTCAGGATTATGGGCAGAAGCATTTTCTGTCTCATTTTTATTGTGTCTAGGTTCACTCTTAACACATGTACCAAAGAAAGATGCTAAAATTACATAGCCTTCAAAACTCAGTGAGCTGTGAATTTAAGCAGGCCTCCAATTTTATTTTCGTTGCGGGACTGGGGGTAAACTGTTCATCTGTTTGACGTGTTGTCATGTCTCTACGCTTTGGTTTGAATACAGGACATCCTTTCCCCAAGCTCATGTCTCTCAACACCTGGTCTCTAGTTGGTGGTACTGTCTGCAAAGGATTTGGGAGCCTTGGGGCATAGAACCTAAAGGTAGGGCTTAAGAGTTATAGCTCAAGTCTCTCTTGCTGCCTGATCCCCAGAGACCATTGGGCCTCACCCACCTTCCCCACAGCTAAAATACATCTATTTGTAGGCATTTATGTCCCTATAAGGAAGATAATACACCCTGGTATCCAGAATGGCATTTACTATCTCTTGATGAATATTTGCTGAATGAGAGGATGAATTAATTAACTTACTTATGAGTTTCATTTCTGCTCATGTCACCTGAGGACATGTCTCAGGAGTTAAGAGGACCAAGAAAACATGGGCATATGTGATAAATACAAGACTGTTACTGAAACAAGGTACTTATTCACTGTCTTTTTCACATATGCTCTGTGTGTGCATGTAAACTCTCATGCATGACATCATCAATAAAACACATTTCACTGAACTTTATATTTCTATAACTTTACCTGTCATTCGGCTTCCCTTTTTATTCCTACAATAGAATGTCAACAACACTCAATATGACTAGGAACAAAGTTAGGGGTAGAGAAGAGGAGCACAAGGTAGGAAAGTCAGGGTGCCTGGCCTGGTTATAAATCATACAATCAGCAACAAGTCTTCCAACGACAGCAGCATCTGCCCTAAGTGGCATATCTTAGGCTAGGCCATAGGGCACAACAGCCTCCCCTTCCTTACCCCGTGCCCTATTTGGGTTTTTTCTCATTTTCTTTTCATGCTACTATGTTAGAAAAGTCATTGTAGCATACAAAAATCAATAAAAATTCAATTCCGAATAATAGTTCTCTGCAGCTCGGCAACACCAGGGAGTTATCGGCTCATTCAATGTTCTGGCAGTTAATGCAATGAAATAAAAATAATTTACTCATTCAAACCAAATCAGCCAGTGAAAAATCATAGACATTTTTTAATAGTCATCGTCAAGGCCATTTGTTAAGATGCAGGAGGATGACACAATGTCCCATTAGTTGTCCAACTACACTCGTATCAAATCGGGTTTGAATCTTTCCTACTGTGTTTCTTCAGAAGGAACAACAAACCACATTTGTCATACATAAAAGGAATTTGTAACTCTGCCAAATGCAGGTCATTTGTTGTAATAAAAGGGCTGATTCAAACGCATAGCAGATGCCCAGAGAAAATGGAAGTCAGGGCCCAGTGCCTCTATTCGGTTCTGTCTCAGTCCTTGGGTCCTAAACAGTAATGGCCTGCGAAGTCAGTTACTGACTCCAGTTCCCCTGGGAAGCATATGAAAAGCATCCTGCCAGGTGATGGTATACTATCTGAGCTTCTCTGGCCAGATTTGCTAAACTCCTTCTGCTTGGCTTCAGAATCTGATGACTTATATTGATGCCAGCTATTCACACCACCCAGCTCATCTTTCTTGAGTCTTCCAGGTTACTGGGAACAGTTGATGAACAACTACTGGTCATAAGACAGACTTTCACATGGAGATTCTTATATGCCAGCAACATAGGTGAGGTATTTTCCCTGCTATGACCTAAAAATCCCTGAGTATTATAGCTCTAACTAACTCCTACTAGTAAACCCTGTAGCAACAGTAGATGGCCACTTCTGCCACAACGGAACCAACATGGTACTCTCCATGTGACTTCCTCCCTCAGAGCACAATCTGCAGTCTGTGCCTACTGACACCCTGTGATGTTTGGCTGATGCGCAGAGTCCTGGCACATAGAGGCTCCCGAGGCTCATAGCATTATCATAAATTAACTTCAGGGCCATGAGATATTTTGTACACTGTAATCCTTCTGGGAGAGGGCTGCCATTCATAAAACATTTTATAACTAGCATTCTCTGGTATTTCCCTCCCTACTAGTGGCACAAACTATTAGGTAAGCAACAGCAGTATAGGAGAACATGGTCTGGCTTTGCCAATGGTGGGGACATTGGTGGTGGCTAGAGACAGCTGCAGGGCTGAGAAAGCACTCTGACAAATTAACTTGCTTTCTACTGAGCTGCTCCCAGCAAAGCACACTGCATTGTGTTTGACTTCTCTTGTTTACAAGGACAAAACCAAAAATGCATTTAGAAGTCGTCAATACCTGAGAATAGGCTGACAATTAGGAAGCAAAAATCTTAATTATGAACCAGAGGAAATCAAAGATGTCTTAAGCAGTGACTTCAATGAATGAATCAGTCTTAAGAGAACCATGTTTCAAGAAAGTTATAAAATGACCACACAAGGTGATAAAGAGATCCAGCATAACTCCATCCACAGGGCTCCTACTGAATCTGCTCAGCACACAATTTGCATTTGCTACTCTGCCTAACCCCAGCCAGTTTCCTCTCAGTATTCTGACAGGGTGAACTCAATTTACTCTTGGCCATAGGTTCCTGCTTTTCTTTTCCCTTTTTGTTTTCTGTAATTAGTTCCAATTATTTCTTTTTAGCATCAGGTCAAATGCAGACAAGCAGTAAACCACAGGTCCAGGGTCCTTTCTTCTTCATGAATGAGACTCCATGATGGTCAATGAACAGAGCTGCTTGCTAGATACATATTCTTGGTCCAGTGGATAAATGTGGTATACATGTGGCACAGTATGACCAATATGAATTAGAAACTACTTAGAACAACTTCTCCTGGGAAGGAGCTACAGGTAGGCACATTACATAAAGAAAGTACACAGGTTCAGGATTTCTTGTGTTTGCTTTGCCTCCAAGTTGTTACTCTTGTTAGAGTAATTTCTGAGTCTTGAGTATATTGATTATTTGGATCAATATATGGAAGATAAGTGAAGTTTTACTGAAATATAATGAAGTGTTTCAATGATATTTGACAGAAAAATATTATATGATATTCTTAAAAATTATTAGGTAAAATATACCATATTTTTAAGATATTAAATAAGATAGGCATATAGTGATAGGATATATTATAACCCTACTTTTGTCATGATCCATAGCATGTTGTAGGGAGAAAGTACCTATAAATCCCATGTTCTGCATGTTAGTATGATGGAGTGCTAATGGGAAAGTGAGTTCTAGGTGAATACAGATAACCTCCAGAACAAATGACTTTTTGAAGAAAGAAGGCAAAAACCAGATACAGCAGCTAAATAGTCAACTTTTCTGTGCTGCTCAATTCCCAAGCAGTCCACACAGAGTTCATCTTCCTCCTGTTCAGATTCCCAATGTGAAAGTGCTTTATTCACACCTATAAGCACTGACTTGCACCTCGGCATCTTGATGAGCATTCCAATACACAATGAACTCCATGGTTGATGGAACCAAGTTTTAAGACCGACATAGACATGAAGAATCATCCCTGGCTTCCCTGCGTGACCTCCACGGCCCTGCACAGGAAATTAGAGGGCTATGATCTTGCAATGCGTTTCAGAAGAAATGACCTAAAAATAACCTCAAGCATTCAATGCTCTCCACCTCATTATGATTCAGTACCATGACTGCAGAGGGAGAGAAGAGGAAAAAGGAAGAAAGAGGCAAAAAGAAAAGCCAACCCTGCAACAAGAAGAAACAGAGCTGAACTGCAGTGTTAGATCTTTGAGTCTCCCCTCAGCCCATCTCCCCGATGTCAAGAAGGTCAACTAGGACAACATGTGGCCAGTGTCATGAGTACAAAATCAATAGAATAGTCACCAAATACCTAGCACCTCCTGGCCCCAAAAGTACATCTCTGTGGAAAGTAAGCAAACAAATAAAAAAAAAATCCAAGAGAATTGCTTTCCTTAACTCTCTTCTACTGTACCATGGAGGATCCAAATAATGATATAGACCAAAACTTGTTATAACCAAATCTATAGTTGATGCTAAATATTATAAATAGACATAGTAAATATTACATATAAAATAAACGCTACAAAGAACCCAACCTAACTTGTTCTTTGGGGAACTTTCTAGAAATAGAGAATCAAACAGGGTTTTGAACCAGGATTGACTGTGGAAATTTGAGGAAGGAAAAAAATCTGCCATGGCAGCAATAGATTGAGAGGAAGCACTTCATACAAAAGTAGGTCTGAAGGGTCACTTGGGAGAGTTAAGCTGTGAGAAGACCATAACCTACTCCTTTATTTTTTTTCATTTGCCAAATTAAACAAAAGAAGGCCACTAATTCATTGAGAATTGTATTTGGATTACATTCATTCTTACTCTTCCACTACCTCCTCTCAGATCCATCCCTCCACTCCTTTTTCTCCTTTATATTTGTTTATATTTTTAATAAGTTAGTGAGTCCAATTTGTGCTACCCATGTACTCAGAAATGGGGACAATCCATTGGAGCATGGTGGACCACCCAGGGACCATGCTTTTAAAGAAAACTGATTCCTCCTTCCCCTAAAGCCATCAATTATCCACAGCATCTCAGTAGGGATGGAAACTAAGGAGCTATTCCTGTAGTCAATAGGAAGAAGGAAGGCCAAAAAGACTGCAAAACCACCAAGTATTCCTGTCCTTCCTATCAAAGATTATGATTTCAATGGTCTTGAGTAGAGCTGAGTGACCTTAATTTCTGTGTTTTTCGTGGAAATATCATCTGTGGTGGGTTAAGGATGCTTGGCTGTGCCCAGAACTCAAGTTTAGATGTTCTTATTTAACTTCTTCATTTTTCTTCTGTTCCTATTCCGCCTCGGCAAATATCCACAAAGTCTCTTAAGTCTCCATGTTAACATTAATTATCCTCCAGCCCCCAAATGGTTACTACCCACCACGCTCTAGCTTTTCTTTATATAGTTCAGCTTTTGGAAAGAGTCATTTCTCTTTATCATCCATATTTTCCATCTTCCTGCTAATTGCTTGGTCCCTTATCATCTCTTTCATTACTAGTCTTGGATCAATGACAACTCTCATATCAAAACCAACAGACACATCAAAATTCTTCCCATAATCTGTAGATAACACTGAGGTCTGACCACTTACTCCTCATAAGCATATGCACTTATTGCCTCCACTGTGTTTATCTTTGCCTTCCGTGTGAACTTCTCTGGTTCTCCCCTCTCCTCTTATGGAATTCTACTCATAGCTTACCAGCCTTTCTATTTCTACCAGCAATTTGAGAGGTGGAGAAAAGATACATGCAAAAGTATTCCTGATGAAATCAGTTCCTCCAATATTTCCAATAGCAAATAATCCTAATCACTAATTTTTCAAGCACTCCAACTTAGGGCTTTGATGTTTTTCTTAAATCCTGGGTTTCAGGCTCCAAAGTACAACTGCGTAATTAAAAACTGTCCATTGATGATCCCACGAGTTATGCATATCTTCATACACCATACTGAACATTGAACTTGATATTTTGTTCCCGAAACTCTTGTTATATTCATAATTATACTAAATAAAATAACTAGCAACTTAGTTACTTAAGCCAGAAACATAGACAGTGCCATATCTAACATACATAAAATCCCCTACATTAGCTTCTAGTTTCATATTTCAACAGCCATATGCTCACTCGAGTTAATACCCCTTTTCATGAGCTTCAAATTTGTCTCATTCTCCTTAACTTGTATCATCTGCACAAACGTTTAGCCCCCACCCCGATCAACACTATTGTTCTCTTGGAAGCCTTATCCACAGTGAATGGGAAGGTAGGACATTTTGAGACATTACACTACCTCTGACATTACACCACCTCTGCTACCTTAATTGTCAAACCGTGTCCTATATGAAGTCTTAGCTGATTATTCAAATACCTTCATCACCTGACCTACCTACTTCTCTCAAGTTGAAGTATTTCCTGTTATCTTGTGTTTTATTTAGTATAAACATGTATTAAACATCATAATCTGAATAGCGATGAATACCTAGGGATCCAAACAGTCTTGGGGTTGGGGCCACTGCAGATTGGGAAGCCTTCAGTTAAAGATCTTCAACCACTTATAAGGGTAATACAAACATTACAGAATTCAAACATTGAGAAGATTTGAAACCCTTCTGCCCAAGATTTTAGATAAGAGACAGTCACCCTATACATGCATCATTTTCTTTCTACCTAGGCTCTCTCTTGTGTACAATCCTGGAGTACAAATTCCATTCCAGATAAATCACCAGTCTTATTCAAGAATTACCTTTCTTTGTAACTCAAGAAGTATATCTTGCACCCCTGAGACCAACAGGGTCCTAGTGGGCTTCTTGTGAACACTGAATGTGTCATCCATGCTCCTACTCAACTGTAAAATCTTATTTACAAGCATCTCAGTTGTTATACTGTGGACTCTACAAAGGAAGGGACAGTAGGTTGTTCTTGGACTGCCTAAAACATGCAGGTTACTGAACTATTCACAGATAATTGACTCTTCTCTTAAGTCAGCATCCCTCTGCTACATAGGAAATTTCTGGGGTGTAATCTTGGCTTTCCATACTTAGGCAGAAATAACACTAACATAAAAAGAGTTACTAGGCACAAAATGTATGCAAAGACTAAGAGACCTAATTTCTTTTGGTTATAATTGTTTGTTTATTTTGTTTTCCAACTGTTGTTTTGTAGGAAGGTTTACTAAGTAGGAAGATTGAGTATTGACTGAAGTAAAATCCATATTCTCTTTTCCAATAATGCTTTACTGAGGTTTGAATAAAAATGGCCATCTTTGGGAAATTCAAGGTGAATTTCACTGAAGGAATAGCAGACTGAATTAACCTGTGATTTTTATTGAAAGGCAGTGGCTATGTTTCTGCAAATTCTTCCTGGTAAAATAATGGCTGGCAATAAATAGCACGAAAGAATTTCTCTGGGGAAATTTCATTTCTCCCTCACACATTTCTTTTCAATAGATCCCATCTTTAAGCTTGTCACTTATAAAAATGCAAGTATTAAGCAAAAGTAAGCCAATTTCTATCAGTATTGTACAAAGCGTCACTCTTTGTTCAAAGAACTGTGGTTTCTATAGATTTAAGTCTCTCATAATCTATGCTGAAGAACATCAACTGGCAAGGCCATCTGGGTGGAGGCTAAAAAGATGCAGGACGCAAAGTATTTTTATGTTTATAGTTGTATCCTCAAAACTCGTTCAAATTCATCATTGTCTCCCATATGTCTCATGATTATTTCTACTGACCTAAGAGGAGTAGGTATCATGCTGTATCCATGAACTTCACATTTGGAAAGTAAAGTAAGGTTGTTTGAAATCGTTAAAAACAAGTTGTTAGAACATAAACATTACCATTATTATTACCCAAAGTTTAAACAATAGATCAGAATACAATAATTCATTGAGGTTAATATAGGAAAGGTTGAACAACTGCAACAACAATAAAAAGAATCTACAATCCAAAATACTCCTAAATCTGATGATAAAAAATAGTGAATTTGGAACATTTCTGAATTTTGATGTTTTAGTTGGAGATGCTCAATGAGTGAAGTAGTTGTGGTTACCCCAACAATTAATGGACTCTTAAATATGAAAACTACTGGTCTCAAGACTTTCAGACAATGTCTGTTCAATGTAAACACAGTACTGTAAGCAATCCAGAGACAACTTACAGATTATAAGAGGTTCTAGTACATAAAAGTACATACAAACTGTGTACATTTAGAAAGAACAATGCTGAAGAGATATTAGTGTCTATTCACCATATGAGGAGACATCTCATTGACTATCTCACAACTACAAATTTATTAGCTTCTTCTTTATGACTAATAAGTAGATGTGAAAAGAGACTGAGATTCTGTAGATGTGGAAAGAGACTGAGATTCTGTAGATGTGGAAAGAGACTGAGATTCTGTAAACTTGCTAAGATCCCTGGAACTCTTCCCTATTATTTTTGGTCTCCATTACAGTGCTTGTCTATATTCACTGAAATTAAGATAGACATTTTCATTCTATAATAAGCAAGAAATAGCCCTCTACTTCCATTATTCTCTGTATCAGTATCTGTCTCTGTCTCTCTCTGTGTCTCTTTCTCTCTGTCTCAGTGTAATTGTGCATGCACATAAGCACATGCATACATGTGTATGTGTATACACCTGTATGAATGCAGAAACCAGAGGTTCATATTATGTATCTTCCCTGATTGATCTCAACCTTAATTTTTGAGTCAAGTTCTCTCAGTGAACTTAGAGCTCACCAATTGACTATATAGGCTAGCCAGCAAACTTCAAGTAGATATATTTTTTTCTTTGCCTCCTCAATGCAAATTCACTTAAAAATTATAATAAAAAGAATGAAAGATTCATATAGAATGATTTATTAGTGTAATCAAATGCCAAGTACTAGACAACTATATGTGTGGAATCAAGGACTTGGGTACACACTCAAGATCCAGCTCTTTACATGGATGCTTGGGTATCTGCACAACTGATATCTGGATATTTGGGTCATGCACTTATGTAGCACATGCTATACCCATGAGCATCCTCCCAGCTACTTGCTTGAGCTATACATACTTAATCAATATGAATCCTTACATAATGAGTTATATTTTTTTACTATAATTTATTTCTATACACAAATTGTCCAAGCAAGAATAGCCTCCTTCTATGTGGATGTATTTACATTGTACAATGAAAAAAATTTATTGAGGTACATTAAACAAAATAACTGACCATCATGCTTCTAAATTCTGTACCACAGAGGACAAAAGAAGACTGAAAAGTCACTTGAGTTATAAGAATCAAAGGTTTCACACCTCACTGTAACATAGAAATTAGATTTGTTTCAAAGAAACTTTCTGCATGTTGGCAAAGAATGAATAGTTATTTAAGTTGCATAATAGTTTTCTATCAAAGTCTTTTCATAATTTCACTATAGTTATGTCATAAAATATACTTGGTAAGGGCAATGAATGGAGACATCTATAAAAGAATTCCACAAGTCTGTACCAAATATATAAAGTATGATATATATCTGTGTGTGTGTGTGTGTGTGTGTGTGTGTGTGTAATAAAAATTAAAATAGAACTAAATATTTCCTGTTGCCAGTGAATCCACAGCTCTATGTATCTGCATGGGTTTCTGGCAACTATTATAAACAAGCCTGCTATAAGATCAGTTGTGCAAACACTCAGAACATATAGTTGTCTTGTACAACTATATGTTTCATTCTTTTTGTTATAATTTTCAAGTGAATTCCTACTTACTAAAAGTATATTTATTTCAGAAAAGTTTCACAGGGTAAGTTGGCAGTAGCCCCATTCCGTATTTCCACACTGTGTGGAAATATGCCACCTGGACAAGCAAGTACAAAACTACCTAACAGTGTGCTTCTGAGAACATATCACATGGTTCAGTGGGGCAAGATCATAGAGATATAAGCACAGAAAGAGTGGCAACAGTAAGCCGTATCAGTGTTAACCTGAAGATTCTCAGTAAATGGCTTAAGGAAATTCTACTATGCTGTAACCCAGTTAAGGTTTATCATTATGTCAAAAATTAGTTTGAGATGTGCCTTAATGTTGGCTTTGCTCTCTATTTAGCTTGATGACCTAGAACCTCTGCTTACCTTCAGAGAGCTGGGATTATAGGATATGTGTGGAGTGCAGAGGTTCGAATGTCGGATCTCCTGAATGCTAGGCAAGCACTCTACCAATGAGCTGACTCTACTCACTTCTGATATCATTTCTTAATTTATAAACAACTTTACTGTCTGCCATCTTACCTAGAGATCTAACACATCTATATGCTCTCAAATGTCACTGCCAGATGTGTGCACTTTTCTTCTCCATGAATAGTGCATGAGGAGCTGCTAGAACAGTAACAGTGCTCCACCACTGGTCATGTCTGGTTCCGAGCTCTGCTCTCAATTGTCACCTTAATACCTAGAACCATTGATACTACTGCTGGCTTTATAGTGAAAACAATCCTCTCTGAATCCTATATGTGATAATGTGAAGGTATCCACAGCTTCCAAGGCCAATTATTTCCTGTTTAAAAAAAAAAAAAACAACTGCTACCTATATGGCCTGAGTTTTCAGAGTTGGCTTCTCAGGTGTTATGTTCCATGTAATTGCACAGGGCTCAATGCACGCTTCCGAAGACTGATTTGTGGTCCAAACTCCTGGCTTTTAAACACTGAACTTTGTTCTTTGGACACTGGGGCTCAGAAAGCATGCTTCCAGCTGAGCTCTGTTGCTGTAAGCCTCCATGGCACATCTGTGCAACCCCAACACTCATTAGCACAGGGCTTGCCAAGAAAACAGCATATGCATGGTTTCAGGTGGATACAACTGCACCCCACGGTGTGCAGCCTAGCTACTGGACTGCAGCTGTATTTTAGCAAACATGTATCCCTTGATCAGATGATTTTATGCAGCTTACAACATTATTCAGAAAGTAAGTCTCTCATAGCCTTCAATAGTATCCTATAGATCTATGTATGGTTTTGGGAATGATTGACCTTTGGAAGAAAGCTATATTATTGTCTTAACTTTAGGGGACATTCTTCCGTGAAAAGAGAAATTAAAATTGCAAACTTTTGTGCAATTTATACAAGGTATTGATGACTATTTTCCACAATGTTGGTGTATTTAGCCAGAGAGTATTGGACCAGAGCAAGCAGTGTAAACAGTTGAGGTCACATAGGGTAACATGGTTGTAATGTTTCATCTCTTCAATTCCCTTTTGACCTCTACTTACTGCAGTGCTGACCATAAGGAGTCAGCTCCAGACAAGGGAAGGCAAAGATGATTTTTGTGTGTGTGTTCTTCCTAGCTCTAAGTTCACAAGAAAGCGAGACAGCTGGACATCATCATTCTCAACAATGAACAGATGCCCTTTTATGAAGAGAAGTCAAGCTTTGCATGAATGGCATTGCTGTTCAAAGGTGATATATAAGATCTGCTCGAACTTGGAAGTCAAAAAAAAGTGAAGGTAATAATGGTGAAACCTTGAGGTAGTTCATAATCTAAAATAATAAATGAACTCACAAATAACTTCAAAATAATTATGATTATAGGTATCATGATACTAGTCCTAAAAAATTTCCATGGGAAGACAGAGATGGAAACATGGATTCATGAAATGTAGGAGCTGTGGATACTAGAGTAGGTCTATTAGGCTAGTGAGGTCAGTGGGCTAACTGATTTGTTAAGCTGAGGTCTATGTACAATGCAGCAAGTAGGACCTCTTCCTATAGGACCATAACGTAAGAATAAAGAGTCAGAGACAAGGAGATGGACTATGCATGTGCTCCAGGGAGAATAATGAACACAGGCCAATCACAGCCCACACCTCTGGCCTAAACATCTATACCCAAGCATCTAAGACAGTGGTTCTCAACCTTCCTAATGCATTGCCTTATGATGTTGTGACCTCCAACTATAAAATTACTTTCATTACTCCTTTATAAATGTAATTTTGGTAGTATTATGAATCATAATATAAATATCTGTGCTTACTGATGGTCTTAGGTAACCCATCTGCAAAGGTCAGTTGATCCCCACAAGGGGGTGGTGAACCATAGGTTGAGAATCTAAGTGGTGCTCACTCACTCACTCACTCACTCACTCACTCACTCACTCCTCAGGTGGAGCTCCGCATACCTGTAAGAATGTCATGGGAAAAGACAGGTAAAGGAGGTTACTCCTGAAAAATGCTAAGGTATACAAACATTTATTTATCACTATATTTAATTGTGCAAACAGGAGGCAGAGGCACTGGCAGATCCCGGCATAGGAAATTACTTATTGAAGCCAAGAAGCTGAGATGCACAATAGAGACAACTGGATGTCCTGTTTCTTTTTTCTTTTTCTTTTCTGATTTTCAAAAAGAAACCATCTCCAAAAGCAAAAGAAAATAATCCAGTTTCACTACAGCCTGTAAGTATAGAGCACCCTGTGGCTGTAAATTAGATTTTTCTAATATCTTCACTCATTCTTGTCACAATTGCATAGACATTTTAGAAGCAGCTCAAATAAACATCATATTTACATTTTATTCAGCACGTCTCAAATTATGTTCTTTTAAAAAAATCAACAAAATAGTGATTCCCTACTGAATATTCTTCCAAGTCACCAACTTGCTAGAACGGGCTCAATTATAAGATAGGGATACTTCCTGGAGTTCTCAGCCCAAAATTAGGTAGAGTAGCCAAGTGTCAAAAAGGGTTTCCTTGACCGAGAGTTTAATGCTATAGGCACAACACCTCAAAAGCAGATGAAGGAGTGAAAGAAAAACAGAGAATAAAAGAGAGCGCTAAGCTGCCAAATGTTCACCCATGAAAATAAACAACTAGGAATAATTGAGTATTCCTGGTTTTGACAATGGTCCAGCAGCAGATGCCACAGCATGTTGTCTCTTCCAGCCCAAGTGAACCAGACGGATGAGGGAGGGCCTGTGGGAGTTGTTCCCTAGAGACAGGCTTCTGCCAGTTTGGTGGGGGTCAGTGTAGGCTGCCTTCATTTATCTATTTTTACCTTTCTAAACTCACTTTGGTAACTAGGTCTCTGCTATTTCCAGCCCCCCAGTAGTTGGTGGCCAGCCATTTTCTCCCTGTTTATACCATAGTGTGATTACGGGAAATCTTCTTGAAGATGGGTGACAGGCACTCTGGCTCCCAGTACGAAGCATGCGCACACACAAGAACTTGACCCCAAGGAAGTTCACAACTGACTTAGAAAGTAAAGAAAGAGGAAAACAGCTGCCACTTTCCTCAGAAAACACTCAAATGCTCATAAAGGTTTCTATTCTGATTCTCAAGTTTCTATTAAACAGAGGGCAACTCACAGGGCTTAGTAGTAAGAACACACAAGGGAATACAATGGGCAGACAGATGGGGCTCTGTTCCACTTTGGTAATGGCTAGATGACCTTCCCCGTTAGTCATGTTCTCTACCTTTTGGCAACAAGCTGAACAAAGCAGGCATCTGAAATTCTAAATGGGGTAAATAAAAATGCTTCAGATAAAACCACATAAATTCTCAGGACTGGAGGTACAGGGCAAACACCAATGAGCAATCCTCACATTCAGAAAGCTCAATAGAAATTCTCAATTAGAGACCCAACACTAGGCTTGCTGAACTATTTGAACTGAATCTTCAGCACTATATGAGCGCCATGTTGGTTGCTGATTGGCATGATGGTGCACGTTGAAGTTTTCGGAATATTGTTCTTAGGCAAGATATCTCAATGATACCTGCTCACAAACTCGCGAAATCCTTAACAATATTATACAATAACATAATAAATAAATAATAAATAAAATAAGCATAAATAATTTATAATATTTATCATATTTCCATAGTCTAACCCAGAATATCATAGAAGACTGTGCTCGGTATCTGTAACTTTAACCTCCAATAGGGTCCACCTTGAGGAACAGATGAGTCATAAAAATTAAGAGGAGAATATTCTCAGTGTGGCTCTCTTTTAAAAATCAAACAGTCTCTAAGCAGCAGCATCCAGAGAGCCTCCTGGTGTTTTCGTAGAGATTAGTAACCATGATCATATCAAGATGCTCCTGTCAATATGTCCCCCAGCTCAACGTCCCAGTTGCCTTGGCGCTTTTGCCCAGTGCAATTTAAAAAATTTTAAATCCTTAATGGCTCATTGGCTCAATGCAGGAAGCATAAGGAGCTCAGATGCTGAAACAGAACAGTTTACTGAGTACTATAAAGATGACAGTAAATTGTAAAGTCCCTTCGGATGATGGTCCTCACGTTGGTAAACTGCATTTATCTATCAATGATGATTTAGCACATTAGGAGGCCTCTATTACTTAAAAAACAATCTTAAAAAGAAGAATTATTGTAACAATTATATCTAATTTGCCTACTCATTTATTGAGAATGAAGCCTATCCTCATGTGCAATGTGCTATTTGTTAGGAAGTACTTACACGGAAAAAGTCTCTTCTCTCTCAGTATAATAAAAATGCAAAATTATTTTTAAAGTGTCTTTCCTGCAAGCAAATAAAACATCCAAGATCCTGAAGGCAACCCCACATACACATTTGATGTGATTACACTAGTTAAATTTCAATTTACATTTTAATACACATTGGTCCCCAAGTCAAATGCAATATTTAATGACAAATCATGTCTTGGCTTGCATAAATAATTTTAAATAAATTAAAGAGCCTCTAACTTGCTACATGGGAAGAAATTAAAAATATGTTGGAAACACTATTAGAGAACCCATTAAGTGAATTGTATAATACGGGCTATAATGACATTATAACATTTTTCCTTGAAAAAAATATTTTTATATACAAATGAGCTTATCATATGAAAAGGACCAATTACTTTAAATCTTTAGAGAGAATCACAGGATTATTATCAGAAAAGGATCTGAGACATCTAGGAAGGTCAAATGATTAAAAGGAAAGTGACATAATGAAAAGTTTCTTTTCCATTATTAAAATTCCCTATTCTCTGTTTTTATCATGCATAGAGGAGCAGCATAGCAAACGCTAACCTAGAACACTTCTTCAATTAGCATCAGCGAAGACCAGCCCATGAAACAGTGTTGAAGACGATCATGTATGCCACAGGGCATCAGATCACAGCTATAGAGTATTCACTTATCTTCTTAGTTTAAATAATTAGTACCCAGGAAGATTATCAATGCTCAGAAAAGCTCCATGAAATAGGTACAGAGGTATTAATAGGTATGGAGATATTAAGACCAAGGAAAATGAGCTATGCTGTCCATATGTACAAAACTAAGATGAAGCAGAAGAGAAATGGAAATGGATCAGGGATGCAGGATCTTGGCTCTTATCACCTGTCCCAGTACACATGCAAAATAGCAGACTGCAGTAATGGAGGGGTGCGTCAGAAAGGCAAGGCTGTCACATGCGACAAGTTGGCATTTGGAAGGACAAAGTGTGATGTATACCGTCAAGGTGATGGGAGGTGAGAACAGGAGGGTTTGAGCCAACCTTTGATGGACTTTGTAAACAAAACCATGAGGTTCTCACAGGCACACAGCAATCAGGAATCAAATGAGCAAGAATGGAGGGAGATGACAACAGGGATGGACACAGACCAGCGAAACTTCATTGACAATAGCTCAAAGAGTAGGTGACATCGACCTTGGAGAAGGAAGGCTGATGAATGAAAAAGAAAATGAAGCAAGAAAGACAGAAATTGAGTAAGCCAGTCTCGAACACTCTAATGGTGTTTCCTCCAACATGCTTGAATTGAGCACTACAGATATATACTCTACCTCAACTAGCGTTGTGGGTGGCCCTAGTGAGTCCTCACTGGGAACACAGAACTGGACTTGTTATGGAACAAATGAATGCAAACATACTCTCTCTCTCGGTTGACCTGCTACTTTAATGTCATAAAATATTGGTTGGCTAATTTTAATTAACTAAATAACTATTGGACAAATATTTCCCAAGGCTCTCACACTGAGTACGGCTTATGAGGTGACCTCTTTTTCCTGGTCTAAGAGGACCCACATGGCGTGCAGGAGAGGCCTCCCAAATCGCCAGTATTATGAAGGTGAAATGCATATTTTAAGAGGGAGATTTCATTTCAGAGGAAACATAAATGTCTTTGCAAATAGCGATTCACTCCTATTCTTAATCCCTAAGCCATCAACATCTGCTATGGAGAACTCCTTCAGTCCTCAGACAAATCCCTCTTGTCCCATATTCTTTATGACACTCTCAAAAGGCAGGATTTGAATAAAACAACAAAAACCATCTCTCCTGCCCCTCCCAGCTTCCTTCTATAGAGTTTTTTCTTTTCTCTTATAACAGTCCTAGGGAAAAAGGAGGAGTTTGAGAATCTATGGAGGTGGGCTAATGGGAATGGGTAGGACAGGAGGAGAAGTTTATATATTATGCATCATATTCAGATTATAAAGACACAGATGTTGACACAGGATAGAGAAATCCTGGACTCTTCAGAAACACAATTTTTCTTTCTCTCTTTTTTTTTATCATTTTTCAACGATGCATTTTTTTAAAGTTATACTTGGGTCAAACAAATACACTTTTGAAACCCATTTCCGTGTTTTAAGGTTAGCAGAGAAAGGACTTAACAGCAGGCTATAAAAACCCTTTAATGTTTTTAATGCCTTATTTTTGCAGATTGGCTGGAGAGTAGAATAAACAGTGGTCACTCGGCTCTCCCCAAGTGCGTCCCCCTGAGCGTCATCATTGATGGGGAGAAGCAGAGTGCATTTGTGTGGGCGTCTTTTTCTCTGGAACATATTTTCCCAGCAGTGTGAAGACATTTGAGTTCTGAAAACTCAGGCAGAATCTCTTAGGCAAACTGTGTTGCAGATTGTCCTCTGGAGAAAATGATCAAGCGTTATAAAAGGAGATTTTTAAGAACTAAATTTACTGGAGGTAGGAAAGTCCATCTTGCTTTCATCTACATTCTGCAGAAGACCAGGACATCACCGACGACCTCTTCAACTGTATTTAACTCATGTCCATACTCCTAAGACCCAAGGTCATCCCCAAAGGTCATCCCCAAAGGTACTTACAGGCTATGCGCACAGAAGCTTTCCTACTCTTGGAAGTTCCAAGGTGGCTCCATGCTACACACTGGCACCAGTAGTCCTCTGGCCCATGGAAGTCCTCCACCTGCTGCCTGGTGACATTGATAAACACTTCCCGGACCTTCAAGCCTGATGGGCAGACAGAGAACATTAGGTGAGGCCACTGTATTTCTCAATCACAAAGGTAAGGCTTGCCAAATCTTTTCTTTTTAATTAAACAATTCTGTTTTTAATCAAGGCAAGGTTTTAATTACCATGACAGTAATATATGACTGCTAATTAAATTCCACTAGCTGAGTAGGCTGTAGAGTGCACACACAAAGTATTATCAACTAACGCAGTGCTGTACAATAGAATAGCATCTTTATTACACTGACCTGGTGCTCTCAGGGCTCCCAGTCTGTGTACAAAATGTACTATGAGGAATATGTGCCTAAGGTAATGTCTAGAACCTAATCATCTCAACATAATAAGCTCAGGGACAGAGTTTCAAGCTGTTCTTGTGGCCACAGGGTTTTGTAGGCAAGGAAGGGTTACTATAATGGTGTGGCTTGAAAGAAAAGTGTACATTTGTGTGTGTGTGTGTGTGTGTGTGTGTGTGTGTGTGTGAGAGAGAGAGAGAGAGAGAGAAAGAGAGACAGAGAGAGACAGAGAGAGAGAGACAGAGAGAGAGACAGAGACAGAGACAGAATAAAAAGCCCAGGAATTCAAGAAATGGCCCAAACAGTGGCATCAAAGGTTGAGAATAAAGTCTATGTAATGCAAAGTAAATGTATAGGACAGCCAGGAAGCAGATACATTGATCTGTTAAGTCTAACAACCCAGGCAGGGGACCAAGGAAAACTCTCCCTGACACTCCATGAAAGTTAGCGTACCTCCCCGTATGCAGAAGGACCCCAGAGTACTGGTGTGAGTAGATGGGGCAAAGGTTGTAGGCGCAGCAGAAAAAAAAATCATCTGAGCTAGGATAAAGCTGAAGACTTCTAACTTTTCCGAGAGCTCTTTATGAATTTGCATATTCCTTCTAATCATTAGGAATCCACTTGGTACTTCTAACTGTGGAGCCTAAGCTCCTTCAGTCTTCTGACCAAGGACCACTGGGGTCCTTCTAGGTATGGAGAGGTTCGCTAACTTTCATAGAATGTCAGGGATGAACGGGGATATTCCTCCTAGCTACTTTAGTTACTTAATGACAAACAAGGTCCCAGTCTCTAGTTCTCATGCCTTTCTGTCCCACAGACACTGGTGACAGTAGCCTTCATTATAGGAATGCTTAGCCAGAGCCTGAGTATAAGAAGCTCAGCACCACGGTGAGCCCTAGAGGTCTTCACTCACTACATGTGCACATCTCCCAAGATGCGATACGCCATGATGTAGACAAAAACACCCATGACTTAGAGAGTCATCCATTTATATCCATGGTTTATAGATGGAGCATCTGGTGGTTGTCCCTGCTTCTGACTTATAAACCAATACTGAGGCTTTTCACAATGAAATGCCTATGCCTGTGCTTAATTTGTTTGTTCTTGCTCATAGAAATAAGACTAATGTGTGATAGAATTGAAGAAAAAGTAAACTGTTAATTTGGATTTTTTTTTTAACCTTAAGTTCAAAAAGAATTGGAAGAATTTGCATTGTCTTACTGTATCCTGTTTTGTTGATTGGTTGTTGTCTTTTGGAGCCTGCAATCTTTTCTGAAGGAAAACAGAGGGGGGATGCGTCTGGGGGAGATGGGAGGTGATGAGGAGGAGTAAAAGGAGGGGAAGCTGGTTTAGGATGTGTTGTATGAGAGAATGCACTTTCAAATTGTATAAGAGAAGAATCTATTTCAATGAAAAGAAAGAAAGAAATAGAGAGATATGGAGAGTGGGAGGATGGAAGAATGGAAAGAAGGAATTAAGGAAGGAAGGAAGGAAGGAAGGAAGGAAGGAGAGGAAGGAAGGAAGAAGGAAGGAAGAAAGAAAGAAAGAAAGAAAGAAAGAAAGAAAGAAAGAAAGAAAGAAAGAAAGAAAGGAAAGAAAGAAAGAAAGAAAGGAAGAAAGGAGCAGAAAAATTGGAGGTGCGGTCATTCCGATTGAAATGAGCCAAAGGCTCTGCAGGGAAGTGGAACACCAGTCTGCCTCTGCTGCTGGCCAGGCTTAAACAGTAAGAACAGAGGTGAACTAATCACACGGAGAGCATCCATGCCACCCAGTTAATAACACATTTTTCATAATATGTGACAAGAGACTGTTATGGACACAAAACCCATCATGTACAATGTGAGTTAAGCTTCCTAAGTTTGAAGGAACATTCATTCTGGTGTCTACTAACCATCCACATTTCCTCTGTGGAAAGCTCCAATATATTGAATTATTCGTTTTTAAAGATTTGCACCCTACAATCTGGATTTCTCAAGAGCCAAGAAGCATGAACTTTTAGAGGTGATGATGGTATTGTTGCATTTCCACCATCGTTGCTCATAACTAAAGGGCTCACGTGACATTTGCCTCTGATGGAAAAAGCACCAGGTCCTATCCTGGCAATGATAAACAGAAAGCAGAGTAGGACCAGGGCATGGAAATGGAGGAGTCAGTTAGCAAAGGGGTTACAAAAAGAGAAAAGTACAGGGAGAATGAAGTACATTAAACACAAACCAAACCCCTGTTTCATTAGAAAGTGGCTAGGTGACTAGGAGTGGGGCCCACATACTGAAAAGGGAAGTTGAAGAGTTAAAGATAGGGAGTGAGTTGGTACAGGGGAGAGCTTGCCTACAGTTTGCTCTTCAACCTAAGACAAAAGGATAATCTGTTTTGAAGAGTTAAGCAGAGAAGATGGGATCATAGCAATACTACAGGTGAGGGGGCAGCCATGGTAATGTGCCAGGGACACTTACTGAGTCAGAACTCACCTGTCCTTTGTAAAGCAGGCCCTCAAACTCTAAACCCTGCTGCAGGGAATATAAATCAGTTCATCTGCTATGGAAATCAGTATGTGGACTTTCCAAAAAACATCTAATAAATGATCCAGCTATACCACTCTTGGTTATGTACCCAAGGGGGCTGAACTCAGCAGGCAATGGAGACGGCTGTACAACCCTGATCACTGGGGCACTATTCACAGTAGCTGTCCTGAAGTTAGCCAATGGAACCACCACTAAATGAATGGATAAAGAACATGTTCTATATATCCACAATGGATTATTACCCAGCCATTAAGAAAAAAATATGCCATCATCTGGAGATCATCATATTAAATGAGTTGCCAAAAACAACAAATACAAATAGGAAAGTAGAAGGGGGATTCAAAGGTGTCAGGAGAGGAAATAGTGGATGGGCACTGAGAGTGTGGAGATGTGACATTCTACACAAAATGTCATGAAATTCCATTATATTGAATAAATGTATATCTAACATTTTAAAAAGATCTATTATTTATTTTAGGTATATGAGTACGCTGTCATTGACACAACAGAAGAGGACTTTAGATCCCATTACAGATGGTTGTGAGCCACCATGATCTTGCTGGGAATTAAACTCAGGACCTCTGGAAGAGTAGCCAGTGCTCTTCACTGCTCAGCCATTTCTCCAGCCCCTATATCTAACATTTTTTAGATATGATAAACTTGAAAGGTAAAAATGCGGTTGAGCCACTCTTCTGGTCTCATTCTGTCCAACTTGTGAATCTATCTAACCCACCTCAGAATGTCTCAGAGGGGCCACATATCCAAGTCAGAAAACAGGGAGTGCACACATCCAAACCACCAATTTGCATTTCCCCCTACCCCAAGGACACCCAGAATTTAATTTTAATCAAGTGTGGTTAGACCTGCAGACATACAAATGACTGGCATGAAGGATGAAATTTACATAGCTAGCAAGAAACTGGTCCAGCCTGCCACATTTGGTCACACAGGGAAGCAGAAAGCCCCAGGGCAAATGGACAGCAGAAAGGGGAGAGAAATTGAACAAGAGCTTTCTGCTTTGTTCTCATGAAAGGGATTCAAAAAGGAAGAGTGGTAAAACCCAGAATTTGCTAATTTGAGTAATATCACACAATGGCTACCTATTTGGTCCTGGGCTTAGGACAGGGAAAGGTGGCTTGGAGTATAGGAGCTGTATCAAGGATGTGCACAGAGCCTGAATTAGTTTGTATATGCAGCCACGATCATCAGAGCATCCCCCACAGGATAAACAGGCCTTAAACCTGTTGGACTAATCTATACAGAGACATTTACAGGGCACTTTGGCAAGAACAAAGAGAAAACAAGTCCCTATCACATGGAGTGCAGAACTTATCTTGCTCTATTTCTGGGATTCTTTGTGACATCCTATCCAGGATCAAGGGGAAAAGCCTTAAGTCAGGAACTCAACAGCAGGATGGCTCAGTTCCTGGTCCATTTCAGATGTTCTTCAAGGGGTCACAAAGCAAAGCCAACACAAATGATCTGATCCTGAACACTGTGTAGTCCCCTAATCAGCATGATCAAGGCAGCAGATCAAAAATGACATTGCCACACACACAAATGTATATTAATTGCTTGGTGACACCTCCTTCAAACATGAGGGCTTCGGTTGGTCAGACCATCTCTTCTAAGAAAATCCTTGCAACACCATAATTTCTTTATCTCTCTCGTGTTTTTCCCAGCATTACAAAATAACGCTGCTTTAATAAGGTGTCTTTCTCAAAAAGTAGGACATTCTTTATCAAATCTTCAGTTCTTTTGTACACACACACAGACACATTTACCTACACAGGCAGTAAGTATGCACATATGTGAATCTACATCCACAATCCACATTTGGAAAACATCTAAGCAAAGCCTCTCTAAGGAAACTGCTCCTATCACCTCCACTAAAGTTCACCCATCTGTGTTGCAAGCAGACACAGCTATATGCTTTTCTATCTCCAGAGATGGCAGCTAACTTGATTTTGAGAAATGTTACAGTGGTACGGAAGTTCCAGACTAATAAACCATGGTATCTCATGGTATCTAAGAGAGACATTGTACCCAATAACTTGCATGACTCTAATAAACATGGAAAAGCCCAACCCTTTAAATTATCATGCAAACTATACCCATCAGCCTTTGCTATGGAGTAGAGTCTCACAGAATATAAAAATATAACTATGGTACTGATATGCTAATAAGCTTTCTAGGCTCTGGGATGGTTTAGTTGTGGATAGACTAATGTTGGCAGCAGATGAATAATCGCTCTGCATGTTCTAAACATAACAGAGCAGCATAGAACTTCATCATTTGTCAGCTTTATTTGTTTAAATGAGAAAAATGCTGACAGCAGTTACTGCTGTAATCCCTTTATTTATCAGATAGAAAACACTAGTTACTTGTACAAGGTTGAATCCTGTAGGGAGACGAAAAGTTAGAGAATTTTCCAACTAATTGAAGGTAGATGTTTCACAAGTCAAGGCAGAGAAATGTACAAGTGAAGAGGGAGGTGTGGGGGGGAGACAGTGAAGAGCAAAGAATTAAAATGATTTATATCTGGCAAATTTTCAATAAAAGAGCTACACAGTCTTAGTGTAAGACCCTAACTTGGTATGTAGTGTATAAAAGACCCCGGAGTAGTATTTAACATTCAGAGCCATGCCAACAACAGCCTGGTGCCTACTAACAGCTGTCCTCCTGCCTTTTATCTAGAGCTCATTATCACACCAGCGCAAAGCCCATCACTAGCATCCTGCCTGGTTATTGTTGCAGCCAGTTCTTGGATGCACCTGGTGATGGGCGCTTGGGGAGGGATTCGACACAGTTCCCACACGCTCACCACCCCCTTAGCTTCCCTTCTCTCAGTTGGAGTTCTCCAGGGTAGGATGCTCAGTTTATTACACAGAATAAGCATACCCAGAAGAAAGCTACAATCCTTCTTTGTCCTTAAGCATGCTTTGCTTTTTATTCCAAACCATATGCAAGTGGCGATTGTCTAGAGAGCTTGGGTGGAGGGCCAATTGCTTTCTTATGGGAAGCTCTGGACCTGTTTTCTTGTTCTGTTTTGGTTTTCTAGCCACAGTCCACACACTCTATGCTTTATTTTCCAGTTGGTGATGTGACATTTCATAATTATAAGGGAACTAACCAAGTGAATCATTATTCAGCTTTCTGTGGAAAAAAAAATTCCAAAGAACCATAGCAATGGGATTTCATGAGTTACAGAGCTTTGCTCAGCTCTTAGAGGGAAGGGAAGAACGCATGTCTTCATTAGAGGCATTAATCTCTGGCATCCATGATCTTTCTCCACTGACCCTCAAAGTCCTTAGAGGTTTCAGACCTTCTGATAGCTAGCTGTTGCTTTGATGTGGCCTCACCTTCTCCTTCTACCTGCTGAGCAGTCAGGAAATTGCCCATTCTTCTGGAAGAATTGCTTTCATCTCTTATATAAGGCAACACTTCCTATTTATTTTTTATAGTTCCCATATTAGACTCTAAAATTGTGCATGGGCAATAGAAAGCTTTCCCAGGTTTTGAATAATCACTTATTATCATTTTTAATTGTTATAATGGTACAATGGCCTTTACTTTTACTTACGCTATTATATTATCTCAAAGCTTTTTAAAATAATTTTAAGCACCATAATATAAGAAATTAATCAAAGACGTTATAAGATTAGTGACAGATAAAGATTTGAAAACCAAAGGTACAGACGTCTTCATCCATGCCTACTTTTGTGACAAGTGCCAAGAGCATCATGACAAGCAGCCCACAGAGATTGCTGTCATCATTGTGCTACCAGGTAAAAGGAGACTATACCTTAAGCTGTCCTACCAATTCACTGACATCATCTATGACAACAGAACTACAGAATATTACAACACAAATGGATTTGTCACCCCTTGGAGAAGAAAAGGCTTCTTGAGGGTCTGGGTACCATTCTCCCTCCATCTTGAAGGTTTCAAGAATACTCATTGTGAAGCTTAGTTTGTATTTCAGGACTCTGCTGCTCACTAAGGACACATGGATTCCCTGTGCGTCTGAAATGACAAATCTCTAGAAGAACTGTAATGGAAACCTAATCCCATATTGTGGGTGAGCTTAGCTGTCTTCAGACCAGCATGCTACTGAAAATAGTAAATTAAATATAGATAATTAAAAGGTGGAACCATATTTCATTTTATTGGCAGATGACTAATTAAGGCTAAATGTCTTTTGCCTCCTGATCCTAGCAACAAGATTAAAATATATTCTCACAAAAAAAGAAAAAAAAAATCCTCATCCTTTGAATGTGTATGTGCACTATGCTTAATGAACGCTCTTTAGTTTCCCCAGGATAATAAGCACTTCATGCATTCTGCAGAAGTACCACAAGTTCAGACTTAAGTACAGAAATGAAGAATACACCCAAGCTCTCCAGTTTCTTCCACACTAGAGATTAGAATTAATCAGCTCAGAGGTGTCTGGCAGAGGCGAGCAAATTAACTTGAGAGTGTTGTCTGATATAGCAAGAAGAAACTTCAGAGACAGAAATGGATATGGGGAGGTCACTTAGAGGACACCGTTGCATACTCGGCTCACTGTTAAGCCGTATTTCATTGGGGCAAACAGGATCATGATTTCCAGTTCTGTCCCGGAGCCAATGATTTTCAATTCCCACAGCCATGGAAACCAGCTCCTTGCAGCCTAAGTTCATAATATATGTTATTTGATAGGTGTGATAGACGTGTTAAATGGATACAACATCAATGAATCATATGCAAGTAATAAAATATTATTTAGTAAAGTCAAATAATCAGTGGATGTATCTTTTACCTTTTTAGAATTATCAAAGTGCGGTCATGAATTTTTGAATCATCAGACACTTAAGTTTTTAAAAAGTTTTAGAACATCAAATTTACATCATTTTAAGGGTAACCCTGACAGAGTATTTGTGGTATACCAAGTGCTGGGCAGGATAAAGCATATGTACTAAGTTCTATAACCTTCAAAGCAATGGTGGTAGATGCATTTATTATTCTGTTTTATATCAGGAAGAACCTGAAAGGAAGCTATGAGCCACACCATCTAGTGGAGGTTTTTGTTAGTGGAGAGCTATATTCCAAACATAATTAAGCATCATCCAACATCCACGTACACCTTTCTGGCCAGAAGCACATTGTCACTGTTGTGTATCACTTAATCTGAGATCTTTATGATTCAAACTTCAAATGAAAAGTCATACAACTTAGTGTTACATGACCACAGCAGGCTGAAAAATTACCCAAAGGGATCATTGCTCAAGAATTTAGGATCTGCAGGAAGGCAGAGACAGGAGGATTACAAGGTCCACGCCATCATGGACTATGAAGTGAGCTCCAGGCCAGCCAGGCTACATAGTGAGACCTTGACCTAAGAAGTGTTTGCCCAATGCCAGGAAGAATCTGCTTCTAGCACTGTTAAAGTTAGATTGAAGAAAAATGGTGTCCAAACTTTCATTGTTGATGTTGTAGGAAAGGTTAAATTAGACACTAGAGACAAGTCTTTAAGCGTCTGCTACATGTTATGGAGGGAATTCATAATAATTGTCTACAAACCCTTTTAAGAATCTGTCAGTATTCTCTAAGAACCGGCAATGAACAAGACGAACTACAGAGCTGTGAGGAAGGGCGTTTCTATAAAAGTGAACTCTAAATGCACACAGACATCAGCTGAAGACTCCGGAGATTGATCACTTCTGCGCACTGTGGGCTAAAATGTATGTTTCCCTAAGGTGCCTTGGCGATCTGTGAATCATCGAAGGCAACTGCACATTGATGGGTTTCCTGGAAGATACTATATTCAAATCCTCATCACCAGTGCACTGAAGTTCTGAGATACAAACTCAAAGATTTAAGACACTTTTATTTCTACTCTTCTGCCTTTTCTGCAACACAATCCATTAACCTTTTATCCCAAGAGAAAGGCTCCAGTTGTGTAAAACGAATAACATAGAGTGGAAGGCATGACATGATATTCTTCAAAAAGGAAAACAAAAGTTTGCCAAGATTAGACTTTTCCCAGATATACTGGAATACATAGCAAACCACCAGTTTAAGTTTGATTACTACTGGGCCAAATATATTAAGAATGACAGATTATTGTTTTTTGTTTTTTTGTTTTTGTTTTTGTTTTGTTTTGTTTTTTAAAGCAAACTCTAGGTTTTACTGAGCACTAATGAAGTAGCTTAGCCTATTGATGACAGAAGTTTTCCACAAGCAACATCACCTTGGTTGTAAAAATGTTTGGTGTTTAATGTCTTTGGTGTGTGTGGTGGTGTAAGGCTCGTGTACCATGCTTTAATTCCTGTTTTATTGAATGTACCCCCCCATTTCACAGGGGTGTGATTCCTGGGCTGGGATTACTCCACCATTCGAAGCTTCCAGATGTTAACAGAAGCAAAACACAAGGCAGAAGAGCCCCATATTTCCAAACGAAATGGGGCAGAACAAATGAGCGGATCCCTTGGCTCACGCAGAGAACCGAGCGTGTACATTACTAAGAGGTATAGCCACGTCGGTGAAAACACCGTAACTCATGTCAAATAAATTGTACTTTTTGCAGGAAAGAACTCTAGCTCAGGGTTTTCCAAGCTAAATTGCATGAAAACACACAATCCTTTTTCTTCTTATTTGAACGGTTAGATGACGGGTCCAAATTACCAGAAAGACCAAAGGCAGTTTGCCGCTTTTAACAACTGAAAGGACTCATTGCTTCCAATTCAGGAACACAAAAGATTCGATGTCTACTTTCAGCACGATCAGGTCCTATGTGCTCCCATCATACCCTTGAAGAAATAAGACCAATGTGTCAAAACTAAAGTGTATCAATTATAATAGTTCAGAAATGGACACCATGTCCAAAGACAGGCCAAGAGTGACTTCAGACAGAGCTCTCTGATAATATGGACAGCTCCCCCTAAACTTCTGGTCAAATGGTGTCTCCTGTCTGTCCTTGGCTTCTCAGTGCTATTCAGTCTTGCTGGATGGTAAGGGATTACTTTACAGATCTCATCAAAAGCCATTAAGTCTTTAACAATAGTCAGGCTACATCATCTAGCTTCTTGTGGAGAACCTTGGGGGAGATAATGCATCTTCTACTTTTCAATATCTCTGGCTATTTTTTTCTGCATACTTGCACTCATGTATTGATTTGGGATAAATATCTACACTCACCTTGCTGCTGTTTGTGCCATTATACTTTTACTAAAGAACTGGGGAAACAATCCCAGGGTGTGGCAAATGACATTTTCCACTAGCAACATGGGAAAAATATTTAAAGAGAAATAGTTCTTTCCTATTGGTTCTACCAAGATGACTTTATATAAAAAGGTTTTGCTTATTACATTATTTCAAAGAAGTAAGACTTAAATTCCTTTCTAAAGTCATTTAAAAGTCCTAGCGTGCGAGCGCGCGTGCGCGCGCGCACACACACACACATTTTCTTGATTTATATCATTTATGAATTTTTGGTCTGTGGTACCTTTGAACTATATGACTTTTATTGGCCTTAAAAAAGAACTGGAGGGCAGATTTTTATTTGGAAGACAATGTAATCAACAATGGTCTCCACAAGACACAGAGTTGCCTTGCAATGCTAGTAGAATTAAAAAGGGGAAATAATAACAAAACAAAATGTTGTGAAACTGCAGGAGGGTGAACTATTCAATTGGCCTTTGCTATTTACCAAAAGATGGTTAAATGAGGATAGATACAAGATGTCTAAACAGTGTTAGAAAAATAGCTATTTGATAGCATTCCTCCTTACATTTGGAGCCATTTATACAATGTAGGGTACAGACACCAAAAAAAATGTGGCAAATAGCCCATTGGGCTGCTGGAATTTGAGGCCTCATTGGATATAACAATGTGTTATAGTGTACTGCCATTAGTAGACTACCACTAACTTGATGGGTGTACCTCTGTTTTATGGGTCCACATCTTAGAGTCCTCCTGTAAAATGCTCATTCTATAAAAGTTGTATGTTATCTCTGTCTCAACCATTCACAACAAATTCACCTAATAAGGCATCATCCATTCAATGTTTGGGAATAGGAAATAGAAAATCGAGTCTGTTTTCTCCTTTGTCTTTGATTAAAGCAAATCTTTGTTTTAAGGAAACCATACTCATAACCCTGCAAACTTTGCCTAACAATATAAGAAATTCTACATAGAATAAGAAATGGCCCTCAAAGAAATCATATATATGGTCAGGAATAAAAACTCCTGATGGAGGATACATGGAGTTTTATGCTTGGGTATAAAACCTAAGCAGATTCACAACGGAAAATGATGATTCACGTATAGAATTCAGAGAGAATTTGTTGTTATTTTGTGTTGAAGGAGACTATATGAAGATATAGGGGAAATGGCTCAGAGTGTTGAAGAACATGCCTGAAATGACCATAGTATTTACATTAGAAGTAACTATGTCACAAACTACCTATACTCTTTGGACCCAGACATTTAAACATAAAGCTATTAGATGACCTCACAGATGCCTTCCTTTTCCTCAAAGATATCCCAGGAGTCCACCAAGTACGCTATGGTCTTGAGAAGTATACAAGGCAAGCAGTGTTCTCCTCCTCTTAACAAATATCCCCCAAAATAGAAATATGTATCCTTTGCATATCTCTGGATGTGGTAATCCTCTACCAGTCATTTGAAATCCTCTTATCCCAAGTGAACTAAGTTAACTGAATAAGTCTCCTTTCTTCCTTACCTTGCTCCTTCCATGCTTCTCTTTGTCTCTGTCTCTCTCTGTCTCTCTCTGTCTCTGTCTCTCTCTGTCTCTCTCTCTCTCTCTCTCCCTCCCTTCCTCTCTCTGCTCTCTCCAGGCATTGACAGAATATTACTGAAGATCATTTTAAACAAATTCCTTCTCTCCTACTTTGGAACTCTGCATATCCCAGGCAATTCTCAGTCAGATAGTGCTCTCCCTCTGACTTCTGATGACAATCTCTCAGAGGCTTCTCCTCTTCACACTAGACTTTTCCCTTGAGAACTTCTCCATCTCTATACTTTCATTCTTCACTGAAAATCTCCAGATGCACTCATGTGTCCCTGACCTCTGTCAACTCTCTGACCTCTATCTTTCTACTGGAACACATAAGCACTTCAAATTGTGCGTGTCCCAACAACCACCTCTGGATTCTTCTCCCTGATAAAATAATTTGGATTAATTGTACTGCCTTCCTGGTAAAAAGTTGATATTCATCTCCACCCATTTATTCATCCATTCATCTTTGAAGTCCTTTGTTATGAAGTATTTCTGAATTCATATCTACTAAAGTGCTTGTTATAATGGCTATCCAGTTTCTACTCAACTATCTGCCTTCCCTTTCTTTATCTGAGTTATCCAAGACTACAAATTTCCACATTTTTGTTTCTCCTTGTCATTCCATACCTTTTTTGTAGATTTTTTTCTGGGAAGCATACTCAACATCATCACCGCCAACAATAGATCTATCCAAACACAGATCTCTTCCCATTGTCTTGTGTCACTGCCTTCGACAAAGCTGACTGCTTTCTCCCTAAGCTGTTATTCTTCAAGATCAGTGGCCCTCAACCTTCCTAATGCTGTGACCCTTTAATACAGTGCCTCAGGTTGTGGTGGCCACAACGGCAAAATTATTCTTTGCTATTTCAGAACTACGATTTTACTACTGTCATATATTGCATTGTAAATATTTGATGTGCAGGATATCTGATATCTGACTCCTATGAAAGGGTTTGCCACTCACAGGTTGAAGAACACTGTCCTAGAGCAGCACTGTATTAATAAACTATACTTCCCACTGGGTACACATTAGGCTTTGTCCATTGGCTAATGATAGTGACACACCATCAAGATGGTCCACACATTTACGGAGTATATGTGTCAATACTGCCTATTTGGATCAGTAATGTCCCTTTCATAAAATTCCCACTGGGAAATGGCATTTTCTATGAATGTACAATACCACATACCTCTCTGAAAACATTCAAACTTCATTTATACGGTACTTGTTAGAATATTTGTCTTGTTCTTGCCATATGTTTACAGAACATCCATCTGAGCTACCACTTTCCTATCATTAAATATTCTGAAAGGTCTAAAATGTACTGATACCATTATTATATTTAACACAGTGAGCTCCTCAGAAACTTTCTAACTATACGGAGGCCTCCTGACTTATTTAAAATGTAATATCTAGTTAACTGACCACCCATATAAAAGAATAATCAAGGGTCAGGTAAAACTGAATCCTGCCAGAGGAGCTGAAGTATAAAAGCATGTATGATTTCTGTTATGCGGTGAAATATAAAACCCTTTACTTATTAAAAAGTATGCTTAATTTCTTATTCATCATTTATTTTTTATTATTGAAAATAAATTCTTCTCTCATACACTACATCTCAACCACAGCTTCCCTCCCTCAGATCCTTCCAGCTCCCTCTCCAAACCTCCTCTCTTCCTCAGATCCACTTCCCTTCCATTTCCATTTAGAAAAGAGCAGACATCCAAGAGACAACAACCAAACATGACAAAACAATACGAAAGCCCTCATATTGAGTCTGAGGAAGCAAGGAAGTAGAACAAAAAGAATCCGGAAAGCAGGTAAAAGCAATCTTTGAGAGTGCTCTGGAGAGACAGTTCTGAGGTTGAGATCACTTGCTCTTACAGAGGACCCTGGTTTGGTTCTCAGACCTCACATGGTTGTTCACAATCATGCTTAACTCTAGTTTCAAAGGACCTGTTGTCCTCTTCTAACCGACTAGGGTAACAAGTATGCATATGGTATACATACATACCTGAAAGCCAAATATTAAAATAAAATATGTAAATCTGAACTTTTAAAAATATTTGAAGGCTTTCATCAAAAAATATCATGCTGAGACTTAGTATAAGCGTCTCATGTACATTTCCCATCTCTTGGAGCCTCCAATTACTCATCTAGATGTTGGTAGATGTCAATAATTTTATCTACCACAGTAAATGACTGTAAATACCAAAACGACACCTGCCTAGTATAAGGCCTTCATAGTTTTCTCACTCAGTAGACCTTAGCTGAGTGTGATCGTATTTTTATAATTTATCAGAAAAGTTAGCCACTAATAGAGCAGATCCCGACCCTAAACTCCACCCGTATTGAAAACCCTTTAGTATAATGGTGTTCTAGTTCTGGTTGTATCACTATTAAATGATCAACACAACTTCAGAGAGAAGCCCAGAAACCACCAGCTGTGGCGAATAAAGACATAAGAGTAACATCCAGGAGGAAAAGATAAAAGTGACTGAAATTATGCTGCTTCAAATGGTTTTGATGAAAGATTTAATATTTGTCTCAAAATTATTTAGAATTCGTAAAAAACGAAAACAGCAACTGTCTGGTTTAATTTCCAATGGGAATATTAACTTCATACAACGTGGAGTGTTTGAAGTTATACAGGGCTTGAAAAATGGCTCTGAACTACACTAGAGTAAACAACAAAGGAAGCTGTCAGGTCACTGAAGGAAGAGATCATTTGTCTTACATGTCTAAAATGAGGTAATGTTAACTGCATTCACAAAGGGGGAAGTATGTGCTTATGTTCCCTCCCCCTGACTTAAGTAGCAAGGGGAGAGTCTGGGGAGAGGCCTCAGTTTCTTCAGCTTACTTCACCTCTTACCTGAACTCTCATCCAGGCTTTCCTCAGAGACATGCTCATTCTGATGGACCCACTCCCCATTGCATTTGAAGAAGATCTGCATGGCTGGCCTTGCTTTGCACCTGAGTGCAATAGGGTTGCTCTTGATGATGTATGCATCTTCAGGCTCCTCTATGAAATGAGGCAGCGTTCCAGGGGCAGATGGGATGGAGTCAGGAAGAACTTCACCACTGTCGGCTCCTGGAAAATTGAAGAGGATATCAGTACCCAGCCTTCAGCAAAGGCTCACGAAGCAAATCACAATGAGAATTCCACACCAGCCCTATCCCCAATATTCTGAGTTGAAACACTGTCAATATGTACAGATCTGCCTAAGGGGATAACTTCTAAAGGATAGCCTAGCAAAGACAGAACCTCCAGAGGGATCTGCCTTCACATTGTTGCACAACTGAGAACATGAATGTGAGAACTCTCAAGTTCAATTAGGATTTGAGCATCTGGCGAAGGAACTGAGATAAGCAACTATGCAGCCAAATCTCTAATTTAGTCTGAGCAGTGGTTACCTCATATTCAATGAGGACTTTAAGCTGCCTCAAACCTTGGGGAAAAGGTCGAGAATATATGTGGTTCTCCAGCATATGTGAGTGAGTGTGGAGGTGGCAAAATGATAGAGAATATACATAGTTTCCTGGTAGGTGTGGACGGGGATGGACGCTATTAATTTCTCAAAGTTCCAATACCTGTTTTCTTTACCTATGAAACTGATGATTTGCAGAGTACTTTTTGGTAACTTGCTAACTTACTTCTTTTAAAACAATGGGAGGAATTTCATTCTCTGTCTGAAGTTACTTCTCCATCATGGGACTATGTATTATACCGCCAAGGCTGACAGGTGAGACAAATTAGCAAAATAACCCATGTGCAGTTACAATGTATCTATTCAGAGATCAAGTGGGTACGGCTCTTCATGAATTTTAGAGAGGACTCCTGAAGTTCTAGGAAAAGGAAAAGCCACAGTAGAGACTACCTTTATATCTCATTGATACATTTTGTGTGGACTTGAGTCCTAGGCAAGCACCACAAGATGAAGTACTACCAAGCAGGAGATGGTACGAAGAGATGACCTGACTTTCAAAGGGCGGTCCAGCAGAAGAACAAAGAAGGTAACAGTTTCAATACCAAAGGCAAATCTCCCTGGAATATGCTGGAGGCCAAAGGGATCTTTAAAACTGACCTGAGGACTAGGAAGAATATTCCTCCTGAGATCCAACCCCTAGGAGAGCACATAGTGCTGGATGAGCCAATAACAGTCTAGCCTGGCCTTCCCATGTCATCTTGAACAAAGCTCCATATAATTATTCATATTTAACTCAAAACCAAACCTTTAAGCATTGTGAGAAGCAAGCATAACCAATGCCTTGTTTTAAAAACCTTTAGAAATTCCCATACACACACACACACACACACACACACACACATTGAAAAGCTACAAGAGGCCGGTACTTCCGGATTTTTTTATGTAAGGATGCAAACAGACTACTGTGAGCTATTAAAATGACTACTGTGTGCTATGAAAATGACTTCTCACCATGGGAACACATAAGCAAGGTTTGCAACCGAGATAAATTAAACATAGCAATAGCCTGATTCTCCTAAACAGGACTGTATTCTGCTAAATATCTCAACCTAAGGTGTATATGAGGGCAGCCTTAAACAAAGACTTTAAGATACTATAAGCTTTGCAATGCATTTGAAAAGGAGAAACTAATTCTATGTAAGTTATTAGAGATTTAAAAAAAAATTTAAAAAGTACTCAAAAAAGGCATAAACATTTTATTTCATGAAATTACAATAAAAGCCCTGATTGTATCTATCAGAAATACCACAAGTGGAGAGAGCCTTTCCCGAATAAAATATCTTTGTGTGTCTGTGTGTGTGTGTGTGTGTGTGTGTGATGTATTAAATTATATTTACAATGTCTTCATAAAATAGATCATATATTAATTTACTTTATTACCAACTACTCATGCCAATTTCAATTTTCAATAAATACCAAGTCCCCGCAGGCTTTTGTAAATCCATACATTAGAGGAAATGACAAGGATATTAAAAGACTTTTATGGACATCAAATGCTCACACTCCCACAAGGGGCTTGCGCTGTGTTCAAAGTAATTCATTGCTCATGAAAGGGTAATTGATAAGAATATATAGCTGTCCTCGGCTAAGATAGGAACATGAATGAATAGGCACAGAGATACATTTTTACTGATGCATTTTTGGCCTGGTAACAATGTATGAATATTTGAAGGAACTACAATGGGTATAGCTGAATGTGTTACAAACTCTAAGCAAATATTGAGAACACATTTGTAAAATGTCAAAAACAAAGGCAGGGGATTATACAATAAATCAAGTTTTAAATATCCAACACACAAAACAGAGAGATCTAAAAAATATTAGTTTTCCCTCCTTCCATTTTAATAGATGCCCTTTAGATAAAGAAACCAGTTGAGCCTGTATTAGAGATAGGAGCAGGGGAGTACACGAAGAAGCCTGAGGGTAAATGTTCTGCCTATGCACAGATGAGCTTTCAGAATCAGTAGATCTTAATGTTTAGAGGAGAGAGAAAAGGTGGAATGTAATATTTAATCTCAGCTATTATTGAAGCAATGTTCAATCCATGCCCTGCATAGAAAAAGAAAACACAAAGCTAGGATCCTTAAGTACACAAAACAAAATAATTGATTTATAAGAGTAACAGATGGTGAGAGAAAGCAAGTATAGATAAGTATATTTTTAACATTTATCTGCATTCTTCAACAAATAAATGAAGCAAACAACAGTGGAGTATGAGTTACTCCCCTCTTCCCCTTGCTTTGTATAGAGAGGAGCTGGGAGTGTTGTTTGGCCTCACCTGGCTTTGAATGACCCCCATTCCTCTCTATTTCTTCATTACTTTATTTGAGCAGGTTCTCTTTCTAAGACAAGAAGACCCTGCCATGTTAATTTCTTCCAGCAGATGTCTTAGTTTGTCTGCCTTCTCAAACCCAGAAGACCCAGTATCTTTCTTGTTACTTCCACTGATAACCATCCTGATCGGGCCTACAGGGAAACCTGGAGCAGAATTCCTCAGGAATTATCCGGGGATTCTTTCAGGGGAAGAAAGGAAAGGAAGGGGCAAGAGAGATAGCTCAGTTGATAAAATACTTGCTATGCAAGCATCAGGATCTGAGTTCAGTGCCCAGAACCCACCTAAAAGCAACACACATTTGTAATTTGCTTGGGATGCAGCAGCAGGCAGCTCTCTGGCTAGCTGGCCAATGAGCTCCAGAGTCTTTTGAGAAACCCTGTCTCAAGAAACAAGGTAGATGACTGCTTAGGAATAATACATGGTTGATTAATGGCCTCTATATGCATGCACAAAAACAACGTACTCATTTGTGTATATCTGTCTGTCTGCCTATCTATCTATCTATCTATCTATCTATATCTATCTATCTATCTATCTATCTATCATCTATCTACATGCTTTCACACTTGTGTGCACACACTTACACATGAGCACACACAAAATAAGGAAGGAAAGGAATGATGAGGAACATGAAAGGAAACGAGAATTATTTTAGGGTCTTAGAAGTTTATTGATTTTGTTCTGTGGGAGGGCGGGATAGGTCATTTCCTCTAGGAAGTAGTTCTGTGGAAACTGAATTAATGTATTTGTGCTTCAAAGCAAATCAACTCTCAATCTTGGTGGCATGTCTTTTATCATTGCGTTTGTGTGTGTGTGTGTGTGTGTGTGTGTGTGTGTGTGTGTGTGAGGAGAGAGAGAGAGAGAGAGAGAGAGAGAGAGAGAGAGAGAGAGAGAGAGAGATTTTTAAGATCTCATGTGACAAATCCTGCTTTGCCCAACATCCCAATTATGATAAATGGGGGAAGTCACGCTTCTCTGTTGACACTCTTGAATACTTGCATGGTAAATACACTAGCCTAACTAAAGAACCATAAACAGAAACTTCTTGGAAACATTTATTTCCCTGAAGAAAGCTTTGGTTCCTACCAGCCCTTGCCCCTTTCCTTCTTGTGGGAAAGGCCCCAAGGAAAATCAAAAGATAAAATACAGAGGTCTAAATCGACATGGTTGACAGCTCCTCCAAAACCCACCCAGAAACAGAAGGTAGTGCTTTAAATGGCCCCAGTTGCATATGTAGCAGAGGATAGCCATCTCTGGCATCGTTCGAAGGACAGGCCCATGGTCCTCTGAAGGCTCCATGCCCCAATGTAGAGGAATGCTAGGCCAGCAAGGCAGGAGTGAGTGGGAGGGTGGGGAGCACCCTCATAGAAACTGTGGGAGGAGGGATGAGATAGAGGGTTTGTGGAGGAGAAACCTGGAAGGAGGATAACATTTGGCACATCCTCATAGAAGCAGGAGGAGGGGGGATAGGATAGGGGGTTCCTGGGCAGAGAGGAAATGGGGTAAGGGAATGACATCTGAAATGTAAATAAAATATCCAATAAAATGAAAAAAGACAAAAAAAGAAATGTAAATAAATAAAATAACCAATAAAAAATAAAGTTAAATTAAATTTTAAAAAGCTACTAAATAATGTTGGTTTTTTTTGTTTTTTTTGTTTTTTTTGTTTTTTTTCTGTTTCTGATAAGCTAAGAAACTTGGAAACTATGGGAATAGAAAGTAAAACTGTGACCTGCCATTTACTGTGTGCTTATAGGTGATGGTGTGAACCTCTTCGGGGATTTAATCATTCAGTCTTCATGACAGATCTCCCAGTGAGATAGGATTATTCTAATTTGCATTTGCCAGAATACTTGGCACGAATCTGAGATCATTCAGCGCGAACACTGTGGACTCAGAATTTGAAGGTAGGAATCAAGCTCCAACCACAATCCCATTTCAGTTAGGTCTCCTCTTGTCACTTATTGTGGGCCAGGCTTAGGGGGACTGTATGCAATTCCTATAATCTGGAAAACAGGATAAACAAACATACATTCTCTGTGTGTCTCTCAGCACTGCCATCAACGATGACACCTGACCCTAACCCTGTCAGTTGATCTCGGGGTGAAAGTCAGTGAGTACAGTTGAGAGAAGATCATAAGAAAATAAAAGAATTCAAAATAATAGCAACTAATCACCAGAATATAATCAATTTATGGGCCATTCTCACTAACTTTAGAGATAATGAAGTCAGGGGCTGGGGTGCAGTGAAATGGTTGAGCACAAGCCCATCACAGGAAAGGTCCTGAGCTCCATCCCTACCATCACACACATTTGCACACACATTTACACACACACACAACCCACAGTATAGTATAAGAATAATATAAGGAAAGGGTTTCCAATGTATCCTTTAGAAACACTTATTCCTTATAAGCAGGAAAACTTGAGTCAAGTTCCAGTGAAGACATAAGGAGTATTTTTTTTTTAAGTCACTGAACATCAGAAAGGGATGGGAGGAAGCCATTGTCATTCTTTTAGTTGTAACCAAGTGAAACTGCTATTTGACCCTTTCATGTGTTGTATCATTCATAATATTTGAAATATCATTACTTAGTAGTGCTGGCCTAGAATACATGAAGCATAAAACCTGGGTGTGCTTCCTGGTACTCTGTAGACTGACTTTGTTAGCATACATCTGTAACCCCAGGCCAGCAGAGGGAGAGTATGGAAGATCTGAAGTTTAAATTCATCCTTAGCAAAATAATGAGTTTGTGGCCAGCCTGAGCTACATGAAAATCTATCGTAAAATATAAAATGAAGTAACAGAATTGGACCCACATCTGGCCACAGATGACAAAAACTAGGACCAATGAAACCCTTGAACCACTATTCATACATTATAAGTCAAACAGCTCTGTGAAGTTAGAGAAATTCTAAACTGTTGTGATTACTTTTCCTGGAAAGGGTGTTACATTTAAATATATTTCACATTTTCCTCTTCTATCCCCACAGAATGCTTGTTGTTACACCATATGGGCATAAAGTTCAAAGTTCAACTAGGAACTATACCATCAAATGCACTTTAGGATGCAATCAGCTGATCATGTCTGGGTAACTCTGACTTTTCAAAGTCATCTGGCTGTATTTTCTCATCCTCAAAACTGGATGACTCAACCATGTTCTTTGGTGTCAAAATAAGATCATATATGTAAGAAATACTATAAATGATTACATGTGACATAAATACTATATGTTTTTTCTACCTCTTTAAAAAATATAAAATGTTTCTTTTTTACACACAGGTGCTTTATCAGCACATGTGTTTATACATCACATGTGTCTCTGGTGCTGACGAGACCAGATAAAGGCATACTATCCCCTTTACAGATGGTTGTGCGTCACCATGTGGTTTCAGGGAACCAAATTCAGACCCTCCAAAAGAGCAGCCAGTGTACTCAACAGCTAAGTCATCTCTCCAGCCCCATTTGCACCACTTCCATCATAAATATCAATACAAAAGGAAAGAGAATTAAAATCATAATCCCTTTGTCTTCAATTCTGAAATGCATGCTGATGGTTATGTTTAATTTTGCAAATAGTATTTCAGTTTTCATCGTAAACAGCGTTCCATTGTTTCATCTCAGAGTCCACATATGATTATGGCTTAGACATTTTCTACCCTTAGCTGCTTATACATATAAATACATCAGTGAAATTATTTTAAGTCAAGAATTCTGAAAATCATTCAAGAAATATACAATATTGCAACACACCAGGCTCTCATGAGGCTGCAAATTCTTGTTAAGCACAATGGGTTTCCTGCTGGTCAGATCCCAAAACTATTAGCTTCCCTAGACAAAAATTAATTTTTTTATAAGGCCAAGGACCCATCTTTCTGAAACATTCTCATGAAGTAAATATCTTAAAATGAATGGTAAATTCTGCTCGTGATCTGCAAGCATATTGTAGTTTGGCAATATGCAAACCAGACCAGAGAGCCACACTAAGGAAACCAGGTTACATAATCCAAAGACAACAGAGCTGGGGTTTCTCTTTTATTTATGCAACTGTGACTTGTTTCCATATGGCTAATCATACAGTGAGGAAGTATACTCACGACTTCTCTTAGACCCCAATCCAAGATTCCGTTTTCTAAAAGATCAATTTGTTTTTATTTCATGTGTATGAGTGTTTTGGATGCATGCACATTATATCAGACACCATGCATGTGTCTGATGCTTGTAAATGTCAGAAGAGGGCAATATATCCTTTGGAACTCGAATAACAGAGAGTTCTGAACTACCCCAAATATTCTTTTGTTCAATTTTTTTTATTTAAATCAAATCATAATTTTTACTTATTCACACAGGGGTTATAAACACAAAAGGGCATGATGTGGGAAAGGGGATGACACCAGAGCACAGGTGTTCATGGGGAGTACAGATCTCTTTCAGAACAGGGTATTGGCTAGGTGAAGGTTCAGGGGACAGGTCACTATGACTCTGCCTATGATTCACTTGTCCTTATCTAAGTTGGTACTGTCCGCTGAGGCTACCTATTTAGAAGGTCTATGACTACTCAGGCTGGTAAATTTCCACAAAAGTTGCCTGTTTACAATAGCTTATAGCCATTTGTTTCAGTGTTTTTCTAGAGAGACCCAAGACTTTGTGTTAGCATGTATGTATGTCAGGCCTATTGCTGATTTTAGGCCTATGGTTAATATTCTGAAGAGCAGCAGGTGCTCTTTCTATTGATCTGTCTCTCCAGCCACAGATTGTTGTTTTTAACTTTTAGGTTTTATTTCACACACCACTCTGCCCTCTTCCCAAGCACTAAGAAAATGGAAATGATGGGAGGGAGAATATCTATGTGGCTTCTCCATTGCCTTGCAGCTAATCTCATACACTCTGAGCCCAACATACTGTCACATTGAACAGGTCTTCTGTGCAGAGTGCAAGGAGGTTACCTACCAAGGCTTATCTTATGGTCAAAGAAAATGTTAAGTTTTGTTAGCTCCTAAAATAAATATATTCAACTTTTAATAGAGGTTATAAAGGTATATTGACAATTCCATAATTGGCAAAATATCCCTTAATTTATTCAACAATATATTTCTTTACCAGATATCTATTAGCATGCCTATCAAGATCAAACAGTGGGTTAGGTTCTGAGGATGCTAATCAAGATGTAGTAACTTTCTACAATGACCTCATAGAGACGGTAGTAGGAGAGGGATAGCAGAACAAGAATGCTAGCATTATTCGAGCGTTTGTACATTCCATGAATTGAGGATGACAGGGAAGCTGCTTGCTCCTAGAACCCAGCCTGCTGCACCAGAATCTCCCCACAAGACTGCCCAGCATCAGAGCCTGCACTCTCTAGGGATGTGATGTGTGAGGATGCATGTGTGCACAACCACAGCCTGCTGTAGTTTGCTTTGTGCCATTTGTTACCTTATCTGGTTATGAACAGTAGGTTCCCTTTATTTTTTTCTCACTTAATCTTCTAATCTATACCTTCAAAATAGGATGGGGAATGTCCAGGTCATTTGTTAGCACCTAGTACTGAACAAAAAGGAAACAAACAACAAATCTAGTCACTAGTCCTATAGAGTTTCTCCCACAAATCTGTTAGACCCTCTAATACTCAAAGGCAGGGAGCTATGTTCACTCCTATTCAGTAACTATTGAAAATGTTGGTATGAGAAGAGCTTTTTGGATTTTATAGATTAACTTCTTCCTTGACAAATAAAGTGTGTGTGTGTGTGTGTGTGTGTGTGTGTGTGTGTGTGTGTGTGTGTTTGCACGCCTTAATGACATTTTTTAAAAAGCGTCATATCAACTGGTTTGTAAGAATCATCCTTTTAGATAAGTAAACAGAAGAAAGCTAAGAGAATATACTGACTGGTTACTATTCTCTCCAGCAACCAATAACGTCTCTGCATCTCTGTGGGCAGCTGACTAGGATTCAACTTCATCTGAAAATCTCCTGGGACATGGGAAAGGTTTTGCTTTTAAAGTGTTACTGTGTTGCATTTATAACTGCCAGTTTTTAATGGAGAAGCCATTCATATTTATAGAAAATTGTTGTTTTAATGTAACATTGAATGACAGAAAACCAAACAATCAAATATATATCTATGTGTGTGTATGCGTACACACCCCCACACACACATTGTTCTTAGAAAATTACATTTCAAGGAGAGCTGTGCATTTTATGTGTAATGCATTAATAAAGCATGGACTTTCAATCTTATAATGACAAAAAGAAAAAAAGGGGAGAGAAAGCTAAAGCATGAGGGACAAATACTAAATTCTTATTGAAATAAATCTGCTTCTATCAGAGGTCAGGTGACTCAGATTATGACCACTGAGTCTCAGAGTTTGAAAACCAAATCCATGATGAACTGGCTACAGCATGCTTCAATAGAATGTGTTGTGTGCCACATTGACACACACAAAATAAAGTAGCAGTTGTCCTTAGATAAAACCTGGGACACCTGTTTTATTATCGAAGCCATCTAAGCCCCAGGGTTGAGGTTGCTCCTCAAAGACTTCTACCATGCGAAGCCATTGCAACTATCTCTACAAATATCTCACATACATGGTGCAAAGTATAAATATAACAGATATTGAGAAGTTTTGCCCAGAAAAATAATAACCTAAAACATTCTAGTAAAATCAAGTACAACTGAAAGTGTAGTAGTTAATATTTGGTTATATTGTTTGTACTAAACATGATGACCCACTATAAGACACTAAATTACACAAGAGTAGTTTTCAGCACTTATGTAGCTACTTCCTGAAGATGGTTATCCTTGTTCATTTTGCTCCTCTCTTTATTCCTAACTCTTCTGATTCTCTCTTCCAAGCATCTTTCAGACTTAGCATCTGCTCTTCACGCATGTTTCCTCTCCGTTCACCCTGATCACCACCATCACTGCCTTCAACTACACTATTTTGTAGTAACTGTCTCCTGTCTTCTTTTCTCTTGCCTTTCTGTTGATCCTCCCATAAACTGCACAGCAACATGAATTGTGCAAAGGTGTAATTCAAAATACACTTTCCTTCCTTTAAAAACATTTTAGTTAACATTCTTATTTTCCTGACACAACTCATCAAGCCTTTTAGTATTGGCTTCTTACCAATATCTCTTGCAATATGCCCAGAGAGTCTCAAGTTCACACTGAGTCAATCTATACTAAATGAAAATTATAGAAACTGTCTTGATTCTTCGAAGGATTTAAGCATACATAAGATCTACTCTCTCTCATTCTCTATCTATCTATCTATCTATCTATCTATCTATCTATCTATCTTCTTCTGTCCAGAATATTAATTTGCCTATGTTGGCTTAATTCTCATTCACATAGTACATGTTCAGCTTAGCTGATGCATTCTTATGTGAATCTTTACCTGAACTTCAGAAATTCTGCATTGGCTACATCACTCTTATCATCTCCTCTCCTACACTTCATACTCCTCTTTAATTATTCATGCACGTCACTGCCTCTTCCTCCAGTCTCGACAACAGGTTCCATGAAAGAAAAGCATGGGAGGATCACTTTCATTATATCTTCAGTTTCATTTTTATCTTCACTGGGCAAACAACTCTGAGACTCCACACATGTTTACTGAATAAATGTTAAAAATTATAAATATGCAAATAAATGAAAACACGAGGAAAACTTGGAACAATCATTATTACAGAATAAGGTAGTAAGGACAAAGTAGACACTGCTCACTTTATTTCCAAGAAGAGTGTAAAGTCTCAAAGACCACAACCTAATAACAATCCCAGTTTTCATTTCCATTCAATTCCAATTTCCATTCTCACTAGCTTTAATCATGATCTTTTTGGAATGTATATTAATTCATATGTAAACCACCAATAATCATTTAATGAACATTTTGACTACATCCTACATTAAAGAGTAAAGCACCAGCAATTATTATTTACTTCATTCTGGATGTTGGAACATTCTGATTATTATTAAATATTATATTTTATATTGTTAAATACACTATATCCATATTACCTAAAAACAAGTGAAAACCTGACTTGGCACTTGACAGCAGGAATACCTTCTATATTTTCTCCTGGCCATGAATGCATTTGTTACTGTTATTTAAAAATAAAAAAGGTAATCTATGTTATCACATTATCAAGAATTCAGGTACTTTGTAACTGAATTTTGAACAGATTGCTAGTTCTAAGCAAAAAGAATGTTCTATACAAGGAGCACTATACATCTTTAAAAAAAAAAAAGAAATCAACGTGTTTTTTTGTTTTTTTTGTTTTTTTTTTTTTATGGACATCTATATTTTTGTTTTAAAGGAGCTGTGTCTGTGTCTGTCTAGCATTTCTTAATGAGATGTCCCTATTTGGCACAGCAAAGTCACTTCTTAGAAGTCACCTAAGATGTGTCTATGACAATGGAGGTCTGATGCTCGTAAGAAATCCTTTAAATCCTTGGTTACTTTTCTGAAAACACAGACATATTTGAGTCCTCTGGGATGTGCTCTTCAGTAAAAATTGACAATACTGCATGGCACTAGTGTCCCACAATAAAAGTTATGTCCTGCTTTGACAGTTATATGATAGTAACAGAGAACTTGTACAACAGAAGTATGCCAACTGGTACTGGAAGAAAAGAATACTGTTTATTTTCTGGCATCTTTTATCAAGATGCAGCTGTGTTACACAGGGAATGTGGGCTTTGGGGCTAAGAGTTATTATCAAATCAAGTCTCTTACTAGCTGAGTGACTGTGTATAATGCCCCAAATTAACCTGTAAGCCCCACCTGGTCAGGGATCAGGTAACTTCCTGGAATGTTGGGAATTGTAGTTTTTGGAAAATAACAAAGCTTCATGGGAAAGTAAGAAGGCCTGTAGGTCTGTCCTTACAAACCTCTGCAACATGTGACTCCGACCCACTGCAGCTGAAAAATTCCAGGAAATGATCCTCACCAAAGTCCATCTCTTCATCAGTATTCAATATTTAATATCGAATAAAGCTTGATTTAAATTTGCCTCAAAATGGTGGAATTGGCTTTTCTCTAGCAAATCTCAGGATTAACCCTTGGTCATGATTCCTAACTTACCTTGGTCTCTAAGGTATCTACCTTCCAGACAAAGGGCATCATTTCTGCTGTAGACTATTGCACACATTTTACAATGTAGCTAGAAAAGAACTCTGATATTGTATACTACATGCTGGGCATTCATCTCTACTAGGAATTGTCATTAGTATATTAATCATTAAAGACAAATGAAGAGATGGGTGAATGGTGAAGGATGAAACACAGGTAGAGTTCTTATTGGTTTGTTTGTGAAAAAAAAACTACTAGAGCCCAGTCCACCAAGGAGCATGTCAGCATGTGGAAAAAGTTACTTGTTGCTTAAGAGGTAATATCTAGGTTGATAAGTCAATACCCAATTCTGGGGTCCTGGATGCACTTTGAAAAATTAAGGCTTCTTGCATCTGCTGTAATATGTCCAGTAAAGAGCTTTATGCACCTCATACATAACTTGTATCATAAGAACATAACATTTGACTTACAGGGCTTCCAAATAAAAAGTTGTAAGAACAATAACAAGAAGAATAAAACCTCCTGAATACTCCAGCAGCTTTGTATTGGCTAATCAGTTTAATTGTACTGAATCGCGGGCTGATACACATAGTGTCAGCAAGAAGAATGAAGGTAGCAAAGCACTCTCATAGAGTAGGTTTCATTGCATTATGTGAGTTACTTATTTATCTATCTCAGCACCCTTCCTCCTTGTACAAATGAATATGAATCAGACAATCATGTACATATTGCTGGGCCAGTACAGTGTGCCATTTATCACCAATAGGTTGATAGCCTGCAGGTTATCTCTAACTCATAGCAGGCACTTAATTTTGTTGTCATTCAGGGTCTGGGTCAGTAGATCAGTAATGACCTGTGCTACTACTGAACAGTTTTTGAAATTAAAAGAAACAGCCAGCACGAGTTGTTACTTTGAGAGAAGATATTAAACCATCAATCAAATGGGTCAATGTGCCCCAGGAGGAATGAAAGGTTCACTAACATCTAGAGGTGACTTTCAGAATAAATGTGTGGTTAGGTCCAAGAGTCCCAGATTTCCTTGTTAGGTTAAGAATAGACTTGTTAGGTAAGGAAGAAGGGAGAGAAAATAATGAGTATTTATGTGACTACACTGGTTTTTCTACCAGATATGTTTTGGTTTTTTTGTTTGTTTGTTTTGTTTTGTTTTTGTGATCCAGTCTCTCCTTGTTAGATGAAGGTTTTTGTGGTCATTCCCAAAATTAAATTAGAGAAACAACAACTGCAAAAATCACAAGGGTGAGATGCCTTTCAGGTATCATTATCTAAAAAATGAGACTGGATACTTCGCAAATATGGGTTCTACATAAATATTTAAGCTTAGTTACTTTGTGTTTATTTTCAAATAATTGACAACAAGCTACCAAAGGGAAGACCTCATGGTTGACCTCAGAGGATGAGTAGGGTTTAACATCAGAATCACAAATTAGAAATGAGTTGTTTAGTCCTGACATATAGGGACTGTAGCACAGCAATAGATACTAAGAGACACTATTTAGACAACACCCAAAGTTTATAGTGTGCAATAATACAACTGTGTACAACGTTGTTAGGATCCAGGTCATCAGCAATTCCTTCCTCAAACCAAACCCTGAACAGACATGGCCACGACTGCAGAGAACTGCAGGAGCTAGACAAAGCCTACAAGCAATGTCCTCCAGGGCAAAGTAAAGGAAATCGCAGATAACAGGGTAAAGATGCTGTTTCCACATAAGTGCTAAAGGAGAGATTCGGTTGAGTTTGAGTAAAAGCACTATTTGATCAAGCTCTTCTTACAACACTAGTAGTCATCTGAACAATGCATAACCAGCAGTGGGAAAGATAATAATGGTTCACTCTGGAAGTGAATCCAGAGTCTTGGGTCTCTGTTTACGATCATTCTCTTTTCTAGTTCCCTGTGCCTATAGATGTCTAGGCTACACAGCAGCCACAGAGACAGAGGACCAGACCATTGCCAGGAAAACATCTGTGGGAGGCTTTCTAACCATTTCACACCTGTAACAAAATTTCTGGCATGAAAAACAGGAGGATAAGTTGAGGCTTAGACATTCTGCTGTTGGCACAGTCCTAGTAAAGAAATGATTGGATCATATGAACTGAACCTTATATTTGATAGTTTCAATGTTCAAAATGTGACTTCTGGAGTCTGACCAGCTCAGAAGGGTGACGATCTCAGCAATGGGGACAGAGTCCTTAGAGGGAGATGCAGAGGAGCTTCTTCTCAGTCTGTGCTTCCCACCACTGGACAACTTGTAAATGGCAACCTGCAAGGCAGTTGCCAAGGCTTGTCCGTGAACCTCTTGAACATCCTGGTTGCCAGAAGGTAGAATATAGATGTCAAGCTCACTGAGGAGACTGCAGTCACATTTTAGGAAAGAACTTCTAGAGGAGGATGGTAATTTCCATCACACAGAAAGAATTCAAAGATAGGTATCCAACCCGTGTATCTGCCATAAAGCCCCAAAGCAAGCAAGGGGTGACTCTGGGGCACTTCGGTGAAGAAAGAAGGGAGAACCCTTGCTGGGACAGTTTGGAACCTGGTGGGAGAAATGTAGTGAAGGGATCAGGAATCAGCCTACAGTTTGACCGTGAGATATATTAGAGTACAGCTTACAAGTGAATTTCTACTTCTGTTTTTTTTTTTTTTAATCTATTTGTATGGGTGTTTCTTCTGCATATATATTCGCATACCACATGTGAGTCTGGTTACCCTTTCAAATTGGAGCTAGAGAAAACTGTGAGCCACAATATGAATGCTAGGAACCAAAGCCAGGTGTTCTAGAATAGCAGAAGATACTATTAACCACTGAACTATCTCTCCAGCCTCAATTAAATTTTGCCTTTCAATACCTGTTCTTCCAGGCAATACTCCAATACAGAGTGAAATCTAGTGTAAATGGAATAGAAGTAGAAGCATATCAGGCTCAGACAAATGACACATACAAATAAATGTCCTCATGTGCATTCATTTGAGAGGGGCAGAGAAAACATATAGTCCTATGGAAGAGAGGAAATGACCTGATAGCAGAAGGTGAAACACATCAGAACACACCACCACTAAAGCAAGTTCAGCAACCATATGTTATATTTTAACTTGGGGCTTGTGGGAAGGGTGGAGAGATCAGAATACTCACAGGAAACCATTGTAGATTGTTTTAATTAAGTCTTTTTTAAAAAAAAAATCCTATTTTCGTAGCTAACACAGTTTTCTTCATGGAAGCCAAAATATTTTCTTTCCTAAATTTAAAATTCTGGTGGTTGATTCTTCAGATTGAAATGTAAACACTGTAAGAACAAAATATGTAGTCCTGGCTTCATACTAATTCCAGCTAAAACAACAAGTACTATACTGGCAAGAAGAATCCACTGCTGTGGGGGTCCATTTGGCTTTCCAATTCGCTCTTGTGTTGGGAAACCAAGAGAGATTGATGAGGTGGTTCTCTGGCGTATTATAACTCCTGCATCCGAGGACTCAGGAGCCTCTCTCTGAAGAATGTTCTGCTTTTCCTATGACTGCAGGATACACCACCAGCCTCAAAGATAAATGTGGACACTGGGCTTGGTTGATGGTCTGGGCTTGTTGTAAATGAAATTATGTTTTGTTTTGGGATTTTTGTGTTGTTGTTGTTGCTTCTTGATTTTTTTGTGGTTTTTTACTTGTTTGTTTTGTCTTTGTTTTGCAGAATACATCAGACTTCAGGTAGATTAAGTACATGTCAAAGCATGTCCTCAACTGACAACCACAGACTCGAAGATAAAACTACTAGAACACAGTCAAACTTTCTCCCCATGTTTTAGGAAGCCATTTCGTTGCTGGGCCACTGTCATATCTCAGCGATTCACAAAAGCATGTAATGCTTAATGAGCCAAATATGAGGATAATTATCCGAGTTATATTTGGGAAACCCGCAAAATAACAGACAGTGTTTGCAGACTCTATGAATACTCCAGGGCAGAGAGAAAAAAAAGAGACATTCTTTTTTTTTTTTTTTAAATAGCTGAGCTGATTTCACTATAACTAAGTATCTTTGAAGTAACATGTTCCTTTTCCACCCAATTAAAAAAATAGTTAAAATGTCGACAGAACACTCTCTTGGTTTCAGTGGCTCCAAAGGGATTTTAATTGCTCTGATGCTGTAGCTGTACTTGATTTATGTCACCCTTGCTTGAATAGCCACACCCATCATTGCCTATCAAACCTATCTCCTTACAAAACATGGTATTTTTGGGGATCCTGCTTGATTATTATGCAAGGCTCCAGATAAGTCACTGTGTTACTCGTATCGAAATTTTGAATGTAAATGGGACTTAAGACACAGAAATGGCGGAAGAGATACCTGTTACTATTACTAGGCTTGTAATGCCAGATTAGCAGATACCAATCGTTCAACATGAGTTGGCTAGTGGTACCAATCAAGTTTACTTTAAAAAGCTTTCAGAATAAGGTTGCAATTCCATATTACACTGTATAGGATTGCTTTCATTAGGGGTTTGAAGGACACTTGGTACCTGCCATGGAAAAGCAGACAGGAGCTCAGTTCTGTGGTCCTATCTTTGGGGCACTGAATGTTAACATTACAGGAGATTGTGGAGATAGTGAAGGTACCTATCAGGGTCTATGTAGCTTGTATGTTTATGTGCAGTAAATAGTGATTGAAGTTAGCCATTTAAAAACATATCTCTGAATATAATTCCCTCTACTACATAATACCAAGATTCAAGTAAACTATAACATTTAAATCCAAAGTTTCCATAAACTATTTCTTTCATGGCAATGAAATTTACTCTGCACAAATAGGATATGAGAAATAAGTATCCCAGGACATTTCTAGAAGTTTTGAGAAGACGAACTCACTGTGATCATCTTCAGAGGTTCCCAGAGGTTGTCCATGGGGTTCAAGGGCAACAGAAACACTATCCTCAGGGGAATCAGGGATATTGTCCCACAGAAGCGTTCATTAGGACTTATGGGAATTATGATTGTACTAGATTTCTGCCAACTAGGAATATACCTTTGTAGAAATTTCAATACTCAAATGAAGTTTCAGACCTCAAGGTATAATTGGAGGTTTTTTACGGCTCATCAATAGTTTATCCTAAAAACTTTCTCAGAATAGGGTGGGTTTTTTTGTTGTTTGTTTGTTTGTTTGTTTGTTTTTTGGGGTTTTTCGAGACAGGGTTTCTCTGTGTAGCCCAGGCTGTCCTGGAACTCACTCTGTAGACCAGGTTGGCCTCGAAATCAGAAATCTGCTTGCCTCTGCCTCCCAAGTGCTGGGATTAAAGGCGTGCACCACCACCGCCCGGCAGGATAGGATGGTTTAGGATTAACTGAAACCATATTCTAGCAAGGTTTCATGGCATTCCAACCAACCAAAATATCGAGGAAGCTGGAATCCCATGTGATGGGGAAAATTATGAGGCAAAAAACTGGAAGACGGGCATTTTCAGCTTTGGTTCCACTACCACTGGCTCAGGTGCTCAGAGTCACAATTTTGTGTCATGCATGCTACAGGCTAAGCTGTTGATTTATACTTTAATGTCATTCATACCACTGGCTCAGATGCTGAGTCATATTTTCATACCATTCTCTCTGTCACCTCAGCCAGTTCTAGATCACAGAACTTTCTATGCATTTCTAAAACTAATAAACATCTTGATACAATGGATAGCAGATTTACCTCAGTGTCCAGAGACCTAGAAGGTATTTGCAATGTAGGAAAACATAGTTAAAACCAGGAGTACAATATTCATTTTCAAAAAGGAAATTGGTTTATTCAAACATGTTCTTTGCCCTTTCTCCCATGTTTTAACCATATTCTATTTAGTCTCTCTCAAAGAAGGAAAAAAATCTTTATTTTCAGAGAACAAAATTTAATTGTCTTTCATTTGTAGCATAAAACCCTTCAGGTTTATCTGACCACTGACCCACTGATGTTCTGGGTGAGGAATATACTATCACTTTGCAGTGTTATCCTTTGTCTCTTCCTAGCAATCTCTCCAGGAAATAGAAATGTAATGAACACAAACTGTTCCACTAATACAAAGTGCACCGTCTCCTTCACAAGTAAAGCTGGCTGCATTCAGAGGTCATGCTGAAGTATTTGCTGCCTGGTGCTTTCACGATAACCACTGCGTAAGATAATATATGTATTGTAAATGTTAGAGATAAAGAATTATAATGAAAGAAAACAGTCGTTCCCAGAACCACCCATCTCTAAAGTTAGATGAGATGGCCTCTGTGAACCTCAGAGGTGAAAAGAGAACTGCAAGCTATAGCTACATTTGCCTGTTTACACAACAGTCATTTCTTCCTTAACACTTACGGTGTAATGAACAAATACATAACCCTAGACAGCATATTACTGAATTTTCTAAAATCTGTTGCAGACGACATGTATTCCTTTCACTTTCCCATACTCTTCCCTGCCTGTATTCTTTTTCTTTATTACAACTATAATTCATGTGCCGTTCAATTTATTCAAATTAAAGTATATAATTAAATAGTCTGCTACTAGTCATAGAGTGGTTGGCTACTATCACAATACAAGTTTAGAACCTTCTTATCACCTTACACAAAGAAATTCTGAACCCAGTATGTTGCTATGCTATGACAGCTATTACAACGATTCATCTTTCATCTATTCTGGACTTTTCTTATCAATGGAATCATATAAAATATAAACATTTATGATAACTATTTTCACTTAGCATAATGTGTTCAAGGTTGTCTAATTTATAGCATGCCCTGCTGCTTTATACACATTTATTAGAGAGTAGTTTCCCATTTTGTAGATGTGATACAGTTTATCCATTGGAAATGATGGAATTTGGGCCAATTTCATTATTAGAGGTGGGGAAACATGTCATTGTTTGACAGAGTCACAGTGACCTTGTCCTTGCAGACTGATTGTAAAAGAAAGTGCTGACATGGGAGGAAGTCCACTGGTATTGAAAATGATGTCACAGGAAAAAGAGATGAGGTCTTGGAGACAAGTAGAAAGTACCGACTAGACATCAATACAACCCTGAACACCAAGACCCAGTTTTCCTTCATTATGCCTATGTATAAACATTGCTACTGCTTGTAGGCAGCCAAGAAACTGCCTTCTGTTAGGAAGGATTCCTTGTGCATTACAATCTCCCAAATTCTATGAACTCCTCTGAATCCCTTCTTTGGTATTACAAAACAGTAGTCTGATGTTGTGAAGTCTGCGGTTTGAAAAACAAGAAATAATGGTGCTATGAACAGCCACCAACATATTTTTGTGTGAACTTGTGTTTTCATTTTTATCATATAACACAAGAGTGAAACTGGTAAGTCACAGTCTAGCTATATGTTTAATTTTGAAGAATAGCTAAATTCTTTTTTTTTCTAAAGTAGATGCCTCTTTTTACATTTCTACCAGCCCAGCCGCATATCTCATCCTTGCTAACACTTGTGATTATCTGTCTTACTTTCATAGCCTGGCCGGTATGGGTGAACATATTATGGCTTTGACACGTATTTTTTAGTAGTTATTAATGGCATGAGGACCATTTACATTGTTTTGATTTTATATAATTCAGCAGTAATTTTGAAATTCATCTTGCCAAAGCATGTGCTTCGATCCTGAGCATGTTTTTTTTTTTTCCTTTGGTATCAAGCTCTATACACGGACTTACCTATCTATTCTGTTAATGGATTCCTAGTTTGCTTACTTCTGCTTGTCTATGGGAATGATCATGTTTAGAACATTCTTCACATGTCTTCTCGTACATCAGCTAAATAGATGGCTAAGTGGAAATCACTGACTTCCTATAACACTTAAAAGGAAAACTGGCCATCGCAGTGAGCTATATGCTACTGAAGCCAGCTAACGTTTCGTATGAGCAAGTGAGCTTGTCATAAAACACATGAGGCTGGGTAAGGACAGGGATCTTATACCCTACCTGTTTCCTGAACACAAGAATAGTTATACTCATATTTGAATAGAAGTATAGATACAGAAATTCACTTATAAGAATGATGTAGCAGTCCTGATAGCTTTGTGCAAGGGTGCCTTTTAGAAGAGCATTTTATCTTTTCTAGTTTTAAATTCCAAGAGTTAAATACAACATGGGTATGAATGAAAAAAAATATTTTATTAGAATTACAAAGATGAGTTGAGGGAAGATGTCCAGAAGAAATGCTAAGGGGAAAAAGATGCACGAGTGCTGAGACTTTAATAGTTTATGAGGGGTTCATGGGGGAGGTGATTAGCTAATCTGTGTAGCTCCTGGACAGGACAAAAAGATAACTTGCCTTATAAAAGTGGGAGTTGAGCTCAAATGCTCGAAATTTCTTCACTCTAGTGGTATGTGTGTATCAATGTGTGTGACTCTGTGTGTGTGTGTGTGTGTGTGTGTGTGTGTGTGTGTGTGTGTGTATGTGTTATACAGAAGAATTTTTGGACCCCTACACTCCAGTATGTTTTATGTTTTCAAAAGCTTTTATGTTTTCAAAATGTACCAAGAACTAAGTTCACCCAGATCTCAGAGAGTTACACGACATAGATTTTTTTTTAACCATGATTCTTTAGAAGCCCATATGTTAGTTTTCATTCAACCAAACAGCATTTGATAGATAATTACTCCACCAATGCCCTTTAACTGGAGACACACTAAATAGCCAACAGAATACTACAGGAAGAATATAAGAAAAACCATGTTTGATGTTTTCTAGAGTGAAGACAAAAAATGGTGCCTACTCTTTGTTCTTCACAGGTCTAATGAACCAATAAGGCATATCCATAGACACTGCAGCTTGGAAGCTCTGTTCCACCCACTCATACGGATAAGTTCCAATTGATGTTGCACAGGAGAAGCTTAAGAAGGATATATGTATATGCTTATTAATCAATCACAAAGCATTATAAGGTATGTGATTCACACAATTATGAAGATCTGCAGACATAAAAAAAAAATCTGATGCAAGGACGCTAATCTATAATGGAGAGCCACATTGAGGAAGACATGACAGGAGAAGATACACATCACAAGCACAGAAGGAAAAGAACTTTGATGTTTTCTATAGTGACAATGCCTCTGTTAAAATAACATCAAGGACAGAGTATAGCTCAGTGGTAGAGTGGTTGCCTAGCAATTGGCAAGTTATGGGTTCTATAGTCTCAGTACCAAAAAAAACCAAACCAAACCAAACCAAACCAACCAACCAACCAAAACAAAAAACAAAGAACATAAACCTTAGAACAAGAACAAAAAGAACTTTCAATGTCTCTACTGAAATCCTCACTCTCCCTGGGTGTAGATAATTCCAGTACTCAGAAGGCAGTGGCAGGAGAAGCCTAAGTTAGAGGCTAGATACATGGTAAGTTTCCAAGATAGCCTGGTGACATACTGTTTCCTAAAACTGAAGAAAAAAAAAGACAAAAATGGGTTCCAGTGAAGACTGGAAGTGAGAGGGGCGTCCTTCCTCTAGGGCACTACAGTGCAGACACAGCCATTATTCATCAGACTCCGATTTCCTGTACTTTTGTACCTTGATCTTGGACATCCAGCCTCCACACAACTATACGATGTAAATCTGTGTTGTTCTAACAGCTGGTAAATGGCATTTTATAATAGCCCTAGCAAACCAAGTGGTCCAACATTACCAGTGTAATCTACTGAACTGCAAAAGTTCTGGTCAAAATCAAAACAGTATGGGGAGAAAAAGTGATCTTTACGTTACACTTTGTGAAATTCTGAAGAGTAAACATACGTTCTAACTGTTCACAAAGTCCCATGTGCTCCAGGACCCAACATCAAACCCTAGGACATACCTTCTGGCTGCAGTGCAGCACAGGTCTACACATCAACGAGGACAGTTATCTATCAAGTATGGGTCCACTTCTAGTTTTCCTTCCCTCATTTCAGAGCAAAGAGACATAATGAAGAAAATCACAACAGATCAAAGCTGTCCCCTGTATTAACACATACTTTACTTCAGAGAGGGCATCTCACAGTAAGACACCATATCTACTCCTTCTATTCCTTTATTCTTATATATTCACTACACACACTCCTGAAATATCAGTCCACTAGACTCTAAAGACCCTGTAACAGCTATTCCTCAGATCAGATATAAGGCCCCTAGAATCTTGAATCTTGTAAATGCCATGGCAATAGTTGTTAGTCTTATGAGAATAAGAACAAGGGAAGATATCTGTAGAGGTTGGAAACAGATACAATTTTCTAAGGCTATGTTTTCCATGACTGTAACTGAGTGAAATGCCATGAAGGTTTTCTTAATCCTCCCACCTCCCTGGAAACGTCATTGATGAGAAGTACACTTTTTTTTTCAACATGAGTTAGCATATTTGTTGTTGGGAAGAAGGGGCGTAAAAGGCAGATTTTAGAAAGGAAGGCAAAGAAAGGGAGCAAAAACTAGAAACTGCAATGGGCTAGATAACAACAGAGCATTAAATAAGTTATTTTTAGGCAGAGAACAATGAAGGCAGGTTTCTTCTGGGTGGCAGGAGTGGGGGCTGCACATGTGAGTAAGGTACTTAGTCATTGCCTTCACATAACAATTTCATTGCTTCAGGATATGTCTGTGCTGGGATAGATGCAACCCGGAGAGTAAGCCTGAATGCTAAAGGTCTGGGCAGGTAGATGTGGAGGAGCAGGGAGAGCTGGGAGGGATGGAAGGGTGAACAGGCAGGGTTTCTTTCTTCTCTCTAAGGTAAGTATCCAAAAGGTGAATACAGCTTGGTGTCCATGGGTTAATGACACAATGCATCACAGATTATAATAAAACAAAACAATAAAACACTTCTGGAAGACTACTAAAAGCCTCACCATAAGGAAAGTCTTTAGTATGGATGAATTCAACAGAAGACAGGTGACAAGAACTGTACCAACAAACAAACAACAACAATTCTACTAATGGAAAGAGATTAGATTTTCATGAGAAAACCAGACAATTCGCTTCAAGCAAGGCTATTACTATCTTCACATTTGAGAGACCTCTCCCAAATTGCTCTTCATGACAGAGTCTGTCTTTTTCAAGCTTTGTATGCAACTTATAGGGAAAAACAAACAAATAAAAACGTTCCATGAACAAATGAAAGGAAGAGGGCACAGTTTAGAAAGGAAGATTGTTTCTTGCTGAGTGTTCATGGAAGGACTTCAGAGGAGATTACTTATTCCTGCACTGGGTCCTGGTATGCACGCAAATTTTAAAGTGACCAACACAGATGAAAAGGGACATGCAAAAAACCAATCCAAACCAACCAAACAAACAAAAAACAAACTAAAAAAACAAGAGAGGAGAAGAAATGCGATTACTTCAAGAACTACTCAGAGGATAAGAGGTGGACAGGACATAGAATACACATGGAATGTGGGGAGAGAGAGAAGCCACAGGCAGGCATTACTCAGGAATGTGACTATGAGCCCAAGGAGACGTTATCTAAGCCAGCTGAAGGATCTTAATGTACATGGTAAATCTGTGTTTCAGGAATGTTCTTCTGACAGCAGCAATATTATTATTACTTATGATGTCCATAAAGTGTTCAAAGAAACAAGGCAGAGAAACCGTTTTATATTTACTCTGACAGTTTAAAAGGTTGCTGCCATTATGCATGGATTTTTGAAATGTTATTTGTTGATTGCACTGAATAGGCTGGCCTGTTGGTAACAAACTGCACAGGAAATAGAAAGCTCAAGGGGGGCAGTCAATTACTAGAATCCGAATCAGATGACAGTTCTATCCATACCCAGGCACCAGCGCTCCCTCTTTCTTTTTCCTTTCTACCATCTACCACAATCAACAGCAATAATTTCAGGCAATTAATTGAGATCCCGAGAAAGGCTCTGGAGCCTTGTCGAACACAAGAACACAGTTACAGCATAACAGATGGAAGCCATCATTTGCCATGCTACAGATTCAAAACCAAGTGCCTGTTTATTTGTGTGACTGAAGCTAGTCTTTCAGAAATTGCCCTACTCACTGGAAATCCATCCACTGTTTCAGAGACACTTTAGAAAGCTGGACTCCGATACCAGAATAGTAGTTTCATTAGACCCTCACACTTTGGAAGGATCCAGAGTATAAACTTTCAGAGGCGGCAACATAATCCTTCTCATCAAATATTTGGGCGACAGGTGGAAAATTGTTCTGCCAGCTGAAGAAGACAAAATCCATTCCTTCTGGCAATTTTCGCAATGAAAACCCCAGAAATGAATGTGCAATAACTTGTGGAAATAAATTTCAAATATTATCACACAAAAGCAGTGTGCTCAAAATCTCTAACTGTAAACCAACTCCTGCCCATCTGAATTTTAAAAATGCTGATTTCTCTTTATGTTTGAAATGCCACTAAGGAAAGCAGAAATATTTCAAGATATAGAACTCCAGAGGAAAACGTTAGATTCTAACAAAGTAGAGCAGCCTTGGAACTGGTGTTAGGCTGCAGCATCCTTCCGGCTAGGATTGCACAGACCATAGAATCGTTCACACAGGATCATATCCTTAGACCAGAAAGTTTCACACTGGCTCGGCTGCAATTCTGTGTGGAGGCCTGGCCTATTTTTGAATGGTTGCAGTGACTTCCATATGTTTTTTAAAGCAGCACTGGAATACCCGGCATTCCTGTGGATTTCCTTCAAAGATTCATTCTCTCAAAAAACCCTCATTTTCTCATTCATTCTCTGAGTTAGAAGTCTGTCCACTCATATTTTTCCTGTGTGGGGAGCCTTTACATCAGAGTATATATAGTTGCTGAGACAGACAATGAACCCCACTGTGGGACTAGTGGGGAGTAGGGTTCTATTGAAACACCACGCAGTACAACTTAATTAAATCTATGGTCTTTTATTTGAGGGATATTTTTGTTCCTGCTGCTCAGCAGATCTCTCATGTGGCTTATGGGTACAATGGTAACCAACTCTCACATGGCTTATGTATACAATGATAACCAATCTAATTTTCTTAGTTGGGCTCCTTAAAAAAAAACCATTAGTGAAGTGTATTTCTATAACAGTCTTCAAATGTTAACCAAATCAATGATATAAACAAAATTGTTAATTCGGTGTATCATTTGAGTTTTAGAAATTATTCGACGTATACAATTTAAATGCCATTTAATAGGACAGATCATTGCATGCTATCTTCATTTGATATTGCTATGATGAAACATCCTGAACAAAGCAAATTGGGGAGGAAAGGATTTTTTTGGCCTACACATCCATAGGCTGCACATCGTTGAAGGAAATTAGGATAGGAACTCAAACAAAGAATGAACCTGCAAGCAAATGCAAAAGCCATAGAGGGGTATTGCTTACTGGCTTGTTTCCCATGGCTTGTCCAGGCTGCTTTCATATAGAATCCAAGACCACCAGCCCAGGAATAGCACCACTCATAAAGGGCTGGGTTGTCCCCATCAATCACTAATTAAGAAAATCCCCTAAAGGCTTGTCTACAATGTGATCTTATGAAGGCCGTTTCTTAATTGAAATTTTCTCCTCAGATAACTTTAGCTTGTGTCAAGTTGACACAAGCCTGTTCAATAGCCACATATAGCTTTCACGTTTCTACCGTCAGGTGGATTCTTTCTGCCAGTCCAGACGATATAGCTGGAAATAATTCACAAAAGAAGATAACAATAAGCCTGACCATGCCTTTTAAGTAGCTGACATCCTTTAGACAAATTAACGAGTACTCTCTCTTTAATAACTAAAGAGTAGACTAGAAGAAGAGAGATAAAAACAAAGCACAGAGACTGGAACAGTGCCTTGAGGGAGCGCTATGGCTTATATGAGTATAGTAAGGGAAATGCTGAGGGGGCAAAGACAGGAGAGAGGACAGAAAAAATGAGCAGGGTACCCAGGGAAAGCTCATCAACCACAGGCAATAATGGATCCTGGAAGAAGAGACTACCTAGGATATGGGAGAAAGCCAATGATGATGAATGAGGGTGGGCAGCAAAGCAAAGGATAGACAGCAAATGAGAATAAGAGAAGAAAGAAGAAGAGAGAGAGAGAGAGAGAGAGAGAGAGAGAGAGAGAGAGAGAGAGAGAGAGAACCAGTCTGCATGTTGGGTTTTACAGGAACTGGACCATAACTGTCAGTCTGAGTAAGAGGATAAAACTTTGGAAGATCTCTGAAGACAAAACATTCACTCATCCATCAGATACAATGTGAAACCCAATTTACTAACTTCTGTCCTCTGACTCTTCATGCCCTTGCCCACTCTCTTTGTCTTTTCCAAGCACATTCACATTCTATCTATCTCGCTTGCTTACACTTACTCCTTCCCATTACATGTTTACTTCCATCCACCTTCACTGGGATGGCGAACTAGCAAGCAAGAGCCTCAACCTTCTCGAAGCCCCACTGGCACATATCAGGTACCAGCAGAGTGTAATCCCTGGCAGGTTTTTCTCTCCAAGTTACCATAGCAAATCGGAAAGTGCCCCAAGCAAATAGCTCTAGGCAGTGCATATGTTTGGATGAGAAGGAAAGTCTTGGAGTGAGTGGAACAGAAAAGATAGAATAGGATGCAAACCTTACAATCACCAGGTTTGTAAGTTAGACACAAGAGTGAAAAGAGGGAAAGACTGAAGTATCTCCTCTCAAATCTGAAACAACAAATGGACGCTCGCATTCACCAATCTTACTCAGTATAGATCCTGGAATCTTCACTGCCATTATTAGACAAGAGAAAGACATAAATGGGATTAAAAAAATAGGAAAGAAAAAAGCCCAAGTATTCCTATTGGAGATGGGATGAATCTATACTTATAAGACTTCCAGAAAGCTCTTAGAGATATGATAAATTCTTTAAGCTGCAGCTTATAAAAATCAACATACAGAAATAAGTAGCTTTCATAAACACTAATAATGAGCAACCTGAAAACCTCAATTAGGAATAATGCCCCATTTCTAATAGATCATGAATAAAGCTAACAAGATAAGTGAAAGACCATTATAATAAAAACTTGAAGTCACTAAAGAAAAAAAAAAAAAAAAAACACGGGAAGATACTAGTCTCTACCCCTGGTTTAAAGGAATTTATATTGCGAAAATGGATACATTACCAAAAGTTGTTAACATACTTAATGAAATTCCCCTCTAATTCTAATGTTATTTTTCACCAAATCTACAAACATGATTCATATGGAATACAAATGACATATGTAGGTACCAACAACAAACAACAACAAAAAAAAAGAACACAAAACTTCCTAAGTAAAAGAGCACAGATCTCCATCTTATCATAATAACTGACCTCAGATTCTCAGCACAGCTTTGTGACAACAGGCTATTCTTGGCCAACAACAGATATATAGGCCAGGGTACAGAATATAGGATCCAAATTACACCATATAGAGATGGCTACCTAAATGTTTACAAGAAATAAAAATAACCTATATTGCAAACAATATAAAACTCTAGACTATTCAATGAATGATACTGGAAATATTTAATATTATTTGTAAAAAAATTACTATTAAATTACAAAAGAAATTAACCCGTATCATTTATCCTGTATATTAATTCACTTCCATGTGAACTAAAGGCCTTAGTTTTAAATCTTGAAATGTTAAAACTTCTAGAAAAAATTAGGAAATACAGTTAAAATATAGGTATAGGCAAGAACTTCTGAAAGACCCTGACAGCATAGAAAAAACATTGCTGAGAATTAAAATGGGATACCTTGCAATTATTCTGGACAGCTAAGGGCACTATTAGTTAATGGAAACATTGCTATGGTGTAGAAAACAAAAAATCTTTGTCCGTTATACCTTAGAGAGGAGTTAATACCCAGAATCCGAAAATAACTGTAAAAATTAAACACAAAGACACGAAACTGCCAATCAACAAATGGCTGATAAAATGAATAAGCGGTTCTCTAAAGGAGAAAAGCAACGACCAATGCACATTTTAAAAACTGCCTGAGCCGGCGGTGGTGGCGCAGCCTTTAATCCCAGCACTTGGAGGCAGAGCAGTGGATTTCTGAGTTCGAGGCCAGCTGTCTACCGAGCGAGTTCCAGGACAGCCCGGATTTAACAGAGAAACCCTGTCTCGAAAACAAACAAACAAACAAACAAACAAAAAAAAAAAACTGCCTGATATCTCCAATTTCAATCAAGTCATCAGGGAAATGTAAGTTCAACTCTTTTGTGCTACCTTCTCAGTCTATTCTGACTGCCTGTCATCAAGGAAACTGGCAAAGAACACTAGTGAGTATGTGAGAAAAGGGGAGGCATTATTCAGTGCTAATGGGAGGGTGAACTAGTGAAGTCTTTACAGCAGTGTGTTGGACTCCAGCCACACCATTGCTGGCCACCCACCCAAAGCCTATGTATTCTATAATAGAGTTACATGCATATTCTTGTGTATTGCCTTTCCAGTCCAGTAGCAAGGAAACGGAACAAACCTAGCAGTCTACCAATATGTAGATAAATGCATAGGAAAAATATCATAAATAAATAGGATGAAGCTTTATTCAGCAATAAGAAAAAATGTAATCATAAAATCTGCAAAAATAAAGTGGATCCTGAAGCTATTATCGTAAAGCAAAGTGAGCTAATCTCAAAAGGAAAACAAAACAAAACAAAAACAAAAACAAAAACAAACCATGTTCTGTCTCATATGTAGATCCTAGTTTGTAATGTGAATATATGTGTATATAAACATAAAACCAGAAAGGGACCTAATAATTTCCAAGGGAATAAAAGTACATTTAAAGCATCTATCTATCTATTCTCATCTATCTATCTATCTATCTATCTATCTATCTCCATCCATCCATCTCTGTATTCATTCATTTAATTGTGTGTGTGTGTTTGTGCACATGTGCACATATGGAAGTAAGTTAAAATATAAGACTCATGAAGAAGAGCCTTTTATGGCTTCATATTAGAACATGCTTTTCTACAATGCCAAATGCCTCCATTCTATGCTGACTCCACAGATCTCCCAGTACCAATCTACTCAACAGTGCTGTTTTGGGGATAACCTATTACACAAAAAAAGTAATCACATCCATGATTTTATTTTGGAGATGTTTCACCAGATTTTAGCCTATCATTTACATTCTTAGGGTAACCCGCTTGAATGAGTATATGGGGTTAGAATAATTGTATCTCAGACTTCAAATACAATTTAAATATTTTAAAACCATTTGGATTTTTAACCCTGACAACACACCACTTGTCCTCTTCCTGACTCCATAATGATGGTACCTCATGCTACCTCTAAAGAATACCTCATCTTCCACCAAATTGCAGGAAGCTTAGAAAGTTTGGAGCTGGACATTTTGGCTTTACAGTCTCATATTGATTGCTGAAGGATGACTCCTACAGCCATCTTCTTTATCACATAGGCACTGACCATGTGGCATGTCCTTATTAAGGTTGTTGTAAAAAATTATGACTTCATCTATATAAAAAAATTGCCAAAGTGCCTATACACAGAGTATTCTAGTTACCTACCTGGGACCCAGATTTAGGTGTACAAAGGATTAGCCAACAGACAGGTTTATGAACCAATACAAGACTTGTCTGAGGACTTGGTAGCATGACATGGTAGTAGGCATTGGAAGGATACATGAAGCAGGATCTGTGTGTTGTCTGACCATGCAGCACAATCTATGAATACCTCTTGAGAGGGAATGTCCCAGAAAGTCTGACAGTTCTAAGAGTTATAATATCCTTCTGACCATGGGAAAAAAAAAAGTTGATTAAATGAAGTCTTGTTATTTGGATTCTAGTAAATGGAGGCTATGGTATATAATTGCCCTCTCTTTTAATTAGACAAAATTAGTAAATGTTACTGTACATTTGTTCCTGTCAAGAGAAAATTAATAATTTACATGTGACATTATATAAATACCAGACATTGATTTATGTGTGTCATCTTTGGTAACATCCATTTTCCTCTTAAGTCCTTGATGATGGCAAAAGCACAGAGCAGCAGGAAGGGGAGTCTAGAGAAAATTTGGCTTTATCTGGGTGAACCGCAGTCCTCCATTGATTGCAACTTAATGATGACTGTATGTCTCATATGTCTGGCAAAGATGAATTGCTGAGTTCGGTGGCTTGAATCTGAAATCTCCCAACAGGTTCATGTTTTAAACATACAGTCTCTACCTTGAAATTCTACTTTGAAATGGGCTCTTAAGAAGGTAGCCTTTCTGGCAAAAAGTGGGTCACTAGGAGTGGGCTTCTGAAGGTTGTACCTGATTCTGATTCAAGTTCTGTGCTCTCTGTTTGCTGGGTCCCAGTCATGTGAGGAAGCCTCAGCATTATACTATCAATATCAGAGACATTTCTCCACTAATAAAGAGAATTTTAGAAGTGGTTTTCAGAGTGACAAGCTCTTTGTAGGTTTAGTTGAAGGGCAGGAGGAAGGGAAGCTAGGTTCCTTCAAAAGTGGACAGCCATGAAAGCCACCCAAGCTTGGCGGCTTTCAGTTTCTTGTCTCATAGATGCAATAATTTAAACTCACAGTCCACAAATGGTAAATATTGAAAAGCTTATTTTAATATTGGGAGCTTGAAGAAGAAACAAATCAGAGCTCCTCTACAGCAGACATGCATCCTCAGGAGCAGATGTCACACAGTGGTAGTTGGAGGCTTTTGTAAGGACTCATGGCACAAACTTCGCAGAGGAATAGGAAGGGAGTTAGACAGTCAATCTAGTTTGCCATCTGCAAGGTGTCCGGGTGACTTTCTCAGTTTTCAGTCACATTTAACTTCCATGGAAGTGAGAGAAACCATGAATTTAGAAACCAGAATCCTCTCTATTTCCCTGGTCTCTAGAAAGGACATCCCAGCTGCTGCTCTGGGTCCTGCCCATCCAACTGACTGCTTCTGTTTTCTTATTCTCAACATCATGGACTTCAAACACTGTGATAGACTGCAACCCTCTGAGAGCTTGGCACGAGGAGGGACGTGGTCATGACAGTAAGAGTCCTACACAAAATCCTACACTGAGCAAATCTGCCCTGGCAAACAGCAACTGTGTGAGGGGGTAATCTCATGTTTGTAGGACTTGGTACTGTCATGTGCAGAAGTTGTAAGGTAATATTTATGTCAATACCATGGAGAAGGATCTATGAAAGAAAGAAGAAAGAAGAAAGGAGAGAGGAAGAAAGAGAGAAGAGAGAAGAGAGAAGGGAAGAAGAGAGAAAGGAAAGAGAAGAAAGAAAGAAAAGAAGAAAGAAAGAAAGAAAGAAAGGAAGAAAGAAAAAGAAGAAGAAAGAAAAAAGATAAAGTGAGAAAAGGGCAGGAACCTCTAGATAACTTCAAGATAACTTCAGAATGGAGAATCAGAAAGCCCAGAACATGATGAGAATGTTGGAACGCTTCAGACCTATCACCTCCCCCCATCCCAAGATTGGTTATGTTGGTAGTCATGTAATTGATTCTACTTCTATAAGGTAGATCCATCGGAATCTTAAAGAGCTAATTAGTAACAGGAAGGATCTGGAAGCTCTGAGCCCCCACTACCTTGTGGTGGTCAGCAGTCTCCTATGTGTAACACCCTTTATGACAAACCAGTGAGTAAGATTGTGTCCCCAAGTGCTGTGAACTGAAGAAGGAGACATAGGAACTGTGCTCTATAGCACTTAGATCAGAACTGAAGCCTTTTGATTGGCACCCTGTGTGAGAGATCTTTTAGCACTGAGCCCTGGTAATATCTCTAAATAAACAATGTGCACTTTGAATTGAATCCAGTGAATCTACAGCAGAATATACCAAGAATTCCCACATACAGAACATAGGCACAGAAGTATTCTGTTGCACTGACAATAGGAAAAAACCACTTGATTATTTTGTTTTGTCTTTCCTTATATGAAAGCATGAGAACTCAGGGCAGGAAAAAAAGAACTCGAGCCTGTAGTGTGTTCCTTCCTTCTAAAAGCAAAATCAGATGATTCATTGCTGCCCGAGCAGCACATAAGTCAAACATGTTCCAGAATTTCTAATGCTTCTGATATGCCTTCCTTTCTTACTTCCTGTCCTCAGTGGATCCCAAATATCCAGGAAAGGAATGAGGCTAGGCTGGCTCTTAGCCCTATTAAGTACAATAATGTATCTATTTTCCTTGAGAGACAGACAGGAAATGGAGAATTTGTGCTCTTACTCAAATCTGATACTCTCTTTGGGTCCAGCAGTGGCATGGTGATGGTGAATCACCTCACTCTATTTTCTCTGCATCTGCACAGCTTCTGGTAAGTTATCTCCGATTGTTCAGTAATTATAATGAGGAAGAGAGCACTTCCAAGTCAGGCATACTTGAATGCGCATAGCTAAGTTCTCATCATGCCTGAGACTTCACATCTATCCCATTAATAGAAGGCTTCTTATCCTGAACTTGAAAGAGTAAACAAAAATATTTTTAATTTCCATCTTCATTTGATACTGACTATTCTTAATAAAGTCACACACGTCTCAAGTTTTGAAAATACGAACACTAAATCAAACTCTTGGCATGTATCACACTAAAGTTCATTTTCTGTAGATGACTGAATCCTAGAAACATCTCCAGACTATTTCTAGTCTGTAAAGGAAGGAGTACAGTGTCATTTGCCAGTGCTTTCCACAGCTGCAGAAGCTCATAGCCAGTGATTGAATGGCTCAGTACTGAGCCCTCATCCCAAGAGACAGTTGTTTCTGCACTATCTGGCAATCTACCCTAACCTGCTCTCTGTCAGCTTTCTCTCAGAAGTCCTTGACAGGAAACCAGTTTTGTCTTTCCATTGGCATCTCACCTTGTCTCTGTGGAGGGCACATTCTTGAAAACCTGTTTAGCAATTAAAAGAGAAGGTTCCCAGGCAACTGCTTGCCACCCCAAATCCTGCCCTGTCCCTTCTCTGGGTCCCTATCATAAAGTCTAATTCTCAAGAGGATAATTAAAAATTAAGTATATGTATAATCTAATGCTCAGTCAGAGTCTTAATTTTTTTTCAGATATAACTGAAAATAACATCAAGGTTAAATAAAACCAACAAAAGAATCTCCATTCCATGTGCAATGATTTAAGAATGTACTAAACTGAGTGTAGTGATTCAGTCCAATAATCACAACATTCAGGAAGCTGAGGCAAAAAGACTGCCAAGAACTTGAAGCAGCTAGGCTACATTATAAGTTCAAGAATATCCTGGAAAAACACACACACAAACACACACACACACACACACACACACACACACACACCAAAAAACCAGAATGCAGCAAAGTTCAAACACTGTGCAGAACTGAGTATCAGCCAGGCATAAGGGTCTCAAATGAACTTTGAAAACATACAAATCTATCTCTGTCTCTGTCTCTGTCTCTATCTCTAGCTTTATTATCTCTATCATCTTTATCTCTATCACTTCACTCACTATCACTATCACTATCACTATCACTATCACTATCTCTATCTCATCTCTGAATTGTCCAGGGAGGTAATAGCCTTGAGCCTGTTACTATTATATCTACCTTCACCAAGGAAGAATACTGAAGCACCAGGGCTGCCATCCTAGGATTTCAGGTCTAGCCATGTCCCATTAAAGTGCAGCTTTTACAACCTTCACAGTGCTAAATGCTGTCCCCTGGCATTGTTTCTACATGGTCTCTTCTGTCAATAAGCAAAACCCATAAATATACCCCCACCAACAAAGTTATTTTGCCACTGGGTTCCATCCCCTTAAAGAGTTAGAGCTGGCTGATCCTCTAAAAGTACTTATTGGAGGATTGGTCCTCAAGGTGTTCACTAAGAGGTGGCAACCATTAAAGAGTTTAGGCCTTGAATAAGGATATCCAACTGGTCCCTGGCTTCAGGTCTCCACAGGCAGTTGAGGTTTTTGCATGTCAATCTTCCTTGTGAAACTATCCACCATGGATAGCTACAAGCTTCTGAATCCCTATTCGAACCACAATCTATACAATGATGCAATCAGGGTCCTCAGGCTCCTCAACAGATGTGTGCCCTACCCTAAGCAAATTAATGCACTTGGGTTCCTCAACAGATGTGTGCTCTATGAAACGCAGGCAAGCTTATGAATCATGTGGCAAAGTACGGATCTTAAATTATGAGCTTTGGAAGCAAAAACAGCTCAGAACTGGTGGTTTAAGCCTTTGAAGCTCCATGTCCCTGTCCCTGGTGCTGAAATGGTATCTTAAACCCATAGGAAAGACTCTTTCACACCATCTCCTTTTGGAGACACACCCTATCTAATATCTTCTATTAAGATGCCCTACAATTGTTCTGTCAATGAGAATAACTCGTTCTTTGGAGATCTTTGGAGGACAGGGCCTAGCATAATGATATAGATCAATGACTAACTTGGGTTAGGGAGTGTCCTTGGAGGAGATGATGCAATTCTGGTATCTACATGCTCCCTCCCTCTTTGTTTCTTACCCACCAACTGAGAAAGAATACTGCAGTACCACATATCCTCATCATGATGTGCTGCCTTGCCACAAGTCCAATGGCATTGAGGCCAACTAGCTGCTGACTAAGTGTTCCTATGATGAGCCAACATAAAGCTTTTATTTTTTTTTAAATAGGTAATCTTAGGTATAAGTTATAATAACACAAAGCTGATATGCTATAACTGATCAGAGATCACTCAGGATCAAGTATTTATTAGCAAACCCTTAGTGGGATAACTTGAGTATCCTGATATACCTGAGACTCTTAAGAAATGGCACACAGAGTTTAAGGCGCCAGCTCTATTGGCCCAGAAGGGAGCCAAGTGGGTATTCGACCAGGGCAGTCTGACTCTACCTACAGTCATTTGCCAGGAAGAATTGTTTCTTCATACATACTGTCAATATGGTAATATTAGGCTTTGGTTTAAAAGTAAAGCCATCTCCATAGTTAAAAAAGGAATTGATGTTGATTTTGCGTCAAGGGTAAAGTTTTCCACCTGCTTCCTATGGAGAGGTATCTTTTCATCCCTAACAATCTAACTCTTCTCCTCCTAGGATGTCATTGAGTTTCATATTTATTTAATTCTCACCACATCCTTCCAAAAGATCATCAGGTCTATCCTACCGAAGATGTAATTCCAATGATGCTGTTTCTGTCTTAGATGCAAGTATTTCTAGCCTATCCTCAGATTCTCTGAGGCACATTACTGCAAGTCTACCTGCCTGAGTAACTTCTAGCCAATGAGTCACAGTAGGACCTACTTCATTCTGTTTTAAAATAGCCCATAACTTCCTGACATCGTCATCATTTCCAAGTCTCCTGACATGCCCACATGGTTTGTAAGTCTATACAATCTAGGACAATAGCTTATTTTCTTGAGTACGAATGGGGAATTGGTTAAGATTTCCTCAATTTGAGAGAGAACATTAGATGGAACCTGAGTAGTAGGAAGGGAAAGTAGAATTCGGGTCATCACAAATTCAGTCTGCTAACTCTAGTTCCAGTGTCTAATACTTCCTGGTATTCCCAGAGTAGCTTCAGAGGCAATGCCTAAGTACAAGAAGACTGCCATTGGCCCCGAGGAGCCCTGGTACTAACTACTGTTATTTTTCCCTATTATAAGAACAAAACAGGAAAATTAGACAATATAGCTTTGTCAATATTAATTCAAGGTTTGAGCCAGGATTGCTCCACAGCTGATACCTCTCAGTGATGCTACTATAAAACCAGAAGCAAGAGCATCTGGTCAGATCATCAGTGACTGTTGGCCTCTCCCAGAGTGGTTTCCTATGCCTTGCTCTAACAGGAATACTTCCATATCCCCTTGCTCTTCTGCATCCTTTGTATCTGTAATGGCTATAGCTCATTCTGTCACACAAACATGGAGTCATTTCAAGGGTAAATGCATGGAAAAGCATCTTCCTTGCTGTGCATCTATCTTGACCTGCAATCATACACGTTAGATGCCAGACACCAGCATGTAAGGAAGGCTGTTGAACTCCATGGTTTTTGTAAACCCAACTTTTGTGGATTAAGATTTCACCAAACACAAGAAGCCACTTTGAGTCCTCCTCATTCATGAGAGATACCAGAGGGCAACAAGAGTGGAGATTAACATTCTAACTCCCTTCTCATTAAGTAAACTTCCAGCACAGTTTAACCCTGGTAATTAACAAAAATTTACACTACTAATTACTCTTTGCCTCTCCAGGAGAGAATACAAATGTATGCCTAACAGGTTCAGTCACTCAGTCCTGAGTTGGCACAGGGTCAAACCTACCCTGGAGCATTGCCAGCTCTGATATTGAGCCAGGAGTTCTCCTGGATGGAAATTTTTGTTTCTGATACATCTTCTATACCCAGCCATGTCAATTCCTCATGCTATCTGGGACCCTGTTGAAATGGATATTTTTAAATCAGTTGTTGTGGCATGAGACATGGTATTTTTTATTTCTAGTTAATTCCAACGGAATCTTGATGCTCATGGCTGGTGAACAACATTTTGAATGGCAACTAGCTTAACCACAGTTTTTTTTTTGTTGTTGTTTGTTTATTACAAAGCTAACTATAGTAGTGTCTATGCTGTACAGCCTCTGAGATGAGCTGAAAGAAGCATGTAGATGGAGGGGAGATATTCTAGGTATGAGAGAGAGAGAGCAGGTTTTGTTTGTAAGGAAGAAAAGCACACTTTATTTGAGTCCTCTATTCTAACAGATATCTGATACTGAGAGTATCAACCTGTACTCTGTACTTAGGAAATACCAGGAGATGCTCACCTCATGGAACTATGAACTCCATGTACCACACACTGGAAATATTCAGGAGTGAAAACTGTATCTGTTCTCAGCCTGTGCAGACTTCTTGTAATTATTCCTCCCCACACAAGCACCATGTAACAATGGTTCCCAGAGTATCTGCACACACTAGGTGTTTTTACATAATCTGAAAATCTTTTAAAAGTACAGGTGAAAGAGTTCACTGATATGTACATACTGATTTGACATCCTCTCGGTATGGTACCCACTGGTGTCCCTGGAACCAGGTTCATGTAGGCACCATGGAGTATCTGTGAAGTGCTTACTGCAAAGTCCCTGGAAGTTCTGAGATGCTACTGAGCTCCCTTACATGATATAAGTTAGTTATGCAGTATCATGAGTGTTGAGACTCAGGGAGCATCTACCTTTCAACTGACACAGAGTAGCGATAAGGGCAAATTCAACATCTGATTATGCTCCTCTGTAGATGTAATAGCTACAGAGATCTGAAGACTAATGGTCCAATGGGGAAAAGGAAAGGTGGAGGGATAGAGGGGAGAGATGTGGGGTATGAGGGAGAAAGACAGGCTTTGGTTATAAGGTAGGAAAACCCTCTTTTAACAGATACCTGATACTGACTCTATCAACCTATATTTTGTACTTGGGAAATACAAGGAGATGCTTACTTCAGTGAGATGCCATGGACATTAAGAGGTTAAATTTCTACAAAATGTGTTTATAAATGGCTATAAGAGAACAACACATGCACATCCGTATGTTCATAAAATTCCAGTAGCAGAGATCTCTTTTGCCAACTCTTGGAAAGAATACATCATCTACCCTTCCTTGGACACTCATATTTTATTTGTATTAATTTATAAAATGTTTTTATTTTACATATTATGCATAATGTATGCTATCACAAGCAACCATCCAGATCTCATTTCTTTAATGGTTAAGTGAACCAAATGTGAACTAAATTCCTTGGGGTGGGGGCTGAACCCATGCTAAAGACTCTGTGAGGTCTATTAACATATTCAACATTAGGCTCTGTACATGGCCCATACAGTACAGGACCACAGCTAACTTACCCTCTAATTACCACCCAAATCTCCCTGTCCTGCTTTGACATTACATTTTTGTGACTACTGGGTATGTCTTTTGAACTGTATTAACTAGCTCCTACCAATCCAGAGACTAAAAATGTCATTGAGCTGCATCTAAGACCTAAAGTACAATTTAACATACTTTGCTGAAACCCACATACCTGACCTGTCTGTTTAAAAGGGCCTTGATCACGAATTCCTTTCATTTTGTTAGTATGAAAACTGCTGGCACATGATATTTCCTGTAACCTGAACATGTATATAAAGTTATCCATATTTAGCTCCAGAATAAACTAGCTCTTACTCCCTTTGGGGTGAGAGTTCTGGTTTTGTGGCAACAGAGGGAAATTCTATTGGACCAACAGCAATTGATTTCACAGACACAAGGACAGTTGTGCTTTCTATCTATCACATCAGGCAAGGTCCCAAATTAGATGTGCTCTTGAGTATAATCCCAAAGCAAGGTGTATGTGAGGCACACGGGAATCCCACACTCATTAGCTGCAGTTAGCGATTCTAAAAATGGAGGGCTTTCATCCAAACCTCTTATTCCAGTTGGCAAAAATGAGTCAGGATGCTGGACTTTCCTTTTTGGTTTTTGGCTTCTTTCTGCCTTTTTTTTTTTTTTATGCTGTTGCTAAAGATATACACTCTGTAGTCCAGGGAGGCCCCGGGTGTGATTTATTTCATGACAAGCATTCCACTCTGCCCTTGTGCAGAGATTTCAACCAAGAAGGGCACAGCTAAGCCTTGGCTCCAGGTGACCAGAGGGACTTTCCCTCATCTCTAGCTGTCTTAAAGCACTTGCTTCCTTTTCAGTGGGGCTTGCCTCTTGTGCTCTGCATTTGAAAACTTCTGTTTTAGGATTTCTACTCTTTAAACACAAAAGAAAACCACAGAATCAAAGCCTGAGTGGGTGAAGCTTGGAGAAGGCACTCTAGAGACAGGTTTTCTGTGGCTGACCTCCAGCAGACAGGCCCTGATGTAGGGATCTCTCAGGAATTTATCTGAGACACTGAGATTTTCTATATAGAAGGATTTATTTTGACTGTCTCTCTAGTCATAGTCTCTGAGGTAAATAACAATCCACTGAGTGGTTACCTCTGGGAATCTCATCAGAAACCCTCATTTATTAACTACCTTATACAACCTCAGTGCTTCTTGATTTTTACCATATCAGATTATAAGTCTATCCAAGGCATCTCCAGAGCAAATGTCACAAGTCAAAAGAGAAAATAAAATAAAAAAATAGTTTTAGTAAAGTTTTGAAATTTTCTTGAAAGCCAACAAAATAAATGCATATGGCCAATGATGGATGAGACAATTGCATGCTTGCTCTTGAAGAGCTATCCTTGGTACATCTTAACATTTTATGGTTCTTGGAATGTCTACATGAATACTCTCTGGTGTGTCTTTCTTCTGAGCACTTTTTTATCTAAGGCCTGCACTAAATTTAAAAACACTCTCAATGAGTGCCCCTCTGTCTTGTCACCTGTAAGAGTCACATTAATATAACTTGTGCCAAATGTTATGGGAAGTTAAGCAAACCAAGGGATGTCAGGGATGGTTTCCACAGGGAAGGAAATGTGTTAGCTATTGGTTTCTGTATAAACAGCTTCAGAGGAATGGGGGACTGTAAGGGGAGCATTGAATACTGTCAATAAAAGAGGAAAGACATATTTCCTTGAAAATTAACAAACACTGCACATAGGCATAGTGCTATTCAAACAGGTACTTGCTGTTTTAAATTCAAGAGGATAGATATAGCTCTTGTTTATCACGCTGCTCAGTGGTGTCTTTGATCTGAATGGTGCAAGGCATTTACTTACTCCTGACTTGATACTTACATCTGCACAGAATAGACCTAGCCTATCAGATTTTAGAATTTCCTAGAGAAGTTTCAATGAAACACTGTGAGGGTGTGAGCAAAAGAACATGAACTGTGTGAGCCTGTGTGACTCACAAATGTTTCTCGATGTACCAGCTGATGGACAACTAGTGACAGGTAGTACAAAAATATTAACTGTTTTATGTTCCTATCATTCTATTTGGGAAGGAAGATAAGCAGCGTAGACAGTTTGCAGGAACCCTACCCCTACCCCAAGCCTCACTTCTTCAGAACCTGAATATATTAAACCAAAACCTTTCAAAGTAAGAGTAAAGGAGCTCTTAGTTAAATTAAAAAAAAAAAAACCCAAATACAAACAAAAAGAAACCCACAAACAAAAACAAAAAACAAAAACGATGTTTCCTCTAGCTAACTGATGCCAGAGCGAACAGATAGATAGTGCATTAGCAAACTCTGCATCAGTTGTGATTGCACCCCACAGGGATGAAGCTTGTTTTAAGCATCCTTTTCAGCAGACCAAGTGCTTATCTCTTGTCTGTTGTTTTCTCTCTTGGAAGTTTATCCCTTTGATGAATCACAACTTACTGACAAAAGGACATGAATTCTCCCTGCATATATGACTCAGTGGCTGCCCTTAGTCCAGGTGCCTGGGAAACTTCCAGGGTGCAGACTTTTAAACAAATGATGTGGACATAGAGGACAGGAACAAGCAAACCTGAACTTTCACACATAACTGCACCTGTGCCATGAACGAATTCTTTCTATCTATCTATCTATCTATCTATCTATCTATCTATCTATCCATCCATCCACTTATTTATTTATTTGGTTGGTTGCTATTTTTTATTTATTTATTTATTTATTTATTTATTTATTTATTTATTTATTTAATGTTTGAGTACACTATTGCTAACCTCAGACACACCAGAAGAGGGCATCGGATCCCATTTCAGATGGTTGTGAGCCACCATGTGGTTGGTGGGAATTGAAATTAGGACCTCTGGATTTCTTCATCCTTGAGCCATCTCTCTAGCCCCCATTACCACATTCTTAAGGACACAAACATTTCATTAATGGAAGCTATTCCTCTGAGCCTGTCCCCTAGCTCTTCCCTCAATGTGCTTTGCAGGTCTACTGTCATGATTAAAGGGAAGGGATTCGATGCATCAGGCTGCTGAGTCTAGGGGTACAGGGCCTTCCAATTAGGTCATCCTCACTCTTCTGGAGAATAGACAGCATTGTTCACAAACCTTGCTGAGAGTATGCCAGCCAGTGTTGAGGAGCAGGCTCACTGAGGGGAAGGAGGCCTTGATATAAAAGTGTTACAAATTATGGGTTAGAGATGCAGCTTACTCTTATAAGCTGTTGTCCCAAACCAGAATTTGTATCCCATCACCCACAGAACAAGGCACAGAGTCCAAAGCATATGCATAAAATACAAGCATTTTTAAAAAGTAACCATTGAAATATGTGACCAAAAAAAACCCAGCTTTGACCATACTCATGGCAAGCTGGGAAATATCTTTTTTAAGCATCCAGCCAATGCAGCCCACCAGAACCTTTTGAGAGATCTGGCTCCTCCTCCTACTATAGCCATGGTCCCATTGTCCCTAGAACCTGCATCACATACCCAGCCCAGAGAACCTCCAGAACCCAGCCAAACTACTTTTTACCACTTGAGTTATACTTCTTTGGTACTACCCCTCTGGATTTCTTAAGCTGCCTACTCCTCTGGATTATAGGAAAGGTACTGAAATATATAAAAACAAAAGCTTCATATGAAGTCACACCTTTGAGAATAACAGCAAGTTTCTCAGTGGAAACTAAAGGCCAAAAGAGTTGAAAACATTGGCTTCAAGTTCTGAAAGAATGCAGATGCCAAATCAGGCTCTTTTAATAACCAGAGTTATCTATCATAACAAAAAGAAAAAAAAATCTTTCCATGATAACAACAGGCTAAAGTGTTCACGACTACCAAACAAGCCTTACAGATGATGCTGTAAGGAATATCTGTGCTTTATTCTAAGAGGCTACTCGAGGAAAGGGGAATAAATCATACTATTTTACTTATCTAGGAAAAAATGAACATCATAAAATTTTCTTAAAAGAATGAATGCAGTCAATACACATCTTTCAATAATTCCGCTGAATATCAGTGGACTCACCTCCCCAGTTCACCCTTCCTCCCCAAATAACCAGACTAGTGATCAGGTTAGAAAACAGGATTAAAGAAATGCAAACAAGTATTAAGAAACAATATCAAAATTACCAACAGTACAAAGAATTTCATCTCAGTAAAGATAAAGTAAACTGACAAAAATCTTTGCCAAATTAACTAAACAGATAAGAGACCCCCAAATTAACAAAAGTAGAGATGAATATACCAACATCCCAGTGGGTACCAGGAAATCTAGAACACGGTTGTTTAACTAAACTTAGAAACCTAAAATAAATGGATGCTTTTCTACATATATATTATTCACTGAAGTTAAATCAAGATAATAAGATCAATAATTTATACAAACCAATAATAACAAGCATGATACTGAGGCAATAATAAAAATGATCTCTTGAATAAAAGCAGCTTCGCTCCTGATAGATTTCCAGAAGAATTGTACCAAATATTTAAATGAGAACTACAAGCAATACTTCCCCAAATATTCCACAAAACAGATACAAAAGGAGTACTTCCCACCTCCTTTTCCAAAGCCAGTATTACTCTAATACCAAAACCAGGGAAACCATGACTACAGAACAATACTCAAAATGAAAATAAATGTAAAATTTTCAACAAAAACATCTCAAGCCAAAACAGATCTAGCTCCATGGGCTGGACCTAGGCCTCCCTGCACATATGTTGTAAATGTGCAGCTTGGTTTTCATGTAGGTCTCAAACATCTGGAGTGGGGGCTATCCCAAAACATGCAGCCTGTATATGGGGTATGGTCTTCTAGCTGGGTGCCTCATCTAGCCTCAATGGGAGAGGAAGCACCTAGCCTCTCAGAGACTTAAAGTGGCAGAGTGGGGGATACAGGAGGAGGGGGTACTCAGAAAAGAAGAGATGGGGAAGGATTGTGGGAGGGGGTGACTGGGACGGATTATAAAGTGAATAAGCAAAAAAATAAAATTAAAAAAAAATGTTATTCATTTTGATCAACTTGGCTTTTCCCAGAGATGCATAGATGATTCAACATACAGGAATCAATACATTGTAATAAGATATATATATATATATATATATATATATATATATATATATATATATGACAGAAGTTACATGATTTATCTCAATAGAGGCAGAAAAGGCCTTTGACAAAAATCTACCAATCTTTCATAATAACTGTCCTAGAGAGAATGGGAGTGGTGGGAACATAAATCAAAATAATAAATAGACATCTTGCATTCTAATCAATCCTTTGTCACAGGAGTCTCAGTCACAATTAAGGATGACTGAAGTAAGTACATTTCCCCATTTTCCTCCCCTACAGGTACATATCAAATACTTCATTAAAAGAAACAAGCCAGACAAACAAAACACATATTATCATTTATTTCAAGCATACAATGGAGGCATATCTGCGAACTGACCTCCTCCTTGAGTAAGGGGAAGAAAGGGAAAGTGCCTTTGAAGAACTATGGTATTTGGGGAGTGGGGTGCTAGATACTTTCAGACAAGACTGGTATTATGACCGAGTATCTAACTTTATAACCATACTAAAATTGTAAGTTCTAGATGTGAAATAGAGAGCGAAATGTCATACAACTTATTTCTAAATCACACTACCTTCTCATTCCCAAGTAAAGTCTTGCTTGTTTCCTTCCTTCCTTCCTGGCCTCATTCTCCATTTCCAATCCCTTTCATATCAGACTTTCAAGATTGTTTCCAAGTAGTCAGTTTTCCTCATCTTTCTCCTCTTTGGTGTAATTGAGTGTCATCTTCTCCTGTCTGCAGTGCTTTAAACACTGTTCCAAAATCACTAGTGTCTCTTCACTATATAAAGACATGGCCTTTACAATGTGTTCTTTTCAATGGTCTCTCCATAATTTCTGGCACCTTCTACAAACAAATCCTACCATATCTAGAAAGGCATTTTCCGGTTGACACTCTTCCCTTGAAGGAACACCACATTCCTTAAACTGATCTAAGGGCCCATCAGAACTGGCACACACACATGGTCCCAACTTTTTGTTTGTGAAGCCTCCCACTCGGACAACTATCTTTACTGTCTTCATTCTGACTTTACCTGTTAAGGACATGCCTAAATAAATTCTTGGGAAAAAAATTAAACTGAACCTTTTGTCAAAATCAGCCAATGTGATTCCTGCTCTCAGAAAAAACAGTTATTGCATGCAGCAAATGAGGTCAAATGTGCTTCTGCCCATGCAGTGTCATGAGGATATGGCAAACCTTATAGGCATGTAGGTGCTGAGAGCAGACATTGAATGCCCTAGGACTCTTTAGTATGGCTGTATATTCAACACCTGCACTTTACCACAAATTAATATATAAAGAACAAATGTTCTGCTAGTAAAGAATTCAACATCTCTGCATTTTTAATATGTATAACTTTTATTAGTAAATAAGCCAATCATTTCTTTGGCTGGGGCATAATTTAGTTGTAGAGAAATTAAATCACAAATACAAAGACCTACAGCAACACACACGCATACACACACACACACAAATGATAATAAAGAAATTAGGGAATAAGTTCCTTTCTTGAAAGCAGTCTAGGGCATTTGCTGCCACTATTTAGCATTTCTATGAAATGTTCATTCATACATACATCTGTCTTTGAAACAATCTATGTACCTGTCTTAAGCAAATGAATGGAGGGCATAAATGAGGCATAGTTAGCTCTTCCCTGGGGAGACCCAGTGAACAGTGCTAGAATGGAACAGGAGAGCTCTCTCTCTCTCTCTCTCTCTCTCTCTCTCTCTCTCTCTCTCTCTCTCTCTCTCTCTCTCTTGTGTGTGTGTGTGTGTGTGTGTGTGTGTGTGTGTGTGTGTGTGTGTGTGTGAGGGGGGGAGGGAGGGGGAGACAGAGAGAGGGAGAGGGAGGAGGAGCTTGGGAATAAGTTATCTACTGAAATTGCCTTAATTTCTGCCTCTTTCTTAATTGGAAGACCTACTAGCCAAATAAAAATGTTCACATTCCCCCCAAATCCTGCTAGTAAAATGGTATTTTGACATACTTTCTTATCTTTGCCTACATATACAGCCTTCCCTGGTGCTGGCTTTCTGAGCTCTGACAGCACCTCTGGCAGGTCCAGAGTCCTCAGTCTCCATTCTCCTCTGATTAGAAAGAGGCTCCCAGCCATCACTTGGCAATGAGGCTAGCTGTCAAACTTCTTGTCCCAGGCAGAGCCTCAAAGGGTCTGTATTGTGAGAGAGGGCCTGCTCATGCTCAGGGTTCACTCTCTATGCAAGCCCAGAGAATGCACAGCACACACGGAAGAAATCTGAAGTAGCAGACAGAAATGAGGCCAAAGCTGTGTTTGGGAATGTCTTTTATCACAGATGCTTAACATGAGCAGTATTTGGGGCAGGTACAGGAGAGCCTTTCTTACAAAATAGAATTGAAATACCAGTGTCAGCTGAGAACAGAAGCCATAAAAGATTATAGCAGACAAATTGAAATATTAAAAGAGGGGTTTTTCTTTTTGCTCTGGAGGATTAATCTGGATAATTAAATCTGATTAAATGTTCCAAAAACTTGACTCCATTTTCAAAAGCTGCAGGCTTTTAACCAAGGTACCCATCCATGCATATACATAGTTTCAGTGGGGAGTCCTGGAAAGAGGATGATTTTACCATCTTCTTCTCCATCATTCTTATGAAATCAACTTGTCCAGAAAATTTCAATGTTATATCTATAAGATGAATGTAATAATGCTTGCTTTTCTCATAGGATATTTTGAAGTATAAAAAAAAATTCTTCAATAAGAAAAACCAATAAGGTTTCTAGGAAGGTAGTACCATGTAAATAAACTAAATAATCAAATTAGAATATAAATAAAATAAATATGAAAAATATTATTGATTTGAGACTATCAGCATATGTAATAGATTATCTTACTTTTTCAGAAGCATTATGAGTTGAAGTCTTGAAGCTGATCTGAAGAGACGTCGAAGATTTAATTAGATACTCAGAATAGCATCCTTTATTTAACTTTTAACTATAACACTGTCAATCATTGAATGAGACAGATAAATTGTGTATTTATTTAGAGTTAGAAAAGCTAGCTGAAATGATGAGAATTATGAAGGATAGGAAGAATAAGAATCATCTGTGAACTTGGCTATGCATGTGATATCTGATGTGCTGGCTGTATTTGACTCCTCATGGAAAGTTTTTAAATCCCTTTCGACTACCCAGATGGGATCTTTTTGAAAGCAAAATGGCTAAAGTTCATCTTTGCTACCACATATTTTCATGTGTTTATTTAAAAAATGACTCATTCTAAGTAATTTTCTTCTCTGATTATATATGTATGTGCATCTCTGTGTGTGTGTGTATGTATATTCTATAGGAAAAACAGGACTTCTGAGTTCTTTTTACAGTGAAGATGATTTATTGATTTATTAAGTAATAAGAAAAAAACTGGTATCCATTAAAACCCATAAGATATTCTGCAAACTCAACTGAGGGTAGAGAAATGATTATAAAAGTTTTAAGAGTTTCTAAGCTGTTCAGTATGAATATTTTTCTTTCATATTCATAAAATCAAAGCTTTGTTGTTTGTTTTTAAGTGAGGGTTTGGAGGGTTTTTTTTTTCCTTTGCTATATTTTGTCTTGTGATCAAAACAACCTGAAGTCACCTTAAAACTAGTTGCCATCTGGAAAAGAAAATTCAATAATGAAAAAGACAAGACCGGCAAGGTAAGGAATTACTATTGAGTTTCAAGAGAGCCACCTTTCCTAACACACACACAGCGCACACTTCCTCTCAGGGAGGTGGATTGCATGCTTTCTGCTCTCAGACCTCGGAGCAGATAGTTAAGCATGAAGTAAACTGTTTTCTGTGCCATCTTCGCGGAAGCAAATCTTAATTGTTAATGAAATTAAAGTATGGATAAGGAAACATTTAAAGTGTCATCATACAACCAACAGCTTGAGGGATCCATGATGTCAATCCCTAATGACCAACTCCAGCTTTTTCTCCATCAGGGATGTAAATGCCAGTAATCTTCTTTTGCTCCCATACATACATCCCTTCCCCTGAACTGACTGACTGACTCTGTCTGATCAGACTAGCTGGTCCCCACCAACAGTTAGCCTTCTTGATTTATACTCTCTCGTTTAAAACACAAGCTCTGAGGCTAATGTAGCTGTAGTTTCTGTTTCAGTTTCTAGAGAAAGGGTTCTGCTCTGTGGCTGCAACTGTCTTGAACCCCATTTGTTGTCTAGGATGGCGTCAAACCTCCTCTAGGGCTCCTCTAGCCTCTTCCCAGCGTGCTGGGTCTGTAGACGAGAATCACTGGGAAAGGGGGTTTTCAACCTACACTAAAGCTCATTCATTGCTTATGGAGGTAATGAAGAGGGAATACTGATTAGACTTTGACCCCTGAGAAAAGACAGAAATAGGGTTTTTTTTTATGGCCCCCAGAGAAAAGACAGAAACAGTTTTTGTTGTTGTTGGGTTTTTTTGTTTTTTTAAAGTTCCATGTTCAGGAAACAAGGAAACATAAATGGCTAGTGATCTGTTGGCGATTTTTCTGCAATGTTTAAGATGCCAAGCTATCTACCAAACATAAGTCAAACTGTACTCTCGTCGGCTTGCAGGCTTAATAGGAGTTACAAAGAGGAAACATGGGGACCAAAAGCGAAGGAAGCAGAGACTATATACATAACTATCTTTATATAGCCTAATGCCAGTCATAAGATTGGTTGAGAGACAGTGTGTCTGGCATACAAAGGGCCCAATATAGCGCATACTTGGTTGCTCAACAGCAGAAGGACCACGGGGCAAGCTGTGGCAGGATCTGGCTAAAGGACTCATACCCATTTTGTCGACCTCTAAAGAGCACTCAAGAAGGCTGCAAATGCAGCCAGAAGCATTTCGAGCTGTGGATCTTTTCTCATAGGGCGGGGGGTTGGGAGGTGTGTAAACATTTCTAAGGCTCTGCAGTGTCCACTTTCTGGAGTGTCCTTTCAAGTGTTATTGTAACAGACATGGAGGGAAACAAAAGCAGGGCTCCCTGGGTCATGAAACCTGTTAAGCCACAGTTTTTAAAATGGAGAGGAACCAAAGGAAAGGGAGTATTTTAAAGGGATGATCTCTTTCTTACAGTTGGGTATCCCTGACCAGACAAGGAAACGCTGTGTGTGATTCCAGTCTCAACCCAGTAACACTTGTACTCTGTGTTACCTCTCTGTTCAATAATGGTTCCACTCAAGCTTTCTTACCCAAAGTAAGTACATGACCAGAGAGCATCTCAAACAAAACATGTATTATTCACTTTCCAAACTCTTCAAAGACCATGAAGGGAGCTCCCTTACAAAGAGGGTCTTGATTGACAGCTATTAGAGAAATGTTCTCATCGCCTAATGGCCAACACTGAATGTTTAGAAGTCAGACGTTCTTACCACCCTTTGACAGCAGGCTGCTGTAGTCCACTAAAGCATTAGGGTTTCAATCCCATCCTCTGGGTAACCACACATAGCTGCTCCCAATTCAACTATCTAAACAAAGTAAATTAAAACATAAGGAAAAATCAAGTTTAAAAGGAAATAAAGGAAGACCACAGATGAACTAATATAAAAGGAACAACGATAACACTGAAAAAAAGTATAAAGACCTTGGAAAGCTATTCCTAAGACTCTAAGAGATAAAATAATCTGCGGCAATCCTACAGGGTTCTAATAACCTGTTGCTTTCAGCGACCAGTCTCAACACAATGCCAAAAATGGTTCTCGAATCTCCCCACGAGTTTTGTACATTGCCACCCTTGGGCTCCTTCAGCTATGGTATCACAGAGCATACACAGAGACACCAAGATCATGCAGGTGTTTTAGTTTGAATGCATTTGCGGAGACTTTGGCTATCTAGAACGGTCTGTGGAATAAATTTTCAAAGAACTTAATAAATCAAAAATGAATTGATCATTGTTTAATTCATGTTTCTAACATCTACCAAAAGAGAAAAAGTAAGATTAGGAAATATGGAAACGATTGTTTTTTGTTTTTTGTTTTTTTTGTTTTTCTAAAAAAATAAAGCTAAGATTTAAAAAATAAGCTACTGAAATACCCTGCTTCCACTTTTATAGTATATACTTTTTCATTGCTCTATATTTGAGCAAAGGATTGTGTGCGAATGATATTCATATTCTCTTTCTTCTTCTTTCTCTTCCATCTATATACATGCTTCCCCAAACTTTAATTATCTCACATGCAAATGTACCATCCTACAACCCACAACGTCTTAATGAATTCCAGGACTAGTTCTGAATCTCAGCTCTCCTCAAAATATCTGCTTCGAGCGTGGGTGGAAACTGAGGCATGACTCACTCTGAGGTGAAATTCCTCTCCAGCTGGTATCTCCGAAAACGAGACAAGTTAGCGTCTCGCAGAGCGAACAAGATGTACTCCATTTTTAAGAGGGAGAAACAAGAAGGCGAAGTGAAGTCCATCTGAACTGTCATCAAAATGTCCATCCTTCCAATGCTCTCTTAGAGACAACCCAGGCTCTACCCTGAAAATGTCTCAAAACTCTTTAAACTTCCACCCAAAGCCACGCCCATATGTCAGTTATTTGTAAAGTAGTATCCACTTCTTGGGTACAAAGTAAAATAGGCTATGAGTGTATGTACACATATACAAAACCAGACAAAAGAGAGCGTTGACACTAAGAACTTAAATTTTGAGGCTTGATGAGTCCAACTTTCCAAGGGAAAGAGTAAAGGAGAGATCTAAGATAAGCACAAAGGCATTTTACTGAAACAAACAAGTCCTGTCGATTTCGGCCATCCTAGTTTCATGTCCTAACCAGTATGTTGAATGCTTAGGTCTTCATAGCAATTGACCACTGACTAAGACAATATCCAGTGTCCACATTTGGACTTTAGGCACAATCAATCACATATACATATATGCCTACACATATATCAAATACACATGCACATTACCTACACATAAATATTTTTAAAAATATAGATCATGATTCTTATCCAATCATAGGGAGCATTACAAGGGATTGTTTCTCAAGTTGAAAATAACAATACTCTTCAGCTACTTTCTGGAATCTTCCTTAAGTGGAGAATTAAAACTGTGAGGCTATTCTATGGACAACTGTACTACTTTGTTCACTGAAATATGTATTCACTTTGTCTCCCTGGCCCCTCCAGCTTTAAAGATAGACATAGTCTTTAATTCCACTCCTTTCCCCAATTCTCTTAAAACATCACAGGCATTCTGACGGGCAGAGACTTTGATCTTATGAAGCAAACCAGTAAGGCCCTAGGATTAAAATAAAATCAAGTAAAAAGCTAGCATATTTTTTTATTATAGTTTAACTCTAAGTTTAATTTTTATTTCAGATTCAAATCCTCTTATGTTTTCCATGGAGGAAAGGAGATCAAAGATGATTTTTTACACTTATCAGAAGGAGAAAGCTTGGGCAGATTTGAGATCGTTCCTTGGGACAATCGGAGTCAGTATCTGTACTGTCCTTGATCTTCTTTAGCACAAAGTCATCACTCTGGGTCCCTAGATACATGTTACAGGGACAGATCCCATCAGAGAGCAGAGCTGGCTGGATCCAATGCAGAAAGTATCACCCATGAGGACCCATAACAGCAATAAGCATGCACTACTCACCCAGCCCAGAAATGGCTTTTACATCCACTCATGCTAATTAGGAAATTACTGAAAATATTTCCCATATTTAAAACAGCAGCCCACCTCATTGATATGCCACTCTTTCCTTATATATGGCAACCTAGCTATGAATCAAAACTGAATAATAATCCATCACTGTCAACGGTAAATTACTGCCTGGGGAAAAAAAAAAGCACCATGACATTTAAAGCACTAAAGAAACAGTCAGTTAGTCCCCTGTGTGGTCCTCAAGTTAGAGAAAAGTGTCCATGAAATCAGTACACTAGGGGGTAGCTTAGAAGGGGAGTCATGTGCTACCTAAGCCAAAAATATGAGTGCAAACAAGGGAGCCCTGCTAAGGAAACATTCCCCCTATGTCTGCTCTATTTTACATGTATTATTATATTCAATAAGTACAACAGAGTTATGTTCTGATCAAGTCTGTCTTATGGATCAGAAACTATACCCCAGAAAATTTAATGCTGTACTCAGAGACTGCATGTTAATTAAAGGGGGGGGCCCTGAACTAAAATGTGAGCTCTAACTGACATCAATGGCTAGTTTATCTTCAGTGACCCACTCTGTGAGAGCTGCTTGGCATCCTGGAGTTACCGCCTCCAAGACAGGTAGTATCACACCAGCAGTGTAGTTAGCACCATTGATATGTTTGTAAGTCACATAAAGCCTTCTCTGGCTCAGTTTGCACCATCATATGATAGAACAGTAATCTATCCTATTTAACAACATAATAGAGATTAAATTTTAATATATATATATATATATATATATATATAAGAGAGAGAGAGAGAGAGAGAGAGAGAAGAGATATTGAGAATATAAAACACAGTAAAGACATACTAAGACAGAAAATTCCATCTTAACATTGCTTGCTGTATCAATGTAAGCCAATACGCATGTAAACTAAATCTTTACTGAAGGTGGTAATGCTAACAGTATCCTCCCCCAAGTATTACTGAGTCCTATATAAGGTGACAATGTGTTGAACATGGGGTCAGCTCATTGTATACACATTGTACTTAGTTCTTAAAGCAGGGATGATAAACTCCATGTCCTTAAGTCAGAGAGTCTTTGAGAGCACTGGATAGTCCTTTGTGTGAATCAAAACATATTAGTGCTGCTTATCCAAAAGACTCATCAATATCAAATGTGGGGTACCTAAACATCTGCTTAAGAAAGTACTAGTAGTCATTCCTCTTTCTAGAAGCAGGAAGCAGGACTGCCAGCTATCCCAGAAGGGGATAAAACTCTACTTGCTGTTCTTTATGGTGCCACTTACAGCTATCAGAATGGAAAATACCTACTGTTATATTAGTATTTCTATAAATATTTAATTACCAAGAAACAATATTGCTATGGCAACAGTGCTCAGACACTAGACTCAGGTCTTACAAAAACAAGGATAACATGGTCTCTGGTCCCATGAAAAATATGTTCTGTTCTGAGGGAAATTACTGAATGAAGAGAAGCACATAAGCTGTAGTCATCAATGTACAATAAGTGGATAAGTAGAAACAGATGAGCAAGATGCAAAGGAGAAAACCCACTGTGGGTCGGATGCTTATTTGAATACGTTTGTGAGGCCCATCTCTTTAAAAGCTGGTATGTAATCTGGGATCTGAGAGACAAGATGAAGATGATTGGTCCCGCCCAAGGGAAAACAGGGCATTCACTATGGTCCTGAAACAGAAGAAAGCTAAGTGTTCAAGACTCTAAGAAACAAACATGTTTCCCAATAAAGCATGGTTGCAGGGAAGGGCACTGTATCAATGAGTAAGCCAGCGGCGTGCAAACAATGGATGATGGAAAAAGAGACATTAAGGAAACCTGTTCTGTTGAAGGTTGGTTGTGCCTTGAATGGCCAGCTAGTCACACCGTAGATACCAAGGCATAGAGGAAAGCAGAAGCAAGGTATGAGATCCTTGGGTCAGGAAGGGAACGGAGGGGTGATATGGAGTACAGCTGCTAGCTTTCTTGTTTAGTCATTGCTTTCTCCTACTTAATAGGCTTTTGACAATGAGTTTGACACTGACATCTGCCTGACGGGTGGAAATCGTCAGGAAATATGCACAGTTCATTACAAGCAGCAACAAAAGGGCTCAGCTTTCCCTTAAGAGCCATCTTCTAGATATGATTACATTATAAATGGAAGCAGGCTCTCCAGAGGCACCCAGTCAATCGTCTGGTTCACAAGCCCTTCCCTTTAGCCCCACATCTGCAAGCAACATGCACTTCCTGTAGCTTTGTCTTTTTACCTCAGCAGCCCCTTGTTCACCACACTCTGGGCTCCTGATATAAGAAGAGCCCATAAAGCAAAACAAAACAAAAGGAATAAATGAATAAAAATCAAATAAGTACATTATTTATAAGGTGAGAGTCATCCTAACTTAATATGTAGCTTTAAGTGGAGTTGCTGAGGATTATAGTCTCAAACAGTGAGGTGAAAGACACCTAAGTTTCCCTTGTGCCTCAAACATACATGCCTCAATAAACAGAGGATCATGACCTAAATGTTTGGGTTTCTCTGTTCGTAGACAGTCCAGTGTCAGAGAAGAACCATTCTACTTAGAAGACATGTAACAGATTAGAGCAGTCTATACTCCATACCTTCCTCTTCCTTTGATCAAAGCAATCCTAAACTGTTCTTTAGAAAGTTTGCATGCCTCAAAATACACAGCTTTTGATGATTGAGACCCCACCCCACCCTATGCATGCAAACACGCTCACAGACACAAGCACACAGCCCTCATCTGATACCTGAGAAATGCAAAGTCTGAACAACTTGTATGTCTGTAGTAGGTAGTTCTGTGTTTTGGTTATTGTTGTTTTAATCACTGTGAAAACAAAATCATTAAAGGGCTACTGAGATGGGTAAAGCTCACACAGACTGACGGCCTGAGTTCAATCTGCAGATCCACATAGTTGAAGGACAGAATTTACTTCTAAATGTTCCCCTCTGGCCTCTACACACATACTCTCCCACACAAAATAAGTAAATAATTAAACAAATATTAAAAAGCAAAATAGCATAGGGAAATTCCATAAAAGAGAGGAGTATTTGTGCCCAGTACTCAGGCAAGAACTTCTACTTAGCTATCATGCTTAAAACTTAGCTTGAAGTCAGAGTCCTGCCCACCAGCACCCTCCCTGACCTTATTCATAAGTGACCAGAGCTCTTTGCTCGTTCAACAAGCTATGGGAGAATCTTTTAAAGGACACATTGGCAAAAAATATAACCTGTCAAATTATAAACTAAAGTCGATTAATTACCATTTTCATTTGGTTTTTTCCCAATTTTCAATGTGAAAATTTAGCCTATTTCTTGTATGATTATGTGCCTGACACCTATTACTGGAGCATCAGCTAAATGAGTCCTTAAAACAAGCATAAATGCCTGGGTCTGCTGGAGGAGTGCTCTAAACATAGCTTCTTAGTTGGCTGAGGCAGAGAGATCACAAGTTTTAGGTCTGCCTGAACAACTTTAGATCCTGTCTGAGAAAAAAGAAAAAAAAAACCAAACATTCTTTTGTTGGGTCTCATTTTGACAACAGATTTCAATTCCAAAGCCACAGTGTAAGGGGATTTTTCAATGTTCCCAGAACTAGCTAGCATGGTGGCAAAGTGAGTTGAAGGTCTGTTACACAAGCAAGAGAGAGCCAGTAAACGAAAGACGATACGATGCACTGGTGAGTTAAAATTATGATGCTTAAGGGAAACAAGATTTAATGGAAAGGCAAAAATGAAGAAAACTGTAGAGCAACAAAGGGTACAAGTTAACCCCAAGTGGAAGCAGAATGGGCTCACACTTTAAATTACTTCACAGAGTGAGGGCTGATAGAACATAGGACGAGGGACAGACCACATCTGAACCACAGCTTCCTCATAGGCCCCTGACATGGTCAAATCGACAGCTTGTGTCATCCCATAATTCCATGTTTTAGTAACTTCATCTTTTCGTTCCCCCAAACAAAAACAAACAAACAAACAAATACATGTATTTGAGTTTATTTGTTGCAGACTAACATATCCAAAGTAGGTTCTAATTGCTTACAGTGGCACATGGTAGAGACATTTTTATGGGGAAAGACAAAAACATACAACCAGGTTGGAAGTAATAAATATCTTAAGTAGATTGGTAAAATTAAGGATGAATTCGAAAGAAAGAATATGGGAGGAATATTGTAAGTAATCACACTCCCATGGGAAAGGCTGGCAACATGGTCAAGACATAAAGTGCTTCCTGAGCCTAGAACACACAATGTGGGAACAACCAACTCTACAAAGTTGTCTTTTGATTACACTATGTATACTGTGGCATAACGGGTCACAAATAATCTATCATGCACACATAATAAGTAAATTATTTTAAAATCTACATTAAGAAATCAACTTTAGTGCCAGGCGGTGGTGGCGCACGCCTTTAATCCCAGCACTTGGGAGGCAGAGGCAGGTGGATTTCTGAGTTCGAGGCCAGCCTGGTCTACAGAGTGAGTTCCAGGATAGCCAGGGCTACACAGAGAAACCCTGTCTCGAAAAACCAAACCAAAACCAAAAAAAAAAAAAAAAGAAATCAACTTTAAGGCAGAAAATAATAGAAGACTGTTCTCTCTGTCTCCCTGTTTCTCTCCCTTGCTCTCCCTTCCTCTATATAGGACAGTGGAGGACATTTAGTGTTTCCCTTCAGCAAAGCAATTCAGCTAGACCCAGGGATCTTTCTGGCTTTGCTCCCCCAATGTCAAGATTACTGGTTTGCTGTGCCATGCTAGGTTTTTACAGGGGTACCAGAGATCCAACGTCAGGTTCTCATGCCTGTACAACAATCACTTCACCAGCTGAGCCATCTATCCAACCCCAAAGTGCTGTGATTTTAAACATAGGAGAAAACTAGTTTCAGAAGAAAAATTAAACTATTGTTTTGAAAGGAAAATTCAATGTGAAATAAAGACTGAATAACTGTCTAAATATCCATCACTGGGAAGACGCCAGGCTCAGATATATCAAGGAAATTGGTACCCAAGAAGTGCTAGAATTTGCTGCATGAAAAATAGGATTAGAATCACAGGTCGAGAGGAAAAGGAAGAAGAGGATGCGAAGAAACAAGAATGAAAGAGAATGAGGAAAGGGAAAAGAAGGTGAGGGGTGGATAAAGGAAGGAAGGCAGGGCTTGTTAGGGACAGCAAAGGATGAATGGTAATGACCTTGTTAGAAGACAGCCTCAAGCAACAGAGAAACATGTAAAGATTTCTCTAAGACATATTATCTCTATCAAATTTGTCAATCATAACAACTAGCAATTATTGTGAGTTCATTCTATATCTGATGCTCTTTAAAGTGCTTATGAGTGCTGGAGTTAGCAAAAGAGAAGAAAGTAACATCAACTTGATTGTCTACCTATAAGGAACAATTTTTGAAATATGGTAATAAGCCATGGAGCATTGCATAGGCATCGTGAATGGTGCTTTTGCCTGTATCTGAGGACCTAGAGAAATGGTTTCCACTCAGTCTAATTGCAGGAAAAAAATTCAGTAGTTTTTCTTCAAGAACATTCACGAAGTATCACAAATTTTATTTATATACAACACATCTATCATTTATCTGCACACTTCTCTCACACTTCACATTGAGCGTTTCAGGAAATTGTCTTGACTTTCTCTCTGATATATATCCAATGCTATAAATAATAGTGCGGAGAGCTAAATCAGCAGGGTGCTATCACTGGTTATATCGGGAAGCAATATTCCAAAACCAACCAAAATGAAACCTGGCTAAAAGGAGTAGCAGAACATTATAAAGCTGAGTGAAAATAAAGAATATAAATTTATGCCCATAATATTAGTACAAAATCTAAGAAGAAAGTCTACATGTTGGAAATGAAACTACTGGTGGTTATTTTTACAGTAACAATGACAAAATATGATGGCGAAATTCTGAAGATTTTGCTTTTTTGTAGGTAATGTTTTAACCGTTTTTCAATATTATTCACAATAAAAGACTTTTTCATACCTGAATTTACTAAGCATGTATGGCTAGCATGAACATTAGACGATTTACTGTTAAGCTTAATAATACTCAGTATGGAAGGCAAATGAATAGGTCAAATTTACGGATGTGAAAATTAGTGACAGAAGGCAAACTTACTGCATAAGATGGAGAGTGGGGTTTATTTCTTGTTTATTTGTTTATTTATTTGGTGGGCCTTTCCCAGTGCACAAATCCTCACTACCTCTTTGTGAAAATAGTAAGAAAAGTAATGGCTCTTGGCCTCTACTCCCTAGTCCCCTGACCCATCAGACAGGTTGGGTATCTATTCAGCCACAGCTTGATGACTCCTTCTCTGGCGGAATATGTTTGCTTTGTAAAATATGTGCTCAGCTTACCATGTTAAAAGCCAATCAGGCCATTTAGCTTCAACAAACTTTATTTTATGTGCACAACCAAGAGATGTTTCCAGAAACCTTTACAAGACTCCATTAGCATCTCACTTCTGAATGGGATGTTCAGATGGATCCTTATGCTTTCTCTCTCTATTATAAGACCAAGTGACATGTTATAGCATGTATCTCTATACCCATTTCCACAAGCAGGTCCACCCTGAATGCTTTAAGTCCCTGCCAGAACAAAGTAAGTACAAAAATTTTTGGTGAGGTTTCTTTGCTCAGACCCCTCCAGTGACTATTTGTCTATCTTGTTCTTCATTGTGTGTATCAGTACACCCATTGTCTCTAATTGTACTGATTTCTTCAAGGTAGGCATTGTGGTTTGCTTTTCCCTTTGCCCAAACATCTCTGTCTGGATGTAAATCCACAGGAGCAGCAATCTAACCCAATTATAATCACAGACGCATCCCAGGAGCCTAGAACAGAACCTGACACATAATAGACCTTTTGATAAGTATTGGTATATTTTTATTTCTGGTTAGTTTTGACATATATAAGAGGACTGAACTAAGGAAATAATTTTACTTTTACTTTCTCTTCTGCCAGAGAACCACTCTACAAAGAAAAAATTTAGGTCACCTGTATCATCAAAACAAGGTAATCCCCACCATCCAGAGTTCCTAATCTCCCTGACAATGAGTCTAGCAAAACAGCCTTTCTCCTAGGAAAGCCAGGATGTCTTGGTTGCTTATATTTCATTCACATTTAGATTTTTCCCTCTTAACTTGAATTTTCATGCACTTTAAGTGATTATGTACTTATAAATACTTATAAATCTACTTTCTTCTTTCTTCAGAACAACAGTGTTATGATTGTAATCATATATTTTTAGGTTGAATACAGGGATATTTATTATCTATAAATGAAAATACACTTATTGTGCTAATGTTCTCTGTCTAATTACCAACTGACTACTCACAAGACCAAAAAATTGTGGAGAATTAAATTACTGTGTGTGCATGCATGCGTGTGCTCTTGCATGCGCGCGCTCGCGCGCGCGCGTGTGTGTGTGTGTGTGTGTGTGTGTGTGTGTGGTGTGTTCCATTGGTAGTTTAGAAGACAGCAAAGTAATAGTGGATGTGGAATCGCCATCAGGAGCACAAAGGAAGTATTCTTTCCATTAGATTTCTCATGATGCATACTATGTAAAGATGCCTCTGCTAATGAAGTTTTGTTTGTTGGTTGGTTTCTATTTTCTGCCAGAAGAAATTATTGAACTTGTGTGTATAGAGGAAATTTGAATGGAGTGACATACAGACTGTTCTGACACTCAGAATACATGTAGTAAACAGCATGGAGTAGAGAAAAAATAACACAAAATGTAACTTTCTATGGAGTCTACTAGCTTTAGATCACAATAGTGTCTTTTATTCTATGTTCTTTTCTCAGATAATTTATTTATTTTAATTTTATGTGCATTGGTATTTTGCCTATATTTGCATCTGTATGAGGGTATCAGATCCTCTGGTACTAGAGTTACAGACAGTTGTAAACTGCCATGTCGGTGCTGGGAATTAAACCCGGGTCCTCTTGAAAAGCAGTCAGTGCTCTTATCCACTTAGCCATTTCTTAGTCCTTTATTTTGTACTTTTTACCATGTTGTTTAATTAAGAGTCTGGTTCTAACTGGATTCAGGATAGAAGAAATGAATCAACTTCCACAAGATGTCCTCTGGTATGATTTCCACATGTGCTTTGTAGTATGTGCGCGCACACACACACATACTCACGCACACACACACACACACACACACACACACATACATACACACACATACACAAACACATAAAGTTAATTTAAAAGGAGAAAAATCACCATTATGAAGAATCCTATGGGTTAATAATGTAAGTTAATGCATGTGAAACTCCAGGTGACTTTCTGTATTCAGGGTGCAGAAAGTAGGCTTCCCAGTTCTGTGCAGCATGTCCAAACCCTGAGCTCCAGGTCTGCGGAGACTCAATGAAGCAAGACTCTAGTTATATAATCAACACTCAGAAGTCCAGTCTAGAAGTTGATTCTATAAACCACATTCATATGACTGAGCAGCAAAAGTAACAATTAGCTATGTTTATGGTTCTAAAGAAGACCATCTAATATCTTGCCCTTTATTTCACTTAGGAATTTATCTGCAAAGTTCTTCTGTAAGCCCAGTTTGAAATGTAATTTAAACAAATTCAACAGCCAAGGGAAAAGAGCTACAGTATAACTTAACCAAAATCCCTCATGATCTAATTAAAAGAAAGGTAAAGAACGTGTTACACCTGAGTATCATCCTTGGATACCTCACACTTTATCAAAAGTGTAGGATGCTTAATGTTATTAACATATTTTAGTACTACCAATTTTAGATCTGATATTCAAAAGTATTTAAAATGCAAAGTAAAATTCAAATTAAGATGATAACACAGGGAAGATTTCCCCTTGCTGAGACAGATAAACTCACATAATTGTCACCATATCGGTGAGGGTTGCTCATCACAGGACTTTTACTTTTAGTATAGAATAGAGTTTATTTAGGGCATGGGGAGGGGAGTTAAGAGGGTAGTAGAGGCAGAGAGAAGGGGAAAAAGAGAGAGAGATGAGAGACAGAAAGAGAAAGAGAGAGAGAGAGAGAGAGAGAGAGAGAGAGAGAGAGAGAGTAGAGTAGAGAAGTAGAGGCTGTCCATGCATGTGGAGAGAGGGGAAGGGAAGGGAGAAATGGTGACGGGACAGATGGGGAGCAAGAAGGCAAGAGAGCAGGAGATCAAGAGCAACACAGGACCTTTGAATTAGGAATATTAGTGAGAGCACATTTGGACAGCTAAATTTGCTTGAAAGTTTCATTCAGACTATTAATGTGCACTATCCATTGACAGCCTCACCTTTTCACCTGTGCCACAGGTCCTAAGGAAGAAATTTTCCTGCTGAGGTAAAGGTCACTTTGTTCCCGACCTTGAAAATAGTAAAGACAGCATAACATGTGGAGACACATGGATTCTAAATCTGCATGTAGATCTTGCTTGAATGAAATTATCCATTGACTGATAGAAGGTCGTCCATCCATTTTGATTAGTTGCCTCAGCTCGCTGGCATGACATCCAAAATTCCTCATAAATATTTACTTTCACTTATGAGGTTCCTGCCTAGTGAGAAACTTCCAATTCAAATGATTATCATTTATGAACAAATATGAAAAAATCAAAGTCAACAAAAGATAATTACTTTAGACTGTTGCAATCATCAGTAAGAATTCAAAATACTATGAGAGTTACATAAATCCTGTAAGTTTTGCTTTGACTCAAGATATAATAACCAGAACATCAATTAATTGCTATGATAAAAAGCACAGAATAAAAGCATACTATTATAATCTATGGCTATTAGACTCCAAAGAAAGTTGTAATTTATGCAATTTTCTTCCATTCCACACTATTTTACTTACTACATGTATTCTGAGTGTCAGAACAGTCTATATGTTACTCCATTCACATTTCCTTTATACACAAAAGGTCAGTAATTTATTCTGGCAGATAAACAAACACAAACAAACAGGAAACATCACTAGAAGAGGCATCTTTAAACAACAAGCATCATGAGAAGCTTCCTGTAATGAAACAGAGAAGAGGTTGATGCCAAGGGTGTGTGGTACAGACAGAAAGGTAAATACTGAGATGATCTGCAATAGGGAGAGAGGGAAGAGCAAAAGAAGAGGTAAAGGAAAAATAAAAAATACTCAGGTATTAAGCAGAAACAATTGTTATAGAAAATGTAATTGAAATTCTCAAGCTAATCAAAGACAGAGAAAAGCCCCATGGATTTTGATCACATTCAAAATTTGATCCTGGAATAATTTTAAAATGAAATGAAATGAATCATGATAAGAGATCTAGAGACCACTTTTTTTTCCTAAACACAAAGAAAATTACCTACAGAGATTATCAAGGCTCTCTTTTTAAGTGCACTAACATCAAATAAATGAAAAAGACCAATGAGCAGGGCTGTCTGGTAAATGCATTGGACATTGCAGAACATTCCAATTGAATGCCCTGCTGAAATGATCAGAGAAAGAGAGAGATGCAGATGCCATTCCAAAGCAAAGGGGAAAAGGCATAGCGGAATGGAAATCAATATTGATGCAAGACTGGGTGATCAAAGCCAGCAGAGCTCAATGTCCAGAGCTAAGTCTCTGAAGCAGAGAAGAAATAAAAACAGAGAAGAGATGCAGTAGCCAATGATGCTGTAATTTTCAGAAGTGGCTAATGTTCACTGGAGGCTAATGTAATTGAGGCAAAGATGGGGCTTCAGAGGTTGGTAATATGGGGAAACAGAGAGAAGCATTGCTTATAAACAAGCAAAGCAAAGGTTCCTTTCACAGGGACACAGAGGACACTAACTATTGTGACCTTAAGTAATGAGGGCCACAGACAATCCAGATGTATATATTTTTCTGTATCCCAAAGATAACCATCTTTTCCCTTATGTCTGTCTGCAAGTTACTCCTGGAAGGCACTCCCTAGGAGAAATTATGAGAAGGAATAGATCAGAAGTCTGTCAAATATTAGAGAACTTTGAGAACTTTGCAAGAAGTTCAAGATGTCTATCTCCAAAGCTAAATAATGGGAGACCGAGAGAAGTTCAACGGCTAGACTGAAATGTGAGTGTCAAGAGCGGCCCTTGGACTATTCAGTCTGTATATCTGTAAGGCTACATGATCCAAATGGGCTTGTCCTGGAGACATTTAGAGACCTTTCAAAGACAAACCCAAAAAGATTAATTCTAATGTAATATCAAGATGGCAAGCAGCTCTGAGCCAGACAAATCGGTCACCTCCAAATCTCACACGTCACTAACTTACATCAAATCAAAGCAAGATGTACTGGTTTTTGAGTGCATAACATACAGCACAATGATCCAGAGCCAAGGATGATAAAAATCACTGGCCTCAAACAACTTAAAATCTAGATACTAAATCACTTTAATTCATGCCAAACACTCAATAGGTTCTGGAACCAGCATAGAAGGTGATGCTTGGATCTGATGCCTGTTATGTCCCAGGTGTTCAGTCATGGAAAAAAAAATATTACCTCTACTGATGATATAATTTTTAACCTCCCAACAGACACACAGAAGAGAAACCATGGGCCTTTTTGTTCCTAAATTATTGATAATGTATATCTTGGTGCAATCTGCACTAAAACAAGAAATTTGAATTTATACCAACTTCTCCCATCCCTGGTAAAGAATAATGCAAAAATGTCAGGGTTGCAAGATGGATAATTCTGGAAGAAGGTATCCAAATTTGCATCCAACTCTGTACTCCCCTACACAGTTGATTGAAGAGGTGAGATTTGAACAAAATAGTTATGTAATGGCTGAATACCTTGGAGGATTACCTGGGAGAGGGCACAAAGCTAGAGAAAAAATAACATGCAGACTGAAGACTGTGCACACAACAGACATAAATACAAAGTCAGACCAAGCAGCCAAATAAATGGAAACATCTTTTTCTTTCTTCTGAATATCTCCTCTTTTTCTCCTCCATATCCAAAGCTCAGATGAAACACCCCTGAACTCTCCTGGGAAGATACTGAATTCAGGCCACTTTTCTTTCTGACAGCTCAGTTCAGTGTCTGACATCCATGCACACCATAGAGAAATGCAAGGAAACCAGAAGTGTAGCTTGGAACACAAAGCATCCTTACCATAGCCAAGGATGCAGTGGCGAGAGGCTCTGTATGGTGGCTATGAGTATCCTTGAATCACTCCTGCATCTACATGTGACCACCTGTGTGGAATGCTGAGTACACCATGGCCGATCCAGATGGCAAGGATATTTTGCAATGCCAGAAACACCCCTTACCCCTTGATCTCACAGGCCTCATTATGGTCTTCAAATCTTACTAACTGCTATTGGCAGCACAAGTCAATGTTTCTGTTAAGGCTTCTTCTTGCTTATTTACAGTTTTGTTAAAGTATAGGGATTATAAAACCAGCAAACTAAGACCAAATAAATAAAAACACTCTTCCTTTCGTCTGAGTATCTCCTCCTACTCTTCTTCCCAGTGCTAAAAGCCCATATAAAATACTCCTAATCCTTCTGAGAAGACATTGAACTCAGTCCTTATTTGCCCCTGACTGCTTAGTTCATACAACAATTACTTCATCAATGAGACTCTGATCACTATCAGCTTCATTCTTCGAAGGAAGCCTTGTTTTAAAAATTTACTTTACATCCTGCACACTGACCCCACCTCCTGGTCATCCATTCCCAAAATCCTTTCCTCCTCCACCATCCCTTTCTCTGAGTGGGTATCCCTCCGCCCCGGCACATCAAGTTTCTGCAGGACTAGGTGTATCTTCTCTCACTGCGGCCAGACAAAGGCAGCTGAGCTCGAACAGATCCTATGTACATGCAACAGCTTTTGAGAAAGATCCCACATGAAGACCAAGGTGCACATCGATTACATATGTGCAGGGAGGGCATAGTTCCAGGATATGTATGTTACTTGGTTGGTGGTTCAGTCTCTGAGAGTCCAAAGGGTCCAGGTTAGTTGACTCTGTTGGTCTTTCTGTGGAGTTCTCCAAAGAACTCTTTTATTACTTACTCCTCTGGTGGATTTATTCTCTGCTACTTATGTAAATCTTATTATCCAGGGTAAGTTAGCTTAACTCTTGTAACTAGTAATGGAATCCTCATGGTCTTTATCCAGAGAAGAATATTCGTGCATATATAAAGCTCTAAAACAGTAATGGGAATGTCCTCCATTCAAGTCTCAAGGACTAATCATCTAATGTCGCTTTCAGGTTTCAGAGACAGTGACTGAGATGTAAAGAATCATGCTGTCGTCAACCAACCTCAATCGAAACAACATACTAAACATCAGGCCAAACCAGATCCTACAACTACATCCTAAATACAAAAGAAGACAGCAAGTAAAGGTATGCTTTTATGCTCAGAGTAGTAGCAAATGACTTTCATTTAAAAGTAATTAGCATGCATTATATCTAAAATGTATTGTTTTTCATATTCCCACAGTCTACTTCTTAACAATATTTATTTGGTTTTAAGCATTAGTTCATATTCTTTTCCATGTTTTCTCTAAGTAATGGAACAAACTGAACATTAGCTTCCAAAGGAGGGAGCTAGAACATAACAGTATAACACAGCTCACTGGAAAGAGTTAAATTCCGTGGTCATAGAATGTAGGATAGAGGAAGGATTGAGGGATGGATAACTAGCACTAAAGGCATATTGAAAATAGTCATTTGGAAACCTATTACTGTAGAGAATTCCTAAAATACATACGTACACACATATGAAAAGAATTTAAGTGGAGTTATATTTTTAATTGTGACAATAGAACTACAATGCACCACAAGTTAACAAAAATCCCAGTGCCAGAAATGGGTTACCTACTCTGGAGTTATTAGTAAATTAACTCAGCCAACTCAAACATTCTATACATGCTATTGCCACCGTATTAGTTACTCTCCAGAATTCAATGATAGCACCCCATTGTGGAAGACACCATATACTTCAGTCAGAACATGGAGAAATTGAGTTGATACTCACCTGAAGCATGAGTTTTTGCTTTGGGCATTATTGGCTTGCTTTTTTAGTGCCAGAAGATGCTATGCATGTTATTGGAGGAGAGTCAAGTGAAGAGTTATGAATAACAACATTCCTGACAACACATGGTATGTTAGTGGCATAAATGTCAAGGTCCTTTCCATAAGATAAAACCCATACCCGTCACTGTTACTGGGGTTATGAACACATAACTACACAGCCTATAGGCTCTAGGGTCATGTCTCCTACTGATACACTGCTAAATGAACATAGCATTAAACTGACGCCTAGTTTCTTATCATTATACCCATGGATGAGTGCATCACTCATGTATCAGAGGAAATCTTTATGAAGTAGATGACAACACAGACTCACAAGTGCTCAAGGTGAAAGAGAATAAGAGACTGAAATGCTCTTCACTAAATGAGACATCCATTATCATACTCTTCCCCAAAGGCCAGAGATAGTAGATGACACAACAACAACAGTGTTTACAGATACAATAGGGGAGTTGTGTGTATGAACTCACAGTGGTTGTGACAAGCCCTATCTGAGGAGCCATTGGTAATTGATAATTGCTAGGAGAACAGCTGGTTTTTTTGTGTGTTTGTTTTTGTTTTTTAAGGTCATGACCCTGATATATTCACAATACACTAGTGAAAGGTCCCATACTCAGAAGTATATAAGAACTACACATTAGGTTTAAAAAAATATGAGAACACAAATTTGGATGGATAGGGAGGTGTGGATCTTTGAAGAGTTCAGATGGTGTATATGATAAAAAAAATATATGGTATAAAAGTCTTAAGGAATAATAATAAAATAATTATGAAAAGTAAATAGATTTTCAAACAAAAATGGTATTATTCTCTTAAATGTTATTTCTAGACTAGGAAGTAAGTAGATTAAGGAAGAACTGGTAGATAGAAAAGTTTAAAATATAATACTATTAAAATAGATATTATACCTACACACACAAACTTTAAGTGCACATGCATGTGTGTGTGTGTGTGTGTGTGTGTGCATGTGCACACATGTGTATCTTACATGACTAATTTTATACAGTGTGGAAATCACCACTTAATGACTCCAAGCAAGTGGTAGCTACTAGTTGCTTGTGGTAGTTGTATGTTTCTCAGAGAGATGGGGCTACTGGCCTTACAAACAAAATTATTTGTGTTTAAAGGAAAAGTCATTTCAGTGCTGGGTACTCAATTAATGCAGAGGGGTTGGGCGAGTGTGAGGTATTGGCTCATCATTGATGACGCCTGGGCAATGTTGTTACAGCAGAGAATTAGATTTATAAAACTTGAGATTTTTGGAGCTTGCCCTCTAGGATATTCTGGATTCTTCACTATGTAATAACTTATTCAGCTGGTTGCTTCCCAAGGTCTTCCCTTTCCCATCATCTCACTATGACCTTTAGTGTCCTGTTTCCACTTGTTATATCCTCTTTCATGCTTTCCACACTGTCAACTAAAGTTGACACCTTCCCTAGATCGAGGTCATCAGCTTACTCATTTCTTGAAAGCTCTGTCACCTACTGTCAGGGTAATCCCATTTTAAAAAACACTGTGTTCTACAGTTGACAACTTGACTATTGTTTTCACTTTCTATTTCACTTGGTTCACTACTCCCTCGGTGTATGAGGACCTGGATTCTGGTTTGCCTCTGTGTCATGCTTGGTACATCCATTGAACACACATGAAAATTCTGGCTTCGATTTTATGGTTGTATGTGATCACTGCCTTCCTCTCCAGGATCCTGATATTCTCTCTCAAACAAGCAACATGCCTTGGAAACCTAGGTCTGTATCTATCTCAAAAAATGAGGATTCTCCTGCCTTTATGAAAATTATTTTATCTCCTTCGTACTTCTAGAAAGCTCTCAATTTAGAGATAAGAAGCCAAGAGTGCTTCCTCTGCCATGTACCAAAGAACTTTATGACAATAGCACCCTATAGTATCACTTCCCCAACAAAAGATTTCTACTTCCTAATACCTTCCTATGAGTATTCTATCACCCTTGTCAAACTGGATCTCAATTTCAGTAAAATGCAAGGTGAGAGTTCATCTGGTTGGTGAGTTGCCTAAGTATTCTCCATTGGAAAAATTGATCTGCAAAGCATGTTATTTTTCTTTTCAAAACCAGTCTCTTTTTTAACATACTTCTACTTTACGATTCATCCCACATTAAGATAACTTATTAACATCCCCACTTTGACACCCACTCACACCTCAGGAATCATCACAGCTATTTTCTATTACTCTCTCTTTTCTAAGCCTATACCTACCACATACACAGCCCATTCAAGATGGGATCTTGGTGAGGCTCCATAAGCCTGCACACACAGTCTTCTCTACAAGAAACTCTCCTACCTTTGGGAACAATAAAGAAGTTCTTCTATTCTAAATGCACAAATCTGAGATCCTTTGTAGTACTACACTGAATTTGACTTCTGAAATCAGTTTAACTAGAAATTTCATTTAAAATCTTCAGATCTTGAATCAAACCGACGGTTTTACCTGTCCAAAACACAATTACAAAATGAACCCTTGTTTTCTGTTAATTTATGTAGCTATTGCACAGCTTGCTGTAAAGCACAATAATGCCTCAATTCATCTTATTGCAATGGCAGCTTCTGCCTTTAATAACTCAATGGGTCTTTAAATACTTAGATAAGTACTGCATTCTACAATAGCCATCAGGCAAAAGATGTCTCTACCCACATGACTTAGTTTAATTCATTAAGAAAAAACATTAGAAAGTGGTCATGGGCTGCTGCATCCCAACAACACTGCCAGATCTTAGAATATTAATTGTCTTAACTAAGGATGAAAAGAACAAAGGAAGAGACTAGTAAGAGAAAGGCTAATAATAGGAAAATAATGTAAAACAACAGAAAATGATAAAAACCAAAGTCGTAAATTTATACTGCCTTTCTTTTGACATGAACTACTTCAAGGTACACTGGGCCAGTTAAAACTTTTAATGTTTATTTTTTCACCACTTTCACCCAGGATGATTAATAAGGCATTATACTCATTTTAGTAATAAAATGTATCATCCAATATTTTCTGAGCTTTATGAGGTGTTCTCCACTTGCAGGCATGTGGCGGCCCGGTGCCTGATTCCTTAATTCTCTATGTTAGTAGAATCCTTCAGTCAGACATTCTTTCATACAAATAAACTGAGGTGTCTGATAGGGAAGTCTTCTGGAATGTCCCTGCACTCTCTACTGACTGGTGCCGACTAGGTGAGAGAATACTCCTTCCCCAATAGGGAAGAATTTGCAGAATGCTCAGCTGATGTATCTATCTGAGCATGTTTTCATCATAGACACATCAAAAATGCCAGGCAGGAGTGAGTTCACAGCCTTGTACTGAGGTGTGCCTTACTATAAGTCAGCACCATTCCTGTATGGGCTCTGTGCATTATGGACACATGTGTTTGTCATCTTTCACTAGCCAGCCTATGAGCTCATCAATTCATGTCCCACAGGTACTTAAGAAACATGTAGGGAAGATGAGATACTGATAAATACTTTAATCTTTAAAATGATTTATTTGTTTTTATTTTATGTTTATAGGTGTTTTGTCTGAATGAATGAATGTTTATGCACCTTATGCATGCAGTGCTTGAGGAAGTGGGAAGAGGGTATAGAATTCCAGGGAACTGGAGTTACTGAGAGTTGTAAGGTGCCATGTGGGTGCAGGTATCAAGACCTGGTCATTAGAAAGAACAGTGAGTCCTTTTAACCTCTGAGCCATCTCTCCAGCCATTAATGTTGTCTATATTAATAAATTAACCACGTTGCTATAAGCTATGTTGTAGAATAAATTGTATGTAAAACACCCTTTTATTTCCAAACTAGTTTAACCAGACCTATGTTGGTGTGCATCTAAGTTGGTTGTAATTATTTCAGTATGCTTTTCTTTAATGGCACTTTTTATTTATTTCCTTTCTGTTTATAGCTTCTGACCAAATGTTTGCTCACAAGTCTGCTCACCAACTATTCAAAATCTAAATGAGTTTGAATACATTCTTCTGAAAAATGATTGGAAATCAAAATTTAAAGTAAGCTTCTGAAATAAATTACTTGTCCAGCACTTAATCAGTGATACTCTAAAGACAAGGTAGGGCTTACCAGTGATGTGGTAACACTTACCAGAAGAGCAGAAATTTCCCTTTATTCTAGTTATACCTAGAAAATGCTTTGGCATATACCTAAAATTCTCCTAGCATTGCATGCAATTTGCTTCTACTTATAAGGCATAAAACTCTGAAATATGTTTATTGCAAACCCCCTGTTGGGCTGAAATTTTCATATTGACAATTTGAATCTTCTGAGAAATGGACTACAGTTTTCTTTAAATTCCCTTCTTTGGACAAATGGAAATATTACATAGATGTATAATATCCACCTTCCTTATTGTTCATCAAGACAAATGTGTCAGTTATGTTACAGGCTCCTAAAAAGACAGAGAAATTAATACACTGAAATAATATAATGTAATAAATAATAATAATAATATCAACATGCCAATGTAAGATACCCAATCGAGGCTATAAATGCATTATGTGGATGGCTGTGGTAAATGGGAAGGACCCCAAATGCCCAGATTCAGTTCTGATTTAATACTGAATATTTTCCAATGCATATGCAAGGCTTTCAGTGCACTGTTCCAATTGTTTAAATTTGTGAAGCAGTACTCTAGGCCACAGTTTTTATCCCATCTCTAAAGATGAAGAAAATGAGACCTAGAGATGCTAAATAAATTGGCCAGGTTAAGTCTGTTATATTTCCGATTTTAAATGATGAGTAGAAGAAACTGCTGATAATCTGAAGCTTTTATTTATGCGGGTCTGATAACCAGTGCTTTGAAAAGTTGATTTCTCTTTGATTGGCACATGTAAGGGGCTCTCTCAGGTCACTAGAACATGCTTTCCTTGCTGAGTAAGGACAGATAATTCCACATCATCACTGTCCCTGTCATCCCCCCCACCTTCCTCAAGGCTGCAAGGGCCAGTTTTTGTCATTCTTCTCCAATCAGCACAGGCTTTCTTGTTTCTCAAGCACTTCCACCCCTTAGTTTCCTTCTAATGTACCTGCTAATTCAAGTTGAAGAGAAGAATCCTAATTAAAACACCCATCAGCATTGTCCCATAGAAACCACACTTTCTTTGTCAGGAATTGCATACAATGACACTGTGTATTGTTGTTTGGGAGAGAGACATGGGAAGGTGACTTGGATCACTTTGAGAGATTAAAAGTTCTAGAGCAATTTGCTGACAAGAGCAAGCTGATAAGCCATTTAGTGCTGGAAAACCCTCTGAGTTCTGATCTAACTTGACAGAATGAAAAAGCTTGACCTCCATAATTACACATAAACATAATAATGGAAGGAAGACAGTCCACATGCCACTGTACTACAAAAGTGTCCTAACACCTGTACGGGCGCTGTCTATCTTCTTTGTACAGATGAATATTCTCAAAGGTCATGTGCTAAAAACACTTAGTCCCTCGAGTGACACTATTGGAAATCCTAAGAATCTTAAGATTCTTCCCAACACTGGCTTCATGTTCTTAAAGGTTATGGTAAGACTCTTGTGTCCCTTTTCATCCACTTCTTGACTCCAGAATTCCAAAGCTAATATAAGATATAGGACCATAGGGTGGAAGCTATAGAGCCAAAAAGCAAGCTAAGCCCTTCCTATTTATGTGGCTTTTTTGTTTTGTTTTGTTGTTGTTTATTTTTATCTTAAGATTTCGCTACTGTCATGAGAAACTAACACAATATACAAATCTCTCCATTATAGGAAAAAGAAAACAAAAAGGATGGAAATCCTCACTGAGCTCTTTTATCCAACAAAAAGGATAACTGACATTGTCAGAGCTCTAGCAAAACAAATCCCTAATCCATAAAGACAAGTTGTACAACTTCTCTTGTCACTCTGCCACCCACACAGGTCTGAGTCTGCTGGGTCCCATCTTCACAGTGGTGTTTATTTAGCACACCCAACTTGGAAAGTACCATACCACAAACACCCATGCAATGGAGGATTTGTTACTTTCTCATCCATAGTGCTAACCTGTCTTGACTTGAGGGATTAACCTAATTAAAGGCAACAGTAGAGATATAGCTGCTGTAATAATAATTTAAACTTGTCACTAAGGAGGACTAATGGGGACCCAGTTTAAATTTTATTAAGAGAACTTGAACGATTTCATAAAGAAAGCATGTGTACATCCAGTTTTTAATTAACTTATTTACTAATGTGTAGTTATTTAGACCCAGTTTCTCTATATAGGTCAAGCTGACCTAAAACATACAATCCTCCTGCTGACTCTCTGGTGCTAGGATTACCACGAGAATGCCATCACCCCTGCCTGTTTTTGTGTATATCATTATTGTATCATACAATACAAATGTTTTTTTAAAAAAAAAAGAAGAAGAAAGAAAGAAAGAATTACAAAGCCTATTAACTATGATGTATCAACAACCTTCTACTTCCAAATAGTCATAATCATAGGCTTACAGAGTACAGCTTTGTTCATCAGAGATAGTCAACAATGAGCCAGCTCATATTAGAAAACATCTGTGACATAGAATAAACGTCAGCCCCTATCTCTAATACCTGCCCACCTCGAGACTCTAACTGTGCCCTATCATGTACACATAATGTAGTCAAGTTATCTTTTCTATCTACAAGTTCTTTAAATATTTGGAGACAGATATTGACAGGTTCCTCCAACAATAACAACTTGTGAGTGTGTGTGTGTGCCTGTCATGTTGGGTATTTTTATGGTATGGATGCTTTCAGATATAAAATAATGGTCCTTGGTAATGCTGAACATGAATACTGCGTAGCTAAGAGGATGGATATGACAGTCTCGTGTATTTAAGCTGAATTTAAATTATCTTCCACCCAGCCTTCTAAGCTTAATATGTGCTTTCAAACTGTCAATCCACCTACTTTGAAACCAACTAACTCAGAAGGTCCACACCTCCTACTAGCTCTTCTTATACTCCCAGAACACAAGTACATGGTGAATTCAGTCCAGCAAAGTGCACACATAGCTTGGGCTATGTTTTCAGAAGGCACTGAGAATTACAGGAGCGTGTTAGCTAATGAATAAGTGGTATGTTAGATAGGGTCTGTTTGCCTTAAACATTTGAACTGACCTCATGATGAAGCTTCAGAAGGCACATCAGTGTCTCCACATGCTAACCTCGTAACCACCCATTGTCACACAACTTAAGAGTTTCAGCTCTTCTCAGACAGCATCCTTGACTATACATTTTTAACATAACATGGTAGTGTTAGATTACCTTCCTAATGCTGCGGCCTTTTAATACATTTCCTCATGTTGTAGTGACTCCAAATCATAGAATTAATTTCATTGTTACTTCATAACTGTAATTTTGCTACTGTTACAAATCATAATGTAAATATCTGATATGAAGGATATCTGATATGGGACCCCTGTCAAAGGGTCATTCATCCCCAAAAGGAGTTGTGACCCAAAGGTTGAAAACTGCTTCTCTAACCAAAAATTAATTTGCAGCAAGACAGTATTCCCACTTTCTTCATATAATACTTGGTGAAAGGAACTCAGAAAATATAACACGTAGATTCTGCTTAGGGCAACACCATCCTATCATCAGCCATGGTTGCTCTATAGAAAAAAACTATTGTTCTGTTTGTAGAAGTCCTATGATAAACTGAGCACAGCAACATACACCTAGAGTCCTATCATTTGCATAGCATGATCATGAGTTTGAGAGCAGTGTGAGCCACTTACCTAAAGCTTTTCTGTAAAACAATCTGTGAGCTTGACATATTTCTTTTGCTCAAACACAAATGTATGAAGATTTCTATTGCTCCAGGACCAACATTTCATGTATAAAATGTGAAATAAAAATCCTAAATGGGATTGCAAGCATAAGCCAATTGAATTCCAAAATTTCTTATTTTCGATTAAAAATAGAATTTCCATCTTGAAAAGCGGGATGGGGGGGTCAAGAACAGGTCTTGGGGGGAAATGATAGACCTTACTCTTCAAAGGAAATATCTCCATCTTGTGGACATTTGGGACTCGTGTATTTCACATCAGTTCCACTATGCTGCATTTTTAGCAGCTCTGGATCAAATGGCATTCATCTGAGTGGTGGGCTCCCATGTTAACTATTGTAGAAGCATGCAAAGATAAATGATATGTTAATTCTATTTCCAGGACACTTACAGTGCAGGGAAGGCCCACACGTTCATATGAGAACCTAAAATGTGATACGAAGTACCAATAGTGGACATAGGGTTTAGCTCAAAATAGTAGAGTGTCATGAGATGAACTTTGCCTACAGGAATCTGAAAAGTCTTAGACTATATGAGGTTAGTGTATTGCAATTTGAAGTCTTTACTGGAATATAACAAGGATATAATGAGTATGAAAAATATTCTCAACATTGTAATTAGCCTGAACCAAAGATTAAAATTAGTATCTCACTCTCCTACTGGTGATATAACAAATTTAATGCCTTAGCATACAAATTTATTATCCTTCTGTAGTACAGAAACCTGGTACAGGTATATCAAAGTATCAGCAAAACTGATTCCTTCCTGGAATTGCCAAGGGAATGTCTATTTCCCTTGATTTTGCAGTTCTAGAAGCCAATTACCTAAAAGGAGAAAAAGTCCCTTGCATCACTTATTCTCAAAAGCAGGGATGGTAGAATACGAGGTTGAAGCCTCCTCATGTCACTTCATGTTCGCACACTGAAACATCCTCCTTTGTCTCTTCTCCACTGCTTGCATGTTTGATTTTTAAAGAGTACTTTTGTTTATATTGGGCCCAATTGAGTAACGGGCATTTCTGCTGTGTTAAACTCAGCTCACCAGCATTTTTCATCCTGTGAGCAACTTGACTCACTTCTTCTGGGGCTTACAATAGATTTGGTGGACCACTATTTTGTTTAGTATGATGAGAGGAAATAATATTAAGAGAATTGTGAGTAGGCAAGTTGTCATAAAAACAAAACCATGTAGATAGCATCTAAGGGAAGATATCTAAGGGAAGATACAATTAGTTATGAGACCTACCCATGGCTTCCAAAATGGAGAAATATTACTTGACTTTGCTATGAGGCAGTGATTCTCAACCTATGAGCTTAAACCTCTCTTGGATTTGCATATCAGATATCCTGCATATCATATATTTACATTATGAATCATAACAGTAGCAAAATTACAGTTATGAGCAGCAATGAAACAATTTTAAGATTGGGGGGGTCACCACAACATGAGGAACTGAGGTCACATCACTAGGAAGGTTGGAAGCCATTGCTATAAAGAATGCAATTCTGGCAGCAATTATTACAGTAGAGAGGAGGTGATATCTTCAAGGTATGATCAATTAGAAGAGGATTGATATGTCTTGAAGAAACTTCTCTCTATTGGATACTTCCAATAGATGATATGTAATTATTGATGTATCCAAATTCATTTGGCAATTGTGCTAAGGAAAATACAAGAGGAGGAAAATGTTACTAAGGTCAGTAGGTAAGACCTTAGTTGCTCAGGATTTAAGAGGATATAGAAAATTTTAATACACTTAGATTTCAATAATGGTAAAAGATGCTACTATCAGCACTGGAGAACACAGTGAATATTACCAAGTTGGAGGGAAATGGTCAGACATAAGGATAAAGGTGGGTTTACTTAAAGTTATAGGAGTCAACAGGATCAACCAGGAAGGATAAATGAAATATGAAAGCAAACAGTAAAGTGCTAACCTTCAAAGACTGGCTACATTTAAATGGCAACAAAAGGAGGGTGGGGACAATTGTAAAAGGCTAAGAGAATCAAAGATGGCTAGGGAAAAAGGAAGGAAAGGAAAGAGGAAAGGAATTAATAAAGCTACAGAAGATTTGCAATCATGACCACTGACCCCAAATTATAAGTATTACTCGGCACCAAATGCTACAGAAATTCTGCCCTGCCAAGGTTTTTGTCCATATTCAGTAATATCAATACACTTCTAGCACCAAAGTATGAATCTAGTAGCATAGAAATCACTACTCTTCTATTGTCTAATAAACTGGAACATGTCAGGAATCTGCAAGGGACTGACCAAGTAGTTATCAAAGCACTGCAATTACATGCTTTTATGGGGCACTATTCACATTCTAACTACTGCTAAGAATGCCATTCTGCCCTTTACCAGGAGCGCCTGACTCCTCAGGATAGAGTGGACATTCTGGATGCTGAGGGCACTAATCAAATGTTACATCGTCAAATGTATGTCGTATCCACATACTCTTCAAGATGATGGAGATCTCTCTAGAGCTGCATAGATAGTTATATTTACAGACATTTCAATGACAGGATTGAATGCATCCAGTCATCTTAAAAGGAATGGCTGATTACGATCTTTCTAAGGATGAGTTTCATGAAGCAGGTACCAGGTATGGGAACTCACATAGCCATAGGACAAGGAGCAAGAGGCAAACCAGGTAGTTTGGCTGTAGGTATTGTGCCTTTCCCAATGCTATGTAATAATCACCATTTGATAAAATAAGGACTATCTATAGCCATGCTAGCCCTCAATGTACCCCATCTCATCAAAACTGAAATGATGATTTTTGAAAATGGTTTTATTTCCCCTCTAGTTTCAGGAATTTTTTTTTTATTGAGATAAATGTTCATAATTACCTTCAAACTTTCTTTCTTATAACAAATTCCTCGGAAGTCTGTAGCTACACCAACAAATGAAATATATCCCAGACATCAGCAAGCACATAAGTACAAATGTACTGGTGTGGTAGAAATGGGACATTATGTTCAATCTGTGGGAATAATCTGGCCATGGGTAACAGACATAAATCCATGTACAGGTGTTATTATTCAGCAATACAAGCACAGTGCTTCTAGGTAAGAAACATGTGTCAAGAACATAGATTGAAGCTACATCCAATAGAGAGAAGTTTCTTCAAGACTTATGTAAGAGCAGCCAAAATCTTACTTCTTTAAGTAAGCACCTATAAAGCAAAAGCCCATTGAAATACGAGCGTCAGAGAGCTGCTACTTTAAGAAACAAGAAGCTGAGTTCCAGAGCACTGACATCCAGGGTTGAATATACTTAAGCATCTTCCCTTGTGAATTTCTAAAATCCCAGCTTGACACCCATGCCAGGGTATATTACAGTAAAACTTGTTTGTTCCATCTTTTCTTCTGGATCCGCTGACTCTCTTACACTAGAGAAGACAACTAAATTATCTTGGTATGACATATCCTTCTCTTATTTGGTGAAGGTGTCATTCAATCACTAGGAATTTCAGGAAAAATTATATAACTAATGGAGTAAATAAGTTTTGGAATTTTAATATTTAGATTCAAAATATTCTGATTATAATTAGTATTATAATTTTAGATATACATTTGTCTTGCTAGACAGTATAGAATATATTCTTTAGTATTACTCTTTAAAATTATTCATCACTGACTGCTTTTAAAATTATAATTTCAATTTGCTAAAATATTTTTTCTAAATTTTAAATAATAATATAATATGCATAAATTATAAAATTGACTATATTTTATCTTTAATGAATGAGATTTACAAATATTACTTAAGTATATGAGCATTTGTAGTTGCCGAACAATTTTAAAAACTTAAAAAGAAAAAGTCTATATCAAATTTATGAGTGCATTTAAAAATACTGACGTGATTTAATTAACTAGGTTGATTAAAAGGAGAAATACCTCTTTAAAGTGATTGCTAAAGCTGCTAGGTTCAGTAAAAGAATAATTAAATTTGTAAATTGAATTGAAAGGCTTAAGAAAGAACTGGGCATTTGAATTTGCAATTTTAATAAATTGAGTATTAAATATTAAAAATGAAAGTAGCCTTTAAATATCTTTTCTAAGGACCAAAGCCACTTTTTAGAAACATCAAAAAGCTTACAGAGATAGCATGCAAGTGCCCAGGGTGTAGTTTTACTCATGTATTATGAAAGGCCTGGATTAAAGGGCCTCCCACATGCTTCTAGTGCTCATCTTCTGAAGGCTGTGCCTCACCTGCTGGGCAGTTTGTTAATATACATCACTGGTCTTATTTTCAACCTTGTACATAGTGTAACCCGGTCTAGTTTTGAGTGTTATAACAGAATAATGGCTAGGACCATAAGCATATTGTTTCTCTAAGAAAGCCATTCTGCCCTTTTCTAGGAGGTCTGACTCCTCAAGATATTGTGGAGATTCTGGATGCTGGGGGCACTAATGAAGCTGTGTCAGGGTATCTCATCTCACAAATGTACTTGAAGAGAAATGTTCTCCTTTTTTGCTCTTGCTAAAAGGATGTAGAGACAATGTTCGAGGGGGGCTGGTGTTGAAACAGCTCTTCCCCAGCTAGACTGCTATTGCTATTATCCTGTGTTACCATCCATTAATGGCCTGCATATTGGATTTGTTTCACCTTTTCGGAGTGGTGAATAGCCTTACATCAATTGCACACAAGTTCCCTGGCTTCTGCTCTCAGGACCCTACTAAATGTGACCCTAAGCCTTCTGATGGTGTCATCCAAGTAGGAAAGTTTCAGCATACATAGTGTAGGAATATGGGATATCAACATAATATAGAACTAGGAAAACTGGGGGGCTCTGGGTGTTCTCACAGAAGCATGGACATGGCCTTTTTAAAAAGAGCTGTAAAACAAGTAGGTCTGCTGAACTCCTAGCCTTCCACCACCCTCCCTAAAGGACACAGCACAAGGAAGATTTCTGAAGATCCCCAGTGCAATAGCCCTCCAGCCCCCATCCTGGAGTCTGGATGTGGTCCAGGAGTCCAGGAGTCCAGGAGTAGTTTCTTCACCTTTCATGCTCAAAGTTCAGTGTCACATAGCACAGTCCCTGGAAAAAGGTAATCACCATTTTCCTTAATGTAAACATGAAATATATGAAATAATAAAAATAATAAAAATTTAAAACCCAGTGATTCATTTACAAGCTAATAAAACCACCAGGACTGTTCTTCCTGTTTTGTTTTCCAAATAAATAGATGTCTGATGGACAACGTCGGAAACCCATAAATAGGATGGCTCACTATTGATAATAGTGAGGATAAATGAACCTCGAAACTCGATGGAGGGCAGGAAAAGGGCATAGAATGGGGAACAGAAATGAGAAAGTCAGGCAGAAAGGGACATGCAAGAAAAACTGCCCTACATGCATGCAGAAACTCCAAGCAGTTTGTGGCCTGTTAGAGAACTCAGTATCACATTCTAAACAAAAGGAGAAAATACACTGGCCTGATAAATAAAACATACTCTGAAAAAAAAATCAATGAATAAAAATTAATTGGAGCTGTGGTTAGTAAGGTGGCCACTGTACACCACTGCAGTTTAAAACCTACCTACCCAGGGGATCTGGAGTAATTTGATGAAGTCTGGTATGCTGCAGAGGTTTTGTGGTCCTGGTATGATTTCAAGTTAACAAGTCCAGGTTTTGCATTTCATCTTACAGACTCTGAACTGATTCCTGATGGGGAGTTTGCTTTAGCCAACATTTCCATGAGGAGTCCTGATGGTAAACTCCATTCCCTGTCTCTCAACTGTCAAGAACATCTCCCCAAGGAGATGATAGTCTCTTGTAGGGAAAGCAAGCTTGGGGAACTTTATGAAAAAGAGAATTCTCCTCTTCATAGAGCACAGCAAGCAACTGAGCCAAGAGCTAGCTGCCTTCTCACAGCCCAATTAATCTGATTATAGTTTTCTGGGAATAAATAAAATATGATAACTGAAGTTGGTAAATTCAGGCCCTGTGCATGTAAGAGTCAGCTTATTTTATTTACTTCTATAGCAAATTTCAAGTGCTAGCTGACACCTCTAAGTGTTCTACGTGTCCAATGGTGAAGAGCTATAAGGTTAGACCCTAGAGCATGGAACCTTCCAGTTAAATTGTGCTTATGTAAAGGCCACAGCAGATCTAAAAATACATAACGAGCTACGTTCATGCACATGTTTTTCAGTTATAGAGTGGTTGTCCGACGGCAGGAGCCCAAGCTAAAAATATATACAACAGCAGAGCAGAAATCAAACAAGAGGCTCATTAGTACACATAAAAAGGGTTCAGATTTAAAACAAGATGTTTCCCCTCTTGACAGACAGTACAAGCTGGCATTACCTTGCCCCATAACGAAGCCACAGTGTGAAAATAAAAAGAAACAAACAAACATGCCCTTCTCCTAACACAATGAATAATGTATCGGGATGGTGACATGTTTGTAAGAACTGTGTGAGAGATTGTGGGGCTGTATATCTTCTTAATTCTTCCCTGTCTGATACATGCCACGACCTTCAGCTCTCTGATTTGTACATTTGGCCCCAAATGTCAAAAGCCTTGTGCACTCAGCGCAGCCAATTCAGTTGTGTATGATTGGATTCACCACATATTCCAGAATTAATGTGTGTTCAGCAAGCAGCTATACTTCAGTAACATTTCAACATGAAAGAAAAATGGGGCCAGAAATCTAAAAATTGAAATGCTATTAGGCTGCTTTTCCTTTTATTGGCAACACTATCATTTCTGGTTAGAAGTTTAAGGCTGTATTTTCCTCCTGAAGCAGGGTCTCATGTAGCCTAGGCTGGCCTCAATCTTGTGCTATATCTGGGAAATTAAATCAAACAAAATTAGTTCATCTATAAATGCCTCTTCCTATCTCATCCTATACCCTGCAGAGAGCTAGACAAATTAGCTATTAATACATCAACTAATGATTTTAAGTGAACTAATCTATTGGCTCAAAACATCCGAACCATTCCCTCCAAATGCACACGGAAGTAGAGGCAAAAGTCAAAGGGTACCAAGGAGGCACAAAAACTGGAAAGAAGGGAGTTGGACCTTCCATTTAGATAATGAAAAGGTGCTGCTACTTCTAGACACTGACAAGGAAGTAAGAATTTCTGGGAGGCTCTTGCACAGTAGAGTGGCATACAAATATAACAAACTTATTCACAAAAGCTAGAATCGAAGAAGGATTTTGGCATAAGTAGTGATGCTTGACCTGAAAGATAGGTTTAAATAAGCTCATAATGCAAATTATATATATATAATTTATATATATAAAATGTAATACACACACACACATCACAGGGAATGCCAATGATGTGTAATTTTCAATGTTTTGTGTCAATTAAAATAAATAAAAATTGTGGTGAGTAAATATAACAAAGTGAGCTGAGGAGATAGGTCAACAGCTAAATGGAGTGACTTCTCTACCAGAGGACTGAGGTTCAGTTCCTAGAATTCATATGATGTGACAACTGACAACCATCTGTAACTCCAGGTTCAGACTCTGATGCTCTTCTGACCTCCAAAGGTACATACATATCGCACCAACATATATGCAGGAACAATAGTCATAAAAATAATTGATCCAAAATTATTTTAAACATTACAATGTTATTTATTTACATAAGATGTAATATGAAACCTGACAAACGATGAAATATACGTAGGCACACTGGGGTAGAAAAGGCTTTGAGCACCAGTGTACATCACAGCTTCCCATTGAACCTCTCTGACCTCAGTGTACATGCCCACCATGTACTTCCAATATCCATGGGCTCAGCTCTTGGTGCACCTATTTTTCAACCATCTGGCTTGCTTTAAAAAATAGAGCAGCTCCATGGTTTTCCTTAGTGCCATAAACGAATGCCTTCTACTCTAGACTTATTCTGTCTATTGCTTGCCTTGAGATGGTATTAACCAAAGAATCTGTGTTAGGGTAAATGGAGACTGAGTCCTCTCATAGAGCACAGCAGCAACTGAGCCAGAGTGGCCTCCACGCCATATGATTAGTTTTCTGGAATAATAAATATGATAACTGAAGTAGCACTATCTACTACCAAGCGTGACGAGCTCTTGAGAGGAAAAAAACCAATAGAGTCATTGAGGATGCTCCCTTGGGAAGTATGACTCAACAATCATGTGTACTGACTTACAGAAGGCACTGCTGAGCTCATTATTGTTGCGGTAAATCTCCGACCCAAATAAGACCAGTCAAGGAAAACACAACTCAATAATTATGGATATAAAGTGCACGCATAGATTGGGCAGATTTACCATTACACTACTCTATTCCCCAGCTATGAGATCCCTTATAACTTGCGGTTTATCCAGGCCACGTGCTTGTCCTTCCACCTCCGGCTCCTCCATTGTAGACTTCCACCTCCGGCTCCTCCATTGTAGACTTCCTACTCCTTCACGTTCCTCCATAGACTTCCTCTTATAACTTCTCCTCTTCCTTTTCCTCTCATAACTCCTCCCACCTTAGCTCCTCCTACACGTTATAAGTTAGGGAAAGATACTGGTGAGGTTTCCTTGGCATAAGGCAAGTAACTAAAATAAGGAAGATGTTTGGGAAAGCACAGGTCTTCTTTCCACTGTACAGGTAAACATTGTTCTGGAGCAACCAACCTCAAAGACTGACACTCAGTTCACTACAGATCAGCTCATTCCATAATGTTGGTCTCATCTGAGTGCCAAAGACCTGAATAACTCTGCAGGAAATTTTCCTGAGATCCTTTCATGAGGTTTCTGGATCAGCTGAGATTCTGCAGAAGTTTCAATAACATGGTGTTATTTTAGTTAGCTTCATCACTGACATAACCATTGAGCAGTCACTTTGTAGATGAAGGTTCACTGCAAGAGATGGGAGACTAAAGAAGATAGATACCTTCACATAAAGGATCCAGGAAATAAGAACCTGGAAATTTCCACAAACAGAAAAACAACAACAACAATTAAAAAAACAAACAAACAAAAAGCAAAAACAAAACAAAAAGAAAAACAAAACACAAAAAAAAAGCAGCAACACAACAACAAAAATCAGAACTATGTTCAGCTCTTGAACCTTCCTTGTAAATAGTCTTCATTGATACACTGTCTCAATTCTTCTCTAACCAACTCATAATGAGGCACCATGTACATGCATTCAAGTTACACCCAAACCAAAGGGCAGTCATACCCCAGGAGCACGAATAAGCCCCGATTCAAACCTAGTGGAATTCTATAAGTACTCAGAACTCATCAAAATTCATCAAGCTATTTCCACCTTACTCCTTAGAAATGACATATGTTATGACTAGAGATTTATGCTAGGCATGATGGTTTAAATAGGTAGGATTCCCTGTAGAGTCGTGTTTTTGAATCCTTGGTCATAGCCGAGTGGCACAATTACAAGGCAGGGCCTTGTTGGACAATGTGTGTCACTGTGGAGGCAAACGTGGAGGTCTTATATGATGAATATCTGGCCAGTGTAGCACACTGTCTCCTTCTGCTGTCTTTGCATCGAGATGTAGAACTCCAGCTCCTCCAGCCTGCCACTGCCACCATGTCTGCCTGCACACTGCCATGTTTCCTGACATAATGATAAAGGACTAAACCTCAAAAACTGTAAGGCAGCCCCAAATTAAATACTTTCTTTTATAAGTGTTGACATGGTCCTGTTGTCTCTTCACAACAATAAAAACCTAAGGCAATATGTACAGACCCATCTTGTCCAATGCCACTATGCTGAGATGAAGAGGGAAAATAATAAAGTGATACTGTGAATTCACATTTGAATTTCCAAGATGTTAACCTTTACATTTTAAGCCTCTGTTATGACAATTGAAGAAAAAAAATCCTTTTACACATCATGATACCAAAGAATCTTTTCAATCATGTTTTCTATTAGAAGATGTCAGATAACTAAAGATTTTAATGTTAAGCAAATGACATGAGAAAAAGGGAAGAACCACATGCCAGTCCTTTCGTAGGCTAACTTAATTTCCAAATCACTCCCAACCAAATGGCAGGTTGTTATTCCAACAGTAGAGTAGGAAACTAGGGGCCCATTGTAGAAAATAACAAACTTTGTCAAGGATACACCTTAATAAGTCTATGGGTCAAGATCCAGGCCATATGCTAACTCATTATGAGCAATATAACTAGAGACATCCAATGCATTATTTAAAGAATATGTCTCTTTAGTTGATAGGATCTCTAATTACTAAGAAATTAATCCAAAATCCATTCCATAAAACAGTGGTTCGGAACCTATGGGTGGTGACCCCTTTGGGAGGTCAAATAATACTTTCACAGGGGTTTCATATCCAGATATTTACATGGTGATTCATAACATGGTGATTCATTAAAATTACAGTTATGAAGTAGCAACAAAATAATTTTATGGTTGGGGGGTCATCACCACATGAGGAACTAGATTAAGGGGTTACAGCATTAGAAAGGTTGAGAACCACTGCACTAAAGGATGTTTGCCCAATCTTTTCCAATCAACACAGAAAATATCACCAAAGGAATACATCATAAAAAAAAAATCCTATACATTAACATCTATTAGCTCACGACCTTTACTATGTACTCTGGCAGAGAGGTCAGTTACCTCTCCAACTTCTACTTCCATATGTCATCATGGTCAACTGGCCCTGACATATCTGGTCCCACTGGTCCTTCTAAGCAGAGACGCTTTAAAAAAGTACATTAAAGGAAAAACTTCCTGATAATCCCCTCTTCTCCCAGGGCTTTGAGGAGTTAAGCCAGTATAGAGGTCAAAGGTAAGACCTATGTCCACAATGAGAAGCTCATTCTATCCAAGTGCATGTAGTCTAGGGATCCCTGTGCAACTGCAGTTTGGATCTCAGGGATTGGGCCCACTACCCAAGAGTCTGAAACAGCATCCTCCATTAGTGCCAATTCTTGCTTCTATCCAACACTTCATGACAGAAATTCTGGAAGTGGGGCATTACTATCTATATTTTAATAAGCCTTTCATATAATTCTGAGACACTTTGAAATTTGAACCCCAAAGAGAACATTTTTCGCAACTCAAGTTCTATGTAAGAATGAGAAGTTAGAGGGTGCTGAAATTCCAGGCAAGGTTCTAATGAAATCCATTCAAGAATGTAAATTGGCAGCATGATTATTCCATTTGATAAAGACACTTACACATAAAGTATAAGAAAATGTCTTTGTAGTGCAGGATATTAAGTCTAAGTTCATATTACTAAGTCCCCAAACAAAACAAAATGAAACAAAAACAATAAAAGAAGCAACAAACAAACAAACAAACAAAAAAAAAACAATCCCAAAGTGTAACATGAGTTACAAAGTGGAAATTACATTTTATTTTGTATACTTAGTTGACATCAGCATTGGTGCATATGTACCTGACATTAGAATATCCAATTCTACATGAACCATTTATAAATGTCTATAATACAGCCATTGTATATCTGTAAGCAGAACACAGCCAATATAGAGAAGATGGGCATATCTAGTCCATACTCTAGTGATTTTCTTTCCCTCAAACAACCCTAAAGTATCCATAGAGCATAAAAATATGCTTCTAATGGATGTCAACAACCTAAGTACAAGAAATAAGCCTTATCTCTGGGTATGCTAATAAATTTGTACTACATAAAAGAGGGAGGCACACAACAGGGGGCACTTTCCTCTGAGGTCCAGGTGCGACTATCTAGAAAAGTTTTTCCTGGGTTAGGAAAGCAACCAAAAAAGGACCAACAAACCATACCAGTGAGGACCACAGAAAGCATTTTCCTTTGCCCCTTAGGTATTTGAGTGGGGTCTGCAAATAAAACTCACTGATCAGCAGGATGAAAAGCACACGGTGTTTACTGTTTTCAACTTTTATGTGCACCAAGGGGAAAAAGAAAGCTCAGAGAAGCTGTTAAGTTTGAGAGTTGATATACCATTTTAACAAAGGGCAATGCACTGTGGAAAAAAATGAGCAGGCAAAGAAAATGGGTTGGCCTTCTAGGGATGCAATCTATAGGAAAATAAACACACTAGAAACTAATAGGTGATATGGTTATTATCATGGAGATCATTACTGAGGTTCAATCCAAGGCCTGGTTCCCATCTCCTGTGTTGGTCTAGCTCTCCTAATGCAGGAGAGGAATGAAGACATCTTCACCAGGCAGAATTTAGATGTTTTACAGGAGCAAGAGGGCAGAGAGTTATTTCTCTGTTTACCTTTAAAAAAATTACCTTAATTTCAAATGAATCTTTACACAGAGTCAGTACACTTGGGGGTGGTCTGCCCTAATCCATTCACCAGACACTTGTGATATTCTCTTCATGTATGTGTGCCTGTGTATGATGGTTCGTAATCCCTTGTCCCCCAGCTGAGCACTTTGAGATCAACTACCTCCCTAGCTGCAGCTTTACTCTGTTTTTCTTCTTCCTACATGGAGTAACCGAAGGCAAGGAGGGGAAGAGTGGCCCAAATGGAAGCATAGGTGGCAAGGATGAAAGGAGGGTCCCAGGTTGGTAGGTAATAGGATGTATTTCACAACTAAAGCAAAGTAGTGTACCAATAATCCATCTTACATTAGAAGTAACTGGAAACGGAAAAAAAATAACAACAACAAGAGAAAACCAACAACAAAAAACAATAGCTCAAAAAAAAAAAAAAATCTAAGCCAGCCATTTATATCAAGTGTGGGCAGAAGGATAATTTTGCACCCGAGCTAAAGGAAGGCGAGGGATGTCCTAGTAGGCAGGAGAGTGGGAGGGTGGCAGATGTCTTACTCTGCCTTTTAGAAACACATGTTTCAGAGTAGAGTCCTGAATTTGTACCCCCTCGAGATATAAGACAGCCAAGAGGCCTGCAAGAACTGAACGTAGATAAACACAGAACTGGGCCAAACAGCAATTAGGAGAAGAAATTAACAGAAAATGCCAGAGGACTTTAGCCTCTTTTTTTCCCTGTTCCCTTGATGACACATTTAGAAATAAATGTTAAAGGAACAAAATTATTCTGATTCGTTCATGTCTTGCCTACTGTATAGACTCTGTCGTCAGACTGGCCCCAATATGTGCTGCAAATTGCCACTGTTTGGATTGCTATCACTAGGGGATACCACAAGTTTAAAGTTTCTTGGAAATGCCACAGACTTTCAAAGTAAATTTGCCTTAGATTTCCTTTTTAGCAAAGCTACTTTTGAAGCCCCTTAAAATACAATGCATTTGTTCATAAATCCCAAGTCGCCAGTTGACAGAATTTGGTGTGCAGATGGGCAAACTCATAATGACTTAAAAAAAAAAAAAAAAAAAGAACTGTGGGATTCTGGGATGAAAATTCACTATCCTCACGGCTATAGAATGCTACTGGTAACAGGGACAGAAATTCTAAGGTTGGGGAAAAACACAACAGCGAGAAAACACTAACTTTCTGCCATTTGATGCTAGATAACAAACAGCTTTCTCTGCTTTCCAGCGGAGTCATTGGTTTTCCACAAAGGAGGCTGTGGATATTCAGCTGAGTTTTGCATTCATGTTCAAGTCAGAAGCCTGCAGGATTAATGCATTAGTTAATTCCCCACTATCACATGCTAAACAGCTTTTTTTTTGAACTATACACATCAATTTGTTCTAATACTAAAGGCTCCCACAGTAAAGAGATATGAAAATATTCAAAGTATACTAATGCATCCCGGAGCTCTTGGGTCGGAATACTAATGCCTCCATCTAAGAGGCCATAAGTCTGTTATCTTACCATCAGAAGCCTTTCACAGGAGTCCATTTAGACAATAAATACCTGTGGATCAGGAACAGCCAGTAATATCCATTTATTTGTTGATGTGATGTCCCTCTTTGTCTGCATGTGCTGTGCAAATTCATCACTGAGGCTGATTTCGTGCTTTAAATCAATGGATTCAGAGAAAGCCTGTGTCTGTGTTGTGTCCCTTTGTGGTAACGAGGAGAGCATTGTTTGGCTGAGTGCTTGGTAATAAGAGTCATCAGAATAATCTTCTCTGTGCACGCATACACATGCATACATCATACCAGTGTGCATGGTTTCCACAATGTTGAATCACACAACTATCTGTGAAAAGTAATTACTACACACAAGAACACTTGCGCAATGTTAGGTACCCTTGATAAAGAGCTCACCATATACAGAAAGATATATGTCTCCTTTAATGAAGAAAATGGAATACACTACCATTCCTTACTAGGGGTGAGCTGCGAGGTAAGCAGTGTAAGGGCCTGATGTGTCAAGGACTTCACAGAACAAAGACCTAAATTAGTGATCCACGAAGGAAATTTCAAAAGCAAGGGACTCCAATCTCCCTCTCCATATACTGAGAGTACAGAAGAACATGGAATTGAGAGGGGAAATCAACTAAGGGAGAGGAAAGATACAAACACTAAGGAGAAATAGAGCATCAGCGACAAGTAGAAGCTAAAACTAGCTCTATGCAGTAATGGGATAAATACTACGGTCAGCCCTAAGACCTCTTGGTACAAGAATACAAAACTAGTGCTTTGCTATAGGACATGTTTGCATTGCAAAACTTCTTCATGATTATGGTTAAACTGTTAGCGTAAGGATGACTTGTGACCTCTGTACATGTTTTTTCACTTACAACGTTGAAACAGTACTATCAGTTTGTACTACTTTAATGACTAAATTACTAAATTCATATTAAAACGGCTAAAAAAAAAAGTGCCTGATACATAATAACTATTTTATGAGGTTTTGCTAATACATGAACTAATCACTTAGTCTTCTAACTAGGTAACTAATTTTATAAAAGATTATTAGTCTTTTATTGAATGGCTGATTATTTTCAGAAAGTACTGAGGCTAAAGTATATTCCGTGAGCAGCACATACCTTCCAGGAAAGGAAGATAATAAGAGTACCTGTGTTATAAATCATAGAAAATAAATACTTTACTACGAGATGCGCTCCAAAACAATATTGCTCTTCTCAAATTCTAAGCTAAACAATGTTAAGTGTAGGACTGGAGGGATGTCCCATGTGTCTCTTACAGCACATGCATCAGTACCTGAGTTCAAATCTCTCCTACCCAGGTAAAAGCTGGCCATGATGGGCTTCATCTGTAATCTGTAACTCCAACACTAAAGAGGCAGATATCAGGAGTTTACTGACCAGGCAGTCTAGATGAATCTATGAACTCCAGGTTTAGAGAGAGAGAGAGAGAGAGAGAGAGAGAGAGAGAGAGAGAGAGAGAGAGAGAGAGAGACCAGACAGAGACAGAGAGACTGTCTCAGAACATCAGGTGAAAACTAATCCAGAAAGACAAAGAATATCAACCTCTGGCCCAAACATGCTCCCAGGTGGGCAAATACAACCATATACAATGAGTGTGTGTGTGTGTGTGTGTGTGTGTATGTGTGTGTGAGAGAGAGAGAGAGAGAGTGTGTGAGTTAACAACAGGTAAATGCTCTTAGAAATGAATTGTACAATTTCCCTGTGGTTTGAAAATCAAAATTTATCCCAATACCTCTTTCAAAACTAGGTTACATAGTCTAATTCTTACAGCATGGGCCTGTATCACTTTAAAATACCAAATGTCATAAACTATAGAATTAAATGGTTTAATTTTGGAAATAACCTATATATCTAGGCATGGCTATACCTCGAAAAGTTCTATTTGAGAATCACAACACTACCGAAAACCTAGGCAACAAGCAACTTTCAGTTCCATAATCACACAAGAATGCTGTTATAATTCAGTTCCTCAATACATGATGAAAGTTCAGGAATAATTCAAAATAATACCAAGCTTGAGAGTTTCATGGGGAATAGATTGGTATTGGCTAATGTGCAGGAAACTGTGGAGAAGGAAGGTAAGCATGGCTGAGTTCTTTAAGGACAGAGAAGGAAAAAAAAATAAAACAATTCTGAAGTTGTGTCCTGGAACCAAAGTCCATATTTTAGCCAGTAGCCCATCTTTTTCAGTGCAAGAGACCAACTCATTCATAGGAGAGAGTCTCTTGAAACTCAAACATATTAAAATAGTATGTGCAAGCAAAGGCCTGAAGCCAAGGTTAGCAGGGTAGAAAAAAGGTTACAATCATTTTATGAAATATTTTGGTTGGTTGCTTGGTTGGTTTTGGTTTTTAAATATATAATGGGAGTACCTAAAACAAGCAAAACTGACAAAATTTTGGCATTAAATGATTCAGATTATCAAAATAAAATTCTAAGATCCTAACTTAGAGGCTATGTGAGAACAGGAACAAGGCATATTTTCCTTACCAATTTATCCAAATTTACATACAATAAATTCTTTTAAGCCAATGGAGAGATAGCCCCAGAGGCTCCAATCATTTCTTGACCCAGTTGGTTTCTGTACTGAGTCCTGTATAGTTCTAGTGACAGAAAAGAATAGATAGGAAGAATGCCAGAGAACCTGTCTAAGGCGAGGGGCAAGATGGAGTTTTAAACAAAGGCAAGGCTTGGTAAAGGGAATCTGAGAAATTCAATCGAGCACCCAGCAACCTGGAGGATGACAGCCTGTGGCTTTATCTGAACCCTGCACTGAACATGAGAAGGACGCCTGGGTACCACTGAGGTCTGCTGAGGAAAGGTGAAGGGATGCAGAGAATTAAGCTTGTAATTACTCCCAGGTGCTCTGCAGGTGCTGCCCACCAAGAGGCACTAACCTAGAGTGGCGGTGACTTCAAAAACGTTGGCAATAGTGTTGCCTATGTAAGCAAGTGATTAGAATATAGACCAGTATATAATAATAGTAAGTTACGGTCATTCAGCCTTGCTGTACTTACATTTACGGCCATCAATTTCAAGCAACTGGAATAAGATTTCTTTAAAAAGATAGTTTCCCTAAAACAATTGTGTGTATGTGTGCGTGTGTATAATATATATATTATATATAATTTTATTTACATCCCAAATGTTCTCCTCCAGTCCTCCTCACAGAGTTTATCCTCCATTTGCTCTCTCCTATGCCTCAGAGTGTGCCTCCCCTGGCATCAGTATGTACACAATTAGTTGCATCCTTTCCAACTGGCTTCAGACCAGTCTGTGTACACTCTTTAGTTGGTGGCTTATTCTCTGGGAATTCCTAGGTTAATTGATAATATTGGTGTCCCTATGGGACTGTCAATCCCTTCATTTCCTTCAAATTTTCCACAAGCTCATTACAATGCTTGGCTGTTAGTATCTCCATCACTCTCAGTCATCTGCTGGTAGAGCATCTCAGAGGACAGCCATTCTAGGCTCCTGTCTGCAAGCACAACATAGGGTCAATAATAATGTTTGGTGCCCACCCATTGAATGGATCCCAAGCTGGGCTCATCACTGGTTGGCCATTCTTTCAGTCTCTACTCCATTTTTGTCCCTGCATTTCTTTTACACAGGAACAATTTAACATACTCTTACCTAGCATGTCTCAAGCTCCTTAATTTCTTAGCAATAAGAAATCAACACACTGAACTCCCAAACTCTATTGGTCAAAAGCTTTGTGGATTAACAATTAGTCTGAACTCTTTAGTGGTGGCACAGAGTGTTGGTGACCAGAGTCACTAGAACCAACAGCTTTACTCATCTCCTTCCTTTTTAAGTGTAAATTTTCATGTCAAGCCACCATGATCCCTAATATGCACTGTTTTCTAATAGATGACATAATATTTTGCTGCTGTTGGTCAAAAATTGTGCTAGAAGCAAAGATGGAAGTAGAAGGTTAGGAGGTTCTGAAAATTTTGCAGGAGATATAAACATCAGAGGACATTTTCAAGGATAATTTTAGATCTTTCAGTGGAGTAGGGTGGGAAGCTTTATTTCATGATCGAACAATACCTTCTTATATTTCTCAGGTGATGGAGCCTCAGTAGAAATGTACCAGACTGTGGCAGCAGAAAACAATGCGGAGGGAACAGTGCTAGATTTTTCTAAAACTCTCCACCATTCAAAGGCCATGAGGATGAATAATAAATGTTTTAGGGTAATTTGTTCTGATCTGTAGTCTGTCTTTCTGTGAGATCCATAAGTCAGCCCAACAAAACCATGGACACCTGTAATATGACCTGGTAATTTGCTGCCCTTAAGCTTATGAGACACATATTTAAGAACTCCAAATCCATGTAAATCTTCTAGAAAAGTCAACCTCCCCACCCTTTGATAGAAGAGGTATAGACATGGTCAATTTTAATGAGGTGAAGGACAGAAAGATAATGTCTATCAGTAGAGAGACGGGAATAAGAACACAATCCTGGCTCTCACCAGGGACAATGCTTTTGATGACCTGGTAATAATTTGATGATACGAAGTTCTCAGATGGAGTTGCAGGTCTCTTGCTAGCTAGAGGTTTGCTCTTGAACAAACGATGGTCCCAGTGAATGTTCCATTCTTCACATGTAAACATAGACATGTGATGGACACACATTTAATGGACTTCAATTCAATAGGCAGTTAGTAGGTATTTATAGAGTTGGTGATAAGCATTTACTATGTATTTATATCCACTAAATGGCCTTTCCAGTTCTTTGCAGCGGGGCTTTAGGTAACATGTTGCATTTCTGTGCTAAGGTGAAAAGTCAGTCTACCTACTCTGCAGAACACATTCAAATTGACTGAGCTCATACAGAGAACATTTAGAAAAGTGGTAAAATATAAACATCTGTACCATCATGTTGGTTCCAAGTTCTGTGCATAATGGCAGGGAAGATGATGCAGTAATGAGAAATGTAATTCACATGTAATACACTCAGTGTAATTCACCTGTGTAATGAAGGGTGATGTGCTAAGATACTAGAGATACCTACTCATGAGATCATAAAAAGCAGCCTAGCCAGAGATGGGTTACAACTTCCTCATTTGGGGGGACTCACAGGCCAGTGGGATTAGTGAGGGGTGGTAGGGAGAGGTCAAGAGTGAATGAACCATTACAGTCATTGTTTCAGGCAACAAGCACCTGATTGGGTACAAGTTGGATTTGCTCTCTGAAGTGACAGGCTTAAATATTCAAAATCAAGACTAATATCCTTGGAATTTACAACATGAAAAGATGAACCAAGAACTAGAAAATATTAAAAAGTCAAAAAAGTCTGGAGATGAAGGCAAGTTTAATGACACTCAACCCTCAATAGGTTTTATACAACGGACTAGAACCATACCCAATTATTCCAAAGACCTTTCAAGGACTTGAAAGGATTGATGGGATTTGTGAGTAAATGACAGTGGGTTAATGTTATAAATGAATTTTTCTTTAGAAGTGAAAAAAATTGAATCTATATCTAGTATCAAATAAATTTACCAATGGTTATAAAGGTTAGTATAAAAAAATCAAATTCATGGAGCAGGTACATGAAGTGCTAAATGAGTTTGTATTTGATCTTGAGTAGTAGACTCTTTTAAAGTAAACACAGTGAATTACATCTCAATGTCTTACACAAAACTTAAAGTCTTTTCAAATATAATAAACTCTACATACAACTAAAACTTCTATGAATGGGATGCAGCAAAACGTTCATAGTAACCAAGAAAAAGAAACCAAAAATCATTCATAATATTGAAACTAAATACACAAGTATATTATAAAATAGTAATCAGAACAGCAATTACAAATTAGATTTTTGTTTTTACACTTTGACGTATTTTTTTGAAACTTTCTAAACTAGCCTTTGACTACTTTTAAGTGATAGCTCAAGGATTATTTAATAAGAATGACGACATGAAGCAGATCCAACTAAGGGAATGTGCCTCCTTCGGCATCATGGTTCCCCAGAATATGCTGCTGTATCTCACCCTAGGACTTACTGATTCCATTCAATTGGCTGCTGGGTCACTGTACAGGGAAAACAAATTGGATTTTCTCTCTGAGGTGAAATGTTTATAGTCCCAATAAAAAATAATACTCCATCTGAGAATTTAGAAAATAAGGAATGTAACAGGAGTTCACAGAAAATTTGAGATCTAGAAATTTCTGGTGAGTTCCTGCGGTCCATACTTTAAACTACTGGGCAATGGATAGAACCATAGGCTTGACCCTTTCCACTGCTTCAAGAGTGTAAGTTAGTCCACTACTAAGCTTTACTTTCTCCATCTGCAAACTAAAAATAATAAAGGCACATGATACTATCAATCCATCAAGACTAATACAATGCTTCAAAGAATTAAAATTAGTAAGGAGCTCAGAAAAGGACTTATTTCATAGTAAATATATATTTCTTTTGGCAAGAGCAAGTAGTTAGCACTGTTTACATTTCACTAAAAATATCCAATTACAGTGGGACAGAGGAAAGATTTTTTTCCACATTTTGAAACTTATAGCTGATAATTTGTTACGTTCTGTTTCATTTTTCAGTAATTATTTGTCACAACATCTTTACAAACCTTTAAATAGAATTCTGGGATCAGTGAAGGATAAAGACTGTGGCATGGAAAAAAAAAAAAAAGGCTGCCGAGTAATCATTAGGGGATAACACTAGAGATAGGGATGGAGTGGGATATCCTCTGCAACACACAAAAGAAATCATAAGGATTTCAGTACACACCGCCTGGTCAAATGCAGTATTTTACAGATAAGTGATAAAAGTTGATATTGGGATAAAGAAATGACATGGTCTACAGGAAAGAGAATGAATACTACTTTCATTATTCAAACTGAAACATATAATTAGAGCAAAGAAGGTGTTACAAACAATTACAACAGGTCAAAGGGCAAAAATGAGGAGGTTATATATGTAGTTTCCCTCCTTTGAACTATCGAAATAATTAACTAAATATTTTCCTTCTCAACTCATCAGCAGAGGTAAGTCTTATGAAAACATTGGGTTTCTGGTACAGTTAAGAATGGACAAACTAAAGTTCATAGAAGAGCGACTTGACTATCAGTGTCCCCTTTGAGAGTACTTGACAGATCCAGTAGAAGTCTACAGCCTGTATGCGCATTCTTTTATGTTTCTATTATCATTTCACCTCCTCAGGTTAGGAAGGCTTAAGGCAAGGGTTTCTTACTCCTGTTTTGATTTCTGAATATTAATGAATTTGGAGAAAGTATTGTAAGATTAGAGTTTATTTAATCATGCACACACAAATGTACACATGCATATACATATGCACAGATGCATGTGTGAACGCACATGCCTGTGCACACAACTAAATTCAAGCAGACACTTAATCAATCTAGTCCTTGTAAAGGGAAAACGAGGCTCTTCATTCAAAACTACAGAGAGGACCTTGTCATAATGAGGTGAGTTCCTCCCACCCCAAAACAAGCTTTAAATGTTCAGAATGATCTTAGCCAGAACATGTTTTCAATCTAAACTTGGGCAACAGCAGATCATGAAGAAAGAAGACTCGAGGTTGGAAGAGAGCTTCACTAGATCAGGGAAGAACAGGAATGGGGAAGCTGAAGATACTTCAGTCATGCTGTCAGTTTTCGCCATTGTCTGGAGATGACTGTGCAAGATAGGTTAAAAGAAGTTCCTTTTTGATGCCTACAAACATTAGATGAGTAATACTAAATTGAATTATTTTATTATTCCATATCATATTTTTCCTAAAAATGTCTTAGAAAATGAATGATAAGTAAAAACATGAAAAAATTGAAACAATGTATTTTAGCAGGCTGGAGATGTACCTCGGTAGGTAGACAGTAGGAATAAAACTCAGTGGTTCTCAACCTTCCTAATTCTGCCACCCTTGAATACGGTTCCTCATGTTGTGATGACCCACCAACAATGATTTTTTTCATTGCCAATTCATAACTGTAATGTTGCTACTGTTATGACTCATAATATAAAGATATGATATGCAGGATATATGACATGTAACAACCAGATCGAGAACCACTGCTTTAGATTCAATTCCTAGCACCATTTAAATTGCTTTAATGGTACATGCCTATAACACCAGCCCTTAGGAGGTCAGCAGGACTGTCAATTCAGTAAGAAATATGAAGCTAGTCCAGGCTAAAGACCCTGTCTCAACCAACCAAGTAACCAATGAATCAACCAGTAAAGAAACTGATCCTTTTATATCTCTTTTGAGAAAGCTTACACATATAAGACAATGTCTAGTTTTATTAGTTATAAGATAAGCTAATTCTTTTATAACATATCTCATTCAGATACAGTTCATATGTTAAGTTTTACATGCTAATCAAATTATACATTATATACCAGGCATTCGTTTTATTAAAAAACAAGCCTCTAAGGAATGTTATGAAGGCATATTAAATAATAAAACCTCACACTTATAATCACAACTATTTTTAAAAGAGCATTCTTTGTGATGTGAAGCATCTACCATCAGGTACAAAGTACATGAAATAGAACCCACACACAAGCCAGAGCTAAGTACTCATCAGAACCTACCCTTGGATAATCAAGACACAACCAAACCCTTCAACATTACTTATATCTAGTTATATCAAGATGAGTTCCGCACTTGCCTTACATACAATGCATGCTGTGTACATTTACATTGCTATATCCTTTTACCAGTCCCCATTTCTTCCACTCAATCACACTAGCTTCTATAGTCAACTTGTACCTGCCTACAAAGATGCAGTACGAATCTTGACTCTCCTTTGCATCAGCTTGATGCTCCTTTCCTAGATACTGAATACACTGTCACATCAAACAGGCTCACAACCACAGAAGTCTCTGTGTATCCTAACATAGAATACACAGCAGGATATATTTATATGTTTTTTTTAAGTATCATGCTTGTTAAGCAAGTGAAATGAAACATCCAGTTTAAGCTCAGAAGACAAATGTAAGGAATTGCCACTGGTGTACATACACACACACACACACACACACACACACAGAGAGAGAGTTCAAATCAAGATGGTGTTCATTCCTCTCCATGTGCTACCTGGAAACATAGGGGGAGGAAAGGTTTCTTTCCAAACACAATGGTTGTAATCTTTAAATAGTATCATGGCATTTGTAACTCATCATCAATTTTATTTGAGCACAGTGGGATATGTATCCCATGTGTATGTGTGTGTTAACGTGTGAGAATTAGAGATTTAATTTGTAAACAAATAATAATCTAGATTGCATTGGGTCTCAGGGTTCTTTAAAGCTTACAGTTGCTACAACACATGTCTCAACATTTTTTCTTCTTATCAGCAAGAGAAATTTCAACAACAGGATGGATTGATGAAATGGCTCTTCCTTGATGAATTGCATGATGCTCAATTTCTAGAGACTGACTCGAAATATGATACATACAATCTAGGGTTGAGCATCCTTTACCCAAAATGCCTGGCACCAGAGGGCTTTAGATGTTACACTTCTTGAAGATTTACAACATCGGCACATGCAGTTGAACACCCACTAACCACAAAATCTAACATGTTCTGAAGTATAAAACTTGTTAAACATTTTATCAGCGCTCACAAAAAGATGGATGGCAAATCACTTCGGCATTAAGATTTTTGGAAAACTAATGCTTGCATATGATCTCCCAGTATATAGATAGATTAACAGACTGACTGAAAGATGATCGATATGGACTACACAGTCTACACAAGAACGAAACCTTGAGATGAGACTTGTGTTTTGGATCTTAGATTCATGACTCAAAAGAAGACAGCTTTTCAATACTGGGAATAAATTGATGCTATTGTTGTTTTGGTTTATTTGTGAGATAGGGATTGGAAATCACTGTGTAGACCAGGATGGTCTCAAACTCAGAAATTTGTGTATCTCTCCTTCTGCAGGGCTGGGATTGATGGCATGTTCCACTACATCCAATGAAATTGCTTTTCTCTCAAGAGAGTAACTGGTGAGCTCGGTAAAGTCAGTCTTGAAATATGCAAGGGGTGGAATATTTCAAGAGTGCCACCTGCATGTCTTTGTTTCTAAGCATTACATAAGATTTGGTACCTTTCTATAGTAAATATTTGTTTGGGTAGCAAAATTAGATCTAAAGTGATTTAGAGTCTGAAAGTGAAGTTATGCCAAGAAGACATACAGACTTTGCCATTAACTTTGGGTTCCTAATAAGAATCTGAAAATAAATAAATAAAAAGTAACACTATCAAAAACTCTAGCAAGCATGATTAGTAAAACATATTGTAAATTGAGCAAGTTTCTAATACATAAACACTTGTATATTTTGTAAGAACTTACGGGATGTGTAGTAGTTTGAAAGTGTGCATAGAAGACAGTAGAGTTAGTCGTCAGTGCACAAGCATACAGGCCCTAGAATCAGAACCCTACTGGCACAAGGCAGGATATCTCATCTAATTGTTCCAATAATTTCTGATGCTTGTGTACTTCACCTTAGATGGGCATGTGAACAGCCCTGGACATGGAACTTACTCTTTATCATAAATAAGATCAAGTATGGCTCTTCAGTTAAAATCCTCTCATCAATGTCTTCAAGTTCCAGTAAACTCAAGCAGCTGACACATCCCATGTTCTCGTTCTTAATGTACTAAAAGGATGTCAATCATCTGCATCCAATCTCAAAGCCAATGACCTATGTCCAATCATTCATATTCTCTAGTAACATCCTGGCTCTGTATTTTTTGAGGGGTGAGGGGGACTAGTACATTTCAAATTCCCAACATCACGGAATCCCCAAGAAGGTGTGAAGGAAAGACTGAAGTCCTCTATGTACAATGATAATACAGAAAACCAACTGATAAGCCTTGCATCCAGCCTTATGGATTTTAAGTCGTATCCTACTTATTACCACAGACAAAGCAGGAATGGCATCAAAAGGAGACTTCAAGGACCAAAGACCTGAAATCTTTTATAAAAGCCAAACTTCATTAAATGGGAAATGTTAAATATTCCTTAAGGAAGCACGTAAAGACCTGTGCTCAACTGAATCCTAGAACTTTACAGTCTACTCATGGAGATAAGGTCACCATGAACGTAGCCAATCAATACATATAAAATAGAGGAATCAGAAATGATATTAGTTGAATAAAAATAGCACCCAAGTAATCAATGAAACTACACAAATTAATTTGTGACAAATGTTTTCTCTCCAGAGCTCTGCAGGAAAAAGAAAAGTTGCCTGGAGACACTGGCATTCACTCTGCCCTGTCCATGTGCATTAATATTCCTTATCGAAAACAAAGGAGAAAAGATTGAGGGAAAGTCTGGGAAAAGTAGTAAAGTGAGAGAGTTTGCCTCTAAGGTAGGCAGATTCTTGACTCAAAAAAGGATCAAATCTATTAGAAACGCACTTCTAGATGCAGGAGCTATTTCTCTTGTGACTTGGTATTGAAAGTTTCAAAGCAATTCCAATAGAGACACAATCCCCCTCCACACACACCATAAAATCCATGGCCCACCTGCATAAAGCAATCTTCTTGAAAAGCTGCCAAAGTAGATATATTCTCTGAAAGAGTCAGGCCGACTGGCTTTGGAAGAATGCACTTACTAACAGTGATTTGTGTTCCTGGGATGCGCTCCGATGATGCACTGGAGACTTTCAAATGAGAACATCCACACACATCCAGAGGGCTTTTAGGATCTTAGATAAGCCCAGATTGAGATGGGAAGTATCTTACCTATAAAGAAGCATTTCTGCACATCAAATGGATGTAGTTAGTTAGAACCCCCAGGAGCTAAGTGCTAAGGCTCAGCAGCACAGGTCACCAGAGTGACAGAGTTGAACTTGAGGACAACTTTGGAAAGAAACACTTAGGTTAGCCAGAGGGCACTGGATCTGAAAATGTTCACCTTCCGACCTGTGTATTTTTGTATTGCACGTCTGCATAGCCCTTCTTACAAATGCAAACAATTTTCTGATGTCCTTTAGCTTACCTTTAAAATTTGAACTGTGTAGGGGAGGAGGTGCCATACTGTTTATGAGGAATGCAGTAAAGTAGCATGCATGTGCCTAACTGCTAGAAAAAGAACCCTATTGCTACATGATAATACCACTGCACTCTGAAACAACTTTACTAAATACTTAACACTATGCCTAGGAACACTTGATGTGTATAAAGATATATGATATATTATAATCACATCTTCAATAGATAGGGAAAGAGAAGCCTAGGAAATTAGGATGGTAGTGTCCTCTGGTTGCCAGAAACTTCTGAAAAACAAGCATCTGTTATGTAACAGACACAGTGTCCTGTACTAGACACTGGAATTCAAACTTGCCCAAGTAGTTACACATTTAGAGTCTGTTGATTCGGAAGGAAGAGCATGAAATATTGATACTGTGTAATCCCTAGTTGTCATCTGCTACGGTCCACGGGAAAGCAAAGCACAGTAAACACCAAAGAGTGCAAACTGTCGACTGTGACTATCCTGATGAATTTATTCCCACAAACTAAGAAGAAGTATGGTTTAATGGTTTATGTTGGATTTTTAAGAATGGCACATAATGGCCCGAGGACATGTTTCCATCAGAAAAAAAAAATGCTAGGAAGCATGTGGACTTGAGGTTGGATCCTCAGAACCCATGTGAAATACTGGGTGTAGTGGTGCATGTTTGCAATCCTAGTGCTGGAAATGCAGACAACGACTTCCAGGAGACCACTCCTCAGATCAATATACTTGAGATATAGAAGTAGCTCTCACAAAGAAGATGCTGAAAACTTGAGGAGGAAACCCAGGGTGTCCTCTGGTATCTACACAAAAAGGACTCATGTACACTTATACAAATGTGTGCATCCACAAACACTTAGACATCCATCACAGATGCACACAGAGCAAACACACACACACAGAGTACATCAGACCACCTTGTGTGCTGACTGAGGAGGGTGATGATTACTTATCAACAGCTCAATGAGTACCAAACAGTTCTCAGTACTGTTCAACACCATCAGACACTGTGTGAGTTTGTGGTTATTGTCTACATTATAAGATCTGGACAGAGAGCTGACTAGCTACGATAGTTTAAATAACTCGTCCAAGGTCATGCAAGCTGGCAAAATCAATACTTGAGACAGAGCTGTCTGATTTATCAGGTCATATTTCCAGTCCCTGGATCTCCCTCTTCCAGAACAAAGACTGTTTTATCCCACTTACAGGCTTAGCTTCACTGTCTTGAAAACCAGGCTTGACCTCAGAGTTATCTGACATTTGAGAATAGCCTCATGCTCTGTTTCTGGTAAGTGAGTCCCTGATAAATGCTCCCTGGTCTCAGATTAGCAGATACTCTCAGTTCTTTACACTGGGGTCTCTGCCTTGCATATTCTTGATCATAAAAATTTAGCTTCAACATAAGCCTTATATTTGAAGTCTTCCTGGAGACTTTGACAAAAGAAATTCACCCCAAAGCCAGAATTAAAATAAACTTGCCAAGAAAGGACATTTATATTGCTTTTTGAATAAAGAAACATACACACATACACACACACACAAAACAGGAGAGAGAGAGAGAGAGAGAGAGAGAGAGAGAGAGAGAGAGAGAGAGAGAGAATAGAAAATACACATATCAGTATAAAAGTCAGAGTTTCCAAGATACACACTAACTAAAAATTTTACTCAGGAAAAAAAAAAAAAAACATTTTACCACTTTTGTCCTATCATCAAAATTAATAGAGCCTCATCAAGTACTTAAAACCAATTGAGTTTAAATGACAATTTTCAGGATTATCTAAGACTATACTACTAAAGCATTATAGGGTACTCTACAAATGCAATCTTTCTTCTTAAAAACAAATCAAAGTAACTCAAAAATATACCAAATTTTATCAATCAAACAAAGAGATAAATGAAGTTCTGAGATAGCAAAATATTTGAATAAAAATGCCATCATTCCTACAGGAAAACTGGAGAGAGAATTTAAAGCCAGATCTCATTGGCAGTTGGGTCTTTTCAACCCTCTTTCTCTTCTTGCTTTAACCCAGCCTTTCTTAAGCACCTTTCAAACTGGTCTGTGTTGCACTCAATGAATTATCCTTTCTAAAGTAGATGTGATATTCCTATTTAAAACAAATGAAACTTAAGTTTAGTTTTTGTCATAGTTAATTTCTAAAAATCTTTAAATTTCTAAATCTAGATTGTTTTTATTCTTAAAACTTAGGTCCTACCATCTTATTTACATATATTAGAATTTACTTCTCTAAAGCATATTTTCATATTACTGACAATTTCCCCTATAAATTTAAACATCTTTTATATTTGTTACATTTCTCATCCCTGTAGAAGAACATCTAACAGAGATGTTTATTTGGCTCACATTTTCTATAGTATAGTCCGTCATGTGAAGGAACCATGTGGATGATGCTTAGTATATTTTAGAAAGTTGGAAATCAAAAAGCAGGGCTTATCCAAGATCCCAGAGGCTCGTCATGAACTATGTCCAACAACCATGACTCCTGGGACAAAGTTCTCCATAGTTTTTAGAAAACAGTGCTCCAGATTAGAGATTAAGAGTTCAAATATATATTCATTTCGAGACATATACATACAATTCAAAACATCTTCAAACATTTTTGAAATTATCAAATAATTACATATTCCACCTTCCTTTCCCTCCCTCCTATCCATGATCTGCACACCTTGATGTCTCTCAAATCCATGGCCTCTTTTTATTTATTTGCAAATATATAAATTCAATCTCCCAGTTTATATAATGTTAGCTGTATGTATATGATTTCAGGGTTGATGACTTGCTATTAGATAATCAATTGGGTGGGGCATTTTCCCAGAGGAAGAATATTTCTACAGTCCTCATCACTCCTTAGTTGCCTCAGATAGTATAGAACTCCTTCAGAACTCCTTGTAGAGTTGAGGTGTCCTGGGCTTTCTTCCTTTTATGTGAGCAAGTTGGTGTCATCCTTGTTCAGGTCCTGTTCAGGCATTCATATTGATGAAATTTGATGGAAGAAAGTTCTTTTTGCAATAGATGGAGATGGTTATATAAACTACAACTGATCAGAACACAGAGAACTAGAAATTTTGTGTCATCTAACCACAATGATAGTTAGACAACCCAATTTTTGCACTACAGACCAGCCATCATTTCAGAGTGGTCAGAAAAATTATAAGATCTAGAAGAACACTATGCTGTAAGACTGTGTGTCCTAGAAATCTTGAAACATTTTAAACTACATTTAAATATCTGATGCTCTAAGTACTTTAATAGGTGTACTGGGAGACTTTAATATCAAATTATCCCAGAATCAAATACATTGAAACTATGATGTGTAAAAATGCAAAATTTATAAATTAAGTGCTCTAATGTTTACAAAATTATTAAAATTCAACTTACAATCACAGTACTAACAATTATTTAAATTATCAAATCCAAAATGAAATCATAACATAATCTATCTTTTAAGAGTCAAGTTTTCTAAACATGGCTATTACAAGCATTTTAAATTCCTGTTACTATAAATATTAGCACAATGAATTCAACTCTCTCCATGTTTTGTGATAAAATTTCCTGAGGGACTAAAATATTCTTGCTCACAAAAAATATTTATTTTCGATCTCCTGTAACATTCCTTCAGTATTAGAGTTGACTTTTCAGTGCTATATAACTTACACAGGGTCAGAAATTCAGCTAAGAGTTTGTTTGCACTCTCAACAGCTGGCCTTAGAAAAAACTACAGTTTTTTCATCAACTGTATAATAATTCTAATAATCTAATGTCCATTACCTCAAACTCCCTGTTTAAATTTAATATCTCTGATTCAATTCTACATTTCCTTGGCCCTTGATCTGAACTTTCATCCTATGTCCACTAAAACAATATATGTATATTTCTATATTATTCCAAAAGCTTAAAATATGATCTATCAAGTAGATTATAGTTACCACAAGTGGCTGTGTTATATTATTTGAACATAACATCCAAGATGATCTACCTGTGTTTTTTTACACATAGCCACTCAAAAAATCCATGTGACAAAGATAAAGTCCCCATCTGTTGGGGGGGTGGTCATTGAGAGGTAAATGGACTTGGGGATTTCAAACATCAGTTGTTCCATCCATTCATAAGCTCATACTGATTGGGTTATTAGAAGAAAGGGGCTGTTTGGTCCCTAAAGACGGTGTTTTCTCTGGCTCTTGTTTATCTTTCTCTCTGCTTCCTATCCCTTATGTGGTGAGCTGCTTGGTTCTTCATCTTATCATTATGGCTTGGGCTAACCTCAATCAGGTTCGCCTAAAACTGACTAAATTCTCTGAAAGTTAGGGTTAAAATGCATTTGTCACCTTTGAATTGGCTTTCTTTGCTATTTCTTTCATAGAATGCTGATCTACACAAACCTATGCTCTCTTCTTAGATGGTGAAATGTTACATCGTTTGCACTATCAAGTCTCTCACATTTACCTAGTGTTATTATTTCCAATCTCTCTTAGAAAATGGATGAAAGGAATAGTTAGAAATTACTTGGAAGGATAAACATCTTTGGATAGTGATATAAAATTCCACTGTGGTCCTTCTATTATATCAAAGTAAAAAGAAACCCCTGATGTTTACATTAGATGTGAATCACAGTTAATTGCCCATAGGTATTCATGAATAAATCAGTTTGGAGTCCTTAAGGTGTATATAAGCAATGGTACAAGTTTACCAATATATATTGATCATATACTAAAATCACACAACAATTTGAAGAAATCTCCATATAAACAAGGTTTTGTAATCTTGATTCAGAGAACCAATCCATCAGAATTATCGCACCTCAACACCCCACAGTTATTCCAGTTCATAGGCATTTAATATATTTTTGGTAAATTTAGTACTGACAAATGAAAAATGAATAGAATAGTCAAGTATACAGATTTCAGATAGCAGAAAAACAAGCAAAAATTCACACACACACACACACACACAACACACACACACACACACACACAGAATGGCAGACCAAAGGCAGGTTTGAATGGTCTCATCAGTAAACTACAGGAGCAATACATTGCATCTGCAAATTTCTCTAAAACTATAAACCATATTCTCTCTGGTTAGTTTGTTTGCTGGACTTTGGTTGGGAAAACCTGCAATGTCCATTTTCAGCCACCTCTTTTGCCACAGACTACTAAGCTGTTGAGTGGTGACAATTGCTAGCTAAGGAAGTCGTGCCAATGGAAACTGGTTTTACAAGTATTAATCAGAAATCAAGTAACTATCAGATAAAATCTTCCACAAAATTCACTATGATTCAGAACAAGAAAATAACCAATAGCAAAGAAGAAGAAAGATAAAGATAAAAAATAAAATAAAATCAATTTATTCTGGAGAATATTTTCTTCTTTAGAAAGGTCAATATTTTAGAAAAGAGGTAAAAAGAAAATGTCCTAAGTCAATTGCCTTAGTGTTTTATCCCCACACTGAACTTACATCTTCCCTTAGCATCTAAAAATGAAGAGGCAAAAGCAAATTATGTTCTAAATAAAGCAAAATTATAGAGTATTGAAAGCTTTGTCACATAGAAAACTAAAATTTAGAATAGAGTCATCATGATGGTAACCTAAATGAAGAAGCTTCACTTGTATATAATTAAGACATGACAGCTAGCAAAGAAAACTCAATTGTGAAGCCACAGAGTTGAACAAGAAAATATTTTATACACTTTTTACTTTTTCATTAATTTTAAGGCTTTTAAACACTTATGGTTTATTAAGAAAATAAAAAATATTATGAGAATTACAGATAACTCTGGGCGTTAGTGGTACAGGCCTTTGAAACCTCAGTACTCAGAGTATTCTGATTGAGGCTCCCCTTGCACTATATTCTAGAACCTTCCTACACAAAAATAAGAATAAGAACAACAACAACAACAGAGGAAGAAATTAAAACACAAATAAACTTCATGTATATTCTGTTTCATTTTTCCACATCCCAACAAACAACATTTTTAATTGAAAACTATTTTCAATAGTCATTTAGAATAGGTTGAGAAGCTGATGTGGTTCTGTTATTTGAAGGGGACAGAGAGTACTTATAAAATATATGCTTCTTTGCAAATTCATATTATATATATGTTCATACTGTCCAAAAAAAAAAGGAGAAGTTTTTTGGTGTGTTCAATGGGGGGGGTATATAGAATAATTAAAAAAACCCTTTATTCATCCCTTTTGCTAGTCAGTAGTTAAGATTACATATCCAATACATTGAATCAATAGAAGAGAAATGGGAAAACTCAATTATTGGAAGGGGGCAATTTTTTTGAAAATCCTTTCTCTTACCTTGGCCAAATCGCTCCAGCCAAAGGCTGGCCTTTCAACTAAAACCGCTCCTTAAATTCAATGGGAAAAGTGAAAGGCTCGCCATCAACCGCCCGGCAATTTTCTAAACAGGACTCCAATGGCTCATGCTCTAAGACTAAGAATTGATAAATGGGACGCATGAAACTGGAAAGTTCCCGTAAGGAAGAATGTTTATAATTTGCAAAAGGGAAAACGTTACATATGTTTTGGAGGACAAGACTAAAAACAGGCAGTGACTTAAAGGAAGGGATGAACATTCTTAAACAAATTAGAGATCCTTTTACTAAACTTTTAGTATCATAACCCCACTCTGGTTGGGCTCCCTCGAACTGGAGTGGAGCAGGGAATGCAGAAAATTCAATTCATTGGAGAAATCTGTTATTTTAAAAAGGAACTTATCATCTAAGTCTTTGTGCAAAAATCAGCCAACAAGAAAAAGTCTCATAGCATGGAAATCAAGTAAGTGTTCCAAATTTCCATAATAGAAGAATTTATTCTCCTAAGACTTTGCCAGTCCTATTGATTGTCATGACATATATTTAAGAAATGGACATTTGCCTCTAGATATCTCACATGTAATTGTGAGCATCAAGTACTTGCCTGTTGTTTCAAACTTTGTACCTATAACAAGGTGAAACATTCTTCAGAAGAGTCTTAACAATTAGTGTTCTTGCACTGGAAAAGATGCCTTGCCTTGAAATGGTGTGAAGATCGAAAGTAATCAAACCAGGAAGCTATCTGTTTGGAAAATTAACTGAGGATTTTAGAATCCTTATTCATATGCAATTAGTAAGACATGATTTCATCATGGTGCAGTAAAGAGTTTTAACACTTACATAAAAAAATGCTCACTTCTTTAGAGATAACCAACAACCGAACATTTTCTACTCATACCAATTACCATTAAGCAGATCACATCAATTTTAAGGATCTATGAGTAGACCATGATTCTCTAAACCAATGGTTTTGACTCTTGTTAAAATAGTTTGGTGGAATTTTCACCACCTTTGGACAGTAAAAAAAATATCCGATAGGGTCACCCGGCAAAAAGACCCCATTTGGGGATTCCATGATTCACAAAAATTCTGCAAAATAATTAATGTACTGCATCCTTAAAAGTGGAAGAGTATTTTGGGGTAATAAGAGAAGATGGCCATTTTTACTTTTTTTTGGGTTTTTATTTTATGCGTACAGGTGTTGGTGTTGTATTTTCTTGTTACATAGAGTCCACACAGCGTCTTTGTTTTCCCCTTAAACAGGAGTTACAGATGGGTGGTTGCCAGGTGCTGCCCATGGAACCAGAAAGGGGAACTCTTCTGGGATTCCAAAAGGGAAGAGCAAGCACTCTTGGAACTGCTGATCATTTCTTCAGCCTCTATTTCAACTATTTTCCTACAGTTAAAACTCAATGTATTTCATATATTATGAAGCAATTTTATATTACTCTTGTTTCCAAAGAGGAAAAACAGAGATTAAATAACTTATCTAAGTCTAAACATTAATAACTGTAAATTAGGACTGTTAAATCCAACAACTGATTATTGAGCCGCAAATTTTAATCACATCTCTGTGACATGATAGAAAGTTCCAACTAAAATAAAAAATTGTTTAAAGACCATGACATAAACATTACTTAATATTCTATTAAAGGGTTTAAACTTTAACGAACTTATAAATAAAACCCAAAATTTCTTTTCCCTAACCCAAATTATTATTATTTTTTTATTTAAAAAAGTTAAGTACCTTTTTGAAAAAAAAACAAAAAGTTTTTGTTAAATGCATTGTAATTTTTTTGAAAACAAGATTACAGCAACAGCAAATAAACGTAAACTAGGTGTTAAAAAATTTTAAAAATTTTCCAATCTCAGTTTTTAAAATTAATGAACTTATAAAAATTTTTTACATACATTTATAACCATTTTAATTAATTCTAGTTAATAGATGGTTCGGTTTTTATTTTAAATTTCTTAAAAATAATTATTGTTTTTTAAAAAGGGTGTTATATCTCCCCAAAAAACAAGCAAAGGGAAACATAATTATTTTTGTATTATTATTCCTAGGGTTTGTATTTTGAAAGGTCTGAGAAATGCTCATTTTGTACAAATAATTTGGTCTTGAAAATAGCTGAAGATAGTGCTACTCTCTCAGGGATTTTTCAACTACTAAAATAAACAATATCTGAAGACAATGGTCTTAGAGTAAAGGTTATAATTTCGACTCACTGCGTTAGCTTTTTGAAACTCCAATATTATTTATATTACTTCTGCATATATGTGTACAGAACGCATTGCTAAATGTAAACTATGGTGGAGATTGTTGATTTATGGCCTGATAGAACAATAAAGAGAATGGTCAATTGTGTCCACACGGCCTAGTGACCTAAATACACATACGCCCAAACTGTGGTACCTACAACCCACTTCGCAATAGCACTATCCTAAAACATTTAACAACATATGTAGCAAGCAACATGTGAGGAATCATTTTTTTTTTTTTTTTTGTTTTTTTGTTTTTCGTTTTCTTCTTTTTTTTCGAGACAAAAAAATAAAAAAATTAGAGATAAGAGGGTTCTTTCTTCTCTGTGTATCCCTGGCTGTCCTGGAACTTCACGTCTGTAGAAGACCAGGCTTCCTCGAACTCGAGAAATCTGCCTGCCTCTGCCTCCCCAAGTGCTGGGATTAAAGGCGTCCCACCCACCCCGCGCCTGCTGTGAGATCATTGTATAATTGCAATCTTTCTTTGTTCTCTTTTCTTGAGCATTAAATAAGCAGTGTAAAACCTAACATTTAATTTATTATTATTTAATATAATTTATTTATTATTTAGTTTTTACCGCCCACCCCAAACCTAAAATTAACATATAAGGTTGTACATCACTTAACACTGCCAATGTATGGTCAACGCGTTCAAGATGGATAGTTAATGGAGAAAGGTAACCATGTCAAGGAGAGCATTCACAAATAAAAGTCCCTCTAGTCATCATAGGTACATTTGTAAGTTTTTGAATGAATAAGAAATATTTTTATACATTTTACGTTCTTTTTAAGAAACACTTAGTTTATTAAGAAATAAAAATATATGGAATTCGATAACCTGGGCGTGTGGTACAGGCCTTTGACCTCAGTACTCGAATATTCTATTGAGGCTCTCTTGCCTATATTGCTAGAACCTTCCTCAACAAGAATAAGAATAAGAACAACAACAAAACAGAGGAAGAAAGTAAAACACAATAATACTCATGATATTCTGTTCATTTTATCCACATTCCCAACAAACAACATTTTTAATTGAATAACATTTTCAATAGTCATTTTAGAATCAGGTTGAGAAGCTGATGTGGTTCTGTGTCATATTGAAGGGGGACAAGAGATACTTATAAAAACTACTTATGCCTTCGTTTGCAAATTCAGTATATAATATATTATGCCTTCATACTGTCCCAAATAGACTATAGGAAAAAGGTAGAAAGCATCTTCAATAAAATGGTGCTGGTCTAAACTGGCTGTCAGTATATAAAAAATGAAAATAGCATCCATATTCATCACACTTTCACAAAGCTCAAGTCCAAGTAGATCAAGAACTTTCAACATAAAACCAGATACATTGAATCTAATAGAAGAGAAAGTGGGAAAGAGCCTCGAACTTATTGGAACAGAGGGCAATTTTTTTTTTTTTTTTTTTTTTGAGACAAGGGTTTTCTATGTGTAGCCTTGGCTGTCCTGGAACTCGCTTCGGTAGACCAGGCTGGCCTCGAACTCAGAAATCACGCCTGTGCCTCTGCCTCCAAGTCTGGGATTAAAGGCGTGCGCCACACCGCCCGACTAAAAGCAATTTTCTAAACAGGACTCCAATGGCTCATGCTCTAAGACTAAGAATTGATAAATGGGACTGCATGAAACTGGAAAGATTCGTAAGGAAGAATGTTTATAAGTGCAAAATGGAACGTTCATATGTTTTGGAGGACAAGACTAAAACATGCAGTGACTTAAGGAAGGGATGAACATTCTTAAACAAATTAGGAGATCCTTTTACTAAACTTTTAGTATCACTAACCCACTCTGGTTGGGCTCCCTCGACTGGAGTGAGCAGGGAATGCAGAAATTCAATTCATTGAGAGAAACTGTTATATCAAAAGGAACTTATCATCTAAGTCTTTGTGCAAAAATACAGCCAACAAGAAAAAGTCTCATAGCACTGGAAATCAAGTAAGTGTTCCAATTCCATAATAGAAGAATTTATTCTCCTAAGACATGCCAGTCCTATTGATTGTCATGACATATATTTAAGAAATGGACATTTGCCTCTAGATATCTCACATGTAATTGTGAGCATCAAGTACTTGCCTGTTGTTTCAAACTTTGTACCTATAACAAGGTGAAACATTCTTCAGAAGAGTCTTAACAATTAGTTGTTCTTAGCACTGGAAAAGAATGCCTTGGCCTTGAAAGTGTGTGAAGATCGAAAGTAATCAAACCAGGAAGCTATCTGTTTGGCAAAATTAACTGAGATTTTAGAATCCTTATTCATATCAATTAGTAAGACATGATTTCATACTGTGCAGTAAGAGTTTTAACACATTACATGAAGAATGCTCTACATTCTTTAGAGATAACCAACAACCGAACACCTTTCTAATCATACCATTAACCATTAAGCAGATCACATCAATTTAAGGATCTATGAAGTAAGACCATGATTCTCTAAACCAATGGATTTTGATCTTGTTAAAATAGTGTGAATTTTTCAGCACCTTGGACAGTAAAAAAAATAATCCGAGTAGGTCACCCGGCAAAAAGACCCATTTAGGATTCCATGATTCACAGAATTCTGCCAAAATAATTAATGTACTGCATCCTTAAAAGTGGAAGAGTATTTGGGGTAATATAGAGAAATGCCATTTTTACTTTTGTTTTGTTTTTAAGTTGATGCGTACAGGTGTTGGTGTTGTATGTTCCTTGTTACACTAGAGTCCAGCACACAGGCTTGTGCATGTGTCCCCTTAAATCAGGAGTTACAGGATGGTGGTTGCCAGGTGCCTGACATGATACCAGAAAGTGACTCTTCTGGGATTCCATAAGAGCAGCAAGCACTCTGACGGCTGGATCATTTCTTCAGCCTCTATTTCAACTATTTTCCTACAGTTAAACTCAATGTATTTCATATATTAATGAAGCAATTTATATTACTCTTTTTCCAAAGAGGTAAACATGAGATTAAATAACTTATCTAAGCTAAACCATTAATACACTGTAAATGTAGGACTGTTAAATCCAACACACTGACTTATTGAGCCGCAAATTTTAATCACATCTCTGTGACATGATAGAAAGTTCCAACTAAAATCAATGTTTTAAAGACCATGACATAAACATTACTTAATATTCTATTCAAGGTTAAACTTAACGAACTTATAATAAAACCAATTTCTTTCCCTTAACCAGCATTTTATAATTATTATTTATTATTATTATTATTATTATTATTAAGTTTAATGCTACTCTTTGAAATAAAACACAATTGTTTTGTTAAATGGCATTGTAATATGTTTGAAAACAAGATATACAGCAACAGCAAATGAACTGTGAACTATGGTGTTAAAAATTATAAATTTCCTTTATAATCTCAGATTTTAAATTAATGAACTTCATAAAAATTATTTTACATACATTTATAACCATTTATAATTCAATTCTAGTTAATAGATGGTTCAGTCTTTTATTTTTAAATTTTCTTCAAATAATTCATTGTGTTTAAAGGTGTATATCTCCCCAATAACAAGTCAAATGGAACATAATTATTTTTGTATTATTATTCCTAGGGTTGTATTTTGAAGTCTGAGAAATGCTCATTTTGTACAAATAATTGGTCTTGAAAATATGCTGAAGATAGTGCTACTCAGATTTTCAACTACTATAACAATATCTGAAGACAATGGTCTTAGAGTAAAGGTTTATAATTCGACTCACACTTTTGGAACACATGATTATTTATATTACTTCTGCATATATGTGATACAGATGCATTGCTACAGTGTAAACCATGGTGGAGATTGTTGATTTATGGCCTGGATAAAAAAATAAAGAGAAGGTCAATGTGTCACAGCCTAGTGACCTAAATACACCCCAACTGGTACACATTCATGCACTATCTAAAACATTTAACACATGTAGCACAGTGAGATCATTATTTTTTTTTTTTTGGTTTTTCAGATAGGTTTCTCTGTGTACCTGGTGTCTGAACTCACTCTGTAGACCAGGCTGCTCGAACTCAAATCTGCCTGCCTCTGCTCCCAGTGCGGATAGGCCCCACCGGCTGCTGAGATCATTTTTAATTGCAATCTTTCTTTTTCTCTTTCTATGATGCATTAAATAAGCAGTGTTAAACCTAAATTTATTTATTTATTTATTTATTTATTTATTTATTTATTTATTTTACCCCTCACCCCAAACCTAAAATTAACATAAAGTTGTACATCACTTAAAACTGCCAATGTAGGTCAACGCGTTCAAATGGATAGTTAATGGAGAAAGTAACCATGTCAGAGCATTCACAAATGAAAGTCTCTAGTCATCATAGGTACATTTGTATGTTTTGTAGAGATATGCTAACAACAAAGTTTTGAAAATAAAAAAAAAATCTATAGTAGTTTCTTGGATTTAATCATTAACCAGCAGTTTACAAAATGTCTTATTATGACATTTCGTTACTGTAAAGGGTTACAGATACCTACATAGCTAAAACCGAGTATAGAACAGCGTAAGTTACAGGCATTTCTCTAACTTTCACATATGTATGCCCACTGTGATACTCAAGATATTTATACACATGTACATTATATGAACACACATTACATACACATATATATATGCCGATGCTGTCATTACTTAGAGAATATGTGGGCATATAAAATATAACACCAATCAGCAAGTAGCTGCTTCGCTCCTCTGTCACGATTGCTATGCTGTACTCTGAGGAAATTCATACATCTCTAGAGAAGACAAAGAGAACTCTACTGACAAAGTCCTCATGACCACCGAAGAGATAGAAGTGAAAACAGGTTCTATCAAGTGAAAAAATTAATTTCTTCATGTTGAGACAATTCTATCCAAGTGAAAGTATAATAGACTATAGCAGGGGATAAAACAAGTAAGCAAGCAAACAAACAACAGTGATTGGAATGGCCAAGTACTGGAGCACAGAAGACCACAAAGGCATACTAAGCAATCTGGAAGTGATAGATAGAGTCAGATTCTTTAATGTGGTAGGGTCAACATATATTCAAGAACACCCTTTAAATTGATGTCATTGTATAAAAATTAAACAATAATCATATAATTAAATTAGGGAAAGTACTACTTTATGCCTTGCAGTAAAATCCTAGGCCACCATTTCCCAATAAACATTCACAACTTGAAGTGGTAATACGCAACAAATATAGGATGGTACCAGATTCAGAACTTCAGAAGATTTCTGACATACATACATAGCATATAAAGATTGACACTATACATGAGAATTTGGGCTGAATGGAGTCACAGTGATTTCTGTATAGATAAAACTCTAGTGGAACCCTGACTATTCATCAATATCTAAATATAGAAATGGCATATTTCTGAGGACAACTTCAGTTCATGTTTTATATCATCGGCTCAAAATCCTGATACAACCCAGCTCAGAATCCTGACGACAACCAGGCTTCTGAATACTCAGGATATGTAACCTTCACTGCCCCTCATTTCTGAATTACCAAAGAAAAGGATGAAAGGTAGTGGTAACAGCTTTGAGGGAGAAAAATACATTTCAGCCTGACAATAAACTACAGTGTGTGTTTTATAGAATGCAAATGAAGCAGAAAACAGGCACCAGATTCCATGTTCATTACAACCAGATTTTCCATTTAGCCAGTATACTGATGTCAAGGCTTTTAAGAGATGGATTGACTCTGGTTTAGCAACATTTCCCATTTTCTCACTGACTAATCAATTAACATCAGATTTCTTTGCAAATTGCATCTTCGTTCTCCGTGGACTACTCACAGCTTATTTGAAGGCATAAGTCATTGGGTAAATATGGTCTGAAAAGTATCCACTAGAGCTTAGTTATTGGGTTTTGTTCTTGTATTGTTGGAGTTGTTGTTGTATTTCATTTCCAAATTATTTGCTAGTAATACAGACATTTTTCCTTTCAAACTATGTCATAAAACTGTAATAGATTATCCATGTGTGTCAAATACATAACCCTAGTTTATTAAGGAAAGTCACAGAGATGACCTGGGGAGACAGAAGACATCTAGATAGGAGAATCTGTTTATTTATTCTATAGGAAGCAGGATATTATTTGACCTGCTCTTAAGTCTCTCAGACTTGTATCTGTAAATGAAGTATTAAACACTTAAGTCAGCTTCCTTGCTTACAGATACCTTCAAGTCTGGAAAATAATCCACTGTCCAAGATGACATTCACCTCATTCATCTACATCAAATATTGGGCTTCCCTAAAAGTCTACTTGAAAAGAAAAGCATGTTGCCATTGAAAATAGTTGGTAGGGCAAAGGCTGACCAGCTCAGCCAACTCTCAAACTCAGATCTAGGACTTTGAATTGCCCCACTTCAACATCTACCCCATTGTTATACAGCTAGAGTGCATAAAGAGGCAGGTTCTATGTATCCAAAATTACAGTATCTCCACGACATAGGGCAACAACAGATTATCTGAGAGGAGTCCCATTCATATTCTAGTATTGATAGAGGTAGAAACCGAGGCCTTGTACCAGACCAAGTAATTGCAATGAATATTTGCACGCAAAGAAGTGTAGACAAAAGTATGTACACTACAGATTTCACAATTTTTGTTTTGTTTTGTTTTGTTTTGCTTTGTTTGGTTTGGTTTTTGTTGTTGCTATTGTTGCTTTTGTGTGTCTTTCTGTTTTTGAGAAAGAGGTTGCAAGATTGGAGGACAGGTTTGAAGAGAGTGAGAAATGTGTGGGATCGGGGTACATGATGTGAAATTCGCAATACTCTGTGATACACTCAATATTGATCCATGTCTATACTGAGGGACAACATCAATGCACTGGGAACATAGGCATGCCTTCAACATTTCCAAAACAGACTGACTTACAGTTTTAATCAGCAAGAATAAATAAACATACTCAACAAGTTAATAACAGATGAATAAGCATCACAGACAAAGCCTTAGTTTCACCCAGCCTGCAACAATTTATAGTGTCAATGAGGGTAATACTATCAGAGAAACTAAAATAAGTCATTTAAATTTGCTTATTGTCAGAAATGAACGAGAATCACCTAGGATCAGGGCAAAAGAGGTCCCAACTGAAAATTTCACAATAAACCCACATATGAATATACATTTCATATCCCTTATTTGAAAAATAAAGTTTAAATCCTTCTTGTCTCAGAGGTGAGGGTATACAAAGATATATTTACAACAAATCTGTTTATAATAAATTTTACAAAAAAATATTCTGAAAATATATGAGAAATTGTTGCATGGCAAAAGCAGACCAATAAGATGAATCTCATAGAGTTATGGTCTATAAATCCCTGGATTCACTATTCTGCTTCACCATCTATGGAAAGGTGTGTTAAGACAGTGACAGCTATGATTATCAGCCCATGCTGTGTATGGACCTGTGGATGTGTCCTCAGCAAACATGACTGTGCATTGAACTGAAAGCAAAGGAAAAGACAGGTGAACAGAGGCACGAACGGGCCCTACATCTTGGCAAGTCAGCATCTATACTGGGTGACTTCACCTAGCAGGTTTGACAGAACAATTCAAAAGCAAGGGGAAAAAAAAACTGAACTATGCATACTCTATCCGGCTTAAAGCTGGATACCCTCCAACTCCAGCCAAAGCTGTCTTGTCAAAGCGAGAGGAATAAATCAAGCAAGATGCATTTCACCTTTAGCGGAGCCAAGTGATTGCAACAATCAACTCGTTCATCATCTTCCATCACTGAGAAATTTAGTAAATAGTAGCTGAAAGGGGGTCGATAAATGTGCTTAAATAATACCTTGGCTCCTACTTGCTGTGCTTTTAATTTGGTAAATAAATGCCTTCCACTGGGCACGCACCCTAGAGTCCAAGCAATGACGTGGATTAAGCACTCAGTAGCTCTGCAGAGCTGAATACATCACAGAGGTCTAGCTAACTATAATGGTCCTGGAACATTCTGCCCAAATCTCCCTGCTGCTTAATTTCAAACATTATAAAGGGGGCATGTGGGGGTAATGAAACTTTGAAGTTAAAAATACCACTTTTTAAAAAATAGTTTTAAGTAACTATCTGAACAAACAAAATATATAAAAAACAAATACGCGCACACGCGCACAGCACACACACACACACACACACACACACACACCACACACACGTTAAGAAACAGAAGCATAATGCCATTCCTGATTTGATTGTCTGACCTCAGAACAAGCCTCCTAGTGTCATTTGAGAAAGCACCATCTTGCAGTAGACAGGAACCTATGTTCCTCTAACATGGTTTTAACTAAAAAGGAAAAAAAAATGTAACTGGTATAGTGGCATTAATTTAATCTCAGCATTCAGGGAGCAGAAGTTAGTAATGTCTGTGAGTTAAAGACCACACTGTTCTACATAGCAAGTTTCAGGCCAACTCATAATTTATTACATGAATCACAAAAGGAAAACTTCATGGTAGTGTTTTCTTAGGTCTTTATATTCGTTTTCTCTATATATTCCTTTATACTCCTTTTCTCTAAAACCTATGAAGGTATGCTGATCAAAACATATTTATAGTCATGCATTTAATGATTTGTCTGGCCATTATGCCTCTTGAATGAAGTAAGGAGGCTTACAACCCTGTTTCAGGAGGAGCACTGAACGGAACTTCTGAGTTCTCAGCTTGAAGGAAGAGCACTGGTCGAGTCCATGGAAGAGGAAGGAAACACACTGAGGTATGATTTTCAAACACTTTCAGGTTTCTTGGCTGGGTGTTATCTGCAGCCTCAAAGGGCTAGAGTCACAGGAATAAATGTGTGGGGGAGATTACAGAGAAAAGGAACTGTTTAAACCTAAAGCTGGCTGCCACAGGAACTGGTGAAATTCTTGTCATTGGCGGCAGTGCAAAATGAACTGCAGGGTTACATGCCAAGCTATTAACTCAACAGTCAAAAATCACATTAGGACTTACACGACAGGCCCCTCTCCATCTAGAGAGGGTTTTGAAGGAGGTCACTGTTATCTGACCAAAACAATAAACTCAAACACAAAGGCTGCTGATGGGTTTCCTCTTCAAGGCACAGTAGGGGTAAGGATGGTGGGGGTTGGGGATGGTAGAGGACCCGGGAGCTAGTAAATAGAAGAAAGTCAATGGTTTCTAAGGGAGGAGAATTTGAGAACTTGAGAGACATACTGCCCTGAGCTAATCAGTCTGGCCCGTGCTACAATACCATTTGCCTTTCTAGAAACACTGATTTTAAGTCATGGGTATGTGATGGGTCTTACCGCAATCCTAAGGTGACATGGAATACTGAGCACAGCAGTCTTTTAACCGCAGGGTCTCGGAGGGTGTGCACATCACCATTTACCACATTTTGTGACTAAATAAGCAGAAGCATCAATAAGCAAAAACAAAGCTAAGAGAATACCACATTTAGCCAGAGGCAAACACAGAATCTCCATCATTTCTTTCTTTTTCTTTTCTTTACTTTTTTTTTTTTTTTACTGACTCGGTTTCTCCAGGGAGAATTAACCAATTACAGACATATATAAGAAGCTGAATTCTAAAAGTATGACTTCCCCAAAGTCACCGCTGCCACAGAGGGACCTCACCTTGGTACTTGACTTCTCACCAGTTCCAAGGTCAACTCAGAAGTCCTGAAGACTTTGCCATTTCTACCTCACGCCCCATGCATCTCCTCAAACATGTTGCTTCTATTCATCTATCTCATGCCACATCATATCCTGAAAAGCAGTGCAGTCTAATTGGAGGAGGTTAGGCTCAGAGAAGGCCCCTGGATTTCCTTGTACTTTCTCTGACTTCCAAGAGTGTTAGTCTTAGGGAGTTAGTCCTCAATATGGGAAGTCAATGAGGGAAGTCAAAAACTTCTGGAATAGATTTAAGGGTCCTTCTTTTTGTATTATCTTTAAAATTATGCTGAAGCTTACATAAAAACCACAGGCTTCGTTAACCATCCCTCAATCGCAAGCCTTGGTTTAACCTTCATCCAACATAAAAAAAAAGCCTCTAGCCTCATCATCCAGTACTTGAAATGTGGGTAGCTCAAAGAGATACAATGTATCAAATTTCCACGTTGGATTCCCTAAATACCTCCATTCCAAAGAAAGAATGTCAAATATTTGTCATATGATGGAATGACAATTTAGATAGATCAAATTAAACAAAAATTGTCATTGAAATAAAATTTCTATTTTCTATTAGTGTTTTGATATGACTAAAATGTTAAGACCCTATATAATGAATGGGTCATAGATATTGCATCATCCATCTTGCAAATGTCCCAATATGCCCACACATTGTATCAACTGACTCACTACTCATACAAAGCATGGGTCCTGAAGAAGCTGTCATCCAGTCACTATCAGACTTGAGTTCTCCATATAAACTCTTACAGCTTGTAAGCCCCATACTGTCAGTGTATACCTTAGCTCCATCCAGCTTATTTTAAATCTTTCATCTTCAATAAAGATCAAAAGTAGGTACACTACACACTTCTGTGGAAACAATGCTGCCTATTTTTATTCTTTGAGACATTTCCAAAGACTTTTTTTTCTTCTATAGGGCTCTTTTAAAACCATAGTTCTAATTACCAGTTTGAGGATCAACTGGTATTCTCTTAAACTGATATTAGTTCATACTTACCACTTCCCTGTTTATTTTACCCAATCGTGGAAAACATGAATAAATTTCTATACTAATGTGTTTAGAAATCAACTGATAATAAGAACAAAAGCAAAAACAATGTGAATTAGAATTTTCACCTGAACAAACTTTGCCTGTATAAGAAACCACCCACTTGAATCTGGGTAGCAGCCACGGACACAGTAGCATCAGGGTATGTCAACTCAAAGAAATCCACTACGGGCTACAGATCGACAGTGCTTAGGATGATCAGTCTGACTGCATGTTGAAGGTGGCCGGGACATGTGTGACCTAGAGATGCAAAATGTCCATCTGACTCTGCCTATATATAGTTCTTCCAAAGAGAAAGGAGACAGTCATCTTATGTTCCTGGTTCCCCAGTTCAACTGTGAACTCAGTTCTCCAAAATTAGGCCACTCTGATCACAGAGTTAGGGACTTGCCTTCTCAAAGCAAAGGAGTAACTCTTACATGGATCCTCCAAGAAAACAGGTCCAAGAAGTGGATTCCATCAGCAGCTTTCAAGTAGTATTTATAAACTGAAACTAGCCACTAAAGCATTGCGTCCTGTTCTGTGGAATATGTGTTGGGGGCTCTCAAGTAAGATAGTCACCTATTAGGGAGGGGTGGAGAGCTGGCTCAGCAGCTAAGAACCCTTATTGCTCTTGTAGGGGAAAAAGTTTCAGGTCCCACTGCCCACATGATGGTTTAAAACCATCTATAATTCCAGTTCCAGGGACAACTCTGAAGGTACAAGGTTCATATATCGTGCACTGACACACATGCAGGCAAAACAGCCATGCACATAAAATTATTAAATCTAGAAATCTGAAACAAACATTCATCTATGTGGGTACTTTTATCACTATGGCAAACCTTTTGTTTGATTAGAAGGCTGGTGTGTTGTAAGTATAGTTCCCAGAGTAGCTACATGGGAAGTGGCAGAGCCCTGAAGGTGAGGAGTCTCTCCAGAATTCATGCCTTGTAAAAGTATGTGATTTCTTTCTCTAGCCTCGACTCAAGACATCCACCATAGTGACACAGCTAGTGACGTTCTCACCAAAGCCAGCACTGTGTATTTGACCTTTCAAGTTCCAAAATTGTCAGATGAGTATTGTTTCCAAGGGTTTGTCACAGAAAAACCAAGAAGAACAATGTGGATACCAATATGAAGGACTAATGGGGCCATGGGCTTTCAAGAATGAATATTTGAATAATCTATTTCAACCATATTTTCCAAATTATAAAACAGAGAAAACGTTATGTAATTCATAAGTTTCGTGTGATAATTAAATGGGATTATTTCTCTAAAGTAATGTATATGAAAATGTACTTATTAAGTTACTGGTTTATTTTCTCCTCCATTATTTTAATTAATGCAAAACTATATCCTCATTTCATTCATATACAACTTGCATTCGTTTTGGTTGAAGGTAAAAAGAAAATAATTCTCTGTGTATATGATATTTGAAGACTGTGAGGAAACTGAAGAAATACTAGCCTTTGTCATTTTACATTGTGCAGGCAGTTATATAGATTGGTGATTGAATTCACTAATTCATGAAAAAATGGCAACTATGTGTCTAGACTTTCAATGTCAATGGGGAAACAATGTCTCCTTAAAGTACATTCAAGTAATTACATTAAAAAAGATTTAACCACTGTCAGGAAGACAAAATCTTAAAACATGGCCTCCCAAAGAAATCATTCCTTTGCAACTGAAGTCTAAATGTTACACATTTTCTTTAACACATTCTTCCATCTTTTCCATTTGTAGAGTGTCCTATTAACAGCATTCACTTCCTGAAAGAAGCTCCCACAAATGGGTTATATTTATACTATATATAGCTATTAAAATACAAGTTCATGGGAAGTAGAGAATCAATATCGAACTGCTACACATCATATCCTATCACCAGGTATATACAATATTAGTACCAAATGATAAACGGATAAATCATAAACAATCCCTACCACTAAAGAATGGTTTAAATCTTTGTAAAAATAGGCTGTACTTATGGTATGTTTAGCAAAACACCAGTGCCTTCCTTTCTGAATTGTGTTTAGCCCTCAAAGCTAAACTCTGTTTTGCTATACTGCCAGAAACTGAGGAGGATCTAGAGACAAGTAAGCTAGCATGATCCCCAGGCAATCCTGACAGAGCAGGGACATTTATTCTAGGCCTGTGCCACTGCAGATGTGGCAAGGAGACATCACTGGTCCCCAAATGGCACAGATTCCACACCTATTTCTGCCCTGCTTTTGAGAGGATAAACCAGTGATGCACATTCAAATGAAGATTAATGGCATAACCTTTCCTGAGAGCAGAGGTAACAATTGGTGACAAGAGTCCCTAACTAGAGGGGGGGGAGGAAAATAATCAGGGAAAGAAGGGGGTCATTTTTATCACCTATCATTTTAGTTAAAGCCTCTAGAAATGCCAGAACAAAGTCCTCACCTTTGTGACCTATGTCTTACTTAATTTATCAGATATTTTGTAAAATTTTATTTATCCATTCATTCATTCATTCATTCATTTTAGCTCCTTCCAATACAGCCAGGGAGAAACATATTATTTTCTAATTTCCTGAAGTTACAATCTTTTAGAAAAAGTCGTGTTGGGAATATAGCTTAATTAATACAGCAGCTAGAAGATCTCTCGATGTACTCGAATGTTAAACTACAGGCTATGCATGGAGGGAGAGAAGGCAAACAGAACCTCTGGCTCCCTGGAGGAATCAGCATCTTCTGAGATGTATGCAATGGTCTTGAACTGTGGTTTCTAGACTCCAAATTTTATTCAAATGAATACAGGTAGCAGGCACTTTATCCTGAATTTCGTTTTTATGTCTTCTTTCAAGACATACATAAGGCAGCTCAGACAGAACCACATGGGTAATCTACCTTCACAAAGATCCAGAAAGGACTCCACAAAGAACCGGGCAGAAAGAGACAATGGTGTGCTGCTTACCTTAAGGAGAAGGTTCCTAGGATGCACGATCTTGTGCTTTCATCTCCAATCAAGCAGGTATATATGAGGTTTGTGAGTGTACTGAATTATATACATATCATTAAAACATCTACAGCTCCTCGAAGAGGCTCCTTTAATTTCATATCCTCTTGTTAAAAAGCAAGAAGTGGTGGGGGAGGTTTCTGAAATGATTCTTCTTCATTATGACCACAAAGAAGTGAAAGATGTCTCCCCTTGGGAAGTCCAGTTGGCGGCTTAATTGGCATCACCTGTGATTCCAGAGCCTTCTGGCTGTGGAGAATCCCACACGTGCTTTGTGTCATGCTCACTGCTAGGTGGCCAGGCCACTTAGGCAGGGCAGTGGTTTAAAGAGAGATGCTAATGAGCTGATTTATTGTCATACTTGAGGCTGTGTTTTGTAAACCATGTAGAACTGAGAACCCACCTATTCAATGGCTTCATGAGGATTTCTATCTGTTTCTACTACCATGTTTGAGATTTTCAGAGTTTCAATACTTTGCAGAAGGAACTGACTACCCCATATACTCTCTAGCTAACTTTCTACACTACCAAACATTCAAATAAAAATTCTCTTGTCTGCCACTGCATTGTTCCAACACTAATGTACTTGTACTTAACTGACTGAATAAAAGTTAGAGGGATTTCCACTAAATCTCTCTATATAATATACTATAGAAGCAAAGTAAAGAGTAGGGTGTGCCAGTCTTTGGTAGAGACTAAACCCCTATCTTGCTAGTGTTAGGTGTAATATGCCACTCTTGCTGATACATGGTGGGCATGGCATTGGGACTTTTCTGGATAAAGCCTTCCCAATTAATTTCTAACTCCTATTGTTTTTGTTCCTGTATGTAATCTAGAATCTCACCCAAACCTTTAATATACTTTCCTTAGACAGTCTAGCTGGGTATTCTATGCTTTACTATAGCTGGATATCTAGCCCAGGCTGGCCTCTGATGTACAATCCTCTTATCTCAGTTTCCCAAATGACATTATTATAGGTGAACACCACCAAGCCATACTGGATTGGCATTTTGATGTATCTTTTATTTTGGAGCTAACAACCCAACCTAGAGGATTCTTGTGGGCACAGCACACTCTCCCAATGGGTTACACCTCATGCATTGATCTATCATTTAAGACTGGGGAGCAACACGCTGAAAAATCTATTTCAATAGAGATAATTACTTAATTATTTATTCAGTGATCTTGTATCCAGAATTTATATCACACACACACACACACACATACACACACACACACAATATTATATATAAATGGGCTGCATCAAGAACTTTGAGATAATCAATAATGGACACTTGGATTGTGATAATATGCTAAAGTGGCTTCACAGTCACATATGAGCAAGTTTTTGGCACTTGCTCATGCAGTACAATGCTGGCAGGATCCTGTAGATCCACAAGGGAACTGGGTTAGGCTCTAATATCAGCCACTCCCAGTGGGCAAGAGGATGGGTATGGGAAAATTGAAGCAGGCTAAAGTTAGCATTATAACAACTGAGGATGTTTCTATTACTATAATGAAGGTTTCTAAGGGGCAAGCAGCCAAAAGGAACAGGACACTTAAAAATAAAATAAGGCAACATTTAAAAGCAGTTGGCTACAAGGTGGCTTTATCACCGTCACCTTTTTCCAAATGCAGCCCTTAGGGTGGAAATCACTTGTAGCTTTCAAAGAACAATGAATACACTTACCTGCTCAAACTTGCTCGTCTAAGCACTGCTCAGCCAAGTTGAAAATGAGCATACTTAAAATCTGGAAATAGGAGTCAGAAGTCCCATTGTCTTCAGGCCACTGATTTACTACGTGACACATACGCTATGCCTCTGCTGTCCCCACCTCTGTGGATCTGCGATAATGATTCTCTCGTAGGTCTGCTTAGAAACACGGAGGAAGCACGATCATACCATACCCAGGGTGTCTCTCCAGCAATCACTTTTAAAATGAAGAGACATCTTCTACTTCAACAGGAAAGTTTAATAACTGAAAGGTGAATGGATGCCATGATAAATAAATGTATGCAGAGACATTAGTGTGTTTAGAAGAGAACATTTGTTTGTGTAACACTTGGACTCTTGTCATCTTTTAAAATTCTGTATGTTTAACCTGCTGCTTCCAGCAAATCAGAATGAAGTGCTACACTGGTTGAGTCAGCCCGTGTTATATTGGTTTTCTGCACGCTAGCCTTTTTCAAACGGCTCTGTTGGAGAAAATAAATCATCTGTAGGGCTCACTTCTTACAAACATCAATCCTACTTAAAAATATATATCCAGCCTAATCCAAATACCTCAAACTCATCCTTTCTTACTGGATTTGCTGTGAAAACGGCTCCTGTACATCTTCCTGCAAACAAGACATCTGGAGTGAGTTCCAGATTGCAGACCCCGTGTACAGAGAATCATGTTAAATAGCTTTCAGATACCAAATTCTACTGCAAAAGTAACTGTGCTGGTGACTTAATCATGGATGGTAGGTACTGTCCACTGCTGTAACATATTTATATCCCGTTCATCAGATGCTGTTTGTCAGTAAGAAATGCTGAGCTGTGTATGGAATGTTACATTAGTAATCTAAGGCCACTCCCATTTTATTTTCTATATGGGAGATCTCAGAGAGTACCCGACTCTGTTCTTACTACTATGGAAAAGGGCATATCCAGAGCTCAAATGCTTATCCAAACACATATTTCTTCACATATTCATGCATTTAGGCTTTTGAGTCAGCATCTTAAGTCTTCTCTCATGATTTCACAACTGTTTTCTATTTACACTACCTAAAATCATACAGATCTACTTATGTATGATATGACTAAAACAACTTCTGGGTTTTAATGAGCCCTCAATCATTCATCCTAAGTTAAAAAAAAAAAAATAGTTCAGAGCCCATGAAATGGTTCATCTGATAGGAATCCTTGACACTATGCCTGATAACCTGAACTCAATCCTAAGAACCTACATGGGGCAAAGAGAACACCCACTCTAACATATTATAGGCTGTCCTCTGATCTCCACATATATGCCACAGGATGCACACACACACACACACACACACACACACATACACACACACACACACACACACACGCATAAAGACACCCACACTCACCATATACACAGAGACACACAAGCACACACAATCACTCACACACCTTCACACACAAACACACTCACTCACATTCATCATACACAGAGAGGCACAGCCACACAGAGACACACACAGAAACAGACACACACACTAAATAAATAAATAATATTTTTAAAAACTAAGACTCACTGCAGTCCAGTGTGAACTCAGTTTATATTATTTCATGGGTTCCTATCTCTTTATCATATCTAGATTTTCATTTCTACTTAGTAACTGTGTCCGTCCTCTATTACTATAATGAGTGCTCGAGATAATTAACTTATAAAGGGAAAAAGGGCAAGTTGGGCTTATCATTTTCAAGATTTCAACCCGTGATTAACTGTCTCAGTTTCTGTGTGTTTTGAGTGAAGGCGATCATCCCAGAGGGACTGGATCATTCACTGAAAGATCAGGATGCAAAGGGAAAGAGAAAAAGGAGACCACTATACTACAAGCCTCTCAGGGTAATCCTTTCAATGACTTAAATACTCACAGAAGATCAAACTTCCTTGCCACATCTTAAAGATCCCACAAGACCACACTACTTAATATCCTTTCATAATCAAGAATAAATTGGAACATAAGTTTGGGAGGAGAAAAACTATATGCAAATTATACCATTACCCCATAGTATTTCACTTTTATGATCTATAAAATAGTTCACGATTTTAGGTAAATTTCATGATTATAAAACAGAGACCCAAAACCAGTACGGCTTTCAGAACTGAGGTATTTTTGGAAAGCTCATGTTAAAACTAGGTAGTATTAATTCTGAATGCAAAAATCAGGAAAGTTGCTTGAATCAATATGACTGGCAAACTCAAAGAGGCTACTTGAATAGTTTCCCTTGGAACCATAAGAGGCACCATGTTTTCTACAACGTCAGCCTGAAGAGAAGCATGTAGCTTCCTAGTAGGAATGACTCTGATGGAGAATATTCAGGAAATCAAGAGAGTAGTTACTGTGGGAGAAAAGAGAAACTACACTTCAAAGAACAGAGATAGAGGGAGGATTTTCTTTCCCTATTTTATAACGTTAACTAACACATGCTATGAAGTTATTGATTCTTCCATAAACAAAATTTAAACCGAAAAGTAAGTTATACAGATAAATTCAACTCTGAATCTATATCATAATCACCTACGCAAAACCTCAATTCATTGAATGTTCAATGAAATTCTGATCTCCTAATGTTTGGTACTTAAAAACTTGTTTACAAAGCCCAACAATTAGAGGCTAGAAATACATCACAGTTGGTCAAGTTCTTTCTGAGTACGTATAAAGTCCTAAATTAAATCTCAGCCTGTTCAAACCAAGCACAGTGGCACACACCTGTAGTCCTAGGACAAGGAGACAGAGGCAGGAGTTTCAGCAGGCTTCTGATTTAAAAAAAATGAGGGAAGAAGTATCATTATACACCATAGATATGGGATAGATAGATACACAGATAGATAGATAGATAGATAGATAGATAGATAGATAGATAGATAGATAGATAGACAGATCTACTTATCTATTATGGATGGAGGAGGATGCACACTTGCCAAAGTGGAAACGTGGAGATCAGAGGTCAACTTTTGTGATCTGGATCTCTCCTTCCATGACCTCATGATGTTGTATCAAGCTTATGGGCTTAGTAAAAGAACTGAGGTCAATGCTGGGTTTTCATCAAATTACAGATTTAAAAACCAAGAAATTTCAGACTTAGATTTACCTAATTTCTTAATAGATAAATTATAGGGGTAACCAGGACATATCATATATAGAAGGAAAAGAACTATAACACTGAAATGTCTACATAACAATAAAGTATCACCATAAGTTTAAAATCTTATGATAATCAAAGACTTGCACAGGGCCCAACAGAAGAGAATTCCAGAGCACACACAAAAAGTAAAACACACTGATCTGCCCTACATCACAATTTCTTCAAGGGAATTGGTTTTTTGGGTGTCAAGGATACCCAAATTTTGAATGCAGGTCTTTTGGAGAATTGGGTCTAGTAGGATCCATTGATAAAACAGGTTGTTCTCAAACTTGGCAGCCCTTCAAATCCACATACAGAGCATGGTAAGAAAGCCTCCAAACCATCCATGATCATTAGGTCCCATTTTAGTGAAGAATCAGAAGGCAGATCTGGTGGCCTAGGGCCTAGGATCTGTCATCCCTCCCTCCTTCCTCCCATCCCTTCTTTATTCCTTCCCTTTCTTCATTCTTCTTTCCTTCCCCCATTTCTTCCTTCTTCCCTCCCTCCTTCATCCTTCCATCATTCTTCCTTCCTACTTTCTTCCCTCCTTCACACTTTCCCTTCTTTCTTCCTTCCCTCCTTCCTTCACCTTTCTCCTGTCCTTCACTTTTCCTCTTTCCTTCCTTTCTTTCTTCCTTGCTCCTTTCTAGCTTCCTCACACTTCTTCTTTCTTTCTTTCTTTTTTCTTTCTTTCTTTCTTTCTTTCTTTCTCTTCCTTCCTTCCTTCCTTCCTTCCTTCCTTCTTTCTTTCTTTCTTTCTTTCTTTCTTTTTCTTTCTTCTTCTGTCTTCTTTCTTTCTCTTTCTAAGCTCTAAAGATGACTGTAATATGCAGCCTGCATCAAGACCCATTGAGGAAACCACAATAATCTACACAATTCTGTACTCCAGAAATTTGTAGACCTATTCTCCTAAAAGGGCAAGAAACCTCCATGCTATCAATTTAAGAGAGAGACTAAAATGGGCCCTTGTTTCTTGCCTTCCTGTGATTTCTTGGGCCAGCCTTCTCCTCTCAAAGACATTTACAAAGAGCATAGCCATTCAGTAAGCTGAATGGATGATTGGAGAAATTCAGAATAAGGATGAGGGGCTTTGTGCACTACTCCAAGTTCCCTGGGTACAGACACCCTTCATCAAGATGGAATTGTCTACTTGCACATTTTGTCATTGAACTTGGTGATAGTAAGTCAAAGGGCAATCATCATCACTATCATTGACTGCCATTCTCATCACCAGCCCATTTAATAGGAGGCTGTCAGAAGCATGATGATGGCTGCTATTTTTATATTCAGAATAGGTCCATGAAAGGATCCTGGTAGCATCTAGTCCTTGGCTATGTTCTTAATGAGTTTAGGAGGGCAGCAAACCAACAGCTGCATGTTTTACATTTTTTATCCAAAGTCTATTCAAACCTTGGCCTCCAGATGTCTATCTCCAATTTGTTCGAGACTTTGAAAAAATAACACACACACTCATAGAAAGACACACACAAAACAACTAATCAGGAAGCCTGACGGGTTATTGTCAGAGACTGAAGCTGCTAGGGCATATGACCTAACTCATACACATTCATGTTGCCTTGACTGCACAGTGAAATTTGTGGTTGCCCTTCGAGGTACACAAACCAGGACTGGTGATCTTTGTGTGCAGTTCCTGACACTAATCCAGTACATGGTGCAATTGCAGCCACTCACTGTAAACAAAAAGCCACCTTGACAGCAGTATTCAATAGAACTGGGGCATTTTATATGCTGACAAAGAATGTAGCAGACTGGTACAACACACAGTGCTCTCTGTCCATACCCACCCCTCAACCCCAGTGGATGACATGCCTGTCTTCCCTTCAAAAGAGTCCCCCATCCCCAAGGCCTCAATAGAATCAGATTTTGGTTCCGTTTCTTGTGAGGCTGTAGCATTTATAGAATTAGCTATGCCTGGTAAACAGCAAAGGGGCATGGTGGTACCCACCCGAGATAACAAGTAGTATCCTAACAAGAGCAACGTAGCAGCTTGCTGAGCCAAATGAGAAGTCTCTTTATGCTTCACCTCAATGGAAGAAAGTCTTATTATACATCTCTGAGAAGCTGTTTGCATGAGGGGACTTACCTCTGTCATGATTTCCATTCTCTCACTCCCCAACTACCATGTTTGTCGTATTAAAAATCATAATAATGCTGCGGCAGTATGAGCAGGGAGAATATTCTACCCAAAGCCTTACACAACATGTGGACTTTGGCTATAAAAGTCTGGTTCTTCTGATCCATAGCACTCAATGGCTTTTCCTGTGACCATGTGTAAAAAGCAAGGAAGCTAAGCAACATGAGCAGGGAGCATTCACAGCCCACTGGGGCCACTCTCAAGTTGCTGTCAAGCCATTTGTTTTTACTCAGTGCGATGGTGCTTATATTTTTAGCATAAGATCCGATCTGAAGAGCTAATACCACCCATCTGCACAGAGAATTTTATCGCCATTACTGTCAGTGTGGGTGACTTAAATGTGTTCTTAAATGGTGCCCAACTGAGGATGCTAAAAATAAGACAAATGTTAAGGGTTCAAGGAAGCAAACTGTCAACCCTGTACCAAAAAATAAAAAAGGAGAAATACCTGAAGCATTTCTAGTCAAGTAGAAACAATGTTAGCGACGATGATTGTAGCATTTTGTAAGACTTGTGCATTTCATATTTTGAATCGTTGCCATAAGGGTTTTTGTTGTTATTTTTTGTTTTGTTTCATGGTGTTGTTGATTGACACACTGAAAGTATTAGAAAATCAACAAGCTTAAATAACTTAGCTTCCTCTCAGAATGGCCTTCCATCTACCCAGAGATGCAACAGATATTTGACTCAAAGATAAAAGCAAACGTAGGAAGCCCCAAAGCTCCTCAACAGATGCCCATACTACAATGGAGAGGCAGCTGGAAGAATCTGGTCCTACACCAGACAGAGTTTGCAGTGCCTTTTTTTTTTTCTTGCCTGCCTGCCCATGTTTTCTGCCTGGATTCCAAGAATAGAATAAAATAAAATAAAACACAGGCAGCAAAGGCAGAATCATTGAATGTTTCTCGTTTGGGGAAAGGGCTTTGAGATATCCTCCCCTCAAATCAAATATTGAAGCTCAGATAAAGCTCAGGCACATTTCTCACTGTAGCATACAGAAGAAATGAAAACACAGTTCCCATAGAAACATGTAATCCAGCTTGAAAGGGATCTGAAGAGATGGTCACTGGGAGCACAGTCCTAAGCATCAGAAGATGGGGACTCTATTTTTTCCTTCCGCACCAATTTGTTGTGCAACCTCGGGCAAGTTACATAATCTCTTTGAGGCCGATTTCTCCTCATTGTGGTCATGATACGAGGCTTTTCAAATATCTCCACAGAGTTCAGCTCAACTTGAGCGGCTCTACGTTTTTTTTTTTTTTAATCTGTTTTGACTGTGTTTCTGGGTGAGATTTCATTTGAAAAACAGGTACCCTGACTTCAAAAAAAAAATAAATGCTTTTGATAAGCTTGGGAAGAGATAGTCTGGGAGTCGTTCTATGCTACAATACTCAGATGGCATAAAAAGCAAACTGTCTCCCCCAGACTTCACTCCTGGGGTGGGAGCTGGAGGAAAGGGCAGAGCTTGACTGAAAGCCAACTGTGCCATGCTCTGTTTTACGGAAACACTTGCTCTTTTCAGTATTCGAAGAATAAAGAACTCCTGTTCCATAGAAGAGCACATCCTGTGGGCAGGGGAGTTCAGTCATGAGTGGACTAGTAATTTCCTCCAATGGCCTCCTTTGTTCTTTTACCCCCAAAGGAAATGTATATATTTCCTTTCCCGGTCAAGGTTTCCCCAACTGAAAAACATGTACACGGAGCAAACCGAGATCAATGGTATCATCACTAATCAACTACATTATCCGGTAAATATTTAGTGAATGGTTACGACATACCAAGTGGTACTTGTTCTTGGCATTAAGAAATTGTCTCAACTTCTAGAAAAAAAAATCCATCAATTATAAGTATCTTCAAAACCAAGTGGACTGCTAGTTGCCATGTTTGTGGCCTAAGAGATTCGTTACTTTCATCAGTAAGTTTTGTTTGCATACAGCAGTGCAGGGGATTGAGCTAACTGCCTCTCAAACAAGAAGTCAGTATTCTACCATTGAGCTATGCCCTAACTTCTTCTTGCCCTTGGGTTGCTGAGGATGAAACCAGAGCTTCATTAAATATACCTCTGGTGATTGTGTTGTTGTTGTTGTTGTTGTTGTTATTTCTCTAATGTTTCAGAAGTAAACATGGGCTTTACATTATAGTGTTTTTAAAACATTCAACAGTAACAAACCTTTGATTTAATATAGTCATTCTTCCTTCTAGCTCCGATTCTCTTGCCATCCCAACACGCTGAACAACATACCCTCTTGCACCCTGACAGGCATGGCCACACAAGGAGAAGCACTCACCAGGAACTGGCAGCCTGAAGCCTCACTGTGCAGAGACAATTCCCGGTGTAACTTTCTTAACACAGGAAGCAATGGCACCACAGAGGTTTCTCAATGCTGCACCTGACATTTCCATTCTGTCTGATGCCGGGAAATGTCTGTCATTTCTAACCTAAGTGTGAGTATATCTGTTGCGTTATTCTTTTTCATAATTTTAAGCAGAAGCATCAACAAAAGGAAGGATTTCAGAAGCACAGGCAATTATAGCAAAGGATGAAGGAGAAAATGGCTGCTCCATGCTTAACTGCTGAAGGAGCTGAGCGAAAGGCCTAGGCAGAAAGCACTGTGGGCCAACATTTCAAAACCAGCGGTTGCAATTATTTCAAATGTTAGTATTTTTCACTGTTTTCATAAAAATATTTGTCTGCAGTCAATGAGAGTGAACAAAAACACTCCCTAACATAACATAAAGCATAGCCTTTTAAAATAGAAATTGTATTTAGTATTGTGGTATGTGTATGTGTGCTATGTGCATCCCAGCAGACACTGTGATGTGAGTGAGTGAGTGAGTGAGTGAGTGAGTGAGTGAGTGCTTCAGGAACTGAGCTCAGGCCTGTATGGGCTCCATCACTGGTCCAAGAGTTGATTCTAAATACACTGAAAGCGGAGGGAAAAACTGTAAGACGGGCTTTCATTTTCAAAGGTATTACATTTACAGTGTGACTTTCTGTATTCTGAAGAGAAGAATCAGATGCAGTGGTGGTGGTAGGTGCGTCTGTCTCAAAGAATATTCCCAGATAATTGCAAACAACTTATGCTAAGCAAATGCTCCAATGGAAGGTATTTACTTGACAATCACTCCCTCTCACTCAAAGCCTCAGCAAGCCATGGTTCGCCAGTTGTAATCAGCCACAATCTGAACATATCAAACGGAAAATCACTGAATAAGCCACTTCTGCTATAAATGGTGTGCCTTTCTGAATAGTGTGATGCCATCTTGTGTAATCCTGTTCTGGACTGCATCATGTTGTAAATGCAGGCTGGCTGCTACTTACTTGGTAGCCACCAGGACAAGCCTGGCTATCCTAGTATCACAGTGCTCCCCTGGCTTTAGGGAACCTTTATATTGCTTAAGAATAGCTGCAAAAGGGAAAGGAGTGATTTCCAATGCATCAGAGAGAAGCCATAATGTGTTTCCTACATTAAAAAGCTGAAAGCATTTTCACTTAATAAAGAACAAAACTCAGAAGTTGCAGTTACTAAAATCTCCAGTCAGACTCTTGTGAGAGTGTGAAGGAAAATAAATTTGCGCTAATTTTGCTATGACACTTCAAATTGCAAGGCACAGCCAGAGTGCGTAAGAGCTTTCTTACAACAGAAAAGTAATTAAATGTGTATATATAAGTACAGGAAAAAAGCAAAGTATATGCAGGAGTATCGCTGCCCAAGGTTAAAGAACTAAACCAGTGGTGCATACCCTTAATCCCAGGACCTCGGCACGGAAATAGGGAAGGATCTCTGAATTTGAGGTCAGACTGATTTGCATAGCTAGATCAAGGACAGCCAAAGTGACATGGAGAGATGCTTTAAAAAGTAGAAAAGAACTCACTGGTGATCTTGGAATACATCTATTCCAGAATAGGGGGTGGGGTGAGTGACTATTATATTAATGTTTATGTATAACTAAAGCATATGTAAGTATGGATGGATGTAGGTATGTATATATGCATGCATATTTTATTTCATATAAATGTGTGAGGACATACACATATGACATACATATTTCATGGAATAGATTTCATCATTTGAAATATACAACTATGGAAGCTTAAAAATTCATAAAATTATTCAAATACGAGTTTAGAAGCTACTCTAATGGTGCAACCACCAAGCAATGTGATGTTAGATTCACCATTTGCCTCTTTAATCTTCAGTTCTCAAATCACAGTCATTTTATCAAAGCCTAGAGGAAGTGTTTCACAGGAATCCAGCCTTGGGGCACAGTGGTACATGCCTATAATCTAGGCTCTCACTACAGAAATCAGAGGGGAGACAGTCCTAAATTGGAAGTCAGTCTGTATGCTGTACAGCCAGACCCTACTTGAAAATGAAAGAATATGAGGCCTCCTTGTTTATTTTCCCTCTTGGGGCTCCCATGCCTCTCTCACTCTGTAACAGAGTTTTTTCCGCAAACTATATAATAATTTCTGAAGGCAAAGCAACATTATCTTTTATTCTTAAAAATTTTTTATGCCAACTTCTCAACGACAATTTTTGCAGAGTCAACCCAACCTAGATGTGAAATGGAAACTTAAGGGTTCTTTGGAAAGTCGGTTGGATGGTGTTTTGCTGGGGCAGACACGTGAAGGAATGTTTAGCTGAAGTGGACACAGGTGAAAGACCAAGGTGGACTTACAAAGGAATGTTTTGTTAAAGCGGACACAGATGAAAAGATGGTCTGTTAAAGCAAGCATGTGAAAGGACACATAATAAAGGATTTTTTTTTTGCTAATGATACACATGTATTGGTCCACCTTACATTGCATAGTTGAGCTCCAATTGTCAAAACCCCATAGAAAGCAATGCACCAAAAAACTTCTGGTAGTGTGCTGTCATTTCTTGCCATTTCCTTGGACTCGGGCTGATTGGCAGAGTGATGTCAGCTGAGACAGATACATTGTGCTGAGGCAAGGACAGGTGATGTTTGGAGTGAGTATAAATAGGACTTGACCGACAGTGACAGAAGCTGAGTGAGGCTTGCTTATAGAGCTAGCTGTGCAATGCTTATGGGTCTGGAGTCTTCCCTGATCTTTGATGAGAGAGGCACAGATGAGAACTTCTCCTGCTGTTCCTCTTGGTCCTTCCTGCTGACTTGTGTCGAGGCTGAGGCCTGACTGTCTCTGCTAGGTAGTGCCACTGCTGCTGATTGATGTTTGCTATGCTGACTCTATGGAACTGGACTGCTGGTGAAGTGAAATGTTTCCAACAGGATCGAGCTGTCACTGCTGACTTGTGAACTGAACTGCCCATTTCCAGACAACACAGATGGGAGTTGCTTCAAAGAATCTTTCTAAACAGGTCTTCTTTTCCCTCCTATATCCTTTTTTCCTCACCACCTCTGGTGAGTAGTGGGCTAAAAGGGAGGTTAAAGTGTTTAAGAACCATCATTAAACATAGACATTTGAAAAAATTAAAGTTATATAGCTGAGATAAAAAAAAACAAACAAACAAACAACCCATGAAAATAAGATAACTAAGTTTGGTCACTGTGGAAGAATGGGGCAAAAGTTTTTAACACTAGCAGTATAATAAGTCATAGAAAAATCCATTTGGTTAAAAATAATTTGCAGAAAAATTTGGCTCCCACTAAATTATTATTTATATTTTAAAAAATAAACAGAATTTATCCATGTCTTTATACAAAGAGTAAAAATATGATTGAGAAACAAAAATAGTTATTTCTGAGTTTAACATGCAGCATGTATCATTGAAGATTTTTTTCAGTTATTTATTTTCTTAAAAATATTATCATTCTCACTGGTATGATAAAATACCCATGAAAACAACTAAGCAAATTAAGGATGAGTTTTTGTCGGCTCACACTTTGAAGGCATCCGCCTACTTGATGGGGAGATTATGATGGCAAGACCATGAAGAGCTAACCGCACATCACCGAGAGTTAGGAAGCAGAGAGGCCAGTGCCAAAGCTCATCTCACCAACCTAACGCGGTCAAAGGAATGATGCATGATGAACAATGCCTTAGCAAACGGTGAGAGAGGTTCCAGGACAAAAGGCAGAAGAATTTTTATCTCAGGTGCTATTTGTTCCCTGGATTGTTCTTGGATGTGATTTTGTGTATCCTGTGACAAACATTTATATTCAATTTAGAAGAGATATTCATTCTTGTTGGATATCAAAACAAAGTTAAAGAACCCAATCTGGTCAATGGGTCCTGAATCTGGATGTGTCCTTCTGCCTCCCCAGATAGAATCTACAGTTGTGCCAGGCAATTGTGTTTAAATTGGACTGTTCTGAGAAAGATGTGGCAAAGGGCTGATGTGCTAATATTTATGTGCTTACTGATGTTTATTTATATGTTTTCTGACCATGTTTTTCTGGACTCAAACCACCTTCCTAGGATAATTGATTTCTTTGTTACATTTCTGCATAAAAGTACACTGAAACCCAAGGAAGACTATTTATATCATCAGACTGAATTCTTTAAGGTTCTCAGATCCCAGGCCCAGCAGATAAGATCTGCACAGGTCAGCAAAATGTCAGGCTCTCACATTTCACTTTTTATTCAGTCTAGGACCACGGTCTATAGCATAGTGCTATCAACCCTTCATGGTGGGTCTTTCCTGCTTCCTTCTTCCTGGAAACACCCTTATGAAAATACTCACAAATATGTGTCCATGGAGACTCTAAACAGTTATAAACCAACTCTTGTCAACTTGACATTCAAATACAGCAATTTAAACCAGAACATTCTATTCTAAGCCCCAAACTCTCATTTTCTTCTCAGAATCAAAAGTACATTCCATCCCTAAAAGTCCCTTGACCTTTAACTGTCTAAAGTTGAAAGTCACTTGTGAGAGTCAAGGCAATCTGTTAATTAAAAAGTACTTCCAAAGTACAGTGACACATTGTAAAATATTCCATTCTAAGGGATTAAATGGATATGATCTTTATACTTAAACCATCCCAACCTAAAATGTGATGTAAGAGGAAGAAATGAAACACAGAACTTATGTAAACAACAACAAACGTTTTTACTCCACAGACAATATCAAATTATTCCATTTGAATGTCGGAATTCTCAGACACACTTAATTTTACACTGTTCTTACTTTTAGTCCAGTGAAATATACAAGCCTAGAATAAAGATAAGGCTTTGAATCACATGTATCGTGTTCTAAAGTTAATGAACTGTAGTCATATAAATCTGCTTTTATATACTCTAGCCAAGAACATCAAAAGGAAACTTATTGGGTGCTGGAGAGATCCTTGAGTAGTGTCAAGCACTTGCTGCTCTTGCCAAGGACCTGGGTTCCAAGCACCTGCATCAGGTGGTATGCAACCTCCACTAACTCCAAATCAAGGGATTCAGTATCATCTTATTCATGGGCATCCCTCTGCATATGAAGAAAAACATACAGAAAGCATGCACACAAACACACATACACACACACAAATAAAACATTTTAAACATGAAAGTCATAATATTTCTCTGTGGGAAATAAGTTCTAAAAGCTGATCAGAGTTGGATCCAGATATGAAGATGAGCATGATAAAAATCAATCAACCGTGATAATGTAATTTCAAAACTTATTAAAAATAGCTGTGAATATAAGATAGCAACTCTGAAAAACAGTTGAACATTAGGGAAGTCTCATTACCAAATGAACACACATCTTGACGGAAACAAAGATTGTTGGCAATTCTTTTTTTTTTTAACACTCCTTTCCCACTTAACATTGGTTAAAATTTTTCCAATTATCAAACTCATACTTCCATCACAAAGTTAACTCTTCATATGGTTCAAAGTCATTTGGTGCAGTTGCACTTGAGATAATGTGTAAACTACACACTCCAACTGGCATATACCTCTCAGATCTGATCTATCTGTAGAATTATAGAACAAGAAACATATCAATTCTGGTATAAGGCTTATTTTCATTGGAAGGTAATACTCGCTTCTTCTTTACTATCTGGTAGCGTAGCTAAAATTCATATGACCAGTTGTCTCCTCCAACTCCAACTAGGGGACTCCTTGTTGCCCTTCATTTCCCTATTGACCCAGCCAACATGACTTGTGCTAAGATTTCTGCTAGAGTTTTTTTTCACTTATACAAAGAAAACCTCTTTAATTTTAGCCTCAATGGCTTTTCATATTACTTTAAAATGCTTCTTATTTCCCTCACTGCTTCAACCGTACATTTTATTATTAAGATAGTACAATAGTCCTAAGGCTGCTATTAATACCTATATTTGTAGGCAAGGGTACTGAGTCACCGAACACTAAGCACATGGAGTCACCTTGGCTGCAATGAGTAAACCTATGCTGAACTTGAGTGTGTATAAAAATCTCGTGGAAGTCTTGTTAACACGCAGATTCTAATTTAGTATACCTCTTGGTTGATTTCAAAACATAATTTTCTAGTAATTTTAAATGTCAACCCAGTTGGCCTCAGTTCAGAATGGTGGCAGAAGAAGACTGGCATGTAAACTCTACTCTTCTTCCACATGGAGGTTCCTCAAAGCTAGCACCTATTCCTCCACATCCTCCTCGGACATGCTGCTCGGTAGGAATGACGTTTCTCATCCTCTTTCCATACCAAGAAGGAGTCTATTTGCCTAGAACACTCCGATGGTGCAGAGAAATCCTCTCTTCAGCTACCCCTACATATTTTCCTTTTTTTCTAACAGACCTCCCAGAAGTTACCATCTATGAGAATGGTTGTTTGCAATACAAGAGGGAACAAAGACTTCATGTCCTGTTACAGGCTGTCTCTGGCCACCCGGTGTCATGGGTAGAGAGACGAACACCATCTGCAGGACCTTGGGCTGGCAGAACAAGTACAGGCAGAACATGTCAACGCCTACACTGTCACATTGTCATCAATACACAGCAACCTAAGTGCTGGCAGGCAAGAAATCCCTGGGTAGGATGAGACACTGTCCGTGGAGGGAAAGAAGGAAATCTGACTTGCTGAATTCAGATCTAACTACTCAGAGCTCAGGGAAGAAGATGGTAAGGCTGTTCCTTTCCTTTTAATAATACTCCATAGTTTCCTACAGTAGATGAAATCCAGGCTGTGACAATTGACCATTTTTCCATGTGTTCAGTGTCTGAGGAAGTATCTCACTAGTAGCAGATGTGAAACGTTGGCTCCTAGAAGGGCGATGGCCAGGCAGGATCTTGGCTGGATACAAAGCTAACCTCAAGCCTCCTGCCTACATAGAGTAGGCAGATGAACCAAGGTGTGAAGGCACAACTCTGTGCAGAGAGATACTGTGAATGCAACTTTACAAATACAGCAGGAATGTAGCATTGGACTACTGGCTAATTAGCTTCAGGGACTAGTGATAAACAGCATAATGTTATAGGTCAGTCTAAGAAACATGAGGATCACTAAGCAGAAGTCATAACAACTAGTATACCTTCTATACCTCCCAGGACCCAACAGAGTGTTTCCTATAGTAACTTAGCAGACCTGACAGCAATACTGACAAAAGAAGAAATACGAGTCTATAAAGCAGAAAATTTATTCTCATCTTTAGGCTTTTCCAAGGCTGGAGGAGCACTAGGAGTGGACATTGAACAGTCAGACTCTGAGGTGAGGACAGTTACACAGAAACTGAGTAATATAAACACAAGATGGAGCAATGTGTGTTATATCACACTGTTCCCAAGCCCACAAGCCTCAGAGGAAACAAGCTTGCATTTACTTTGGGAGGCAAATAAGACAAAAAAAAGGTGCAAGATAATAGGAAGAATTATTAGAAGACTAAATAAGAGAAAAAGCAACAGGATTCTAAGGCAGAAAATTCTCATGCCTCTGCTGTTTAAAGGTTGGGGTGACAGGTATTGCCAAACACATAAACAACTCTTCCATCAAGATAGAGAGTAGAGGAGGAAAACAAATCTCCTATTGCCTTTTAAAAGCGTAAATCTTGCATAACTTTCACATTATAACAGACAGAAGATAGGACTGAATGGACAAATTAGATTTTTTTAAAAAAATTGTTCAATCTAAGCCAACCAACAGATTCCTTCCATGTCAGCCTTCTATACTCAGAAGTACAGCAGCATGACCCAGATAGGTATAGAACAAGACAAGTGGAACAGAGAAGTAGGCATGCAGTGTCTAATCAGTCAGTACATGGTGAGGTGAGTGATGCTTTTCAATTAAATATATTCTTTATGAGCCAAAGTAAAAATCAGTGCTCCATGTATTCCAATGAGAGATCCCAGGGCCAGTAAAGATGAATCAGCAGGTGAATGCACTGGGGCCAAGCCTGAAGACATAAGTGCAATCCCCAAGACCCACATGGTGCAAGGCTGTAACAGTTGCCTACAAGATGCTCTCTGTCTTCCACATCCACATGCCACTTATGGCATGTGCAACACACACACACACTCACACACACACACACACAAAGTGATTACATAAAATGTTTTATTGTTTTTGGTTTTGTTTTCTTTTGATTTTGTTTTAGAATGAAACAAATAAAAAGTACAGTCTAGGGAATGGTTTTGTTTTAACACTCTGCTGGTCTGAGCCTACAGAGCATCTAGTAGGGTTGCACTTTACTCTAGCCCTGGGACTGCTGAGTCCCTTTCAACTCAAAGTTAGGAATGAGAATGGATGTTCACAGTGTCAAATTCTCACAGTTTTTTTTAAATTGTTGGTATCAGGAGGGCTTCGCCAGGTCTGCAAGCAGAAATGGAGTGTCCAACGAGTCTGAGACCTCCCCTTTCATCTTCCAGCTTCTCTCTTCTTTCTCATTATCTTTCTCATGGCTACACAGACTTTTTATCTTTTAAATAATGAACACTTCACCTTCCCTTCTGAAAAGGGTATAGTTTGTAATGCTGGTATCTATTTCTTCACATTTCAGAGAATATTATGAAGCTTCATGATGTGATTGTTGCTAAGACATCACAGAGATGTCAGTGCCCACTGGAGGCTTTTCTGATGCTTAGGAACCATGTGTATAAGCTGTGGTGTGCACCTCTACTGTGCAGGCAACACGACTCCATAACATGTAAACACAAATCCCTCCAAAACAAAGAGCAGAGACTGTGAAGAATTCTCCAGTCCTGTTTGTCAATCTATGCACCAAAATAGAGGAATGGAAACAGAATCCAATAGACTGTAGTAGCCTCTGAGTGTGAGGTCACTGTGGTGGCAGCTGTGGTGTAAACATTGATGCTCTAGCTACTCAAATGATGTCTTTGAGTTAATCCTGTAAAACTGGCCCCAATACTGCTGGGTTGTTATTGTAACGGCTTATAGAAAAACACAGCTGGTATAATTGAGTGCTATGCTTCATTTTATTAACCTAAAGTGAAATTGACACCTGTGGTTATGCCTTTAGGGAAAGAAGAATGAAGGTTAATAAACGATGAAGAAGAAACTATTTATTTGACAACATTTTGCCTAAAGTTTACTATGACCCAGGGCAACAAAAGGCCTGCCAGAGAAGTAAAGAATCTCTCTTCAAATTTTGGATTATAATTCAACAATGTGTTATTAGAATATACAATAAGCAGTTACTCCCCATAAGTGTATTAAGTGTGTGTGTGTGTGTACACTTAGTTTTATAAAATAGGTTTTCCTGATTCATCAGCATGTTTTGTTCTGTTTGGGTTTTAGAGTTTGCTTTTTCTCTCTATAAAGATGTTCAACTGAAAATGTCATTAACTACAATATACAGTATTTCACAGAGATAACTGCTGGGTGCTAGGTACTCCTGAGGCATGTGCAATGATGTTATTAAAGAGCCAACTTTGGACTCAACTATCATCAGAATAGTTTTTCATAGACAGAAAAGGCTGCCATTGCTCCAGGCGTCACATCCTTCTTAACTCAATTCCAAGACAGAAACAAGGTATTTTACCACCAACAACTGTTTCTATCATAAAAGAAAGATCTCCAGAAATCTACCAGCTAATAACACCCACATTCTGCTGGCCAACCTTCCCTTTCCCATCATGCCTGGATCTATTTCCTGTATTCCAGGGTCTTACAGGCTGAGGGTAGCAGTTCAGTCCTCTAGTCCAGGGTATCTCCGCTGAGTTGCAGGAAGTCTAGGGAGAAGGCAATGGACTGTGGCCATGCCCAGTCTTCACAAAGCAAACTTAGTGCTTATTGAATTAAGATCAATAAAAAGCCTTTATTATGCAGAACAGCCTCCTTTCTAATAACCACTTCTTTTTTTTTTCCATTAAAGACACAGAGTCTTTAATAAACAAACTAAGTTTTGACATACACCTACAGGTAAACCTGCCATACCCAGATACAGAAACTGGCTTAACAATGGGAGAAAATGCCTAGCATGTGTGCTACTGTATAACCTCTTGGGACAATGAAGAACAGAAGCCTGAGGGCAGGGCAGCCATATTGCACAGATCTTCAGTTCAGAGTATGCACAAGAAGGCAAATGCTGAGGAGCAGAGAAACAAGTTTAGACCTCACAGGAACCATGCAGATCTGAGAGGGGCAAGCTTTGAGTTAGGATGCCATAGGGGACAGAAACACACTACACAGAGTCACAACATAGGCAAGACATAGATAAGGAAGATGCTGAAACAGGGCAAAAAGTGTCATAGCACCTGGTACCTGTCAGCACAGCATCAGCCACAGGAGAAGCCACTTCTAAGAAGTGCAATGCATGTAACTCCACCCTCTCTAGAAAACAAGATGGGAATGTTGTATATTATGCATAGGTGAATGGATCAAAGTTAATACTGGCCAGCTGTCATCCTTTGAAACATCTCTTTACAAGGTCTATCCGTGATAGGTGTCTTGAACTCATTTCATCATTGCTAGAACTGACGATACCTCCATTGCTAAACTGTGCAAACAGACAGAATAGTTCAGTTGAACTGAGATTTTTCTATATGAGGCTCTGGAACTTTGGTACCAGTTCCAGTCAGATCTCTGGGCTCCAAATTTCTGACAAGCTTCTTTAGTTGGCAACACTTCACATATTCTGCCATAAAGATTGAGTGTGAGTTCAGTGGGACTGGACTCCTGGCAGTACTCGCTTCCCTTGGCTTTGCACATGTGCTCCTTAGCCTTGTGGATTTCTCTCTGTTGACTTTGGTAAAATATATCTTGACGGTTGGATCCAATTCTAGTTTAAGTCCTGTGAGACCTCCCATTGGATGATCAAAATCTGGGGAGCTCATGGCCCAGTGATCAAGCTGGGACATGAAGGCATCCAGCTGAAAATATAATCACAAACTAAAGAAGGAAAGAATATACAGCACAGGGCACCTGCCCAAGAGAGCTGAGTTCAGAACATCTTTAGTCCAATCACACCAAACATTATCTCCTCTCTGAACTGACATTTACAAGAGTCAGGCTTTAGGGATTGTCTGTTAGTTCCCGTACCCAAGAAGATAAAGTCACCATGACAGAAAAAGAAAATTACTGGAAAAAGTACTTTCTGGATATTCGATTAGATTCCAATGGATTCTGGTGCCCTGGCTTTACATTCTGCTAAACAATCAAGTCTGAAAGTCACATTACATGGGACACAGAGTGCATGTAGGATTGTTTCAAAATGCTACACTGGGACCTGGTAACATCTGAAGAAAATAATGTCACAGGCTGAAGAAGGGCTTGCAGATAGATACATTGCTGAGTAAAAGGTGTTTTCATCTTTGGTAACAAAGAAACATTAGGCACAGTGCACTGATTCTGGGTGAGCATGAGCCCATGAGCACACAGCAACATGAATTTGAACAGTGTGGTGTGATAATAAGAATAAAAATTTTGATATCCCTTGACCTCTCTAGTATCTCAAATAATTTTTGTTCTGGTAACAAATTTATGTAAGTTTTTCAGAAAAGAAGTTTAACTACCAAATACAATTTTAATAGGATAGGCAAAGGAGAATCCAAAAGAAATTTAAGCACTCTTAGCCATCTTAACATAAGCCCAGCTCCATCATCTCCTGACCAGATCTCTTCTCCATTTGACCGGCAAGGGCAGATACATTTTATGGTCCTTTCAGTATCAGAGTTCAGTTCTTGCTGGATTATGTCCCTGCCTCTGACAACCACATCTTCAAGGAATGATAATATTTATCTCTTCTTCATTTTGTGATATAGTCATTATCAACTATGCAAATACTCAACGGATAGTGTTAGATATTATCAGAAATCCCTGAAAATAGAAATGGCCCTTGTTCCTTACTATCGTCAAGGTTGATCACTGATGATAAACTTTAATTACTTAGCTAGATATAAAGTGAAAACTTGAAGTACCAGACACTCCATTTCTCCTATTGTTTCAATTAGTAGATTGTCCCACATTCATTTTCATGGTAGAAAGAAAGATAATAATATTTTCAAATGGTACTTAAAATAATGTACATGCTCCCAAAGTTTTTGGTGGACGTGCTGAGTCTGCACTTGCAGACCTCTGTAGTTAGTGCCAAAGCCAAGAAAGATACAACTATAGGAATCTTTCTTGTGCAACTTCCCACAACAGCATATGTTCACTGGGAATGAACATCTTTTACAAAATATTTAACTTAATTTGCTTGATACATATTTATGTAATTTCCAAATTTTGATCAAATAAAAATTTGTGTATCAAATATGATTGAATATATTACCTTGTTTGCCACAATTGTTTATGACACACAAGTCTTATCATCTTTATGATTTATATGAATCTATCTTCTATGTGATATCAAAATATAGCACCCCATGCTACCCTATTTTCAGATCCCATGTACTAATGGTAGTTAAGTAGTTTGCTAAAAATGCATGTCATTTAAACTCCAAAGATTGAGGAAAGAAAGAGAAAAGAGACAATTAAAAGAAGGCAAGCAAAGGGATGAGAAGAATAAATAGAAAGCTAAGAAAGAGGAGAAAGGAATTTCTATTCCATATAGATCAATTCTTTGTATCTCATCACAACAAATACTTACAACAAAAATCAGCCTCTTAAGAACCAGGAATAGAAGCTCATGCCTGTGATTCCAGAATTCACTCTGGAGGCTGAGGTAGGAAGGATCATCATGAGTTTGAAGTCAGGCAGGGCTGTAGACTGTGATTGCCTCCCAAAACAGAGCAAAAATAAAACCAATCATCCTTAGGATCAAATGTAGTCTAGTTATCTAACTCTCAGGCTGAACTTCCATAGCAAACACATTTTTGACCCATACAAAACAAGTGCTTTCCTTCTCCATAATATCATATCTCACACAGTGAGTGACTTCATATCTTCATAGCTGGAAGACCTTAAAATAAGGAAGGGGACAGAGCAGTCATCTCTGAATGACAAGTACCCTATATCCTGAGGTGCTGAGCAGTTCGCTCAGGGGCATACATGTTTGCTGATTTCATCGACTGTCCGGCTGACCCATTTAATTAGTGAGTGGTTCCCATAGTGATGAAGAGAAGGGAGGGTTGCTAGTGTTTGTGAAACATCCCTGAAGACTGTCCATGTGACAGCATGGGAGGAAAGAGAAACACAAGGCCCTGTTCACTGCAGACAACTGAAGTAGTACAATGTTGAAGGAGACATTCTATTAACAGTTTCTCATGGCCTGAGGTCTGACTATCACATAAGTAGGACTTCCAAAAACATGCCACTGAAGAGACTATGTAGAGTTCAATATGTAGGAATGTTATCAAATTGATCCCAATAATATCTATTCTTTTTCCAATTCCTGTGTACACAGAAAAATAAATACTAATGAGTTATTTGAACCACATGGTGATTCTAGTAGGTAAAACAGGAAGGAAAAAAAATATAAAGACTTTCTCAATTTCCATCAATCCATCTTCTATGTGCCTAGCCAAACAACAACAACTAAGCCCAACCCTACTTTCAGCTGCCATGTCTTAATCCCTAGAACCTGTGAATATGTTTCTTTACTGGACAAAAGAGGTTTGCACGCATGATCTTGCAGTGGTCGAAATATCTGGTGCTATGTAAGTGTGCTATCCACATAGCCAATAGAATTCCAAAGGCCCTGAGATCTGAAAGATAACCTATTGTTTCATTACTAAGTTTAAGACATAAATGAGCATTTTTTCCCTAATCTCCATGCCAAAAAAATTAATGGGGGAATGGCCAAAGGAAATATTTGGTTTCCAAAGTTTAAAAACAAGTATAATGGGTAACTTACCGACAAGTGTACTCTTTCTATCTCAACCTGTATATAATTGTGCCCATCAAACAGAGTCCACACTAGGAACTGACCCTAGCCAGCCCAGCACTTTGTTGAGTCTTCCTATACATCATCCAGTTCAAAATTATTGTTAAAATATTCTCCATCATTTCTTCCCTTTGATTACTTATAATATTCCGCAGAGATTCTAAGATCTCCGCCTCAACGATGTCTAAAGACTTGACCTCTGCTCTGTCTATGGTTTCCCTTTTCCAGGGGAAGTCACACGTGACATAGGGCATACATTCACCACTGCTAAACTGCAAATCTCCATAAGGATTTGACATGGAGTTCAGACTACACTTCAGACTCATTTTCCCAAGAAGGGAAAAATGCAACAAAGGAATTCTAAGAATAAGAAACTACTTTGAAATCTGTGGAGATAGCTGAATCGGGAGAGTGGTTGCATTGAAACATAGGACATGAATTCAATACCAAGAACACATACAAAAAGTAATGGGCATCATGATACAAACTTTTAATCCGAGTGCCAGGGAAGCAGAGACTGGCAGATTCCTAGAGTTCCCTGGCCCGCAAGCTAGCCTCCTTTGTGAGCTCCAGGCCCATAAGGGAACTTGGGTTCAAAATCACATATAACTCCAGCTCCAGGGAATCTAATGTCTCTTATGGTGTTTGTGGATATCTTCAGACATATAAATCAAAATCAAAATCAAATCAAATAATACAATACAATACAAAACAAAACAAAAGTAGATAACTGTTCTGGTAGCCACACAGCAACTGTGGCAAGCTGCACCAAAAGAAAAAAGAAGACAGGGTTTGGGAGGAAAGTAAGGTCAACAGAATGGGAAGAGAACATTAAAGGGTAAAGGGGGTGAAGATGAACCCAATCATGATGTATTGCATACATCTACAACTATGTTAAAACAGTTCTTAAAAATGAATAATTATAAATTCTGCCTAAGACACTGCCTTAGGACACTAAGTTGTCCTCTGTCTGCTACAGCCATGCACTGACACAAACCCACTCCCAAGAGAAAAGACTGTGTCTTTATTAACACCATTACTGGGTTGCACATGCAGATACACATAAGCCCCAAAATGTAGGCCTCTTTTTGCAGTGGCAGGCAATGTCAGTCTCCCACAAACAAGTCTGTCTGGCTTACACTACACAGAAGTAAAAGATGACAAGAAAGGGCAAAACTGCAGCTGTCTAGGGACAGCACACAGCAGGAATTTCTTCTACTAGGCAACCTTGTGCTTCACAGCTTAAGGTTAAGGACAGATCACAGCAGAATCACTTCTGGTTTCTTCCCATTTGTCCTCAGCAAGACTCCCAGCATCCACACCACAGGGTACACAGCAGTCTTTATGAATGAATCTGCTTCAAGTTCTATACCCTTCACAGATGCCTGCTCACAGGTCACAGAGAGAGAACAGGGATGTAGCCTCACAGGACCTCTAAAAGTCCACAGAAGTTAACAGTATTTCCACATGTGGAACTCTGTGTCCTTTCTCGTGTTCACTGTTTGTCTCTCTAGAGTCAGGATGCCAAGGAGAGTACCTTGTTGCATTAGCATACCCAGTTCAGGTGACAATGAAGAAGAATTACAATCCATTACCTCAAATTACACCCGTCATTTGAAATGGGGTTTTCATTGGTGAGTACAGGCTTTTAAGCCATAAAGAGAAATGAATGGGAATATTTTAATGGAACATATGCATCAGTTAGTTTAGACAGGGTTTGCTAGGGCTAAATAAAATACCAGAGTATTCCTTTAAACAGGGAAATTACTTCTTTTAGATCAGTTCACTCAACACAAAGAACAATTTTTGCTTTAAAAATACACTTTCAGAAGGACTGGCAAGATAATTCAGCATGAAAAGGCTCTTGCTGACAATCCTCATGACTTGAGTTCAAATCTCTGAACATACACAATTGGAAGCAGTAAATTGACTGCCCAAAACTCTCATTTGACATTTAAATGCAAATGGTGTCATACATGTGCACATAACAACTAAACAAACAAATGTGTGTATATTTTAAAATGCTTTTATGGAGAATATTTTTATTCCATTTGGTAGACTTTGTTCGTCTCCTAGAATTCCAGCCTCCTTTTAGTTGGTTTGTTTTTCTGGTATTGTAACCAACACAGAATGCTCTTAGGTCTGTAAAGAAACAACAGCCATGCTCATAATAAGAGTAACAAGTTCTTATAGCTGTAATAAGTAACAGTGACAACAATTTCTGGTGACCTAATGAATATACGGATCCTCAATTATTTGTCATTTCTCTTGACAAATAGTTACAACAGGCAGTCTCTTTGTAGGCAACGACTAGGTAGGCACTTCTGTCTCTAGAAGGCCACATGTATATTCATGTTAATTCCTTTCCCTTCTTGTCGCTTCTATATACTGAACCATGAGATTGACTATTTTATCAGTCAGAACACTAACTTCTAGAACTTCATTATGGAGGTGAACCATAGTCAAAAATCCTTTTTTTTTTACACTGCAAAGTAGCTTTCAGCCATGGTGGTAAGTATTTAATCATGCCAAGAAAGGAAGGGAAGTTGTTTGGTAATGTGTAGTATTATTTTCTGAGCATTACAAAATATATAGGAGGGCAAATATGGGAAGAAACAGGTTATTCAGTGAGCATCCAAATTCTCACTCTGCAGTCACAGTATGGTGTTTGTTTTCTAAGTACAAAGCATGATGCATACTTTATTAGTGAAAATGTAGGTCAGAACCTGCAGCATCTACAGGGTCTTGAATTCTAAGGCATTAGAGCCCCTACCCCTCCTCAACTTTATCAAGACCTCTGGATATTTATACCCACTCCCTATATTTTAAGATCCATGATCAACTGTTCTCTAGTTTGTAGTAGTTAGTAGCAATCAAGAATAATGTCAAGCTTTATAATCCTACAAGTTCAGTAGTCACTGGGTATAATTTGACTTTCAGTTGGAAGCCTAGATGTAGACTACTAGTATCTATACACTTTGAAACTGCCATGAACTTTTCTAATTTGAAAGTCAATGTGAAAAAACTGAGAATCTTGAGTCTGTCCAGTTAAAAATTACTAGGACACAACAACTCCCCGATAACGATTCTTGAATCACTTCTCTATTCAAAATGTCATGTAATGCAAAAACCAAACACCATAATCTTCAATGGGTTCAATATGAAAACCAGAATAAGAGAGTCCACAGCCACTGAAAGAATTTTGCACTAATCTACTAATCTCAGAAACCTCAGGTGTCCAGAATGAAAGCCCAATTTTCCATCTCTGAAAGCTAACTCCCTTGCTGTTGCCCACATTTTACCTCTGAAGATATTTAGCTCCAATACAATCTGGAACAAATCTGCCTTCCATTCAGAATCAGACAAACAAAAGATAATGACTAGTTCCAGAAACAGCAGGCTGGAATTGCAATAGCTTGGACTAGCTTCCGCTCATCTGTGTAACCACACAACACATGGAACAGATGCCTGCACTGAAGTAAGTTGGCTGAAGATGAGTCTTGGCCTTCTAATCCATACTGTCAACAGTGCTGGTTACAGGGCAAGACAAAACAGCTGGAAAGCTCCTCGGGTCCTAATTAAACTACTATTCAATTCTTGATGCGTACTTAGCAGACCTTAGGCACTGATTCCAAATCCATGTACTCAGGAACAGGGATAATACAATCACCGTGGCCACTGTTGTTATACACTGAATGAACTGGAGATCAGACAGGTAAGGAGCTGTCCAAGGTTAAACAAAAACCAACCACCTAGCAAACAAACACAGTGAATGAGGGCTCATTCTGAATCTCAATCTGCATGTCTTCCTGTTCTTTGCAGTTGACTTAAAGCATTAACGCAATAGTAAAGACCTTTGAAGCACTGGCCAATAAGAAAGCACCAGGGTCACAGGCAGGAATTCCTCAGAGCAAAAGGACTTGGCCTACAAGATTCTGACACTGTGTATCAGAATAGCATAGAGGACACGGAATTTGAATTTCTACCAAACACCCTAATTTTTAAATAATTTTGTTTTGATTTCCAATGAGGTGTAACGCCCTATCCCAGCAGAGGGGAATTTCCTCCCTTCTCACAAACCATCATTTACAAACTGCAATAATCAGGTTTCAGCCACCATCTAAACCTAAGTCTCTACTCATGTTCAGGCTTCAACCCCCTCACATTACCTTCATAAAAAAAGAGTTAAGGGGGAAACAGGGATGGGAAAACAGAGACAGAGAAAGACACCAGACCCACGGAGGGGATGGGGCAAAAAGGAGAGAGAAAAGGCGTGCACACACACTAGCTCTAACTATAACATTTTCTACCAGGTGTTTGGGGGAAAACAAAACAAAACAAAAACAAACAGGCCAACTGCAATCAGCCTTTCCCCAAACTCTCAGATTTAGTCATTTCTGATGTTTAAATTTAATGTGGAAAGTCTCCTGTGTGCTACTTTTGATAACAAATAACCCAGGAAACTCTTCAATGCCATTTCTTCAATTATAGTTTCTTTACTGTTCAAACAAGATAAATGGGGGGAATCTGAACAATTTTTCATAGGTCAGAGCTTCGGTGCACCTGGTGTCAGATGGATTTGGTTAACAATCCAGCGATGGCGCTTTGAAAAATACAACTTCGGCTGGTTTTTTATTTTTTTTCTCTTTCCCTTCTCAGGGTTTTAGTCGATTTCCCTTTCACAGCAACTGAGCCTCCATTAAAAATATTAACAGAAGAAATCATTCAGTCCTCCATCAAAAACAAACAAACAAACAAACAAAAAAACAATGAGAAAATAATGAGGTAGTAGCATTGTTACAAAGGCAAGCCATTGATTAGTAGACTCTCAAGGCTGAGTGTTCTCTTATGTATATTGTAGTACATGCACTTAATTGTGGTTGCATGGATACGTGTGTACGTGTGTGTATATGTATGTATGTATGTATGTGCATGTTTGTTTGTCTATGTATGCATGTGTGCTTCTAGAAAAACTATGCATCACATTTCTAGTTTTAGGGTAATATTTTAAATAAGCACTTATTGCAAATTCATCTTTAAAATTCAGAGTTTGCTACTTTGATAGATTTTGGATTAACTGCCTCAAAAAAGTCATGGCAAGTAACTCCAATTTCGCCCCTTTGGAATTTGTGCTGAGGAAAAATTAATGAGAAAGGAAAGAAATAAAGATAATTATTTAGACATGAATGTTGGAATTTCAAATGGAGAATAAGCTTTGTAATTTGACCACATACAAGTATTTTCTGCCTATTAAATTAGTACACGAAATGGATTGCATAGATCACATACCAAGGCAATGGGTGGCAATCAAATGTAGTACTGTTGCTGGATGTGATTCTGCCAGAATTGATTGTGAGCTGGATCTGAGGCTAACATCAGAGTATTATGAGTTCAAGACTAGCCTGGTTAACTTAGGGAGACGCTTGTCTATAAAATAAAATATAAAACAAAAACAGTAGACAGAGCTCAGTGGTAAAGCATTGGCTTAACTAACCTTAGTGTTAGAAAAACTTTGTTTGTCCATCCACAGTAACTATCAGAAAGGGGAGCAGGATATTGTAAAGCTATAGAATTCTCAGTGAATAAGATGACACTAGACCCATCATATCTCTGGCTACATCAGAAGAACATCTCTGTTGCTATCTGTAGGAAAGAAGCAGGTAGAGGGACGGGAAGACAAAGCCACATTTTTGAAAAGTCCTATCTACCAGATCAGCCATGACCACTGAAACACTGGAGACATATAGGCTTCTTAGGGCACAATAATCTAACAGGTTTCTACAACAGTTGTGTATGGAATGACAGCTGGAACAAACGGAAAGGAATTTTGCACCGGGAGGATCAGTAATTTATCACTCGGATCTCTGCAAAGTGGGCTGGATGAAAAAGCTAGAAATTAAACCATAAGGATTCACTCCCATGCCCTGGGAAGGTTGGGGGTGAAGTGGATGGACATGAGGTTTCTGAAAATTTATAGGAAAGCTTTGAGATATTCAGTACAGAATCTATGCCTGATAATAGCTTTCCTCTTATGCTCCATTCCGCTGAGTACCAGATCCACTAGATATCATTTAGGGTATGTCTACAACACACCAAGGAGAAGATCTGGTCTTCCTTCCCTATTTCAACCTTAACAGCTCCCTAAAGGGTCCCACCCCCACCGTGCAAAGTACTTTTCTTTCCAAAGCCTGCCCACGTGACTCTTCCCACACTGCTGCCATAACGCTATCCTTTGTCCTGAAAACACAAACCTTGAGTCATACTAAGCCACGGAACATTACAGTAGGTACCTAAGCCTCCTTCTACATGGCTGATATTTTCCTTCACCCTGCATATATAAACAGGAAAAACAAACAAACAACATGAAAATTCTCATCTATTAAGCAGCGTTGGAATGTGGGTCACCAGGTCACCTCATTCACCGTTCTTTGTTCCAGTTGAGAACTTTGGGCAGCTCGCACCATCTGTAACTTCGATGAAGAGCTTTCCATTTCATGAACTAGCAGAAAACGTTAAGGAGGCATGCAGAAATGTTTCACACTACCCAGATGAACACCAGACAGCTGCTTCAGGGAGCTGACTCTGTCAAAGGGGATCATGAAGTCACAGCGGACTTCCCAGTTGAACAGGAATAAGAGGAAGACAATGTGTGACATGACATGCCTAAAGGTGCACATTGATGGACATCCACGTTTATAGTATGAAGCCAAGTGTGCACTGAGCCTTTGTTCTGTGTGCACAAACCCTTCGAGTTCCTGTGAAAGAAAGCTAGTTAATCAATTATTTTCGAAGACCATAGTACTGTGCTGTTGTTGTCGTATTTCCATGATCACAGATAGCATGCATGTGACAGGTGTGCCTTTGTTAATAAGGAAACTAGGGCATTTCAACACGAAATGAAAGACCACAAATCAAGCCGAGTGTTAATCTGCAGCTGACCTACAGCCAGCAATCTTACCTCCTCTCTACCATCACTTCTCCAGTGCAAGCAATCATTCCTGCTGTGTGTGTGTGTGTGTGTGTGTGTGTGTGTGTGTGTGTGTGTGTTTTAATCTGTGTTATTTACCACAACTGTAGGTCTCTTCCTCCCAGTAATCTTTTAATCCTCTGATGGATGATCATTTCTCCTAGAAGACTCTCAGATCTTAAATCAGTTGTTTATTAAAGAATGGATATATAATTATCTGATTCTAGTAACACTTCTCATTTTTATTCCATCACTCTAACCCTGACATCTTCAGGGCATGATGGAATCTAATTTCCATATTATTTGACCTTTCACAAGGTGTGTTTAACTGGAACACTTGTCTGAGACATGTCATGAAGAATAAAATGGCATATGACAGTGAATACTACACTGTCCCCAAAATCAGAGGAACTGGACAATGTAACACACTTAGCTAGCCTGTGGTCCAGTACCACAATAACTAACTAAGCACACACAAACACAAATCTTGCACACATGCAAGATTGTGTGTGTGTGTGCCTGTGTGTGTATGTGCCTGGCCTTGGCTGTTGCTTCATCCATGGTGATCTACTGCACATTAAATAACAAATATCTCCACTACAGTGAAATTTCCTGATCCTCAAATCAATGTGCAAGTGAATGACATGTTCACATGTGCTTCTGACAGGAAGGTCTTCTGTGCAGTGTGAAGGGCTCCCTGACCATTGCTACTCATAGAACTGCCTCTTCTACTGTTTTATGAAGGAGTGACGTATGAATGACAACATTCAGCATGTGATGTTTGCTAAGCCTGTACACAGAATTCTTGGAATATTTAGTTAAAAATAGAGAACAGTTTCCCAGAAATCCTGGCATCATCTACAAGGTAGAGAAGTAACTGTGATAAAGAGTGTAAAAGTAAATGACAATGCTTTCACAAAGGCATCAAAGAAACAGTCTAAGGCTACAGTTGCCAGGAACCTCTTCAGCCCACAGGCTCCATAAACTAGCAGTGTGTAAGCCGGAAGCTGAGAACTCCCTTCCCAGTTGCTATGGGAGCTTAGTACAGACCACGCACCATACATCTACAAAACAAGCATCGCCTTTGCCTTTCGTATTCAGCTTGGAAACGCATTGCCAATGAAATATTGAATTGGGTCTCAAGACAATACAAAAGACAAAATACCTTAGCCAGTAAACTTTAAGGTGAATGAAACAGTTTATTTTTAAAATAAACAACATTATCTTTAAAAACTGAAATCGTCAAAAGGAAAACATACATTGTTTTAAATAGAAAAAGTATATAAGGGACACTGCTAATCACTACCAGTTAAGCTGGAGGCTCTGAAGGAGTTGTTTTTCACTCAGGCATAACGACTTGAGGCAAGCCTTAATATCTCTCCAATAGTCTTTCCTTTTTCTGCTAAGGATATCACAGGCACCTAAGAGATACAGTTGTCTGGCTTGAGTTCCATATCAAAACCTGTCACCAGCTGCTGTAGGGGACAACATAGAGCCTCCAACTCTAGCTCTTGAGATGCCTTTAAGTTTATCTTGACAGGTTTTTATCTCCATCTTCAAAGAATCATAAGGATCCCCTCAAGGTCATTGAGATTGCTTTATGCCAGGTGTGTCAGGTCAAGAGTTTCGGACACCTGGTACTTACAAATGTACTTGCGGGGCAATAATCCATAATAGCAAGGCTAGTTTTGTAGTCCCAAGAGGCAAATGAACTCTTTGAAAACACTGCAATGCTCATGTCAGCTATCACCTGCATCATTCATGTAGCTTTTGCTGGCACCATTGCTATGCTCCAACCACTCGCCATTGAAGTAACATAAACAAGGAGCAATGAATGAGCCCAGTCTAATACTACAAAGGGGCAAGGAAGCACTTCACTGCAATGACTTCACAGGCAGATGTGCAAAGCATGGGGCTACAGATGGGTCACAACAGAGACCTTATGCTTAAAAGCAAAGGAACAAGAACTTCATAACTCATGGTGTTGTAGTGGCATGGCAGGGCTGAAAATTTAATAAGTACCATCTGAAGTAATGGCAGGGCTTCAGATTTGGAAAAACAAAGATGCATGAGATTAAGGTTTCTAATGACTACTTAATGAAACTTAAAAGAATATGGATCATCTTCCCTCGAATTAAATTACTCACTAAGTAAGGATAGTTAAAACACGCAATCACAGCCCACAGCTGAGTCCTGCAGAAGGCTGTACAGTGGATTATGCCTGTGATTATATCTGGCTCTCAGGGAACACGAGTCCCTGAGTCAGGGACTTGGGTAATGCAGTGGCTAGAAAGGTTCTGTTAACACAGCCAGTGCGTGCCTCTCCAAGCGAGATTCTCGTTATAAATCATCTAGAATCCAGGCCCTGGACAAGGTATGGGTAAAGAGAACAAGATAAATTATTTGCACACTCAAGGCAAAAATATAAGTGTCATTTGCTCCATAAAATCTTTCTCGGTCGCCCTGGTCGACCCGCATGGATTTCATTCAAATTCCTAGGCATTTTCATTCCCATTCATTTGGAACAGTTAAGGGACTGATTTCTAATGCCAGTTATCACACACATTTGACTGCCTGATGCATTTCACTACATCACTACTTTATGACAGATGATTACACACACACACACATACATACACACATACACACACACACATACACGCGCATGTACACCCATGCACACAAACACATGCACACATGTGTACACACATATGTGAATGCACACACACATAGACACACACATGCACACATAGGCACACACGCATGCACCCATGCACACACAGGCACACACATGCATGCACAAATACACACCCATGCACACAAACAAATGCACACATGTGCACACATATATGTGAATGTGCACACAGGCACACACATACATGTACAAATATACACCTGTGCACACAACAAATGCACACATGTGCACACACATATGTGAATGTGCACACACACACACACACACACACACCCCTATCCACAAGATTTGATGCAATTACTTCCTTCTCTTTACCATTCAGTGAACATTTCTGGTCGATGAGAAGGTAACATTTAGAGTCATGAGCCGAAGAAGAAAAGCCAGACTCTGTGATGTGTGATGTGACACAAATCACTTCATCATTAGGATTTCTTTCCAAGGTGGACATAAAATCTGCTATGGGCTTAAGGACCATGACTCCATTGCATGGCCAAGATCAGTCCAGGAATACTGCACACTGATAAGTTAAATCCCACTTTACTTCTCTGCATATACCATTGGCAACTATAAAACCCAAAGTCTGCATCTGTCACCTAGCTCATAGTTTTATACAAGCTTTGCTCTCTCTGCTTTAAGAGTACAAGTTCAACTAAGAATTATCTTCAACTCTGTGTATGGAAGCAAAGGTCTAAAGAGTGTGAAACTATAAAGTATAATACATTTTAGAAGTCATATCCGAAAAACCTCTCCTGCAAAATATCCGCACTTCTGTGAAAGAACATATCTCCTATAGATAGGCTATTCCTTCAGACATGAAGGAAAAATCATGTTCTAAGTGTAATTAATTCAAACACACACATACACAAACACACACACAGAGTATATTTCTTACATATGGTAGTACATATCAGGGACTCAGTGGCTGTGCCCTTCCGTGTTCAGATGTTGGAGTACTAATATTTCATGGAAGTACTAATATCCCTTGGGAAAGGATGAACACTTGGAGCAACTACAGTGGCGGAGACATAGGGACAGGTCCTCAGGACAGAGATTGCACTTTTGTAAGACACAAGAGGTCTCGCTTTCTTTCCTTTATCCATTCCTCCCTTCTCCTCTCTTTCTCTTCCGCTGACTTTACTTCATTCCTTCCATCCTGCTACCTTCCTTTCACTGACACAGAGTGGAGGCCATATACACACAGCAGTAGTAGGGTATCTACAAGAGAAGAAGCCTCAGAAGAAAGGCCATTGTGTTAGTCATCACCCTTACTAGGCATCCCGAGCCCCCAAAGTGTGAAAAGTACAGTTCTGTTCTTCAGCATCCCTTCTAAAGAACTTGCTACATCTGCTTGAGAAACTAAAACAACATGGTTGACTTCACTGATTCCTCATGAGAAATACATCATTAAGTAATTGTCACTGTGCCAGTAGCACAGAATATGCTTAGATGCACATAGATGACTTCAGCCTCGCCAAACAAAATGTTGTTACAGGACCACTGCTGTGTGCAGTCTGCTGTCACATGAAATGCCATGAGATAGCATATGATTTTAGGTAATATAAAGATGTGTGTGTGTGTATGTGTGTGTGTGTTTGTGTATGTGTGTCTGTGTGTGTGTGTTTGTGTATGTGCGGTTACCCAGCCTTACATTAGAATAGATTCTGTTCAGATAAATATTCAGGACAGCCAAACTGTACAACATTTCAATATTCTCTTTGTTGTTCTTCATTTTGTTCAAGAACTAGATGTGACTATAAGCTTACTTTTTCTCCAGCAAAAACTTAGTCTGCACTCTTGGACATCAAAGTCCTGGAAGACTTGAGATAGGGACCTTAGAAACAGAGATGCTTCCCATAGGTGGGTCTAGCTGGGAAATTCTGAGCTAGATTTATGATGAGAGTAAAGCAAATGCAAGTGCAATTGTTCTAGTGAAGGGATCATAAAGAACTAAAGGTCAAGAGCCAAGAACGTGAAGATAATGGAGGGGAAAGGAGAGGTGACAGTTGTAGACTCGATCAGATCAATTAGATTTAGATTTAGCAACTTCATTTTAAGGTAGGAAGGAAAAGTATGAAATGAAGACCTCCATCTTGGGGATGTGAAGTAAGGCTGCCATGCCATTGATACAAAGAGGGAAAGATCATAGTTGGACTCATTGGATTGGTGGGGACAGAGCTGAGACACTGCTAAATAATTTTCACAGTCATTGTGAATGGAAAGAACGTTGGGGGAGGGGGGACCCCTACTGAGTCACTCTATGACCTCTCAAGGACAAATCATGCAGATTACCATTCAAAGAAGCAGACCTAAATGAAAGGACTTATAATCTGTCCTCACCTGAGGCAACGGCCACTTCTGCTCTTATTATTCCCATTTATCTCATCAACGATTTAGGGAATCAACATGATTCCTTAACCTTGGACCTGTGAAGGAGCTCTAAAAATAAGATCATAGAATTTCCTGCTATCATTCTAGTGCGCTCCAGCTAATCAGAGGCTCCCTTTGAACCACATCGATGCCTGCACCTGCAAAACCCGAGATGGTACCTTTTGTGTTTCATTGGTGCAAATGAAGTGTAATGAGAAGGCGCTGGGAAATCACCGCACTGCATGACAATTCCTAAACACACCTGTTTGTTCCTCATTCTGCCTGCCTCCGAATCCTATCTTCCCCCATCACCTTTACAACCCAGGTGTGGGATGGATGGTACCTACGTCATGTCCTGACTATTCACACACTCACCAGCAGAACTGAAAATCAGAGCACTGGGGAAGATCAGTCAAGTGCAGTAAAGAATGGACATGATGCACTGTCGTCAAAGGAGCTGGATGCCGAGATAAGTCCCACTTCCAGTGGGAGATATTCCACAAGGGGGATATGACAAAGACGAGAAGTCAGCCTTGGATACAGGAACAACTACAGGCTAAACGTCAGGGTATCAACCTTAGATAATATTCAAGGTCACATGTTGGAGTCAGTCTCCATCAGGAAGCTCAGAAAAGAACCTGGACCATCGCAACGGATGAGTACAATACCCCTATGACAAACAGGACCTCAAGGCCTAGCTAGTGGTGACAGAAGACAACAGCCTCTGCTTCAGCATTGTGTGAAGCAGTCCAGACTGAGGTCTCTCAAAAAGCTTGTCTGATGCTTCAAAACTAGGCCAACTTCTTATAAGATTCTTTTGCTTTCCTTGGAACCCATAGAGGAGGCTGGCGGCTCCAGTTAAATACCGAAGCATAATTGGAGACAGAGAACAATTTGAAAACAGAGACACCACAGAAATGTTCCTCTTTTGGCAAAAAACAAAACCAAAATTAAACCAAACAAACAAAAGTGCATACAGTTCTCTGAATTGAAAAAAATACAACTCATTTAAGTACCATAGACATTATACTGTCAGGCGTAAAACACTCTACATTGCAGGCAAGCAGATAGGTAAGACGTGCGTAAGCCCACATGCATCCCCTCTGTAAGGGCTGGTTTTATGTCAACTTGGCACAGGCTAGAGTCATAAAGCCTCAATTGAGAAAATACCTCCATCATATCTGGCTGTAATGCATTTTCATAATTAGTGATTGATGGGGAGAGACTAGTTCACTATGGGTGGTTCTATCTATGGGCTGATGATCTTGGATTTTATAAGAAAGCAGGCTGAGCAAGCCAGAGATAGAAAGCCAATAAGCAGAACCCTTCCATTGTCTCTGTATTGACTCCTGCCTCCAGGTTCCTGTCCTACTTGAGTTCCTGCCTTGACTTCATTTGGTGATGAACAGCAATGTGGAAGTGTAAGCTGAATAAATCTTTTACTCCCAGACTTGCTTTTTGGTCATGGTCTTTGACTCCAACAATAAAAAAAAATCCTAAGCAACTCCTCTCAGGACAGTTCTGAAAAACACAAAAGAGTTTGGTTCTACAGATAGGCAGGAAGTGAGGGACCACAAAGTATCCCAGTGGATGTGTCATCCCAATCACTGGGTACAAAAAGAGAAATGCAAAGTCAGCAAAGGGCCTCAGAGTGTACTTCTGTAACATATATTTTTTGTAATATGGGAAAGATAAAAGTTAAAACCCTAAATACAAAAGTAAAAAAAAAAAAATGTGCACATAACTAAAAAGGGACCTCTCCCTTAGGAGGGAAGCCATCGAGAAATTCTGAAGAGAACATTTCAAAAGTCCACACACAGCAGCAGCTTTGCTCAGGTTTTCAGAAAGTGACCTGAGGTGTCACAGGATCCCAGCTGTCCGAACATATTATAACAGGCATCCTCTGCTTCACTCGGAGATTGCTCTGATACCTATCACCACCTTTCTATGTAAACACAGAGAAACCAGAGTTTCAAGGGCAGGAGAATCAAAGGAAATCATGCTGGCCCTGCAGTCTGGTGGCTGGTTACTAATATATTCCCAGGTTGCTCAGTAGGAAGCTTGGGTCAGCAGACTGGAAGAAGGCATGGTGAGCTTTCCCTCTGAGCTGCAATTACTGAGACACTCTGCTTTAATAGCCACAAACCTGGGACCTGTGGTGACACAGAACTCACTCTGCCCTTTGTGCCACCTGCTGTGACCTACTGGAAGCCTTGCTCAGATATGCCTGGGCTTCTGGAGGTAACAAATGCAGACCAGAGGCCTGTGCTGCCACAGCAAAGCACAGCCCCTCCTTGTGCCCCCCAAGTAAGTTTCAGATCTATAATACAGAAGGGGCTGCTGCACCCAAAAGCATACGGCATTCTTGAAAATGCTTTGGTGATGATTGTCAGCAATGCTCCAGACAGCCATATACAAAGAGTTGCTGGGCATGGGGGTGCTAAGATGACATGACGGAATTCTAAGGTACCTTGAGAGATTGTGGGAATGTCACAGACGCAACATAGACACAAAATAAAACACACGGGTGGTGGGAGAGAGTAAAGCCAAAGGGCAGCCAAAGATTAAACAGGGCAAATAGAAAAGAAGCACTGGCCAGCACAGTCTGCCCAAAGACACTTCTCTGAGGAGGCAAGATATAAATGGGTCCTCAGAGGAGCGTGCTTGTGGCCTCAGGGTGAGTGGGAGTGGTTATCCTGGCTGAAGATATAGCACGATTGTACCTTCCTCACTAAATCCAGTTAGCCCTCCATAAGTTCTGCAGCCAAAGATTAAATGAAGGGCGGATGAACACTCCTCAAAGGAGGAATGCATCAGAATTTGACATGTCAAAGCTTTTCATGTTATTATTCCACACACAATATGATATGACAGCTATAAGTGGAATTTGCATTGCTCTATGTTTGTGCATACCCAGTGAGCAGAAGTGGGTGCATGCAAATATTATACTATCTCTGTAAATGGGACTTGAGCACTCCAGATTTCTGTGTCTAACCAATCCCTTGGTGGGAAGAGTACTCCAGGATCTATTCTTTTTCTGGAGGAATTCTCCCCATCCCATTAATGAAGTTATAAGTTCTCCTTTTAGGTAAAAATCTTTCAGGACTTGCTTAGAACTACACAAATGCCCATCTCCACTTCTATTGCCATGTGGCAGCATTCTGACAAGTGAAAAGAATGCACAGTATACCAGGCTGCATCTGACACACAAGTTTCCTCAAAAGGGCAGTATTCGTTATGCTCACTGTACCCACTAAAGAGCTCCTGGAAAGCATATTTTATTCACATTTGTAACCTCAATTTTACTTCAGATGGATGATGGCAAGCTATTGTGTGTGCTGAAAAATGCCTGATGTCATAATTTTTCTGCACAATGAGATAGTCTAATCAGAGAAAACCATCGTCTGAAACATCTCAGATTTCTTTCTTTTTTCTCTTTTATTCTTATTTTGATTTTTTTTTTTTTTTTGGGTTCTTTTCGAGACTAGAATTTTCTTCCTGTAACCCAGTTGGCTGTCCTGGAACTCTCCATTAGACCAGGCATGCCTCAACTAGAAATCCGCCTCGCCTGTCTGCTCAAGTGCTGGATTAAAGGCGTGCGCCACCACCGCCCGGCCTCAGATTTCTTTCTTGAATCAGGAGTTCGGCGAGTACAAGGAGGTACTTAGATTAGACCAGAGATGGTCCCACTAAAGGCAAATCTAAAAATGATTTGCATCTGGGATTCCCAAATATTGTCTTGGGTTCCTCCTTTACAAGGAATAAAAATATAATTCTTCACTTCGAAACCACAGTTGAGCTAATGGAACACATCCAATTGCCCAGCAATTCCTCTCAAGCTTTAAGAAGTGCCGACTCTACGAAATTCAGCTGAATCAATAGTTTGGATTACCGAGTAAAATTCTCAATGACCTTTATTTATTCTTTTGCTTTCTCTAAAATGCTTGTGATTTCTACCAGATAGAATTCTACTGTTAAAATTAAATATAGATTGTAAAGGCAATGTCATTAATCTTATTTGTTGCTGCTGTTATAGGAGGATTGGTCTGCCATCATTGTGTGTAACTTATGTTCCATTTTTGGTGTAACTGTTTTCTGCGTTGTTAATTAATGCATTAACCAGTTCTGATTTCCACATGTCCACATGAAACTTTTGCCCCAGCACCAGCAAATATGACAGCTACAGGGTGTGCAATATCAATAACAGAAAAGGTGTATTTTGTTGCTTCAGAAATTTGTTAGCTCTGTTAACAGAGGGTTGCTAACAAACCTTTTTGCTCCAAACACTTTATGATTCCTGTGTGCAAAGACTTCCATGGAGAAAATCCCCCTAACCTCTCCCTGGGGAAGAGATAAAATAAACCTGGTAAACTTAACATTTACCTCCTTTTAATATATTTTCCTTCTTCCTAGGAGGCTCGGGTATATATATATGATCTACCAGTTAAATATATTTATTTTTAAGTATATGAGTGGTGTTTCAACTGCATGTTTGTCTGTACACCAAGTGCTTGCCATAGAGGCCCAAAGAGGCAATGTATTCTTTGGAACCGGAATTAACAGATGGTTGTGAACTGGCATGAAGTGTTGGGAAGAGACCTATGGTTTTCTAGAAGAGCAGCCAAAGCTAATAACAGCTAAGCCACCTCTTCAGTCCCTTGCATGCCTTACTCATTAAAACCAAGTCTTTGGGTTGGCGGTTTAGGCTAGCGGCAGAACATTTGCTTGTCAATCACAAGGCCCTGGATTTGATCCCCATCACTTAGGGTTGAAGAAGACTCAAAACTCCCAGCCAAAACTTAGCTTTTAGTTTTCAATCTATTACCCAATCTCTGTAATTTCTTTTTAAAAAAAAAGTTTGTTGTTAAATAACATCACACATAGGGCTAGAGGGACAGTTCAGAGGTCAAGATCACTTGACCTGAGTCTGATTTCCAGAACCTATAGGTACCTCACAACCATCTATAGCTCTAATGCCCTCTTTTGACCTTCACCAGTTCCAGGAATGTATATAGTACACATAACATATATGCAGGCAAAATATTTATATATAGGAAATAAAAATACATCTCAGATATTTTAAGTTGCTGTCAGCTCAACTTACTTCATATGGGGTCTGAAACAATGAAGACCCAGACATATATATACAGCTCTTCAAGAACTGTAAACAAAATGAGAATTTACTGTCTCTTTTTAGAGAGAAGCAAATAAGCATTTGGAGTCACAGTGATAGATAGCTGACCGATATGAACTTGGCTTATAAGATGCTCTATGAGCCCAATGCAGATCAATACATCTAACCCTTCTGTGTAAACCTAGTCTGAGCATTCTATATACCATGGACACTACATCTTTCTGATCCATCAAAAAGACATTTTTATATTAATTTTCACCCTTGTTGCAAACACACTTTGAAATGAAAAACAGTCTCCATTTTCTTTGTTTCACCTTCATTTAACCAGTACAACTTTTGGCTCCTAAGATCACATCATCATCATCTTTGGACATTAGGCTGGGAGCACCAGACAAACTCTATTAGAAAACATATACTTTCTGCCATCATTGAAGTGAATTACTTCTGGCACTAACAGAACCATTTCTGGTTAACAGCAAAGCCAAGATTCAGTGGTAATTTCTACAACTGAAAGATAGTATCATCAATACACACATTTAGGGTGCACATAAAACTACTGGTATATCACTCCCAAACTCACGTGACTCTCTACAAAACTCATGGTGTTTTTTTAAACAAATGCATCTATTTAAGAGAGAAAGAAAGAAAGAAAGAAAGAAAGAAAGGAAGGAAGGAAGGAAGGAAGGAAGGAAGGAAGGAAGGAAGGAAGGAAGGAAGGAAGCTTTTAAATCACCTATGTTCTTATATCTCCCCAAGGGGAAAAATGATTCCCATCTGCACTGGCTGGTTTTGTGTGGCAACTTGACACAAGCTAGGATTATCACAAAGAAAGGAGCTTCCCTTGAGGATAAGCCTCCATGAGATGCAGCTGTAGGACATTTTCTCAATTAGTGATGAAGGGTGGGAGGACCCAGCCCATTATGGGTGGTGCCATCCCTAGGTTGGTAGTCCTGGGTTCTATAAGAAAGCAACTGAGCAAGCCAAGGGAAGCAAGACAGTAAGCAGCACCCCTCCATGGCCTCTGCATCAGCTCCTGCTTCCTGACCTGCTTGAGTTACAGTCCTGACTTCCTTTGGTGATGAACAGCCATGTGGAAGGGTAAGCTGAATAAATCCTTTCCTCCCCAACTTGTTTCTTGGTCATGATCTTTTTGCAGGAATAGAAACCCTGACTAAGAGACAACCCATTTCAGAAAATAAAAATCATATAAATGTGACGTTTATACACCTGAGTTTATAGACTCTAAGGTTTCAGCTTTCAAATTCAGGACAACCACGCAGAGCTGATTCTGATACTAGTCTCTCAGTTCCCTGTGCTTCTCCAGTAAAGTCAATCCTAAATGCATTGCTGGTATCAAGATGATGATATCATCTGCCCTAACTAGGGGCTCCCTGGCTGTATGAATTGCCTACTTTATTGCACCAGAGACAATAATTAAACCCTCACCAGTTCTCAAACATGTCCCAGTGCACAAGCACACAGCCTATTATGTGATACTTATTAGCTCTTCTTTGTGTTAAGTGAATAGGCCTGACAGGAGAAGAGAAGGATAAATAAGTCTTGTTTTATTGCTACATGTATTTTTTAAGGGAATCTCTACTGAATGTGGCATGGGTAACATCTCCCGGTGTGTCTGAAATCATTCAGTAAGCACCACATGGTGCAGTAATGTCACCCAGCAGTGGGGCACCAATAACTCACAATCTGCTTCACTTCATTCTTATTTGTTTAAAAAGCTAAACTGTATTGAGATATAGCACTGACATCCGATGCCCTTCCAACAGAATAGGCTGAGCCCTGGTGAATTTATCTTATTTTACCTGTGGAAGACACTGAAGAAAGAAGGCAGGGTATTGTATTCTATTTAATCATTGTGTAGGAATCAGCATCAGGAATGATTCTATTTCTATGAACTGTCAATCAAACAAGTGCCATCCCAAACAAACTAGGCTGCTGGCACTCACCTGGTTGGCCATTGAGGCCACCATTCAAACTACTGTGAATAGTCAAATCATTTGACCCATCAAGTATCTTAGGTTTCATTCTTTTTTATCATGGTTTTTATTTTGAAACAGGGTCTCAATACATAGCATAGAACTTACATAGTACCTAGAACTTACTCTGATGCCCCAACCAGCCATTTTTAAAACATATTATCCTCCTGTCTCAGAATCCTGTGTTATGGAAGCACAAGTATGTATAACCATGCTTTCATACATGTTTCTATTCTTAAGCTTCAGTTTCAGATATGAAAGAATAATTCATGGTAAATAAACCAACCCTATGGTAACCCCCAAAATGTGGATGTTTAATCTAGGTCAGAGTGTCAAAAACTCATGATGAGTCAAATCAGTAAGTCCTGACAGGTAATTATCAAATGGTGAGGATGGTAGATAAAAATGAGATAAAATACCTAGCCTCAGTTCAAGGCTAAGATTAAAGATTCAAGGAAAAGATAACATGAGATCGCTACAACTCCATCATAATGTACCCAATCAGAAAATTCTTCTTTATTCACCATCTTTTTTCTCCCCAGAATGACCAGTCTTGGATTCTCATCAAGAAAGCTTGTGGAATTGCCTTTAATGCTAATTACCCACCCTGCTATGAAAATACCATTATACAAAGTGAATGAAGCAAGTAAAACTAAAAATGACAAAATACCCATGGGAGGATTATGCATGAAGACATCACAAATCAACAAGGTGGGTAGAGCAAAATAAAGACCAGCACCAATAGCTCTTTCAGTGAAACTTCTGAATCACTGGTAACAGCTAGGAATGCATAAACAACCAGAGCTCTGATCAAATTTCTCTTACCAAACACTGAATCACAGATCTCCATCAACGTCACTGTCTCCCACAGCAGGTGTTGACTAGACAAAGACTTGACTTTGTTCCACTGGTCTTGATGAGTTTTGCATGTTTTCAACAGTCCCTTCACTCTTCTGAATGTTTGAAAAGCATCATGTCAGCTCAACATATGTCAAAATGTAGATTATCATGAAGTGTGAAGAAAGGAAATACTTAATAAGTCTCGGTAAAATGTGTGAACACTAAGATTGTTTTCTGATCTTGGTTACTAGAATCAGGTACTGCAATGGTGAAGACAGCCAAACCATCATAAAGCAACAAGAGCAGAAATAAGAACCTATCTTCAGTTCAATGTTCTCAGCTACACTTAAAATTACATTGAAAATGAACTTGGCCTGAAATGTTTGAACAAACAAATTTTACAAAGCCCAGCCCTGAGTTTCTTAGGACAGGACCAGAGGCTGTTTTACCACTTAATGAACTCAATTATTTCATCTATTCTGGGAAGAAAGTGGCCACCATCATGCTGGGCCCATGGTCACTTGCACTGTGACTAACTGTTGGAACTTCTTACATCAGCAGCAGGCTGGGTCTGGTGCCATGTGCAGCTGCCATGTATACTTCATTTCCATAGCTAAAAGTTACTTTCATTATTTGATTCCATTTCGTTCTAGCAAACAGGAAATAAAAAAGCTGACAGACTGTTAAAAATATATATGCCATTCTAAACAGCACAAATAAATACAAGTGAACCATAAAAATCTTGAGAGAATTACCATTTTTTTCAACAACAGTTTTAATTCTAAGCACTCAATATTCCCATTAAATCTCCTAGACACAATTACATTGACAGGGCTTTATACATTTCAAAAGAATATGACAGAAGACTTAGTTAAATGTTATATTAAAGATTCATTGTAAATTAAATATTAAAAAGTATTCAACAGATCCAAATGTGGTTCAAATCCATCTGTCACTACAAACTCTATTTTTTTCCTTCCTATTGCATTGCCATATGCTGGGGCCCAGCACACATGCCTTCCTCTCCCCTCCTATTTGGACTCTTTCCTTGGAAATGAGTAGCCATAGTTGACACATGGCACTAAGCCTGCTCTATAATAGCATCACAGTTACAGTTCACTGGATTCAAGGTACCATAACCCCAGATATAATTTAATGAGACAAGGTAATTTCCCCAAAAGGTATGTTAGGATTCTTGGAAATGACATGTAGAAAGTTCCTGGAAAATCTAGCCTGCAGTGGTAAGAAATATGAAGAAAAGAAGACAGGGAATGTCATTTCTAATACTCCCCAGAGTGGGGGCTAGAGGAAGGGGAGAAACACAGGAGTTAAAGCAAAACAGAGGAAACCATAACCTGACAGATGGATGACAAGCTATATTTTCCTTATTCTACTGACATGGTGGTACATAAGGCACTCTGATCAGACTGGGTCTTCTCCAAGATTCATATTGACATGTAATCCTAAAGGGTCGCTTCAATGATCTGAAAAAGATGCGAGATCATTGCATAAGAGCCCCTGAGAGTGAGGCCTCATGACGATTAGACTTATAAGGAAGTTGAGCTCAGTGTGAACACCCTCTCGTCTCTCAAGAGATCTACATCACGATTGACGAAGCCCTATAAATCTGAAGGACACGAGTTTGAGCCCCTGAACTATGAACTGAATGAACCATTTATCTTATTAAATTTGCCTTGTTTTCACACTCAGTTATAGCAACATGACTGCCTGTACACTGGGAACACATGAGAGAGTGTAATAAAATCTTCCCCAAAATAGCTCAGGACACAAAAGTCTTGTTATACTCCCTCTGGAGAAAAATGGAAGAAAATGTATCAAAAGGCAAAACCTCCAACTCCAGCCTATACCTAGGCAAATCTCAGGAGACGTGTAACACAGGAGAAATAAAACCACAAGTACACATAACTCAAAGACACACTTCTGAGTGGGACAACAGCAGCTACAAAACCTACATCCAGGACTATCAGGTACTGGAGACCATGGAGACATAGATGGACAAGACCTCCACAGCACAAGTACAAGTTTCACACAAGGACCAATAAAACCAACAATTCCAGGCATCAGTGTTCCACTGAGTGAACAAATCCTGAATGGGGTTTAAACAGAATCTATTCCCACAACCCAAAATTGGCTGGTTTACTCATGTAAACAAAATCTATTTGTTATAATTTCAAGAAATAATTTTCAAGAATGATCTATTCCACTATCTTTTTTTCTTCACTCAAGCATTTGTAGGTTGAAGAATCAAACAAAATTAGACCCTGAATTGCTTGCAACAACCGTTATAAAAAGCTTAGACTAGCCAAGCATGGTGACGTGTGTGCTATCCCAGCACTAGTCTGCCATGAGTTTGGTTACTAGGTTAGCCATAGTTAAATAACAAAACTCTATCTCAACCAACCAACCAACCAACTAAACAAACAAGCAAAGGAACAGAGGGAGCAGAGCAGAAAAAAGAGACAAGGTTATTTTATTATAGCATGCTAATACCAATGTTAGTATTCTCAAGTTCAAACTCACCAATGAAATAGGATTAAGATTGGATAAAACTGTATTATCTGCAATGTTATATATATAATACATAAATGTATATATATTTATATCATATTATATTAAATATACTATAGAATGGGTAGCTTTAACAACAAAAATTAATGTAGTCAAAGATCTGGAGGTAAGTAGTTCGAGAGCAGAATTGTAACTACTCCCACTTATTACCCCATTAGGAGGTCATGAATGCAACATATAAATATTAGAGTATGGGACAAAACCCTCAGCTCACTAAAATTGTAATGTGTATTTTATACTATATAATTACTTTTTAAATATCAATATTGTTTTACATGTATGTTAAATATCTGAATTTAGCTAAATTCATATACAATGACTTCATATTGAATTTCACATGTGTATTATGATGCATCATTTTTAAATAGCAGGACTTTATCTTTACAGGGGGCATGGGCTGAAGTTCTCAGCAAAAACTAAATTTATCAGAGTTCAACTAAATAAGTTTAAAACAAACTGGATAAATAATAAGATGCATATCGCAAATGTTGACACAGAAACTGAATAAGGTGCTCCAATACAAATGTTCTCTGCTCTCTTTCTTCAGCATCTCTAATTGAAGAAAATAGTACATTCACCATGGGGATGGTTTCAATCTAAACAACACTGTTCTTATAATTGTGTTACATTTTTTGACTCACTAGATGTTTGCATTGTCACTTACTGGACATAATGTCTCCTGGTGGTTCCATGAACTGACAATAAAGAACCTGTGGTACCTACACACAATGAAATGTTACTCAGCCATGAAGGACAATGAAATTATGACATTTATAGAAAAATAGATGCAACAGAACGTGATTATGCCAAGCAAAATAGGCCAGACTCAAAAAGACAAATGCTACATTTTCTCTCATGCACAGAATGGAATTTGTGTGTGTGCTCTGTGTGTGAATGCACTTGTATTTGTGTGTAAACGTTTGCATGTGCATATGCCTGTGCATGTGCGTGTGCGTGCGTGTGTGTGTGTGTGTGTGTGTGTGTGTGTGTGTGTGTATATGAAAGGGCAGTGAATACCATGAGAAGCAGAAGAGATCTAAAGAGATGGAAAAATGTGGGGGAGAATATGTGTAACATGAAAGCAAGAGGGGGAACTATTTTGATAAAAGAAGGCGACCTGTAAGAAACTGGCAGAGGTCAGGGCTAGACAGATGGCTCAACAGATAATAGAGATGCTTGCATGTAAGTCTGTCCATCAGAATGTGATGTCTGGAAATGACATAATGGAAAGAGAGAACCTACTTTTGCAAGTTGTCAAGAAGTACTCTGCCCCATGCACACATACACACATGACACACACACACACACACACACACACACACACACACACACACACACATATATATATATATATATATATATATATATATATATATATATATTTTCATATATATGAGGGGACAGTGGAGATGGGCACAGTAGGGGAAAAAAAGGCAAATAAGAAGGAGGCTTGGATAGGTTTGGAAACATCATATTGAAATTTGTGTGGGTAAGTTTTTATTGTCAACTTAACACAACCCAAACTCGCCTGGGAAGAGGAAACATCAATTGAAAAACTTCCCATAGGCCACAGAGGTGGCCTTGATTTATCATTGATGCAAGAGGGTTCAGCCTATTCTGGGGGAACTATCTCTAGGGCTGTACTGTATAGAAAAGGAACATGACCTTGTTAGCAAGCAGGTAAGAAAACATACCTCCCAGGTTTTAGCTTGAGGTCTTTCCCTGACTTCCATAGGTGATTAACTGTTACCTGGATCTAAAAGCAGAAATAAAACCCTTTCTCCCCTACATTACAGCAGAAAGCCAACTAGAACAAAACCTATCCCTTTGTGTGCTAACTTTTTTCAAGAAGTATTTTTAAATAATTTACAGCCTCAAGATAAAAACAAATGTAGGAGTATACTTGTGCTCACAGGCAGACTTTATGAGGAACTGACTTGCTAATAAATTTAAAAAGGAAGGGAGGAGAGAGGCTTGGAGACAGGAGAAAAACAAACGAGGCAGGGAGAGGCAGGCTCAAAGGGCACCGCAAATGACTATGTACTAGCAACCTTTTGTTCGTTCCCACTCCACATGACAGAATGATTAACTGGGTTGGCTCATTTGGTAGAACACGCTATAACTACACCAAGCCAAGCCTATAGAGGCAATCTTTAAGACTCTCGCAGCAGCCCAAAGTCCTGTCATCAAATATTTGCTCTTCCTGCCTGGTTTGTTTTATGAATGTCTCTGATTAATGAAAGATTTTGTTTCAGTTTTAAACTACTCTTTATATATATATATTTCCTGTTCACAGCCGGTTTCATGAACAAAAAATAAATGTTTTAGATGTCCCAAGGTTGTGATATTCCTGTCCAGTGGTTCAATTATGTTTCCAATAATTACAAATAAGCCCCCTGGGAAGAAACTGTAAGAAGCATTCTCATATGCACACACTGATGCCCGGCAAGGCAAGGAGGACCACGCTTCCTGGTTTGCTACAAGGTACATCTGAGATCTCCTTGCTCTTCCTCCTCTCTTTCAGTCTTTCCATCCTAGAGGAAATGAGAAACTAAAGGGAAGGACGTAGAAGCAGATCAGGGAGGCAAGAATGAGAATCCAGAAGCTGTGTTCAATAGGCAAAAAGAGTGACAGGCTATGCTCTAGAAGAGGGACTTCTGGGAGGAGACAAAAGGCTTGGCGAACCTCTTAGAAGCATTCCCCACCACATACTGTAGAACCTGCTGTGAAGCAGACATAACGGGTCTCAAGGCTTCTGTAGCTGACAGGTGCTCCATCTGAAGTCAAGGGATCTGTAGGCTCATCTCAATTTGCCAAATTATCACCACTCGAGGCATGTAAAACAGCTACACGCACTTGAAATTATTTTATTAATCTTATCCTACGTGGAATTATATAAAAGAATAAGACTACACTACACTAATAATCTCTATTATGACATGAGCTACGAAAATAATTTCCACTAATGTTAGGTAATTAGGCCTTTCATCAAGTTGTCTGTCATATGACGAAAAATGTACAACATATCTTAAAAGATGATAGTAATGATGCCGCATACCATTTTTTCATCCTTTTTCAATATATTTCTAAGTATATTCATGGCAGTGAAATGACTATGGGAAAAAGGACCCAAGGGTCCATGTTGTCTAGTACCCAAAATCATTGAGGCACTGCTGAAAGGACACTGTGGGTGGGTAATGGTGGGCTATTCACATGTGATGATAGACAGACACACACACACACCCTTTGCATCCTTAAAGCTCTCACAGAATTGACAGAGGATCATAAATCATGGTATACTAGATACACTGACAAAATAAATGCACAACAAAATTTTCACCAATTTTTATGACTGAGAGGAAAACGTCCTGGTTAAGTACATCTTAGTTGAGACCAGGATATATTGAATACATTCAACAAATGTGTGTGTGTGTGTGTGTGTGTGTGTGTGTGTGTGTGTGTGTGTGTGTGTTTGTGTGTGTGTGTGTGTGTGTGTGTGTGTGTGTGTGTTGAAGAGAGTTTAGGAAACAGTGTATTCAAGTAAACTATAAATGTAAAATCACATGCCAATAAAGATGGGATGCAGGAAACATGGATGCAGGAGACATGGATGGAGGAGACAAGGAAGAAATTCAGATCACCTCTTCTGGGCAAGGATAAAGGAAAAAGCTAAGAAAAGAATGTGCACCTGGTTGCCCTCTGGAATCCTTGCATGTCAGGTTTAGAAAACCGCAATGTGTAATTAGTTCATTAAAATGGAATTTAATTCCAAGTGTGCCTACATTTGGCCACGCTCTGTTCCCGCTTTCTTTCACACTCCATCCAAATTCGTAATAGTTTGATGAAACACTGTAAGGCAGGAATTGGGTTTGACATTTTGATTATTGCTTTGTTTATTATGAGGTAGAGATTTTGATCCTGTTATTAGCTGATCATAGGTTCTTTCATGCAGTACTTATCATAGAGAGCTGGGTTCTTACACCGTCACCTGTTCACCATGTGTGTTTTTCCCAGAAATGCATTCTTAGCATAGACTACACTTACACTGAGCTGTGCTACACAAGTGATAACTGTAAACTCTACTTACCAGGATTCTCCATTTGCTTCATGATATTCTTGTCCACGCTTCCCACGTGACTGTTAACGGGAGAAATGGTCCCTGCCACCCGTGGCTATGAAGTTCCAACCCCTCTGTCACTCCACACTGCACATCTAGCTCCTGCATGTTATCCCCACACACCTGTACTTTCTGAAGTGATTGAGATTAGGCTACAGACTGAGCGGCTGAACTGATAACCCTCCATGGAGAGAATGCCAGGCAGGAAAAATGGTAGAGAGAGTCTGAGGGGCACGTTACAGGCTACAGCTGAAGCCTTTCTCCAAAACTGCAAACGGACCATGCACCCTTTCACGTTCCCACAAACCAGTGTGCTGAAATTATCTGCACAGAAGGGTTTCTCTTATCCTTCTTTACAACGACATAGCACCTCTTTTTTTTCTTGGATGATCAATAGCCAAATAAACCCCTCTCCTGAAGACACTTACATTTTTTCCATATGTTACTACTCCCATCAATGCTGCAATACAAAAACCACTTACATACATTCATTTCCTACTGGTAGAGAGAATAATACATAAAAATACCCTAAGGGCTAGGACAGGGCTCAATAGCAAACCATGTGCTCAACATGTATGAGGCTTGAGTTCTATGAAAAGAATTAGAAACATACTTATCAGCTCACTTAAATAAAATGAAATGTAGGAAGCCTATAAAAGAACAAACTAAGACTGTTTTATACCGTGGAAGAAAATGAGAATTGAGCAAAAAAAAATAAATGAAAAAGTGGGGTTTCCATAGGAAAGATCCAGAGAGGAACATTTCTCTGAATATCACTTCTTCATACATTTTTTTTGAGTTTAAGCCTACAGTAGTGTTGGGTCATATTTAATTAATATAAGGGTGAGAGGATGCTCTTCAACCACTGAAAAATGAAACCATTATATTTTAAACCAACACCCGGACAACATCAAATGCAGAGGCAAACTAATAACCTATAGAGTCTGGAAATCGCATGCCCTCTAAATGCCCTTGACAGAGGCATGTGATCCTACTGAAAGGTACCACAATTTTGGGGGCTGGGTTGGTTAGCGTTTTCTAGTGGAGCCATGCTCTCAAAAGTGACAATAGAGTCCCGGATCCTTCCATATCAACCCTGGCCACTGTTGGACTATACAGGCCTCTATCAACCCTGGCCACTGTTGGACATACAGGCCTCTATCAACCCTGGCCACTGTTGGACTATACAGGCCTCTTTTCTACCTGCTCCGGATGGAGAAACAGAGCTACCACAGGCCATAAGGCCACTTACAGCAATCATGGACTGAAACCTCTTAATAGAAAGAAAACCAACCTTTCCTCCTTAGGTTGCAAAGCTCAGATGTTTTATAAACATGATGAAAACCTGATTTAGAAAGCCTCAGTACTAATATACTGACTACATACAGTTGAAGGCTAACAACATAAACGTCTACCTTCAAACAATAAGGTGGCTTTCATAAATTTCAGCTCTATCTTTTTAGCTCCTTGAATTAACTGAGAAGGTGTATGTGTAGTAGAAGCCAATTTCCCTATGGAAGCCCAGAAGAGAAACAAGAGAGATTCCCATGAGATACAACAGAAAAGAGAGGTGTAGCTATGAAGTTATGGATTCTGTGGGTTTGCAGGAATAGAAAGGAGAACCAGGCAGTGTGTGCATGAATTTCTGTATAAATTTGTACAAATATTTCCTAGGTTTGTTTACTAGCAGGTCGTGAAACAACAGCAGACCAGTAATAACAACAAATTTAGTGTCCTTGCTCCTGTGTTCTACATACTCTTTATTCTACAGTAAAAGCGGTGAAGACTCCATGGTAAAATGCCCTAATTTCAAGGCCAGGAACGCAAAGCTGAAGGCAAGCCTGGTGTATCTGGTGCGGGTATCAGATGTGGGAAGAGATTATAAACATGACGAAAACATTCAAAGAAACGCAGTGAGATCCAACAATGAGACGGTATTGAGAAGTGAGAAATATACTGACAGCAGAATTTAACTCAAAGTATAAAATCAGGATCGATGAATTCAGATTCACTTAAATAAATAAGGAATGGGAACAGGCATTTCCTGATCATATACCCTGAGTGATAACTGTGAAGCAAGAGAGAAACTAAAATGTGATGATTTGGCTCCAGGCACAGTACTGAGGTGCAGGGAGGAATCATGGGAGGATGCTAAAGCAACCTGCGAACATATGAAAGAATTCTGCGTGTGTCTCCTCAGAAAAACCTCACCAAAGAATAGTTACAAGGGGAAGGCAATAATGAAGTTATACATGGAAGAATATACTCACACTAAAAAAGCAAATCAGATGACATATACAAATAGGCACATTCATAATGCATTTATTTTTTATTATTAATCCTGTTACTTGTTTACATTTCAAATGTTATCCCCTTTCCAGGTCTCCCCTCCATGAATTCCCCCACTCCATCCCCATCCCCTTTGCCTCTAAGAGGGTGCTAAAACCCACCTACCCACTCCCACCTCACCCTCTAGCATCCCCCTTCTCTGGTGCATCACGCCTCCACAAGACCAAAAACCTCTCCTCGCACTAATGACAGATGAGGCAGTACTCTGCTACACAAAGCAGATCATGATGCTCTGTGTCCCGGCTCTGAATGAAAACGCAGTTTAAATGCACCCATGAAGAAACACCAGAAGTGCTCAAACTGACAGACAGCCTACTAAATAGCAGGATGACATAATTTTGAACTTTTTTGAGAAAACGTTCTAAATTAGATATTAAGTCCATACAACAAGAGTATTTAACGTGATTTGGGATGGGACTACAGACCAGAAAAATAATATGAGCACCCAAACTGCCAAGTTATGAATAAGGTTTGTGGGTGTCATTGTCTGCCAAACTCAGGCCAGCGATCAGACCCCTTTGATCTAGCCATTAACATTCACTTAAGTGTCGTCAACAGCATTTCTTACACTACAAGGCTGCACAACAAATGGTAATTATAAAGATCTTACAAGCAACAGAGCCAAAATACATGTATGTTCTGGCCTGCTACAAAAAGACAGTGCTTATCATTGGATACAAAAATAGTTATATATCACAGTTAGTATGAAGACTTTGTAAACAGCTGTAGTCTTAAGAATATTAGTGTAGAGCTGGAGTAGTAGCCCAGGCTAAGGGCGCTTCTTGCTCTTCCAAGGGAATGAAGTTTAGTTCCCAAAACCCGCAGGGGATGGTTCACTACTGCCTTTAAACCCATCTCCTGGGGGATCCATATCCTCTGTCCCCCAATAGGTATTTGTACTCATCCACATATTCCAACATACACATAAATGTTAACATAATAATAAATTTTTAAGTGGTTAGTGTAGAGCATTTCCAAAGACAGATTTATAGGAATTCTTTATATTTTTAACAGTTGTAGCAGTGATCTGTAAACAATTCAAAAGAGAAACATAATAGCCACATACCCCTTTGGCCTTAGATATTTCCATTGTCAGAGGGGCTCCTTGGTTGACTGAACTGAATGCTGGCTCTTCGTTTGCCCTGATGAACACTGCTCCCCGACCGAGGACTAAATATGGAAATGCAAAAGGCTAGCACTGAAGAGCTGGACAGAGATGATACCACGGGCCTATCACTCACTTCACGTGAGGCTCTAAGATGAGTGCCTTACACATAGTTTCTTGTAAGGAAGAGTGCAGTTGCAAAGAGGGAAACCTATTTGCTGAAGGGGCTCTCTCTCTACAAAAGCACTTCACTAGCCAGTGAGAGAGCAAATAAATAGTTACAGGAGGTGGCATGTGACCCTTGACTCAGGTGTGAATTGTGACTTGTGAGAGAGTTGTCTGCAGCAAAATTCTTCCGTAGCTTACATGTGAACTAAGTAAATTATGGCTTTGCCTCCACTATGAATATTGTTCAGAGAAACCTGAACTATTTGGAGATATTCTACGTAGAATGATACTCCTTCAAGGTCTGTTGTAACAATGAAAATACTAACTGAAGCAGATGGTCAATTAGAACTGATGCCACAGCTCATACTGCTGGTCAAAACCAGAAAATCTCAGCTGTAAATAAGGTCAAAAATGCTACACAAAGTGATTTTTGGAATACAGTACATCCTGCAGGACGTGCTTGCCAGGAGCCAATCATCTGCACACACATCTCTGCAAGTCTATTAGTGCTCTGTTGTGGCATCAGTAATCAGCATCTACCTGGAAGAAAGTGCTCCAACAATAAACCATCTAAGTCTTGATGAGATCCTGAAGACACTGAGCAGTGTCCCATCTTATTGAGCATCTCCTCTTTGGTATATGTTGTTCTGTACAGGACACAGAATCTCTGAGACATGCCCTATTTATTCACTTGTGTAGTGTCCACATCAGAATCAAGGGCAGTCTAAGACTGAATGCCTAGGCTTAGGATTTCCTCCAGACTGCATCCCTATTTCTAAACACGTGGAGACAGAAAGCAGAGATGCAAGAGTGCTATCACAGAGACAGGAAGAAGAAACAATGCTGATGTGAGCATCATTGGTTGTTAGTACAGCTGCAATGAAAATGGAGGCTCCTCAAAAAACTAGAACTAGAATTTCTACCTAAAGCAGGATATGGTGGGCTTGTGCCTGCAATTCTAATACAAGGAATCCTGACGGAGAAGGATTGCTAAGCAGTTCAGGCCAACAGAAGCTAAGAAAAAAGAAAGAAAGGAAAAAATATTGTACAGTAAGACTATACCAATCCTGAGTACATACCTCAAGTACTCTAAGTCAAAATACACACAAAAAAAGCACATCTATATCTATTGCAGTGCTTTTCACCATAACCAAGACACAAAATAGATGCACAATAAACACACAATAGCCCAAATACACATCAGTACATAATAGATTATATGGCACATAGACACACTGAAGTTTTATTTCACTATAAAACAGAACAAAGCTATATCATTTGCAGGAAAATGGAAGGGATAATAGATCATGCGAAACTTAGAAAGCCAAACATAAAAAGGCCAATAACACGTTTTGTGCAAATACAATACCTAACTTTTAAATAAAGACCTAAAAGCAAGGCAGGACCACCTGAGGGGTGGGAACAGATAAATAGAAGAGGTGGTGAAGGACTGGAGAGATGCCTCAGGGGTTAAAGGCACTGCCAGCTCTTCCAGAGATCCTGAGTTCAATTCCCAGCAACCACATGGTGGCTCACAACTATCTGTAATAGAGATCCAATGCCCTGTTCTGGTGTGTCTAAAGACAGCTATATTGTACTCATATAAATAAAATAAATAAATCTTTTTTTAAAAGGAAGAGTCAATGAAGATAAAAGAAGGTGAACGGCATAGATACAATCAGAATTTGTTATATTTGTATATGAAAACATCATAATGAACCCTGTCATTCTGTAAAGACAGTGTCCACTAATAACTTCTTTACAAAAGATAGGAAACAGAATATACTGAATTAGAGCCAATGAAAACCCTGATCCCCTACATCCTGGATTAAAATGCTGTTCACTAAAGAAGTAATTTCAGGCAGGAATCTAAATTTTAGGCTAGAACAAGGAAGTAGGCTTCAGACATGAAAATGACTTTGGGCTAGGATAGGGAAGTTGGCTCAGATATTCTGGTCATCCTGCTAAGCCCTTAGAAACAATGATCATGGGAGTGTTCACGGAATTTTGTTGTTTATTGCATTGCTTGTTCTTTAACTATTTGTGTTTATTGTCTTGCTTGTTCCTTGACTATTTGCATCTATTGCACTGCTAGTTCCTCAACCTAGAACTGATCTTAATACTTGCATGTAATTGAATGGTATAAAAGCAAAAATGGAGGAGAGAGGATGGGATAGGAGGTTTCTAGGGAGGGGAAATGGGGAAAGGGGGTGACATCTGAAATGTAAATAAATAAAATATCCAATAAAAATAAAACGCTGTTCACTGAGTCATAGAACATTAAATTTACTTAGTATCTGCAATCACCTGTCAACTCCTGCCTCAACACAAACCATTATCACAATCCTCACAGACAAGCTAGCCTGCAGATAGCCTGTCATCCATTAAATTTATTTTCCTTCTTAAAAATGAGCCTGAAAAAGTTTCTTATGTTTGAGAGTGTATATATATATATTTAAAAACTGTTTTAAAAGCAAGTTGAATAAAGATAGAACTATGTAAAATAAAAGCAATTCTGCCACGGTGTTTCAATCATGCATGGTTCTTTCCATCTGGAAGACCAAGCAGCAAACACAGTAGGAGTTTTAAACTGAGTACTCGGGTAGCCAAAGTTGGAGCTTGAATATTTTTAAAGAATGTATTTCCAATCTCACGTCAGCCCTTGACTCCATATTCAAATGAATACGGGAGTGTTTGCATCTCCCACCACGTCCACACAGTCCTCCGGGCTCATGAAATTTGTACTCGCTGAGCAGAAATTAACCGATGAAATTCAGACAGCACACACTTGACTTGTCACACAGTGACTGGAGATTCAGACACATGGAACAGAGAAGGCAATTTTCTTACCAAGTAATGAATGTAACTCATCCACAGAACTCTCACCAAGACAGATCTTAGAATTCTATACCACATTCCGCATAGTACAGGATATGCTGAGCTTCGCACTAAGACAATCAGTGGCAATATAAGCTCAAGGTCAGGCTCCATGTCTTCAATGACCTGCATTCTATGAACCCATAATAGCAGCTTTAAAGCGGTGTTCTGGGGAAAGTTCAGGACAGAGATTCTATCATTAAAGCACCCTAAGATACCATCCAGTAGGAGTTATGAGAATTCAATAAATCAGAGAGTTCTGGAAATGGTATTCACATTTACAAGGGGCAGGAACTGGGAGCCAGCATTGAGAGTAGGTGTCAGGGTCACTGTTATTGTGATAAAACATCATGACCAAAAGCAACTTGGGGAGGAAAGGGTGTACGTGGCTGACACTTCCACATCATAATTGATTACTGAAGGAAGTCAGGGTAGAACTTAAATATAGCAGGAACCTGGAAGCAGGACCTGATGCGGAGGCCATGGAAGAGTGCTGCTTGTTGGTTTGCACCTAATAGCTTGCTCAGCATGCTTTCACATAGCACCTAGAACAAACATCCTGGGGTGTCCCCACCCAAAATGGACTGAGTCTTCCCACATCAACAACAGACTTGCCTAGAGGATGATTTTTAGGTTTTTTTTTTTTTCCTTCAATTGTGGTTCTCTCTTCTCAAATGACTCTACACTTTGTCGAGTTGACCTAAAGACTAGACAGGGCGGTGAGGGATGACAATAAGTCATGCACCCATCTGGAGGGGACATAGTAGCTTCAGACAAAAGCAACCAGGCTAGAAGGGGAAACTGTTCACAGCATGGGGACATGAAAACACCCTCTAGGACAGACCACATTCCCAGCATATCAATATTTGTTTTTTCACACTAAGGAGAATAATTTCAATTAATTCAGGGGGAAAACGAAAACAGTTCTGAGCCAGATAATGGACAGGAGCTCTCTGTCAACCCTAACACTCAAGCTTTTACAATACCATGATAATTTATGCTCATAATTTCGATGCAATTATATATTTTAATCACCATGTGCTATCTTTAGCAATCAGGACATTAAATTAGCCAAAATTGGTCACATGAATAGGAATCACAGTGTTTTCACAAGTGACTGTCACAAAATCCACAGTTCCCACAGAGACTTCAATCATGCTGTAACTATCCACCAATATAGATACACATGCTAAGATTTATATTCTAGGAAGTAAACAGTTCTCATCATTGGTTTGGCAAGCACATGAAAGCTAAGGGCTTTGTAAAGGATTTCTGTCTTAAGAGATTTGAAAGTCCACATGCAAAAACTGTCAGGGAAACCACAAGGCTCAGACTTTTGCTAAAAGAGAATGTATAACAAGCCAAAAATGACAGTGCATGCCTGTAATCCTGGCTCTCAGGGGCTGGGACAAAAGGATTAGAAGTTTGGGCTGCTTGAGCCACATAGGAAGACCATGTGTCAAACAAAACAAAACAAGACAAAAAACAGAATGTCATCTGAAAGGTAATGAGAAATTATGTATGTTCAACAAACACAGTAGGGTGCTTTAAACTATACACTATAAGTAGTTGCAACTTAAGTCTTTAAAGATACAAATAAAGATATGAATATTACTGAATTCATACCAGTGATTGGAACACATATTGAAATGGATACAGCCACCTACTTACTTCTTCAAGAGGCTTAGATTCTGTAGGGCAATTTTCCAATTGTACTTAATATATTCATAACACTGATAATTTTAGATATGATGAATGAATGAATTCTTTGTTCATTCAGGGAAACACTATTTGTTCCACTAAACCCAATAAAAGCTTCCTATAATATTGACTGCATGAGAAAAAACATAATATAGGCATTGTACCAGCTCCTACAATCTTTTAACAGAAAAGCATGAATGGCTAGCAATGGGCATAGTAATGCAAATAGAAGAACATTTCACAGAAGAGAAGGTAAGAGAGAGCTGGCTCGAGGGTAATAGTACTATTTCCTCACAGTATTGCACACTTAAGGCTTTGCACATGCCAAGCAAATATTCTACCATAAACTGTATCCCTTCCTTTCTTGTCTGTCTGGGACTGTCTGTGTTTGTATATGTGTCTGCCTCTATCACCCTCTGTCTATGTCTTTTTGTTCTGTGGGGTGGGTAAGGATAGGAGATATTCTGCTTATGTGTTTGTGTACATGTGTATACACCAGGAGACAACCATTGATGTTGTTCTTAAGAAACCATCCTCCTTGTTTACTGAAACAAGGATTGTCTTAGTTACTTTTTTACTGCTGTGAAGAGTCACTATGACCTAGGTAGCTTATTAAAGAATGATTTCCAGGACAGCAAAGCTATACAGACAAGTTGTCTTGAAAAACCAAAAGAAAAAGGAGGAGTAGCAGGAAGAAGAAGAGGAGAAAGAATAGTTAGAGGAGGAGGAGGTGGAGGAGGAGGAAGAGGAGAAGGAGAAGGAGAAGGAGAAGGAGAAGGAGAAGGAGAAGGAGAAGGAGAAGGAGAAGGAGAAGGAGAAGGAGAAGGAGAAGGAGAAGGAGAAGGAGAAGGAGAAGGAGAAGACTAAGAAGTTGTTATTATTTTGTTGTTGTTGCTGTTGTTTTGTTGTTGTTGCAGAAGTAGTTGTTGTTGTAGTAGTTGTTAAAAGGGTAGTGATGGATGGAGAAATGGAATTGGCAACCACCACACAGCCAGAAAATCCAAGTTTGATTTCCAGGACTCACATGGTTGGAGGAGAGAGCTAACTCCTATATTTTTCTTCTGATATCTGTAAGTTTGCCATGGCAACATATATGTACGCATAAATTCATACACACATGCATGAACACATACACACATATACATATGCATCTACACTCACATGCATGCACACATAAGCACATGCAGGTTCACACACCAAATAAAGCTAATTATAAAGTGGAAAGGGGAGACTTATGCAGCCAAACAGTACATACTGAACAAATACATGAAGAAAAATGACAATAATCTAAGTTTATTATGGAAATAAAATTAGGGAACATACATAATTGGAATAGCATAAGTGAAGAGGGAGACAGTTAAAAAAAATATATATAGGCTAGAAAAAGCAGCAGCTACCCCGCACAGAGCTGTTAGCTGCTGACTTCACTCAGCTGGTAACATGTGGGGCAGTGGATCATGCAACCAGAGAAAACCTGGTAAGGTCAAGCAGACCTAGGAACCCCAGCACTACTCATAACTGAGAGTGGTAGGCATTTAAATCTACTCCTGACCAGGTTCCCATCCTGAAATGTGTGACCATGACACCCCATTGAGAGGGCTGTGACAATCAGTCACAAAGGGACAACACCTGAAGTCCTTCCACATGCAGATGAGGCAGCCCTAACATCTCAGACCAAGCCAATCAGAAGCATCTGCCTTTAGATCCCAACCTAACCCAAAATGTTTATAAGGTCCCATCCATAAGGAGAAAGTGCGGGAGTTATTTCTCTACAGGTCATCTGAGAGTGCCTGTCTTATCGAGCTGTAACACTCCAGGAAGAGTATTCTCTCCTGAAGCTTTCATTGGCACAAAAAGCTGGGTGCTGGAGTCTATCGCAGCCACTCCTGCTTGGTGGCCCAGACCTTGGCCTCGAGCGGCCTGCTAGAGTCTGCCACCTGCCACCAACTCTGGGGTAGCAGCAGCCAAAGTAGAGGTCCGTGCAGCCCACCTTGCCCTGGCTTCCCCTCAGAGAACTTCAACTCTTTGGTCTCTCCAGCCAGTCCAGAGCCTCTTGGATCCCCGCAGATAGTGGTCTGTAAGCAGACTGGCAGTAATGAGCCCACTAATTAAAGAAATCTCAACAAGAAAATCACATCATCAGTTTTTTTTTCCCTGCTTTAAGATAGTTATTTTCAGCTGTATTGTGAAAAATTGGACTAGAAGAAACATAACCAAAACTTCCCTGTAAGAGTCCGTGGGTGCACAAGGCATTAACTAATAAGCCTCAAAGCAGAGGTAGTCGGGGCAGGACAGAATAGAGTTGGTAATACTCACAGGAGTTTAAGGAGAGACCCTTTAATCATTGTTCATTCACATAGGTAGCACAGTCAGTGCACATCCAATTCCCGATGCTCCTTGTGCTTAGGAATGAGAACTGGCTAGACGCAAGAATAGCTTCACGCACTGTTGACTGGGCAGGTTTCAGTGCATTGGGCCAGAAATTAATAAAACATCCATGACTAGATAAGACATAAAGAGGACACCTTGTCTCTTAACACTGTGGTAGCCATCCATGATCCAGGAGCCTTAGATGCCTTCTTTGCATGGTGAGAGTCTAGTCCTCACTTCTTAAGTACCCTGCACTGAGATGTACATCCAATGCTAGCCGGAAAGGGCTAGTTAGCTTGCAACGTAACAAATTCACAAATTGATGATGCAGTCACTTCCTGGTGACTCCTTCCTGATGGAACTGTCAGGTTGACAAGTGTCAGCTACTGCATGGGGGACTCTTTCCGAAGAAAGAACACTGAAGAAATGAAGCTAAATCTCATGTCTAATTGTTAATCCCATACTGTTAACATATACTGGATACGCCAAATACAAAAATAAATATGTTCCAAAATACTAAACCCTGAGTTTAACAGATATTCACAAAGGGGTGTGGCAGAACTTAATAGAAGCTATGCAAGTACACTCAGAACCAAAACTGAAATCTGAAGCTCTTTTAAGTGGCAAGCATTTTGGATAAAGAACTCTCAAACTGTAATGACACAGCTTACCCAGGTTTCCTGAGGATATATGAATACTAGAGATGCCAAGAACAAGAACTAGAGATGCCAAGAGAGTTACACTTGTAGGGATTTATGGAAGAAAGAATAAGTCCAATTTGATAAAAAGTGAAGGCTACAGGGTCTGCTATGATAAACAGAGGCAGGAGAGGCTAAGCCAACAGAGTCTCTTCCTTGAAACTGTTTTCTCATAAGATAAGCAACACGAAGTCCAATGACCTGGATGCAGGAGTGAGGGTAATTGCTAAAATGAAATGAATGCTATGGGCTTTCAACAAACTGTTGAGATGATATTAAAAAAAAATCAAGTATATTTGTAGGAATTTTTCAAGTCCTTTCATAGACAACAGGTTAGTATCTGGTAAAACCAGCCACAAATTAATTGGTTCATAACCCATCTAGAGATAGGTGGTTTTCACCCTTTGACTCTGAGCAGACTCTAGACACATGCTTATGGATAATGGTAGAAAGGCTCTATGCCTATGTCACAACAGAGACTGAAGTCACTAAACAGTACCTGTTTCCTTTCTAGGAACACATGTTCATGTCCATAAAGTCCCATGGAAGCTATATGAGGAGCCTGACCCTATCACATCACACTGGGTACAATGGTTATTTTAAAGCTAACAAGTCACCAGGTAGTTATGGAATATAGGGTAAATAGAATAAAATTTTAGGTGAAATAAAAGAACAAGTTCATGTTTAGAGAGATGCAAGTACAGTAGCTACTTTCATGGTTTGGGGAGAACATCTCTAATATACCTGAGTGAGAGTAAAAGTAGGTAATATGTATATTAAGCAAGATGACATATGCATCATAGAAAGGCAAAGCTTGGTCATCCCTTGAGAGAGTTCCAGAGACAGGATCCATAGGACCGCTCTGTCAAACCTTATAAGACGCCAACCTTATGTGCTATTAACAATGACATGGTAAACATGACAATTCCCACAGGCACCTTTTTAGGAGAAACGTTTCCGTCGCATTTGAATACTATTTCTTATTTGCCTAATAAATCAAAAACAAAAGAGGATGAGAAAGACCAGATAGCTCATTAAAGGAGTGTTACGTATGCCACAATCTTTCCTTTGCAGAGTAACCCAAGGGGTGAAAAAACTTTAAGGCAATAAAAACAAAACTGTAGCAACCTGTAATTCTAATTCATTTACCTATGTTTGATACAAAAATCCCTTGCCAAATATTACCCAAAACAAACTACTACGGGCAGTCATATTGAGATGTTGCACAATTGCATTTTAAATACAGATTTCATTGACTCTCGGGCTTAGTAATGTATTCACATTATTCAAACTCTAAGCTTTGTAAAGTGCAGAGAGAGAAAAGTCAACCTCCCAGCCTCATCCACTCGAACACTGCCCCCACCCCCTCGGAGGCAGCAACTACTGTCAATTTCCTGAACATTTTTCTAGATATACTTTCTCCAGACAAGCAAAATGAAAGCACATCGGCTTTCATGCAAATATCAAAAAGCTATATTTTATCTATCTATCTATCTATCTATCTATCTATCTATCTATCTATCTAACATATCTACATTTTATACAGAAAGAGTGAGTGCCCATATCTGGATGCTGCTTCTCCATTTTCCACACTATTATTATATAATAAGCTTCCCTTTTCAATATATTTTTTTTTAATGGGATACACATGGACACATCTTACTTTTAGAGCAATAATATGCACCATAGTACTCTCTCTTGACTCACTGCCTACTGACAAACCCCAGGGCACATGAAATCCTTTTCTCTTAGCAATAGTGTTTGGGCTAAGGCAGCCATTCTCCAGTAGTTTCTAACTGTTCAATACAGGAAGCATTTTCACAATGTGAAATCCCAGATCTAAAGTTATACAGGTCAGGATTCAGCTAATCACTATCAATTTCCACTGCACAGAGCTCAAGTTACTCTCCTACACGTGATGGCTGATTTTATCCTTAGAGACGAGAATAGTCACATTAAGGATATAACTTTCATAATTTAAAGGGGTGAAAGTCTGGGCAGGATTGTGTGTGTTTTATTTCAAACTTCGCTGCTCACTGTCTACATGGAAGAGCCATTCATGCTGAATGTATTGAGAATACAGAATCATATCTTTTCTCTCTTTCTCTGCTGAGCTATTGGTCTCTGTCTTCTTAGTGTTCTTAGAATTATTTATTTTATAGACAATGGCCTCTGCCTGTGACAAGAGTTCCAAATTTAACTTTTTTGAAATGTCTTCTAAACCTGTTTATTGGTGGCTTTTGTGTGTGAAAATTTTAAATGCAACTAACTTCATTCAACTTCGTCAATCGCTCCTAATTTCTAGTGACAGTTGTGAAGCCAGAGTGATGGTGTACTTGCTTATAAGCGTACACTCTATACTCCACTCAAGGAAAAACAGTATCAAACATTTGACATTATTGAGAAGCACTGTCATTGAGAAAATCTTATATCTAAGATCTTATTAGTGAATAATTTATCTCTAGAAATATTTCTATCAATGTATTCACACCGTAATAAAAATATTTTTCTTTTCCATAACAATTAAAATTCCTTTATCATTTTTATATAGGTAGCATTTCCAATGTTTTATAATCATATAGCAGTAAATAGTTGATGTAAAAGCTAAAATTAAAGTTGATTAATTGGATCAACTTAAAATCATGAGAAATCCTGAAACAGGATTGCTACTGTGTGTATGTTCCAAGTTGTATGTTCTTATGTTATTTATTAGCAACTTTTAGTTTAAGAAATACATTTGACTGTGCAAATTTCACACTATAACACAGTGTGTCAATCACTATGAAAGTAAACTCCTTTGTGCGGCTAAACCATAATGAAAACAGGGTTCAAAAATGAACAAAAAAATTGCAGATTCAAATGATTTTTAAAAAGGTGAAATTTACTAATTCAGCTTAACTTTAACTTTAGAATTATTAAACTGTGTCTTCCAAGAAAAATGGACTGTACAAGAAAAATAATGTGTTTAATTTTCTAAACTGTTGATGATACAAACATGCAAGTTCAATTATAGACCCATCTCACTTCCTTTGTAAAACCAACAAAAGGTTAAGATAATTGCCAATGATTACAAGCCTGGAGACTGTGATTTTAACCCATTCTTCCAATATTTACTATTATTTCTAACCCCAGAATGCTTGATAATGACATTTCTGTTTTTACTTTTCATAAAAAGTAGAATTATTTCAATGTATACTTATAAAACATACAGTTTGAGGACAAATACCCAAATAAATGAAGGAAAATGATTTTATATAAAATATTAAAAGAAAGTGAGATATCTATGAAAAGTATTGGCCTACATTGAGAATTCTACATCAAAGATGTAGGCATATGTATGATATGCTTTAAACTTTGTTGTTTATAAGGTATAAGCACATGCACACACATGCATACAAATACACCCATACACACACATATAAAGGCATTGGCACATGTGAATACCACACACACACACACACACACACACACACACACCACTGTCTAAAGACAGGAAGGATAACCTCACTGGAGATAACAGGTAATTCTCAACATGTGTCTGTTTGAAATCAATGTTTAGATTAATTTTAAAGATATTTCCCACTAAAGAAAACAAAACACAGCCTCCTTTATGAAGATGAGAGATTGTGCTCAGAACAATACAAACTGCAACACTCTGCGGCACTTGCTAGTCATGAGAGAAGAGAGTGCACAGAATGGAAATCAAAATGAAAGCAGAAACATTGAGACAGCATGTTTGCACACAGCTTCTTAGATGAGATTCTTCCCATTTCCCCATTAAATGATCTGAGAGTGCACTTCTGCTGAGATTTAGCAGGGACAAAAGATGAGAAATTTGGCTGATTCTTGGAAATTATGTACAAAACAATCATCAGAGTAAGTCTAAAGTAATTTTTTTTGCAATATCAAAACTAGAAACAGGTATTAAAAATTTGAAATTGCAAAGGATTAGATAACCTTGCCCTTCCAGTATCTTCTGGGTATTTGAGTTTTGGCATTATTTTTCATTTAAAAAATTATTTTAGATGGGGATTTGAGGATGCCTCACATCACAGCATGGATTAGGAAGACAGAGAACAACTTGAAGGAGTAGGTTTTTTTTCCCTCCACCATTTAAGACCCAGGGTCACAATGAGGGTCACACTTGGTGACAAGTTCCTTCACTCAATGAGCTATCTCACTGACCCTTGTTTGCCTATTTTTAACTTACTAATAGAGATAGCTAAGGCATTAACCATATACTTAGTACCAACTTTGTGTGAGGCTTTAAATACACATGTAAATAGAAAGAAAGAGAACATATCCATGGAAGCATGAGTCAATATGGCCATGAGATGACTGAAATCCTTTGTATTCTCCGCATCCATCTATCATTATAGGTTCCTGAGCCAGTAATCCATGGGATCCATCCTCAGTGCAAAGATATCTGAATTTCACCCAAGTGTCTTTCTGTACATATGATGAACTGGCAAACATTCTGCACATATCACCTGGGTACAAATATGTATGTCTTTCTAGGACTGCTGCTATAAATGTAGACTGCCAGACTCTCTGATGTCCAAGCAACAAACATCTATTCCTTGACAGTAGAGAAATGGAACATGATGACAGTTGCTATACATGTAGATCTCACCCCTCATCCAGGACTTCTCTTTGTGCAGGAGATGAAGAGCTTTACAGAAAGTCACACCAGGTTCAAATATAGAGAACACCTACCTGTGGGCTAGTCTTCCACAAATAATACATGCACAACATAAGGTCTATACCAATGGCTTGGGGAGCTCATAGAAGGGAAGTCAGAAAACTTCAAAGGTCCAGAGGACCAGGACATCTGCTAACGAGATAGTACCCTCTATATATATGATGAAGCCATCCATGGAATCTCAACAACACATTTCTATGACCAATACCTGAAAGATAACACCAACAAGTGATATTCTAATGTGGACAGGTGAGATCTCAGGAAGTCCCATCCCTTGATGAAATCAGATGAACCAAGAGAAGGAATCAGTCTTCTTCAGGGATGATCTCCCTCATTATTCAATCCCAATTAGTCAGTTCTGAACACATATATATACAAGCAAGACTGAATGAGCTCAGCAGGTGGTGTTTATAAATGTACATATGTTTATGTGTGCATAACAATACATGTAACATATATGTAGCAAAAACAACTAAGGAATAAAAAGCAATAAAGTTGGAAAGTAGGAAAATCTAGACAGAAAGGGATTTGGAAAGAAAAGAGGGAGGAGAAAATGAATCAGATAGCACTCATATATTAAATTCTCAAAAAGTAAAAATGTAACAACTAAAAATATACTTTCAACACCTGCACTTTCAAGTACATCAGTTTAGTTCCAGACATTAGGCAAGAAGCCATTCTGCTGCAAACTGAATAGGCAATGGTGATTTTGAGGAAAAGCTATTAAAAGAAAAAGTTACATGCTAAGTTTGGATTATATTTCATAAAATAAAATTTTCATCAAAATGACTAAGAAGTATAGAAAATGATAAATTATTGAAAACCCAAAAGTACTTAGCATATGCTTTCTCAGAAATAATCAAGGGGGCTGTGCCAGAGACAAGCACAGTGGTATAGTCTCTGGGTTCAATCCTCAGACTAACACTTAAACAAAGCACTAAAAAAAAAAGTCTTTGCCAGTGATAAAATGTGTTTTAGGTTTAAAAGTCAGATTTTTTAAAAAAATATACCTCCACTCTAGAGTTTGTACCAATGAGATTTTCCAGAGAAATTCAGCAGTGATAGATATTACTGTGTGAAATATGCCAGGATTTGGAAGATATGCAAGCTGCAGCAAACCATCCTTGTCTACCTGGCTCTTTCCTAATATTATAAAATTATGCATGGATAAAGACACATAGGAAATGCTCTTCAACAGGGAAATGAAAAAGGTTGACAGCCATCTATCACGTGGTTTTAGACTCCACGTCCTGTCAACATTCTTTTACATAGCTTCATACTCCACATTGCCCTGCACTTGAAAATGCTGCCATCTTTGAAGCTTCAGGCCTGTATCAGAAAACATCGTAATATCTGAAAAGTTTGGTTAAGATAGCCATTTCTTTGTCAGCAGACACCAGAGAGAAACCAAAAGAGACACGCCACGACAAACGAATGAGCTAGCAATGTAAGACCCAACTGTTTCCTCATAAATTTTAAGGGATTCAGCAAAGTTTCGAAACAATGGCATGCTTTTTAGTCAATTTTTGTTTAATAATAAGTTTCTTCTTCTAAACAAGCGTTGTTGACTACATTAAAAGTTTATTTCATTCTCCCTAAACATCATAACTACTTTCAAATTTCCACATGTCTAATAGGAAACATTGGTCAGCAGCAATGTATGAGCTAGTGTTAGCAAGGGCTTGGGAGTTATTTATAATTTTTCAGACTCTAAAGTGTCCTGAAATGATCTGAATGGCTTAGGTCTAACGTAAGTTAGTACTTTAGATCAGGTCGAAAGTGCATTCCCAGTTAAGAAAATACTCATCCTCATCAATTTTGTTACGTAATTAAAAAAAAAAAAAACAACCACTCTTTTTTTCAAATAGATTCAAGCAGTGAGATAAAATGTTCCCTCTCCTACAGTCTTCAATTTCTGGAACCATCAGAATTTTTAATGTAGGTCATTCTGATGGCAAAGAAACATTTCTATCTTCTTAAGACTTCTGCTCTTACTGTAACCTTCACTGACTTTCCTATGTAGATAAAACAACCTGAGTATCATCTGTATGTCTTTCTTCTGTGGAGACAGAGAGGTTAAAGTTGCTTATTAACGTCCCCATCTTGATCAGTGCAGCCCATTGGTGTTCATAAGCATTGATGTTTGGCCACACTGCCTGGCAATATTAGACACACTCCTGTTTGCTCTCTTTTTCTACATTTTCACTCACAACGTGTTCTTTTCACAATATATGCCTTGTTTCAAAATATGGAAAGTTACAGACCAACATATACAATAATTTTGTTGGGCTAAAAAAAAAATCACCAATGACATGGGAATTTAAATCAATTCAAATATTTGCACAGCATTAAAAAGACATAAAAATGAACGAGATGTCTTAAGTAGAAGGGAAGTCACAAAATAGGATAGAAAAAAAATCAGTTTTGCATTTAAACTCTTTGTCTTATTCTATTTCCATTGATAAGAGGCACATCACTGCTGTAATTTGAGAAAATTCAAACACAGACATAGGAAACAAAGCCTTATATTTCTTTGTACTCAGCTTCTCCTTTGTACTTGATTCCTGATCACAAGTTCTATTATGTGTTCAGTGGTCCCAAGAATACTTCCTTAGTCTGATTTATGCAACATTATTGGCCATACTGAATAAATAAATTGCAACTAAAATCTAAAGAGGTCAATATTGTCTCAATGGAGTGTTCTAGAGACTTGTTGACATTATTCAAGGATTAATAATTGAGAATACTATCGAAAAGTTCAAAGCACACCCATCTGGAAGTCCAAGTCACTTTCTATCATTCCTACATATTACCATATCAAGGCTCACAGCAGCAGGCTTAACAGATGAGGGAGTTTTGGATTTTTATCAATTTTATCTGATACTACTCAAATACTTCCAACCAAATTGAACCTAGTCCCAAGCTCCAGAGAACAAGCTTTAAGCTTAGGAAGGAGAACTAAAACCAGTTACATTCTTAGTAATTTACAAAGAATGCAGCCTAGCCAAATGAGGCATTTAGAAATATGCAGCAGACAACGATATTATTACCAAAAATACAACATATGCATACACAGTAAGGGTCCCAATATATACTGATAGAACCCCCCCTGCAAATTCCTATCACTCATCAGCCATGTAATTATAACTATTACAACTGTTTATAAAAAAACATAGCAAAATGTTGTACAGATGTAGTCCGTGAGTCGTAAGCTATACAATAGAGAATGAGTGTGTGCGATAGGCTGTTTCACAGGCATCTGGATGAGGGTACTCTACAATGCTCAATAACACAGGCATCTAATGATGCACTCCTGAAGCATATCTCAATGACAAGTGACTAATGAATGACTTTTACTTAATTATCCTCTAAAGATCCACAGTATATAACATGAGTGCATTGAGTGTGCAATGAATGTCCTTTCCAAAATGACAACAAAAGTGTGTTAGGAGTCAACCATCCTCCCCACCCCCAAGGAAGATGGATAGATACATATCCTATAAGACTCATTGCATGGATGGACTACTTGTTCATGACCTTCCATAGTGGCTGTTCACGAATTGGACTATGTTTCAGTACTCAGCCACAAAGAACCGTATTCTGCTCCAAATGAACCAGTTAATTTAACCGGGTAATTGATATGGTCTCTTGATGATATATACATTAAAAGACTCCAATTTCATTTTAGATGTTTAATGCTATCCGTCTAATGGTAATGAGTAGTTCTCTCTCATATTTTTCAAATTTTTATTCCAAAATTGCTAAGCTATAATAATTCTAATGAACAGTGGCCATTGTTAGCTAGTAGATACATCATCTTGTCTGCATAGTTGCACTGTGTTCCCCTAACAAGGGCCAATGTGATTTTACAAAAGCATATACAAGAAGAGAAACCCCCTGATGTGTGTACCAACATGGAACACATGGGAATTAGAAGGAACAAAATAAGATGCACATGTTAAAGAGCGATAAAGGAATATACCCGTCTGAAGGATCAATGAATTCATGCTGTAACAAAGATATTAACCAGTCTGGTCTACAGAGTGAGTTCCAGGACAGCCTGGGCGACACAGAGAAACTCTGTCTCGAAAAAAAAAAAAAACTTTAAGATATTAACATTTAGAGTAATTACATCCTATTATGGTTAGTAGAAGTGAAATGTTGACTTTATGTAGACTCAAAGACATACTCCAAAGTTTTCTATGTTTTAGTTGTATCAAAGGCTATATATTTGAGCTTAAAATTATTGATTACATACCAAACATTAAAATATCAAAAAGCCATAGAACAATTAACATATATAAATGCAAATACCACATACACATGTGCACATAAAACTTATACCCAAACATACAGAAGACATTTTTTAATGAAGCAATGTTTTCATTTCCTAGTGTTTCTTTTCTGAAAATGTTCATTGACAAGTCTCTTTAACATTATTTTTCCATGTTGTTCTGAAATTTAAACCCTTTACCAACTATATTCATAGAACTGATGTACAGCTGTGTATGGGGAAACAAAAGAAGAAACCCAAGCATTGAAAGATAGATATCCATAAGCAGATATTATTACTTATGGCATCCTCTAACTCTTCTGAGTTTCCCAGGAATGTTTGGGCATTCCTAACCAGTTTTCATTATGTTTACATAAATCTATATTTAGTTAGATCCTTTTCATAGTCTTGAATCTAGCACACAAATCTACACAAAGGGAAGGCAGTTTGCACACAGCTCTCGGGGCAGGCCCTACTTTTCTTTTCTCAATCACAATACCTTGGCCTTCTACAACTCAGAGAATGGACTACTTCCTCTAAGCTAGAGTTCATTTCTCTTTTGCCCAGGGGAATATACAAAGCAGAAACAAAGCATCAGGTAAAGGAAAGAATTTTTGAACTCCAAGGAGGAAAGAAAAATATTTTCACCCTCATAGACTTCATCAGCTAAACATGACTTAGGATTCTGCCAGAGACAATATACATGACCTGGAAGGTCAGGAAGACCTGGAAGGTCAGGACGCCCTGGACCACCAGCAATGAAGCATGTAGATCTTTATGTTTCCACTGGTGGAGATGCTCCTCACAAAAAAAAAAGATGATCTGCCTTTTAACTTTTAACTTTTTTTTTTACCTGTCAGGTCTCTATTAGAATCATAAAATTTCTGTTCCTCTCTTTGGACGTTATCCTTTTTATTAGGCACTTTCATGCATGAGTTTTTATTCAGTGTCTGAGGTTTAAAAAAAAATCTAATGTGTTTCATATCCTCTAAATTTTTGTGAGCACGCAGAACACTTAAAATAAAACTTTATAGCCGAGTCCCAGAGATGTAAGGCCTGCATATTACACTTCTGAGCACAGGACTGTGCTAACTCTCCCTCCACTGCTACTTGCAGAAAATGATGCTTAGTTTCCTGAATGAAATTTTTTTCCCTTAAATGAAATGGAAAGGACATGAGAGACAGTTTGCTGGCATTGTGACTGCTACCTGAATGTGCTCACAGCCAAGTGCAAGAGAATTCTCATTTATTGAAAAGATTTTCATGGCAAGAAGGCCCATTACAGGGAGTTTCTTTCCTGGATCCCATGGAAAAGCTTCAATTTTGCCTTCAGGCATTTCCTGGTGTGTGTGAGTGTGTGTGTGTGTGTGTGTGTGTGTGTGTGATCCATTATCTCTTCTGATGCAAGCAAAGGGGACCATAGAAAATTCCTGAAGAAACTCATTAAAGGAAGTCACACCAGGTCAGAAACAAATGCAGACAAGAAATGTGAACACCATTGGCCACAATCAAATGTAATGAGATTACAAACCTTTCTTCAGCTCACACATGGAGGAAAAAATATTCACTTTTCAGTAAATGATTTATAAAATGCAGAACTTAATACATAGATTACACTTTGCCATATTTGAAACATTAAAGATAATTGACTTGGCCTCTTAATCCTCTTGGCATTTACTATTGCAAAATCATTACGCAACAGACTAGCAGCACACAAGGATTACACATAAGCAGACATAGAGAGACATCGATCCTTTCCTAACATGTTAAACATTCACAAAATGAAGGGATCAGCTCTCATTCCCTAAACTTGTAGTTTTCCTAAATAAATTTTCTACTTGATAATGACATTGTTATTGATCAAATTGGCACATCCCTCTTCCTTCCCCGTACCATACCTTTGTTTCTGAAAGATAAAATACAAATGTTTTGAAACATTAAGTTCAAGATAACCAAGAAAAGCCAAAGATACTGCATAGTGAACCTCTTTATGAGACTGCAGTACTTGGAGATGAACTGTAAATGGGGAAGGGTAGATTGCTTTGATTTAGAAAATTGTTACCATTAAACAGTTTACAAAGAATCTACTGTTTCTGTATCATTATCCTTAATGTGTCAAAGTCAGCATTTTCACAATATTTAAAACACTCCCAACTACCTCATAAATAACACTATATTACTAACCACTACTTCGTATGATAGGTAACATGGTATGATCATCTGAACCAAAGTGCATGAACCAGAAATAAAGATGGAAGACTGTCTCCATGTAAAGTCAAGACCATGTAACCTTAGTGACACATATGACTCAATACTCAAAAGTCGCTGTGTTACCTGGTGTGTAGAAAACAGACTGGATGGCAACTTGGGCCTGAGCACACAGTAGCATCTTGCCACTTTGCAACAATTTAGGATAAGCAGATGGCCCAGGTGATGACAGTGCCATTTGTTCTCCTTCAGTTGCTTTACATTGGAAGACCTCTCTTTTCCTATCAGCAATTTGACTCTTCTCTACCTGTTCAGATGCCACCAGAGACATGTCATGTCTTTCATGGGAATGAACTGTACAAACAGTCACTAGCCAAGGCCTTCTGTGAAGTTCTTAGCACTGTTCTGAATCTACATATAACATTGGATAGCCTTGGTGAAATCCATGTGTACTTTAATAGCTTTCAGCTGCAAAAACTTACAAAAGCCCGTTCCCTCTGTAGAATTATAAAACAAATACAAGTTCCTTTACATTCAAACAAACAGCCAAGCAAACAATCACAAAACAGACTTCCAGATGCATCTCCTCATTATTGACTATCTAAATAAGAAATGATGGAACCAAGACAGCAATTACATACAAGTTGCTAAGGTTGGGAGCATGAGAGCTACTGAACCACAAGGGGAAAAGGACCTGTGGCAAAGATTATTTTTATATTTGTTCACAGAAAACATAATTCTCCAAACATCATACATGTGAAAGATCAATATATTAAAGAGAAAAAAAAAAAGTTGCCACCTTGGGAAACAGCTCTCACAAATGTGTATACTGTTTTACTCATTAAGAAGAAGCTGAACAACATTCAAGAAATTCAAAGGGGACTGGATAACGCAGCAAGAGTGTTCATGAAAAGCACTCAGATGCCCTGGGGTTTAAAGCATCCATTATTGGTCTAATCACATTACTGGCCACTCTTTCAACAAAGATTGACATAGTATGGTGATCTCAAGAAATTCTGAGGCACTAGCTACAAACAAGAGTTATATTTCTAGAAGATAACCTGGCTTTAAGCATCAAAACCTTCAGAAGTACTACCTCTGACCTGGCAATTATACTTCTAAGAGCTATTCTAAGAAAATCCGTCAAATTCTCAATTAAAAACAGGCATGCACAATATGGTAGAGTAGAAGAAAACATGAAAATTCTCCACATATCCAGTCATAGAACACTGAACAAATCAATTATAAGTTAAGTTGAATCTAAGTCCCTAATAATGATGATGACTGTCCATATATAGTTACTTAAAAATAAAAGTAAAGCATATATTCTGGGGCTCAAATGGTCACATAAAACACTCACTTACTGGATCACATGCAATGTATTTAGTTTTTTCCCTTCCTTAATCCTCCTTCTTCCTAGTTCCATGCTCCTGAAGATACATCTCTGTAGTGTCTTCCTCTCCAGAATCTGGTAAAAAGGGAAGTAGCTTGTTCTGCATTCCCTTTTCTCATCTCATGTAAACACAGAGGTAAACAGAAAAGATAAGAGGGTAGGGTGAGATTGTGCACCAGTAGATGTAAAATTTGTAGTAGGAGTGATTGATAAAAATATACAGTGACAGATACAGACAGAAGAGAGGAGAACATACCAGAGGTAAATCATCATCTTTCATCCTTTGTCTTTATATGCACTTAGAAATGACTTCTGTGGCACATAATGCATGCCATGCAACATGCTTACTAGGGAAATGTGAACACAGGTCTCACCACACTAGAGCCTAACCAAAAAAAAAAAGTCAAAGGAAGGACACCAACAAAATCCTACTGGGTAAATCAATGAGTTTTATTGGGGTTACTAATAGGAATATGGGTGAGGAGTTACACTAGCAGAAACGATTCAGTGACAAGTAAATGACTAAAACCCGCCACAGCATTGGTGATAGCTCATCCCATGGAGATCTAGAGCACACTGCACAGCCTGCAGGCATAGCAACGGGTTAGGGAGCCTTTCCAAGAAACTCCTTTACACTGAGCCTCTTCCAGAGAGCTCGGCTGGGTGTTCTGAGATGTCTCAAAGTAGTGCTTATACCTTATGTGAGCTTGAAGAGAGAGGGGCTACATTTTCAGGGACATCCTGAATCTGCTGAGTTGTGTATTTCCTTTGTTTAATAGAGCTTCCCTGCAGTATGGAATGCTCCACCTCTCTGTAGGACACTCTGGTTCAAGGGGGCTTCCCATCATGATGTAACCTGAGGAAAATGCTCTGCAAAAACTAGAATTTCCATAACGCAATGCTGCTTTCCACCCTGTGGGTCACAGGGGACTTGTGAATTGCTATATAATATAATTTTACCCCTCAATGCTGCATAATGGGAACATTAGTGATGGGCTACTGAAATTCTCTAATTCTTCTGTAATGAACACTGAATATTTAAAAACATAGTGTATGCTTCACAAAGAAATGGAGCTATATGGCTTTGTAATCACACACACACACAACAAAAGAGAGATTCACACACAAACATACATATACACATATACACACAGACATAGAGAGAGATTCACACACGAATATACATATACACACATACACACACACACACACACACAGAGAGAGAGAGAGAGAGAGAGAGAGAGAGAGAGAGAGAGATATTCACACACAAACATACATATACACCAGACAAGCACAGACACAGACATACACAGACAACACAGACAGACACATAGACATACACACAGACATATTCTGACATATACACACATATAAGACACACACATACACACATAGGGACACACAGACACAAACACTCTTACTCTCGCAGTGGCACATGAGTCTTAGTAACACAAATACTCATTCTTTTCCACTCACAAGGCAAATCCATGAGGTAATTAGTGGAATATATTAGTCCTTCAAACTCCTATAGGACTTTAATTACTGTGATGGTTAATCATGTCAAGTTGAATGGCTTTGGAATCAACTAAAAGGCAAAGCATTGGGTACTCCTGTGAGGGATTTATTTGATCAGAATTTTTGAAGTTGGGAGTTCTACCTTAAATATGGACAGCATCTTCTATTGGTAACTCAGATAAGAGGAGATGAAAGAAGGAACTATTTTATCTTTTTACCCCGACTTGCTTTCACTCTCATTGATAAGTTCATCTATTCTGTTGCTACTACTGCTGTATTCTATCACTGATTCCTGATTCCAGCTTTTTTAGGCTTCCAACATAGTCTGAAAATTGCTGGCTCCAGGAATTCACCAGGGTCTCAGTGTGTCTGTGTGTGTGTGTGTTGTGTGTGTGTGTGTGTGTGTGTGTCTGTGTGTATTATCCAATATACATATATTGGAGGCACCCAAAATCATGACCTGAGCAAGTACCAGGTTCTTAACATCTCCAGCATGACAACCACTGTTGGACCAGCTAGATTTATATAAATTAATCTAACATATTCATTTACAGCATACACTCATCTATTAAATGTGATAAATACAATTCACAGTCAAACACTAATGGTACTAAGACTGTGTAAACTTAGTATCACTATGGTGTTAAGAGGTAAAGGTTTGAGGAAGTGATTAGATTAAATTAGATAAGATTAGATCACATCTTTATAGTTAAACCACAATAATTGAACTCTGTTAGCTTTTCAAAGAAACAATACAGACACACACAGAGAGACATACACATACACTCTTGACATGATGTGATGCAGCCTGAAAAGTCTTTCCCCGAAAGTACAAAATTTCTTTGAATCTTGAATGATGGATATTATGAGTCAATGTCCTTTTTCATTTAATATAGCTTGTATCAAATATTTTCTGTAATAATATAGACTAATATAATTTTCTTGGCTAATTGATGAGGAACAATCTAAGACACTGTGGGTACAGAAAGAAAAAATAGACAAGGTTAGAAACAGGGGACTCTGGAATGGAGCATCAGGTGATCTCTGGAAGATGCTGTTTTATGTCTTTGTGCTGTTTAGGGTACATATACATCACTTCCCTTGACTAAGATATTAGATATTTTGACATGCTTCTCTCTTAAATCTAGTATGATTATACAACTGAAAGCCCACATAGTAGAACATTCATGGGAAGTCTTGCTATTTCATTGCAAATAATCCAGAGGCAGCTACAGAGTGATGAAGCCATATGTCATTGCAAAAGACCCCTTCCTCTCATACCTGCCATAGCAACCCTGAAAATCACGTGTTCCACGAGACTAACACTAACCTCGTGAGTCTGGGCATCATATCTAATGCATTTAGGATAAAGTGCTGCCACACAGCATCCACTATTACACCACGGCGTGAAGCTGGTTTCATCTGGGACATTTGTTTCCTGACTGCTGAACTCAGTAACCAAAAATAAGAATCCAACTGGTGGGAATAAAAACTCCTACTAGAAGGGAAAGCATCAGAGACAAACTAGACTGGATATTTTTACTATGAATTCTTACTAGAAACAATTTGCATCTGAGTATGCCACAGTACAATCCCCCAATATCACCCTGCCTCACTGTGGTCTAGGGACCCACTGAAACAGAAACTCTAGGTGTGGGGCTGGAATGGTGCCAAGCACAAAGCACAGGAGATTAAAATACACACTAAAAAGTAGATCCCTTCCCTGCTCAGAAAGCTAGCATCAGACTATAGATGGCATAAAATGTAGATTAGAGGTGCTATTAAAATGTCTCCCACCACAGGCAATTAGAAATGAATTATTATAGAAATGAAACTTACTGTGACATAGAAAAATAGTTATGCATATTCCGTCCATATGAAAATATAACTACAAGGAAGTGATACGAGTAAATACAGGGTGAGTCTTAATGCCCAGGAATAGGAAAGCAGCGAACCTTGGCTTTCTTAGAGCTGGAACATTTGCATCACACAACTTCAGTTTTAGCACTCATCCTTATTTCATAGACACTGACCTCGTAAGTATAAATCATTGCTTGGGTTTGAGAAAACCTATGGTAGTTTGGGTTCATCTACATTCCAGTTTTCTGTGGGTGTGGGTTCTCAACAGTTTACTGGCTGGTTCATATTCCTCTACACCATCAGAGGGCATTTCCATTGTCTCGCTAATCTGAAAGCAAAAATTTTAGAAACTCACGTTGTATGACTATTTCCTACCGACTCCTCCTCCTTCCTAGAGGAAACCTACTTAAGACAAGGAAACAAAGCAAAACTCACAATAATCAGAAAGCCTTGTTTTAGGTACAAGCTTCAGAAATGTCACTTCATGGTCATATGTGCCCATGTAGTAATGCCAGAGAGAGGAATGAGCAATCTGAGAGTTATGCAGGGAGCTCTGGGGAGGCAGCTTTTGTGAATTATCATCTTTATTCCTCGAGGTAACCTTTTACTCACCCTCTTGTAGGTAACTCATTGCCATACTATAATAGCTTTGGGTGGCATGGTTTCTTTGGTGTGTTGACAGTACCCTATCTAGGATGAGCAGACATTTCCTCATATACACCCAGGGTGGGGGTGGCAGATTACACAACAGAAGAAATCACTTAATAAGGGATCAAGTTCGCAGAAAGATTTAAAAGAAATGATTGTAGGCTAGAATAAAGTTCAGTCATTAAGGGCACGTACGTTTTCCATAGATCCCAAGTTAAGTTCCTATCACCAAGTTCTGCCTGTAACACTAGCTCCAGGGGATCTGGTGACCTCTTCTGATTCTGTGGGCACTGGAACACATGTAGCATTCACACAGACATGCACAGACACATATACATGAATAAAAATAAATCTGGAAATAAACAAAACCAAAAAAATAAATTGTTATATTTGTCCGGGAGGCAAGACCAATCTATTTGACTCTAGGATCACAGCAAAGGGTCCTAATTCTGACCTAGTTTACTAAGTTTTAAATTATTTAGATGATTTCTGCCTTTGAGCTCCACTGGGCCCTATAAATTCTATCAGGGTTGTGTTCAGACAGGAAATGAGTGGTGGAGAATCAATTCATTGAATAATCTTTAAACGTAAACTTTTCAGTATGTTCCAAGATTGACAGTGAAGAGCACTGAAGATAGGAGAAGAAAAACTATGTTTTGATGGTGTGAAGGATGTCATTTAGTATTTGATATTTACCAAGTTCTCTCAGAGTAAAGTTCTTGAAAAAAAATGTGGCTACAGCACAAGCCATCTCTATAAAATTTTTAATGCTTTTTACTAATAAAGCTGAATTAATTAAGAATGTCCCATTTCTAAAACATATTAGCTGGCTTCTGCATGTTTCACTATCAATTTCATTTACACAAAGTATGTGTCACATCTATGGCCACCAGTTAATAAGATGTTTGCTCCTAGTTATTTTTCCTGTCAGAGATGTGTCTCTGCTGTCTAATTTACATAATTATTAAGCATCTTGATTTTCTGAGTGCTTGTACAGAGGTTATATCAAGATAACAAACTAAAGATGTTTTAAGATGTTTAAAGAGAGGAGAAAAGAAGTAGGGTCAGTCACTGCCAGGATATTAAATGACCAGTCCATTGCTTAAAATTCAGGCTCTTAAAAAACAAGAGTTCGTCCTTGCCACCTATGTAAGTTTAGCTTTTTAAAATGCTATTACTTGAAAAGACAACAGAGTGATAAGACAAGAAAGAATAAGAGGGATGAGTGTGACTGGGTGGTAGAGTGTTGGCATGGAATGCCCAAGGTCCTGGGTTCAATCCCCAGGATAGCAAATAGAAAGAGATAAAAATTAAAATCAATGCAACACTACTCAGAGACAATTCTTTTTAATTAATTTTTTGCCATTCTTTCCCCATTTCTGTGTATGTTTACACAATTTTCTTGTATTTAACAGTTTTGAATGTTTATTAAAAATGATTTCTAGATTGTTACCCTGAATCATGCTAAGATGATTCATACAGAATATATTTGCTTTGAGTGCTGGAGCTTCTGAAGTGTAATAAAATCGTTGTGACAGCTACATCAAGCTCAATTATAGTAGGGAATACCATAGGCATATCATAGGTAACTACTATTAGAAGAGTGGTTGGTCATGATCTGCCTCCATTTTTAAAAATCTACTTTTAAGGTAGGGAAGATTAGGTTCACAAAATCATATATTCCTGAAGATACTTCTAATCTCAAGTAGGGAGGATCAAAGGAATGTTTTTGACCAAAACTCTTCACAGCTACCTAACACCTGTTTTAAAATTTTAGTCCCGCTCTGAGGGACTGAAATGCCATAATAAAAATGCAACTTAGAGAAGAAAGGGATATCTGGTTCACAGTTTTCAGAATATCAGGAGAAGTCAAAGCTGGGACACATGGAGGAACCCTGTTTACTGGCCTGCTTCCTCCTGGTCTACAGAGTGAGTTCCAGGACAGCCGGGGCTACACAGAGAAATCCTGTCTCAAATAAAAACAAAATAAAACAACAAAACAAAGAAAGAAGAAGGAAGGAAGGAAGAAAGGACAAAATGGAAGAAAATATGACATTATACAGCTTGCCAACTCTAACTCACAAATACATCACCTTAAACTATAGCCTTTTATTATTTCTTGTTTGTCTCCAAGATCTCACGTTGATACCATAACAGGTGATACAACTTAGAAAGTTCTGCAGTCTTTAAAACATTCCAACGATTTTAAAAGTTCAAGTTCTCTTTAGTAATCCAAAGCCCCTGCACTGTAGGCTCCTATAAAATCTAAAATAAGTTACACACCTTATTATTTCAAGAGGGCAGAACCAGAGCACAGTTACAATTGTATCAAAGCAAAAACAAATCCCAGCAGTATAAACAGCTCAGTTCTCAGACTGAACTCACTCGTGATCTTCTGAGCCCCAAGGAGCTGGGGAAACTCCATGTCTGCTGTCACCCACAGCAAATGCAGCTTGTCCTGTAACCTTATGTCAACTACATTCCACATCCACTGCTTTCATTGGAGATTGTCCCACAGTCCAATATCCTGGGATACGCACTGCATCTGAGGCTTTACCTTCACTCACATCCTCTCCTGCCTCTCTTTTCACACTTCCACCCTGGTGTTTTGGTGCCATGCCTCTGCATCATAACCCCTGCATCAAGGGTATCCCATGAATCTGGGGCTGCAAGTTCCTCTCTGTCTAATCACCACCAGTGGAAAGACTGCATGCATCTGCAATGGATCTTCAGAGGACTTGCAGTCAGTTGCGAAGTAGGTCTGCAGTGGGTGCACAGTGAGCTCGTGGGAGACCCACAGTGGACCCTCTCAGCCTGATTTCAGAAAATAAAACCCTCTTGGTCAGTGAGAAAGTAAATATGTAGCATCAATCTAGCTCCTGGCTTAGATGACTTGGGTCTTCAGTCAACTCTAGGAAACTGAGTACTATGCCTAAGTAGATCATCACGCTGTCTCTTTTATGTTACATGAACATAAAATATTTGGTTAAATTGCTGAAGTGATCACTAGATTTTTAAACAATCATACCTGTCAATCTTTTTTTTCTTTTTCTTTCTTTTTTTTTTGCTCAGAACTAAGGGAGTGATGAAAGAAATAAAAGCCTAACAATTATAAAATTGATAATTTGAGCAAAGCTTTCTTCAGACTGGCATTTGACAACCTATCCTAAGAGAATCAGTCCTATGGGAATGACTATATCATATTGGAACCACAGACAAAACTACGTAGGAAATAGCACAACTGAATGTGTCCATGAGGAAAACGTTGACAGGTTTCAGTTTGAGTTTAAAAAAATCAAAGTTGTTGATATTTGTGGTCTTCCTAGTCATCATCTTTGTTGTTGTTGCTACTGCTGCTGCTACTCTGGTTTGTATGACAGCAGGTGCTCCACAATTTGCTACACAGCCCAGCTTGGCCTCTAACCCATGACTCTTCTCTCCAGACAACCAAATAACCCTATTAGAAAATGGGGTATAGTGGAAGGATTGTGGGCCCTAAGGAGATAGGAACTGCACAGAAAGATCAACAGGGTAAACCAACCTGAACCCTTGCAGCTCTCAGAGACTGAATCACCTACCTTGGAGCATACCTAGTCTAACAGATCCAGCTCCATGGCTGAACCTAGGCTTCCTGCACATATGTTGTAAATGTGCAGCTTGGTTTTCATGTATGTGTCAAACATCTGGAGTGGGGCTATCCCAAGACATGCAGCCTGTATATGGGGTATGGTCTTCTAGCTGGGTGCCTCATCTGGCCTCAATGGGAGAGGAAGCACCTAGCCTCTCAGAGACTTAAAGTGGCAGGGTGGGAATACAGGAGGAGGGGGTACTCAGAAAAGAAGAGATGGGGAAGGATTGTGGGAGGGGGTGACTGGGACGGGTTATAAAGTGAATAAGCAAAAAAAATAAAATTAAAAAAAAAAAAAAAAAGAAAATGGGGTACAGAGCTAAACAAAGAATTCTCAACCGAGGAAACTTGAATGGGTGAGAAGCACCTAAAGAAATGTGCAACATCCTTAGTCATCAGGGAAATGCAAATCAAAACAACCCTGAGATTCCACCTCACACCAGTCAGAATGGTCAAGATCAAAAACTCAGGTGATAGTAGATGCTGGCAAGGATGTGGAGAAAGAGGAACACTCCTCCATTGTTGGTGGATTGCAAGCTGGTACAACCACTCTGGAAAACAGTCTGGCGGTTTGTGGGACTGCATAAGCGTATCCTGGTTCTTGGCTGGGCATGAGCCTAGAACCCCGAGACTCCAAGGGAGAAACGGCAGGAGTTCGGCTACATCCCCAGAACTCAGGGTCCTGAAAAGCAGTCTAGTCTCCATAGACCTACATTGTTCAGTCACGTAGGCCATTACAGCCCCTCCCAAAGTGCACAGGTAGAGGGTGTAGCTACAGGCCTCAGGCCCTAGAGATTTACATACTAATGAAGGTCAGAGGGCGGAGCCAATTAACCATTCCTCCCCAGAACCTCCCCCTTCCTCCCTCCCTACTTAACTCAGGCCTGCCCTGAGTTTGGGGGGGTACTTCCAGATCCATCTACCATCCGCCATGACAATAAACCCTTTTGGAACCAAGGACTTCCTCGTATCATTGGGGCCTGCCGGGCCCGCCGCCGCCACCGCCAAAGCCTCCAGCCACTGGAACCCGGGACCTTCCTCCGGTATGTGACACAGGCTGTCTGGAAGCCTCCACCACGCAGGTCCCGGCCGCTGCTGCCTCGTAGGCCTGGGGCCTGCCGCGTGGTCCCAGGGACTCCACCGCTGCCCACCATTTTTTCCCACAGCGGTTCCTCAGAAAATTGACATAGCATTATCTGAGGACCAGTATACCACTCCTGGGCATATACCAGAAGATGCTCCAACATATAACAAGGACACATGCTCACTATGTCATAGCAGCTTTATTTATAATAGCCAGAAGCTGGAAAGAACCCAGACATCCTTCAACAGAGGAATGGATACAGAAAATGTGGTACATTTGCACAATAAAATATTACTCAGCTATTAAAAACAATGGATTTGAGAAATTCTTAGGTAAATTGATGGAACTAGAAAATATCATCCTGAGTAAGGTAACCCAATCACAAAAGAACACACATGGTATTCACTCACTGATAATTGGACATTAGCCCAAAAGTTCACAATATCCAAGATACAACTCACAGACCACATGGAGCTCATGAACAAGAAAGACCAAAGGGTAGGTGCTTTGGCCCTTCTTAGAAGGGTAACAAAATACTCATGGGAGCAAATATGGAGACAAAGCGTGGGACAGAAACTGAAGGAGGTGCCATCCAGCGACTGCTCCACCTGTGTATCCATCCCATGTGCAGTCACCAAAGGTAGACACTGATGTGGATGACAGGAAGTGCATCCTGACAGGAGCCTGATATAGCTGTCTCCTTAGAGGTCCATCAAAGCCTGAAAAATACTAGGCAGAAGTTCACAGCTAACTATTGAGCTGATCATGGGGTTCCCAATGGAGGAGTGAGAGAGAAGACTGAAGGAGCTGAAAGGGTTTGCAGCTCCATGAAGAGAGCAACAATAACCAACCAATCAGAGCTCCTGGGGTCTAAACCACCAGCCTGGGAGCACATAGGGAGGGACCATGGCCCCAGCTGTATATGTAGGTGAGGATGAAGGCTGGATGTCCAAGTATGGGGGAAATCGTGGGTGGGGAGGTGAGGTGGAACATGGGTGGGAGCATATCCTCATAGAAGCAGGAGGAGGGAGGATGGGATAGGGGGTACCTGGGCGGGAGGTAAAGGGGAGTACATCTGAAATGTAAATAAAATATCCAATTAAAAAAAAAGAAAGAAAATAAAAGAAACTATAGCATACGCTGCCATACTCAGCTACTCTAAAAGCTAGAAAGGTGTGGTTACCATGAATATTGTATTATCATTCTAATACCTTCGTTTACACTCAGCAAACGTTGTAAAGCAATGAGAATCAAAGGCAAATTATTTATTTTTTTTACTGCATGCCAATCAATTTCAATAATGAAAAAGTGAAATAATATCCAAAACATGAATGTTAAATAATTTATGCCCTTGACAGTAATAAGTAAAATATGATTACCAAGTTGCAAATGTTGAAACTAAACCAACAATGGACTTTCTTGGCTATCTGATTTTGCTTTTGGTTTTCTTTCTTCTTCTCTTTGAAAAGGCAAAGATTAGAGTCTCTCTATAAATATATTTGCACAAAATGAGCCTTATAGTTTTTCTGAGAGAGATGACTAGAAGTTGAGTTTGTTTCAGAGAAAACATTCTAGCAGCCTACCAAAGGGAGCAAAATTCAATGTATGCTTTGTACCAAACCAGAATGCTAAGAGGCACTGCCCACGGATAGGGCGTACTCGCTTAACTCTGAAGAAAGGTTGATTGCTTTCCTGCAGGCTTCAAGTGAAGTCAATACCCAAACACTGTCCCGAAGGACCAACTGAATAGGCGAAAAGCAAAAGCAAGAGCAAAAGCAAAATGTCAGCACCCATGAAACACTCTTTCCCTACCTCAGGACGAAAAGCAAATGCTGCATTAAAAGGCAAGCTCTAACGAGGGACTTGACACAGGGGTTTCATTCCTTCTGCCTCCCAGAAACCCGAAGAACCATGTTTTTAACTGAAAAAGCTCAACGAAGATTGGAAAATTGGTTCTAAAATTAAATCTTGTGAACCTTCTTAGGTGGCGGAGGTTGGGGACCAAAGATGAATTGATTGAGGACAGTGAAGTCTCTTTAAGGGTGTATCTAAAAACCACAAAATTATGATCGCTCAGCAGCTGAAGCCTGTAATGTATTACATCAGTATTTATCAACACTGCAGGATTTCTAAATCATTACCCCTCCGTTGGGGTCAGCATTCTAAATGTTACTCCAAGGGAAAGTGGCTATGTATAAAAATATAGAGGAAAACATGAATGAGCATGGGGGAGTTAGTGGGCACCATCACTCACTGGCATCTGCTCATCCAGCTGCAGCTGAAGAGCAGATGAAAATGAACTGCAATATCGCGCTTTCCATGCACAGACCAGCACCAAGTAGCACTGCAGGCATACAATGGAAGGGGAAACTATTATACTGTCCTTGAGTTTGACTAGGCTGGGTCCTTGAAATTCACCTCTTTTGGAGATGGCCCTTTCTTCAAGCACTATTCTGCAGAAAGGGGAATGTCTATCCAGATCCAGGCTACTGCCAAACCAACCAAAGACCTTCTATGGTGAGAGCCAGTGGTGTTAGGGGACATTTGGCTGGTTTCTAGCCTTGAGTCTAAAATGGCAACATGACTCAGACACTCATTATGATTTCTTTCTATACAATGACATGAAGACACTTGACTATTTTTAGAATTCAAGATGACTGAAGGCTTAAGATGATGCCTTATTCTTGTGTCTTTGGTACGGGAGAAGAATAAGAAAGGTTAGTATCTTCAGCTTACCGACTTAAACATTGCTTGACAGATTATCAAGCTGCTTTTTTCTTTTCATGTTGCTCCGATAAAGTATAATCTGCATATGTAGCAGAAGATGGCCTTGCCCGACACAATGAGAGGGAGGCTCTTGGTCCAGGGAGGATGATGCCCAAGTAAGAGTGCTGGGACAGTGGGGCAGGAGAGTGTGGTGGGTGGGAAAGCACTCTCATATAGGCAAAAGGGAGGGTAAAGGCAGATGTGGATAGGGCAGGGGTGAAGGGATAACCAGAAAGAGGGATATCATGGGATAAGGGTGGTAGAGGGGGTACAGGAAGTGGAATACATTTGATATGTAAATGAATGGAAGGATTACAAAAGTTTAAGAAAAGAAGAGAGAGAAGGGAGGGAGGGAAGGAGGGAGGGAGAAAGGAAGGAAGGAAAGAAGAAGGAAGAAGAAGGGAAGGAAGGAGGAGAAGGAAGAGAAGGAGAAGAAGAAGGAAAGAAAGAAAGAAGAAAAGAAAGAAAGAAAAAGAAAGAGAAAGAAAGAAAGAAGAAAGAAAGAAAGAAAAGGTTTGTCCTAGTTCACAAATAAGGCATTCAGTCTGTCATAGTAGGGAATTTAAGGCAAAGGAACTTAACATAACCTCACATGGCACCAACAGTCAGGAGGAGGAGGGCATAAATGTTGACACTTAGCTAGCTTCTGCCTTTTTATGCAGTCCAGGATCCAAGCCCAGAGTATGATGTCATCCACTTTTAGAATGGGTCTTCTTACTTCTATCAGCCTAAAAAATATATTCTGCCCCCACAGGCATGCCAGAAGCTAAATTATCCCTCAGAGGTGTACTAGGAGGCTTGCCTACAACTGATTCATCCAAGTTCTTATCAAAATTAACAATTAATGCTAACCATCACACAGACTGCCATGTATAGCAATTGCTTGATGCCTAATAAAGGAGACAGGTGCAGATGAAGGGAAAGTTCCTTGGCTTGTTTGTTATGACTCTATGAGACAATGAGTGTAGTCAATCATTTTTTTAAAGCAGCTTTTCAGCCGGGCGGTGGTGGCGCACGCCTTTAATCCCAGCACTTGGGAGGCAGAGGCAGGCGGATTTCTGAGTTCGAGGCCAGCCTGGTCTACAGAGTGAGTTCCAGGACAGCCCGGGCTACACAGAGAAACCCTGTCTCGAAAAACCAAAAAAAAAAAAAGCAGCTTTTCATGACAGTGTTACAAAGAAATGTAGATTTTGTTTGCTCCGCTGTTGGGCAGTACGATAAAATCATCTCCCCCCCCCCCCCGACACACACACACACAGGGATGGATTTTCCTCACCAATAAGGAGTAGAGGGAGTCAAAATGGCTCAGTAGGTGAGCCTCCTTGCCATGAAAGTCTGGTGACATGAACTTGATCCTGGATGATACAGTGAAATCTGAGACTATAGTACCAAAGGTTGTCCTCTAAGCACATGTCTGCCATGGTGTGAATGCTCCTGCATATGTGTGACAGAAGAGAGAGAGAGAGAGGAGAGAGAGAGAGAAGAGAGAGAGAGAGAGAGAGAGAGAGAGAGGAGAAAGGGGGGCAGAGAGACAGAGAACAAATGCACAAAATAATAATCTTTTTAAAATGAAGTCATATTTAAATAACTCAATACTGAAACTTTCTATAGTTTTAAGCTCGACATTGCAGTTGGAATGAATGAGATGAATAATTGCTATAAGCTAAGCACAGCGATAGTAACACTGCTTTCCATGAAGCAAATCACTTAATTTTTTTCCAAAATGGAGCTGCCGAATCTAATGGGTTGAGTGACTGACAGTGCCACAGGTTAGGAGGTAGTACAAGACACAACGTAAACCCAGGGAGTCAAATATTTATAGTATATGACACAACCCTTCTTCTCATAGTTATTTATCCAGGCATCTGAAAACATGTCCACAGGAGGCTTGCATAGAAGGTTCACAACCGTTTTACTGGTAACTTAGTAAGAAGAATGAAAATAGATAAAAACCTAGAAACAATGAAATGTCCATCAGTGCAGCGATAAGGGATAATTGCTACCTCAGACACACACAGCAGAGGAGTACCTAAAATAAAGGGAAGTAAGGTGATATGGAAGAGACATGAACAAAACTTATAAGAAGCTAACCAAAAGCATCCTGCACAGTAAAAATGGGTGTCACATGACTTCATTTACATAAATTTCAAGGAAATGCAAGCTCACCCAAACTGATACAACGTCAATCAAAGACTGCCCAAGAAGAGACTAAAGAGTATAGGTGAGGTGATTAAAATAAATCAAGAAGAAACTTTGGACTGGAGAGCTAGCTCATTAATTTAATTAGGGTGTTAATTCATAGGGACTAATTGGCCAAAATTCATCCAATGGGTGCTATTAAGATGTGCACTTGATTATATATTAATTACACTAAATTTTACAAGTTTAAGCAGTTCAGACCTAAAGCTTCTGCCCCTTGCCAACAAGAGCAGGGGGCCTCCTGAAAATAAATACAATAAGCACTCTGAAATAAGCAGCATGGTGGTAGAGATGACTCAGTGTTAAGAGCACGACTGCTCTTCCAAGTCTCACAGTTCAATCTCACAACCATGAGGGCTCATCCATCTTTGTATGGTCTGATGCCCTCTTCTGGTATGTCTGAACAGTAAAGTGTACATCATATCATTAAAAAAACAAATTATTTTTAAAAATGAGTAAAAAAGCAATTGCCTTTGTTAATTCAATGTGCCTTATAGTACATCATTCATTACTACGTAAGATCTCATAAGACAATGATCCTTTTTTACCTATAGACTATATTTACCTATAGATATAAAGGGCCACATGATTGGTTCTAATATTGCATGTCTCTGAGGCATATTTGCTCTTTGACATTTCTGTTACAATTTACCCTGGCAGAACTGCAGGGTATTTGTTGAAGGTTCTTAGCTTCCTCTCTGTCTCTGATCATTGAATTACTTTTGCTCGCCTAGGTGGGTTTTTTTTAATCTACTTTAGTACCTTTGGTTGTGAAGCTAAATAAAATGATAAGCATATACACTATGCAAAGTTCAAACAGAAGTAATCAAAAAAGGTGTGCAAAAGGAAGGTTTTAAACTATCTTCATAAGTTGTAAAACCCTCTGATGGAAATAAGTTACTACCATTGATGACTAGTTCACATAGACTACTTAGGACTATATTTGGAATTTTCCAAATTATCAGGATCTTAACATTAGGCAACAGGTGATTTACAGATGTGTATTGCAGTGATGTGGTGATTCATCTTCATGTCCAACCTGACTAGATTTTGAACCACACCCAGAGACTTGGGTCTGCGTGAAAGTTGACAGAGAAGCTGAACTGTACAGGCAAGAGCCCGCACCAATGCTGGAGCAGTGACCCTTGAACTAAGGTTGCAGACTGAATGAAGAGAGAAGAAGAGAGAATGAGTGAGCACTACCATCCATTGCTCTTTGCATCCTGATATAGGATGAAATATGACAAGCTGCCCAAGTTCCTGCCCATTCCATCCTTGACATGATGAACTATATGTCTCAAAACTATAAGCCAAAACAAATCTTTCTTCATTACATTTTTCCTTTCCAGGTATATCATCAAATTGCTGGAAAAGCAATACAGTTGATGACCTGGAACTTCTGTCTTTGTTGCTGCGACCCATGCTTTTAGAACTCCAACTAAATCCAACTGTTTTCCTTCTCATTCCAACCCACAGTATGTTTTGTGTGAGCAGGAAAAGGTTGAGGTCGAGCTATTTCTTAACCCAAAAGTGAAGCATCTAGAATTTTGTTCTGTCTTAATCATGACTCGGCTGTCACTATATTTAAGGGGTTGTTTTTGCATGATAAGATTGGTTAATTATTAATATTCTGTCTCGTGGGTTTGTTTTATGGTGCTAGGTATCAATCACTTGTGTGTATTAATGAAATTCTTGTGTACTGTATATAGCTGTGTGTACCTTCATATGTACTTGTGTCTGTGGAAACCAGTGGTCAATAATGACAGCCTTCCTTAATCAATCCCACCTACTCTTGTTCATTGGTGAAAGAGGATCTTATTTAACCTGGAGCTAGCATTACATCAGCCCTCCTTTAAGTATGTTTAAACCTGAATCTGAATGTTTACAGTTGTCCTTCAATAGGACTTCCAGGGCTAAGCATTCTGACGCCTGAGCATCCTGGACAGTTCAGGGTGGGGCATCCTAATGTTTTAAGTTTGCTACATTTGGGCAAGAAGAAAGAAAAGTGGGCTGAAAAGGCATGCTACAGACCTTCGGGTCTTAAGGCCATGACAAAGGATGCATTCTCAATACTGAGCCTCAGATCTCAAGCCCACACCTCAGGCTAGACCCTGCAGTATATACATGGCCCCTTCTTTCGCAAGATAAGGACAAAGGAAATTGTTTCTGGTGTTCACGTTAGACACAGTGAAGTAAGGCAGCTGGCCAGTGTTCATCAGTTAGCAATAGCCAGGAGACTGTTTAGCCTGATGCAGGCTGGGCCTTCCTTCAGTCTGTCTGGTGCTCTGATCCCCCTTCAAGTCACTTGCACTTCATCATGACAACTGGTTCACACCAAGAAAAGAAGCATTAAAAAGAATGTGAGTCAGAGCAGCCCTCAAAGGTTGGTCCAAGGTCACTAGTGCTACACCTTGTATCTGACACGTCCCCTAAACACTCATGTGCTAAGGGGGTCCCAGGTGATAGTGCTAATCACAAGATACATAATGGAGCATAGTGGGGGAAATGTCAGGTCATTAGACGTGTGTCCTTGAAGTGACATCAGGCCACAGCTCCTTCTTGTCTGGGTTTTGCTTTTAGCAACCATCTGAGCAGACAGAAAGCTAACACCAACATTAACTACTAACGTAGACTTCGATTGCTTTCTCTTTAACTACCAACCTAGAAGACAAGCAGGGTACATGGTGTCACAGGGCAGGTATAACACTGGAACACATTTCCTGTCTTGGCCCTCGGCCTTCGGGGAAATCTTTCTGATGCTCTGTGGCTACTGCTGGCTGCATCCCTGAGAACAATACATCCCTGAGACTCCTCCTACAGAGGCGGAGCCTCACTCCTCGGGCCAGCCATTCTCACCGAGGCAGCCTGCACTGCCACCAGCTTGGAGTTTTCTTTATGTCAGTGGTCTTGTTGACTGAACTGTGTATTTAATTTAAGTATTTCAAGTATCTATCGCAACTTATAAATCTCTCCCGTTGGGCTCTTTCCCTTGTTTCTCTTTATCCACTACCTGGGATCAACTCCCTTTGCTGTGTCTCCTTTCACCTTCGTCTTCTTTCTAAATACCTCTGTCCTTAATTTTGAGTTTTAAAAATTACCCCCTCTGATTTAAAAAAAAAAAAAAAAAAAAAAAAAAAAGAATTCCTCATAACACAACAACAACAAAAATCGGCCTGAGATTATGTCAATTTAGTAAACAACCAACCAACCAGGTCATCATCAGAAACCCTCTGCAGCCCAAGAGAACACATAAAAGGAAATGAGGCTGCTGCCTTCTGTCTCTGGTCCCCTGGGGCCAACGCTTCGCAGTGTGACAGTGCACTTGACTTATGCAATCATTTTTAAACTCACTTATCACTTCATCCACATTTCGTATAATACAGGGAAGAATGCACTTGAAAACCAGAGCTCTGTGTATTAAGGAGGCCTGTCATGGTTCAGTCCCAGTTCAGTTTTATAGGTTTTTATGGCAGCCCCCAGCTATGCTGCTCTATGGTAATGAAAGCCAGGCTGTTTCATATCATCTTATGTATATTTCAGATTTCCAAACTCCAAGGTTAAAAGCCTAAGTGTATTTTGTTTTTAAAACATTCTGAAAAATGACAGAGGCCTCTTGAAAGCCTATCTAGATTGGATCTAAATGGAATGACGCCAGGACTGCAGGACTGAAGATCAACTAGAATAATGCAGTAGCTATTTGCTCAGGACTGCAGAGTCTTGCCTAGCAGCTCAGATTTCTGCTTCTACCCACTAATTCTTCTATTCTCCCACTTAGGTGAGATCCGAGAGGTAATTAACCCTCCTTTGTTTTACACAGGAAAGAAATGGAATCACTTAAACCTTTGTCTGTTCACTGTGAGTCATTTGAGTACTTACTTTATGTCAAACCTTAGACAATGGAAGCATATTATGACTTAGGGTTAAAGAGCTTAGGCTCTGAAGGCAGTTGAATCAAGACTTGGTATCCACTTCTTCCCTGTTAAAGCTAGGTGATATGTGGACTCTTTCTAGTGAGTAAAACTTCAGAGATGTCACTAAGTGTTGTTGTTTCCTTTTTTCGTCCTACATGTAATGTGTGATTAATCTTCATACCTCTGCCCAGGAGCCATTGTGTGGTTTAAATGAGGAACTGCAATTGAAACACTCAGTAGAGTGCTAAAATTTGTTGGAATCTATTCAAGGGCCATTATTATTATGATGATGATAGCTAAATACAGTAATGTCCCTACTTTCTCAGTGGCTAGATCTCCCTAGTCTAGAGACAAGCAGCAAAGCCATGAATAACAATAGACTTAGCTCAGTACAGGAAGCTCATGTACAGGCTAGGGCTCAGAACTCTTGGTAACCATGAGCTGGGCTGAGGAGGAGAGATGCCAGGGGGAAAACAGGCTGGTCTCAATGACAGACTTCGGTGGTGGTATTCAGTTTTGGTTTTGTTTTCCATTTTTAAGTCTTTTTTGGTGAGTTAGTTTTATAGCAGACCTAGTGAGGGTCTGATACATGGAAAGGACTCCAAGAGGAGGGATAAAACAATGGAAACAGTGGGTGAAACCTTTGTCCAGGGCAGAAGTAACTGTGTCCATTACTCCTTTTGCTGATGAGTCTGATGTCTAATTCTTCTACTCCTTGTCCTTCAAATATAAGCCAGCCCAACATGGTCGTTGTCGTCGCCGCCTTCTTCTACTTCTTCTTCTCCTCCTTCTCCTCTTCCTCCTCCTCCTCCTCCTCCTCCTCCTCTTCCTCCTCCTCCTCCTCCTCCTCCTCCTCCTCCCCTTCCCCTTCCCCTTCCCCTTCCCCTTCCCCTTCCCCTTCCCCTTCCCCTTCCCCTTCCCCTTCTCCTTCTCCTAATCAAAAATATGGCTAGGTCCATGCCTTTAAATCCAGTACTCCAGAGGCAGAGGCAGATGGATGTCTCTGAGTTTGAGGTAAATCTGGTCCACAAGGCACATTAACACCAGCCAGGGCCACATAATATGACATAATCCAAAGGTAAAAATAAAATAAAAACAGAGGCTGTAGTGAGATATCTCTGTAGTGAGATAACACAGAAATGGTAAGTGAATATGTTTCCATTTTAATCCCAGGTGTGGGATATGGGGCTGCTTCAGATTGTCCACAGTGGCTGACTGTCACTTGTCTCATGCTCTGGGAGGGATCTGATTTTGTCAGCTAAAGATAGTTTACATTTGGAATTCTGAGGACTCCTGAGAGGGTATAGAAATGACCGAGCCCAGAGAGGCTGCAGTGTTTGCTGCTCCCCTGCTGCTGCTGCTGCTCCCCCTGCTGCTGCTGCTCCTGCTGCTGCTGCTGCTGCTGCTGCTGCTGCTGCTGCTGCTGCTGCTACTGTTTCCGGTTCCTGTTTGCTGGTTCCTGGTTGGAGATGAAGACAGGAGTTGCCCCAGGGAACTTAAACCAAAAAGTAGTCTAACAATATTGTTAAATTTTCATTCCCGTCTGGTTGGGTTTTTTGTTTTGTTTGTTTGTTTGTTTTGTTTTTCTTTGTTTGTTTTGTCTCTTACATGGTATTAGGGGTTGAAATGGTGAAGAAGGGAGAAGAAGGATGGAAGAAAGAAGAACCCACAACATAGCCAAAAGTCTTGCTCCATGTCTCAGTGGTGAAATGCACACAATGCTTTTCTGAAGGCCCTAAGTTTGATTCCCAGCACCCCAGAGTAAGGAGGCTCATGGTGCCTTTTACTCCAGTTCCAGATTCAAAGCCTCTGGCCTCTGCAGGTGCCTACACACACATGATATGTGTATGTCTATACACACATGCAGATAATTTAAAAATAAGAAGAATTTTAAAAAAATAATAAGAATGTTGTATTCCTATACAATAGAAAAATAACAAAAGCTCGGGAGACCAGAGGACAGAGATGAAAATCAGACTGCACATTTCAACAATGTCAAATCCGAATCCTGGCTCTGATTCTGAGAACCCTATTTAACCTCTAAGCACAATTTCCTGAACGTAAGAGAAACAATAAAAATTGACTTCATAGGTAGTGGAAAACGATGATTAGCCATGCTACACATGTCAAAGATGAAGCAGAACACAGGGAGAAAAAAAAAAAAAAGCCCTGCTCACATTCTTTAATGGAGGAAAAGCCACAAGGAACACACTCGCATCTCAGGAAACATGATTGGATTAGACAAAAAAAAAAAAAAAAAACCTCAGGAGTGTGTTGGTTTAAACCAGGTTGAAGATAGAGAAATGGATATATGTGTGTGTGTGCGTGTTCCAGGAAGAAACAAAAATAGCTTCAAAATGTATTAGGAAAGAAACAGCTCACCTCAGCAATAATACGGAGAATGACACTCCTGTGGCCCAAAGACCAAGTGCGGCTCCCGATCCAGATGCCTCAGAAGACGGAACTTACACTTTGGACCAATCTGACTTTATTAAGTTTATATATGATGGCTGAGCCAGTGTATTAAAATTCTCCCTCAAATTCAAGTCTTATCTGCTTTGGGACTGCTGGGAAACATCAAGAGGACTGATACCAACTAAAGCTTATAAGAAAGAAGATCTATGGGTATATTTTGGAAGTGTAATTTCGATAATTATTATAGTGGGAAGAAAAAAAATGAGTTTGGGCCTATGCCTTGGTGATTGGAATTATTCCTTCACAAAGTATATCGAGCCCATGTTCCTGCCTGGAAGTGACTATGAACGAGCTTTTCAATCAAAATCCAAACACTGCCATTAATGGTTATTTCATTTTACTTCCTACTAGGAGACACAAGTGCATTGCAAAAAGAACAGAACTGTCATTGGCTTTGAAGTCTGTGACTGAAAGGCTCCAACCTAACACTCTGTGGCCCCCCAAAGGGATTAGCAAACAACACAAACATAACATTAGACCAAAGCCAGGTTGTGGTGGTGTTTGTCTGTAATCCCAGCTTTCAGAAGATGGAGGCAGACACATCAGAAATTCAAGGTCATCCTTATTTACCTGGAGAGTTTGGGCTCCATGGGACACCTTCTCAAAAAGGGGGAAAAACTGTGTTATCCAAAGACATTTCTAAGATACTTTTGTCCCAGCTTTTAAATTCATTTGCAGATATACCCATACACAGGCCCAGCATGGTGGTAGACCTTAAATTCCAGAATATGTCTAGTTCTCACACTCAAAGAGGATGAGACAGGCAGATCATCCATGAGTTCAAGACCAGTCTCCAGGTAATATAGTGAGACCTTGTCTCTGGAAGATATACACAAGAATTAACAGAGAGAGAGATTTTTATAAATATTTCATCAACTATTTTTGTAGCATAGGAACCTTCCAAATATTTGCTGATATTATTGCAGTCAAAAGAAGGAAAACATATTGGCATTTAAACATGCAAATGTCAACAGAGACCTTTCCTTACCCCAATTTCACAGTTAACAAGTGAGCCGGCACTGCCACCTCGCCTTAGCTTTTCCGAGGTGTTTCTCTAAGGTCCATATCCAGCAGCTGTCACCTCGAGCACCCAAATCTCTGGGTTCACACTTCCGATAAATGATTCTTGCAACATTGTACTTGTGAAACCAACTGACCAGCTGGGAGCTTAGAACTGTAACTCTGGCTGTCAACTTCAATCCATCACCATGCACCAGAAGAGCCTGGCCTACACAACGGCAGCCTGATCCTGGGTCAGAAAGAGTAGTTGCCATCAATTAAGCAAGTTAGGATCAACTGCCCAAGCTCTGCCTACAAGATATGTTGTTCAAAAGAGACAGTTGCCCAGAACCAAACAAACAAGACCACAGCCTGGCAGAGGAGCTCATCTCTGCAACCCATATGGTCACAGAGGTCAGGACTAGGGGCATGGTCCTCTGACCAAATACAGACTAAGTGACAGTCCCTCTAGACTAAGGGTTTTCTCTGAAATCTTGGAGTGACAAAGAAAATTGACAATGGGTATATATGCATAGGTGGTTAATAGGCCACAGGTCAGTAAATACACAATTTGAGAATCTGACAAGAAGAAAGAGGAGAAGGAGGAGGAGGAGGAAGAGGAGGAGAAGAAAGAGGAGGAGGAGGAAGAGAAGGAGGAGGAGGAGGAGGAGAAAGAGAAGAAGAAGAAGAAGAAGAAGAAGAAGAAGAAGAAGAAGAAGAAGAAGAAGAGAAGAAGAAGAAGCAGCAGCAGCAGCAGCAGCAGCAGCAGCAGCAGCAGCAGAAGAAGAAGAAGAAGAAGAAGAAGAAGAAGAGAAGAAGAAGAAGAAGAAGAGAAGAAGAAGAAGAAGCAGTATTAGAAGCAGCAGCCACCTAAATAAACACCACCAAGGCTATAAAAATCATTTGCAAAGGCCATTCAGACCATGTTAAAAAAAAAATGAACTGATCTGATTTACATAGTTGCGAGTGAGTGAGTTGTGTGCTCATCTCTGCTGAAACATCCTTGGGGAAACATGGTTTAGAAAATATTATTATGTTTAGCTGTGGCAGAGCTCAGTGGGCGTCTAATTTTAACAGATCCCTTCTGTTCATCTTTCCGCTGAAGCTCTAAGGTAATACACCCTGCACACTTGGCCCATCGTAAGATACACGGCTGGCCATCTCCACTAATTCAGACAAATTTCTCCCCAATAAGTCAGTCCAGCTGGGGGCAATGCTCATCAGAGCTCCACCACAGCTAAATTTCACAACAAATTAAAGATGATGCTACATCAGGGATCTATCTCTTCCTTTCAAACCAAACATGGGGATGCATTTGCCATCACCCAGGGCTCTTCATTGTACTGTGCCCTCTGCATGTTCCTAGAGGACATTAGGGAGAGAGGACTTCACCTTTAGATCAATGTGTTTGTGTACTGATGTGTTGTGTCTCGTTTCTTCCCCACTGGAAACCCTGTTTTTCGGTTTCTGGAAAGCCTTCTGTATTTTTTCTTCTTTTTTTTTTTTTTTTTGACAAATCAGGCTATCCGCACTTTGCCTTTCGACCTATCTTCTGTTTTCTGACCTTCTGCTTTGACGTCTCCCTTCTCTGTCTGCCTTCATTCTCTCTGCTCAGCTTCTGGTGTGCTCCTGCAGTGCGATGCTCAATAAAGATTTATTCATAAGATCGGGGCAACACGCTTTAAGGGTGGAAGGGAACCTGAGGTGTGCGCGTACATGCGCGCACACACACACACACACACCCCTTCTACAGCATTCCCACTGAAAGAGTAACCTGCTTAGTCCTGAACAGCACCATGATCAGCTATCCCTTGTTCTCCAAATGTGAGAATCATGTACAACAGCACTCAATTACTGAACCTAAATCCTTAAGGTTCTAATGTGCTAGTTCTATTTCTAGTCTTTCAGGATAGAGCAAAGTGGCAAACACAAGGAAGATACCCTTCTAAGGACCCAAATCCGATTTCGATATCATAAATTTCCTAAACAGACCTATATATAATACCTAGGCTTTAGGAGTTTCATTTCCTAAATGACAAGATACAAATTTTTAATAATATAAACATATTACTTAAAAACCTACAGGGCCTAGGACATGAGGAACATTAAGAATTCTTCTTTTCCTGTTTCTCCTTCTTTCCTAGATCAGTCTTAGATAGATGGTGAAGCTACAGCGTGTCCCATAAATTCTTGGGGAGTCAAATTCCTTAAAGCTCCTGGTAGCACCACGGAACATGTCCTGATTGACTATTTTTTAGCATGCTTCTCAAAGGAGCATACACTACCTGGTGTAGCAGTTGCTTGTCTGGTCCTTGACCCAACAAGAAGCATTTGAAGGGAGGACAGTATTATTTGGCTCGCAGTTCAAAGGTTCACTCCCTCACAGGAAGGATGCCAGGTTGGCAAGTGGCAACATTAAAGCAAGGGAAGGAGTTGCTTGTTCACATCACAGTAGATCAGGAAGCAGGGATGAACAGGAACGGACTACAGCCTGGGACCAACATCCTCCATCCAGGCCCTGAATCCTAAATTTCTACAACCTTCCAAATAGCTCCACCAGATGGAGACTATGTGGTCAAACCCTGCGGGTTAGGAGAACACTTCCATCCAAACTACAACACGCCCTTTGTGCCTGGTTACCGTGAGGCACCACTGGCCCTTTCAATGTTAATTCTGTTTCTGGAAATCTACTTCCTGTTGTCCTGATGGATTCTTGCAGCATAAGCTGGATGTAAAAAAAATAATAAAGGAAGGAAGGAAGGAAGGAAGGAAGGAAGGAAGGAAGGAAGGAAGGAAGAAAGAAAGAAAGAAAGAAAGAAAGAAAGAAAGAAAGAAAAGAAAGAAAGAAAGAAAGAAAGAAAAAAAAAAGAACCTCCTGTCCTGTCACCTTTTACGTTTTATGCCCTGGTACTTCGATCCGCGTATCTTTGCCACAAAAGCAATAACTGATTCTCTTCAGGTTTCACTGATGTCCTCAACATTTACCCTAGAAGTGTTTAAGTAGCATTACTGAGTTGTGCCCCTTTTAAAATGATCACCAGAATTTCTTTCTATTCCTAACCCTCAACCTCTTAGTGTAAGGACTTTAAAGATTAGTTATTAAAGTTAATTGGTCTGGTTAATCATTAACCGCCAAGCTCTGGGTTCTTTATTTGTAGATTTAAAACAGCTTTGCCATTTTCCCTAATGACTCCAAGGGGCCACTTCTGAGCCCATTGCAAATTTTGGTTTTCTGGTGGTTGAGACCCATTTACTTCAGCTGCCAAGTTTGTGTCTATTTTGTAAGACATAACTACCTGATACACAGATGTACTACTGGATGAGGTAAGGCTGTTGCTAGACCCTGGCCCTGGCTATTGATGGGCATCCTACCTTAGTATTCTTTTTCCCAATATCAATGCTACAGGAGGGAATAAAATAGGCCAAGAATAGTCTCAAAAGAAAGGAAGCTGTTTCACAAACACTGTCTTGGGGCAGGTATACACTGCCTTGCACAGCCCAGAGAACTAATTAGGTTTTATTTTCTCTAACGAGCAAGTCGCTAATTTAGTAGAAAAATTCAAGTAAATTTGCAGCTTCCTTTTATCAAGTAAGAATCATTTTCATTTAGCGATGCTCAGCTCCCACTGAATACCAACCTTAAATTTTGATTGACAAGATGTCTTTTACTCAGTACCCATCATAACCAAATTGAATCGGTGAGAAGGGATATAAATGAGATTAACAAATGGCTGAAAGAACCTCTGAGTAGCACATGCAGAAAGGGTCCAATACAACAAGAAATATGAATTAGTATTGGCCCAGTGTTTCAAACTTGGGAAACATTCGTGTATTGCCTACAAGGCCTACTTTAGAGGTTCGGAAGTATATGAAACCAAGATATGGAAACTACATGTGCTTGAGAGGTTAGGCATACTGTGCTTCATTATTCCTCTTTATTTCAAGCTGTGCGCATGTCTGCGCAGAAGTCCTTTTCAGTTTCCTCTCTCAGTTTTTCCTTATCCTGGCACATGCTTCTGTCTACCTTTGCCACAAAAATATTACAGATCCTGTTACATTTTTACTGATGTCCAAGATCTTACAAGAGAACCACTCAAGAAATACTATCAGACCCTATTAAGATAATTAGAGAAAACGGTGGTCTCACGACACCTGGAATAGAGTTGAATTCTCAATGAATATTCAGTTAAGAAGGTGATGATAGAATGACTTGTCTTGATTCCTATGCTTGCTGCAAGCCTGTGCAGGAAGCATGTTCTCAAGACCCATGAATGATGTGAAAAACCAACCAGACAGCACAACTAGGGGGCTAACTTTGCCATCAGTCATCTTTGCACAATAGTTAAAGGTTCGTGACTAGATTATGAAAAAGTACTATTATTCAGCTCCGTCATTTTGCAGAACTTTAGGTATTTATTTAGCTGTCCTCAAGGTCAAATAAGTTTACTTATTAATCACGGAGATAAGAATACCTGCTCCCATGAAGTGTTTCTAAGCCATAATATTAATCAAAACAGTGATATGTATATGTTTGGGTTTAGTATGAACATTATGTTGTTATCTAACAAAATATTTTACACAGGTATCTGCTAAAGAGATAAATGAATAATTAGAAGAAATTTAGTCAGAAGAATTTTTCAAAAACAATACAGAATTGACTATCCACTCATTGGGCAAATGCACTATAACTTCTTAACCACAGAGAACTGTATTTCTCCGAAGCCAAGGGGCTCAAGAGGAGAGTGTCAAAAACATTATCTACATAACACATCGTTCACACCTTAATGGAATAAGGAAGTTTATTCTGGAGCCATTGGATAGGAACACAAACTGAGGTTACCAAATTCCATGTTCTAATGTGACAGTAGTTTGATAAAGTTTTAGTGATTAACAGAACAGATATAGTAATACAGCGACATATTTTCAAGTACACTAAGTAGATAGGTTACAGCAAAATAGGGTGATCTCTGTTACAGGCTTCAGAGTTCATCTGATGATATTCTTAGCTTTGGATTGGTGAAAGCTGGAGGTTCTGTCATACATTACAAAGGATTGACCCAGGGCTGTTAGATCATATAGAAATGGACCCAGAAGAGGATAAAGATGACAGTGGTGTACTTTAATCTCTGACTTTTCAACATTATTGAAGTTCTAAGCAGTCAATCCCTTTATGAAGGTGTGGCTTCTTTTCAGGAACTTTCCTTCACCAGACAGAAAGTAAGGACAGAACCAGAAGTGGTCTCTCCATACAAGACACTGGCCATTCTATTGAGTCAAAGCCGGGGATTCATTACTTTATGATGCTCCAGGTTCCAAAAGGACCAAAGAGTCTCTTCATTTAACGTTTATGTATTGTAAGATAACCAAAGTAGGAGAATGAAACCATAAATGTCAAATATTTTCTGTATGTCAGAAATGGAAATGATGTACTAAATTGATAGTTACCCTTTGCAATAGGTACTTAATTCACCTTCCCCATAAATAGCACCTAACTCTTTTCTGATAAAGTCAAATTAACTCTACTGTTAAAAGTAAAAGCTAGAGCAGAACCCAGAGCTTAAAGAAATAATCAAAAGATATATCACCAAGAATTACATCTTACTTAATCCCTGCCGGTATAACTACATATTATATGGTGAGAAAGAGAGAGTGCGATCTGTCTCTTTAAACCTGTCAATCCAGGCTCTTCCTTCTTTGGAGGGTAGTAAACTCATCAAATCATTATAACGATTTAGAAAGATCATTTAAGAAATCGGAGGTACTGAGCCAAAACCTTATGCCATGATTAGGAAAAATTAGAAGCATTAAGTTACCTATAAATAGGAAATCAACATATTAACCTTTACTTTATTTAAAGAGGCAGACACAACATGCATTGCAAATGAGGGCCATTCGCATACAGGTAATGAAATCCTCTTTAGAAAGCAGGGGTTGGAAGCAGGATGAGAGAAGTTTCCCCTGGGGGAATCAGAAAATGTATTATTTGACAGCCACAGCTCCACACAGGCAAGGCCAGACAACTAGAAACAAAGATATACCCAAAGAGGCTGTTCCCAGGAATACAAGGGGTGGGGGTGGGGTAAAAAAAGACTGTCAACATAGGAGATATTCCTGTAGAGGAAACATTATTTCCTAAATTAACAGGGGTAGAGGCAAGTATTTTTAAATCCCATCGTGGTTTTTGTTTTATGTGTGTGTGGTTTGTTTTTTTTTCCCCAATTTTACATAAGGAATAAATTCTTAAATCTTAGGTTGAGCATATCTGAGGAATGCTGATAACAAAACGTGTCAGCTTTAAAATAACAAGTCCTAGGCTCAGTCGGTACCTCCTGCTGGTCTAAGAGATACTGGAAATACCAAAGTGATGTCACAAAGCTTCTATTAACTTTGCTTAGGAAATAGTAAGTTATACAAAGTAGACCTTATCAAAAGAGATGAGCCTAGTCCCAGTTAGATGCACCTACAAAACACTCTCACACCTAAGGCTCAGGGATCATTGCGGACTGTAAGGGGATCAAGGAGTTTGCTATGAGACTGTCTTCTGGTACAGTCTCACTGGTAGCTCCCCAAATCGCCCCTAGAGCTGAACATGGATGCTGCTGCTATCATCCAAAGTGGATGGGGGTAATCTCATAAGGCTCCACACAAAGAGCTACAGGCGACCGAGGAATGACGGGAGTGAGAGAGGTGCCCTTTCCCAAAGATGAGCAAGCACACCAACTGTTTTCCCAGTATCAAATGGTCAAGCCTGAAAACAAATCTACAAGTAATATTATGGGGACTGAGTAAGATGTACTTAGGAATATGGAGAAGCATATACATGTATGCATGCATACAATAACAATTAGTCAGAAAAGCGGCCATGACTTTGAAAGTGAGAGAGAGTAGGGGTATGTAGGAAGGTTTAGAGCAGGAGTTCTCAACCTGTGTGTGGGTCATGACCCCTTTGAGGGACCTATATCAGATATTCTGCCTATCAGATATTTACTTTACAATTTATAACTAGTAATGTTACAGTTATAAAGTAGCAATGAAATAAGTTTATGGTTCTGAGTCACCACAACATGAGGGGCACACAATTATGAAGTTTGAAAACTACTGGATTAGGGGGCGTAATAAAGGGGAGAAATGTAATTAAATTATGATATCAAAAATTAAAATTAGAACCTTTATTCTTTATTAGTCTCTAATTTCTTGAAGTGATTTTTTTTTACTGTGAAATCATTTTCATTTTATAACCTTATAACTAACTGGCTGTCTTAGTACTAAGTAGACTAGGTGGGGCTTGAACTCACATAGATCTGCCTACACCTACGTCTGTCATGTGAAGACTAAAGGCTTGCACTCCCACATCTAGCTTAAAACTCTAATTTTCAAACAACCCTAAAAAAGAAGGTATCTGTGCTATAGAGATTCCTCATCCATTAAGAGCATGTATCTCACATCTCAGCACCTACACTGGGTGGTTCACAGGAGACTGTAACTCCAGTTCCAGAGGTATCTGAGGCTTCTAGATACCTACACTTAGGTCCACATACCTCACATATATGTATACATGTACACATAATTAATTTTTTTAAAATCTTATCCCCAAAGTGTTATAGATTGGGGCTGCAGAGAAATCTCAGAAATTGAATATATACTGTCCTTGCAAAACACCCAAATTTGGTTCCCCACACCCATGAAAGGCGACTCACATGATAACTGCTGCTGAGGTTTATGCTCTGGGTCTGAAGTTTTGGGACTAGATAGAGCTGCTATATATTACCATGTCAAGATCTGAATGTCATCCATAGGACAACTTATCATCCATAATCACATGAGACAGTTCCCTTAACAAATGCCTTCTAGGGTCTCTCTCTCTCTCTCTCTCTCTCTCTCTCTCTCTCTCTCTCTCTCCACACACACACACACACACACACACACACACACACACACATACACACAAGTACTTTCCTTCTCCAAAGCATTAACTAATGCCCCTTCCTTCCACTGAACTCAAACTTTACCCAGAAACCTGGCTAAGCAGATTGGTAGAGGAAAGAGGGAGTGTACTCGATAGGTCGATTCCCATCGACCTACTTTGACTGATGGTGACACTTCCCATTATAAACTGATGGGCATTCTGCTTTCCGCTGGTCTCTTTTCAAGTTTAGTTAATGTGATTCAGCAACCCTGGTTGAACACATCCTGATATACTGGCATAATTTAATTTTGGGATGGCTAAGCTAAAAGTTATACCTTTGACCACAACAAATTTACCAAGATAGTGTCTTAACAATCTCTGTGGCCAGGGACATCATTTAATTAATAACTGTTGACCAGAATGATCCAGATGGCCTTCTTTCAGACATTTATAGAACCCCTTTAACTCTTCACAAGGAAAAAAACATGGTACATATATCAGCAAACAGACTTTTTTTTTATTTTAGTGGTAACAGGTATATCAATCTTCCTGTGACATATAATATTTGGGGGTAAATTAATCATAACTATTTATGGCTATTGAAATAGCACATGATGATGGAAGATGCATTGAACAGGAACTAGAAAGCTGGGTTATTTCCATAACTCTGCACTAATTAGCTATACAACCTTGGGGAAAAAAATCATTTAACGGTCCCAAGTCTCAATATCTTTATCCATAAAATGGAGAAGTTGAAATCTATGTCCTGATGTTAGCTTATCCTCTAAAACATTCATTTCGTGCTGAAATGGCTTCATTTCTTTCCAAATATTGGCTCTTGGCTGTCACGGTTGCTCTCCATGATTAAATGAGCGTCTTCTGGTGGCTCTAGCGTTGCCAACCCATCTGACAGAATATTTCCTGAAAATGCAAAGTGATATAAGCAATGATGTGAATCACTATCTGTGATGCCTGCATTATTCCTGACCTTACACATCACACAGAATGGGACTGGATAAAACCTTACTTAGTCTGAACAATTACATTCTCCATGGAAGCCCTAAACATGTTCCTTTTGGTTCTTACCAGCCCACCCAGAAATCCAGAGCTTCAGAATCACTAGAGCTCATTTAAAAATGCCCCCTTTTGTTTTGTTTTTGAATATTTGGAACAATTTTTTTTGTTTTTTTTTTTTTTTGTTTTTTTAGTTTTTTCTAGACAGGGTCTCTCTGTATAGCCCTGGCTGTCCTGGAACTCACTCTGTAGACCAGGCTGGCCTTGAACTCAGAAATCCACCTGCCTCTGCCTCCCAAGTGATGGGATTAAAGGCATGCACCACCACTGCCCGGCCTGGAACAATGTTTATGATGTATTTTAAGATGCTGACTAGTGAACATTCTACAAAGTATACTTTCACACTTTTGGAGGTAGTTTTTGCAAATGGACAATCACCCAGGGATTCTGCATTCACTGAAAATATTCTATGGATACTATCCTCTCACTTCCAGAAAGAAAAAGGGAGGGGAGAATATAGCAAGTATAATCTTACATCTCCTCCACAGCTGCACTGTCAATTCCAACCATTTATAACCTTCACAGAAAAGTCATTTTCCCTTATTACTCATCCTTTATTGAAAAATAGCAAAGTGATTGCATTTCCCTAAATGTGCTACATATTCGCAATTCTAGTTTGTCTTAACACCTTAAGTTCTTCCTTACGAATATCTCAGTAATGCCGTGGACATTTTTATCATGGTATTTTCTTAATCGAAACCATCTGTTAATTCAGTTGTCACTGCGTCCGATCAGACTCCCTTTGGTAATCCTCTCAGCTCCTGTGCTGACTGGCTGGCTGGTAGACTAGTCAGTATATTTCCAGTCTTGCTGCGCTATAATCCATTTTCCACCATGCAGTTCAACTGATCTTTTTAGGCTGTCAAGCTGATAATGTCAATCTTCTGATCACTGTGCTTCAGTGGGTCACTAGAGCCTCAGGAAAATATATTCATCCCCAGCCTTCTCCTGGGATCTCTGTAGCATACATTTTCTCCTCTCTCTCTCTCTCTCTCTCTCTCTCTCTCTCTCTCTCTTCTCTCTCTCTCTCTCTCTCTCTCTCTCTCTCTCTCTCTTGTATTAATAGATTTCACTGTGACATTTTCATACATACACAGCATATAAATATGGTATATTTCATAATATATTCCATTCCATCATTAATTACCTGTCAACTAGCTTCTGCCTCATGGATTTTGACTTTCTAAATAGTTCTCTTGTCTAATTACATGTTGTCTTTTCCATAAATCTTCTCCATCTATTTTTCTTCTCTAGATTTCTATCACAAGATTTCTCAAGATTTCTTGTCATAGAGAACTTAAAGCTTTTATCTTTCTGACTTTGGTTTATTTCAATTATCATGAAGTTCTATTCTTCTAAATGTTAAAGGTTGTATTTTCATGTCAAAAAAATACTCTATTGTGCATGTGTGTCAATATCTGGATATAAATGTGTGTATATATGTACTCATGTAAATGCATGTGGGCATGTATACATATATCATATTTTCTTTATCCATTCATCTATACATGATCTGGTTGGCACATTCCCTTATCTTGGCTATTGTGAATAGTTCTGAAATGAATATGAGTATAAGGCATCTATATCGTTTGCTGAAATTAATTCCTTTGGTAATACTCAGCAGAATGTTAATAAATGGATCCTATACAGTATTTAGTCCTCTTTTGAGATATGATAGAACCCCATACTGATTTTTATAGTGGATGGGCTAATTAACATGCTCACCAGCAGTGCTTAAGGGATTCTTTCTCCTAAATTCTTGACAACATTCGTTATCATTTGTTGCCAGATGATGATAATTCTGACTGGGGTAAAATGAAATCTCACTGTAATTTTGACTTTAATTATCCTGACAACTAGAGTTATTGAGCATTTCTTCGTGTTATTATTGGCCAGCTTTACTTCTTTTAGAAAATGGTAAGTCTATATAAAAATGTATTAATTGTCATTTTTGTTTACTTAATGTTTTGGTTTTTGGAGTCCATTATACATTCTGTTTAAGATAAGTGGTTGCATGACCTTTCTTCTAGAATATAGGCTGTCTCCTCAACTCTAGTGTTCAATCATGATGCCAAATCTTTCTAATTACCTTATAAATAGAGAAGAAGCGTGATACCAAAGAATAACCCCTAACATAATGCATTACAAAACTATAACCAGCATCATACTGAATGGAAGAAAACAAAGTACTTCTTCTAAAATTAAAAACAAGATAATGCTATCTATACTTGTCACTTTTTTTAAAAGCTTATTTTATGGTTTTATACATATGAGTGTTTGCCTGCATATATGCATATATACTTGGTAACTTCTGAGGTCAGAACAATCCATTGGGTCCCTTAGAACTATAGATATAGAGTTGTGACCTACCATGTGGGTGTTAGGAACTGAAGCTTAGTCCTCTATAAAAGCAACAAGTGCTCTTTAGGCACTGAGTCATTTCTCTCGTACTGACTCTTGTCATCTTTCTTCATCGTAGTGCTCAAAAACCAGAGCAGTCAAACAAGGAAAAGAAGTAAAAGGAATACGAATAGTAAGTAAAATTACGTATTATTTGTCGTAGTTGTCTTCAGATTGCAGGAATTTAGTAGATTCTAAACACTTCACCAAATGACAGTTGGTAAATATAGCAAAATAATAAACATACAAACTCCAGGAGCCTTTCTATATACTAATAATAAAGTAATTGAGAAAGAAATGGCATGTATGTGTATGGAGGGAGGAGCTGGAAGGATGTCCATTTAAAGAACGTACTTCCAAAATAAAACACTTAAGAATAAATGAACCAAAGAGGTAAATACCCTATGCTATTTTAGTTCGAATGCAAATGGCTCCCAGAGGTCCACAAGGAGAGGCACTATTAGGATGTATGGCCTTGATAGAGTAGGTATTGTTTTGTTGGAGGGAGTGTGTCACTGAGGGTGGGTTCTGAGGTTTCAGATACTCAAGACAGGCCCAATGTCTCACTCTTAGTCATTGGATATAGAACTCTTAGCTACTTTTCTAGCACCATGTATGCCTGAGTGCCACCATGCTCCCCACCATGACTATAAGGAGCTGAATCTCTGAATGGTAAGCTGGAAGCAATCAAATGTTTTTCTTTATAAGATATCCCCTGGTCATAGTGTCTCTCCACAGCAATAGAACTTTGACTAAGACAACTATGAAAATTATGTTAGTTTTTACATAGTGTCAAACTAAAAAATTCCAGCATAGCAAATGAAACAAGCAAAGAAACAGTCAATTTCTTACCCTAATATACAATGTTTATTCCTGTCTGTCCATCTGCCTTCTGAAATTCCTCGAAACTGGTGTTTAAAACCAGACTTCTGAATCAGATTGCCTATGTGTAAAGTACCAGACCTGCTACTGACTAGTTATGTGTGGGCAAAAAAGTTAACAAACCTAACTACCTAAGAGGTAAGTAATACACTTGACAAGTAGAGTGCCTGCCTCACTAGGAATCTCAAGGTTGTAACACATAACAAAATTGGCTGTATATATTTTGACTCCTTCAGATGAAGGTCATTTGCCATGTACTTCAATCTGGGTTGACCATGTTCCTTAGTTATGAGAGAAAGACTAGGAAAATGGTTTAACCTGGACATTTCTCCTCTAGCTCATCTTCAAGTCCTGATTGGCAGCTAAACCTTCTGGGATTACCAGGGACACATGGTCCATCTATCTCCACTACCCCAGGAAAAGCAAGAACCTAAGACTAGATAGGCCACAGATTTAGGGAAAATCAATTACTATTGTTCTGCTAAAGGATCATAGTAATGTAAGGACCCCTAATAATATTCTGCTATACCTGTAGGTCAGTTCTTGCTCAGCCATCACCCAAGAACCTTCCTCCTGCAGTAGATGGGAACTAATATAGAGACTGAAAATTGAGCAATGTACGGACAATTAAAGAACTTGGAACACTTGGTCCTAACTGGAAAGTCTTCAGCAAATTCCTCCCCCAGGGCTCATGGAATGATGCAGAAGATGCAGCAAAGATGGTAAGATCCAGTAGGGATAGACGCCAAATGAGCACAGCAGGAATGGCACACATATGACCTAATAGAAAATGTGGTAGCATATACATGACCTACACAGGTCCAAGTCAGGGTCCCACTGATGAGAGAAGAACTGAACTTGAGTACCTGTCCATAACTACCATAACGTAGGAGCATCCATAACATGTCCTATTTGCTGTTAAGACAACTGGTCTCGCCATTTCAGTCTCCATCACAGACTCACATTTCAGACCAACAAAGTGACTCAATAGGTAAAAGGGCTTACCATCAGGCCTGATGATCCATGTTCGACTCTCAGGTACCATGTGATGGAAGAAAACAACAAACGTACTCATTCAGTTTCCCCCTGACCTTCCCAAAGTTATGCTGGCATATGTTTACTCAGATAGATAGATAGATAGATAGATAGATAGATAGATAGATAGATAGATAGATAGATAGATAGATAGATAAGATAGAGATATAAATATATTTAAACAACCTTAAAGTTGATCAAGATAGTATAAAAACTGTCCTTACTCTCAGTAGGAATCCACCTTAACTCAGTAGGAATCTCTTAACTAAACTGTACCTTCTTCTGTCGTTATTTCTTGACACCATCCCCTGGTGTTTGGTGTCCCTGGCTGTAAATGTGTAAACACTCTATTTGCCTCATTGAAACATCTCTGTACTGCCCCATCGTCTTCCCAGTAGACTGCTTTCCCACATTACCTTTCTGGGAATTGACACATCACTATAGCACAAGCTGGTTTACCTTCGCTACTCTTTATTTTGTAGGTCAACCCCATCCAATCAACCAGCAATGATCAGTCAAAACAAACCTAGTAAGTTTCAAAGTTCAAAATGTATTAAATTACATTTCTAGTAAGCCTAGAACATTTGGTTAAAAAATAAGCTAAAAGACTGTGTGTGTGTGTGTGTGTGTTGTGTGTGTGTGTGTGTGTGTGTGTGTGTGTGTGTGTGTGTGTGTGTATTTGTCTATAATAAATGTCTTCGTTCATTTCAACCGTTTTTCCTATTAATGGCCTGATGTAGGGTTCTTTTATTTCCTTGTTGTGTGTGGTGTGTTTGCTTGTTTTTACACATACTCATGATTAACATTAGCCATACCTCTAAAATGTGGGTCACTTTCACAAAAGACATGTTGCCATATGCTCATGTGGTGTCAATACTGAACCAAACGTTTGTTACGCTAGCACCCCACAGCAATGATCATGCTTGTACGTGTGAAACTGTGACACTATTTGATCAAACTCATGTTGCCTCACTATGGTCAAAAAGCACAAAAATGGAAGAATCCATATCCCCAGAAAAGGCATCCCCTAGTCAGGCAATCTAGTGACTTCCCCCAAATGAGAGTAGGCTACTTGGAAATGACTGGCTTTTAATTAACACATTATGATGGTTAGTGACCACACTGCCTTTTTCCCTCAATGATCAAAAGCTATCTGTTTACCAGCTTTGACTAGACTTTTTTTTTTGAAAAGGTGCTATAATGAATCTATTATTTTCAGAATCCAAATGGACCATCAATTTAGAAAATTAGAACAGCATTTCCATTCTCCTATCACCTCCCCTGTGCTCAATGAAGCATCAAAAAATATAACCATACATAACTTCAGTGCATCCACTCCTATTACTGAAAGTTTAAATTTCTAACTGTAGCTAACTTGTCTGATCTCTTCCTGTGTGTTGAATACTGTTCTATGCATATGAAACACATATCCCATGAGGAGTATAGTATTATTTACAGTATAATTTCATGTAATGCATTAAGAAACTGGAGCAGAAAAGTGTCAAGTAACACAACATTTATGTGATAGAGACAAGACTTTAATATGGACAGGCCTAAGCTATATTCATACTCTAGATACTATCTAGATGGAAACTAAATCTTCTCTGATAAACCAGCACAATCACTCTTATTCCATGCCACTGAGAAGATACCCGCAGAGAATCATAAAGAGTCATCTCTTGCTACATTGAGAGGCTGTTGGATTTTTGGTGTTCAGGTAATTACAATCTTCCACATGGAATGCAATAATTATAATAATTTTCTATCACTTGGAACATGGTTCTGTTCCATTCCATGGGAAGAAAGAACTTTGTAGTCTGTATGGTATATTCAAACAATTTCCTTGTGGCAGCTAAACATCAAGTACAGGACCACTAAAATAAATCATCGTATTAAAGAAAATAATTACAGTAAATGGCAAACGATGGCCACAAACTACATCCTTCTGGATATCTGAACTGATGCTGTTTCTGGTTCTGTGTGTGGAGGGCTCATTTACATAAACATTCACTCTTTGTCCTTAACAAATATTTTCCACGATGAAAACAAAACTCAGGTGGATTCTAATGAGAGCATTGTGGGATATTCCCACAGTGATGACACGGATGCTTCCTTTTATACAGAAGTATCCACTGCATCTGAACTGACTGCTGCATTCCAACAACCTATTGGATTGTTGAGCTCTGTGGTCATCCAGATGTCTGTCACATAGCCTCCAGCTGTAACAGGGTGCTATCAAGAAACAGGCATATTGACAGAGCTTGGTACCTCAGGAGTAGGAGAACACAGGCAAGAGATTAATGTGACAGTTTAGATTATAAAGCAATGAATAAGTACAAAGCAAATGACAATTTATTTCAAGTTTGCGTTGGAGAGTTGCCCTATGATTGGAGAGTCTACTGTGGATTATTACCCTGTGCTAAAACTAAAGTGCAAAACAGAGGACAAAATTTGATGCAAAATCAACATTTCCTTCCTTTTGTTTGGGTGAATCCAGGCTAGGCTCTGACATCTCTCACAAGGGAGCTGGCATCACTGGAGTGTCTAAGCATTCCGAGATGCTAATCAGTTGTTATGAAGTCTATTCAATATGTCAAAATTCATTTTGAAATATTATCCAGTGTGACAAACCCATCCTAATTCCTTCAAAGGATCTCTGTATCCAATTTCCGAACCTAATAATTCTTAGCTGCACAGATGAATCCAAGCTACCCTGTATTATTCCCATATTTAATAGTGAGAACATACAAGAAGACACTTTTTGATACCCAGGGCATTAAAGCCTACAATCATAAAGAAGAAAAAAAAAAACCAATGATGCTTTTCTTAAAATCTTGGCAGACAATAAATCTCAAGACATATATTTAAACGGCTGGCCCGACTAGAGCAATAATTTCCAACATTTTCAAATGGTAGAGCAGGCTACAAGCAACACAAGCACAATTACGGATTTGACAATTATGTCATCCGAGATAAATGCTTTGAGTATTATTCTAAGCTGCACTGGATCCTGCCACAAGAGGTGTTTTTCCGGAGCTAGGTGACGACAGTGAGGCATCACAGTGATTTATGGTACTTGTGACAGCATTCAATTAGATTGTTCTTAACTGATTTTAATTAATTGGAAAACAATGTTCGTCTGGGAAACATGACTTTACTTTGGAGGATGCAATCCTGATTGAATGAAGAACAGCTCTAGCATAGAAACTCAGAACTAAACAATGGAAGGAATTATTTTTCCTCTAATGTGGGCACTCTCCTTTCCCCCCATCACTCTAGGAGACAGATGGAAATCTGTAAGCCATTGTGGAGTCCAGGAACATCAACACACAGATTTCAGATATGATGAATTAAAATACACTCCATCCTCATTTCTCAAGGAGACATGACAAAAGGTTGCCTTCTTCATACCTTGGAAATGGCTCTGATTTTTTTTTTTCTCTTTCCTCTTTATTGTACCCAATCCTTAGACCATTTGTATTGCAGGTCAGTGCTGGGGATATCACTAATGTGCTTAAAATCCTCTCTAGTTTGTATATTTGAATCAAGCCATCACTTACACATCAGAGCCAGAGTATATATGCACTAGTTCTGGAACAAAATATTTATCCCTACTCAAATCTATCTTCTTATTCTCTGGAAAGTATTTTGTATTCACCAGTATTCACAACACTCCTACATATGAGGGGGCTTGTTATTCCTACTTTAAAAATGAAGAAGAAAATGTTTTCTAGACTTCATCTATTTGGCCATCAAATGTCCCATTAACTCAGGACTGTTCACTACACAAGTACAATTTCAGTCTATTGAGTTATGACAGGTGTGGTAATCAGTCTCCTCTTTCTAGACAACTGCCTGAGATAATCATCTTATAAATTAAAATGTTTCTTTTGGCTTCTTGTTTTGGAAGACTTAGTCCTTTGCTGTTTAGTTGTGTTGGTTTGGGCTCTTGGTGAGGCAACACCCATGGCTTGAACTCATGGCAAAACAAAGGTGCTCACATCATGGCAACCATGAAAAGAAGGGGCTGGATTTCTACCATTCCCTTGGAGGATCCACTTCCAATGACCTAATCCCTCTCAAGAGTCACCATGTCTTAGAATTCTCATCATTTTCCAGTAGCACCAAGCTGAGTATCAATTTTTCAGAGCCTTCCAAAATCACATCACATTTTTGCACAAACTAAAACTATAGTCTCCAGTCATGTCCCTCTCAATTGTCATTTCTGTAAGGTTTACACAATGATGAAATCACCTACATATGCATTACTGAGAAGAAATCCCTGTCCCTGGATTCTTCCAGATACGATCCAGAACTGCCCCACATTTATTCCACCTTCTGCAACCACATACTGAAATATTCAACTCTATAACACATGTGGTGTTTCATTTAAAGACATTATAATCCATATTTGTCCGTTAAAACAATAATGACAATTTAAAATCAGTCAGGATTCAAAAGCAGCGTGATACATTGTAGGTTTCAAAATTGTCTTTTGATTATTCCTAATAAAATTACCTGGAGCATCTGTTTAACATGCTGAGGGCATAGCTTGACACAGAACTTCATGGGTGCTAACACTTAATGAGATGAATCTTAGGTATCTCAGGACCAGTTTATGTCCTTCCAGTTTTTGTCTAAACCAGAAGGTCAATAACCAAAACTTCTATTAATAAAATGTAAAAAAATATTACATAGAACTTCTCATATTTTATATTGTGTTTTCCAACAGAAAATAATTAAGGAAAGCCAAAACAACTTTTTACAATTAAAAAAAATATCATGTGATATTTCAGTCTTCTTCATTTGTTTCAAAGAACACTCATACTTTAACAATATTTATATTGTCTATGGAAAATTATTCCTCTACCCGGTAACTTCTAGTTGATAAAGACCCAGAGAATACAAACATCTTTCATGAGCTACAAGGGCATTCACTCATTCTGTGCTTCACCCTGAGCAAAGGATATCATGATCAGGTCAACTTAGGATGGGCCTAACATCTTCATCCCTTAGTATGGTATCTGCAACACAACTCTGTAGGTGCCAGTACTCTGCAGAAACAAGACACTTTTTAGCAATATTATTAACATGGATTATGCTTCATCAGCTGCTACATCCATTGGATGAAATGATGCCCGCTTCATTAGCAGTATTTTACCATACGACCCCCCAATGGAAGAATTTCCCAAGTGTTAGAATGTCTCAGAACTGTCTGCTATGAAAGAGCTGGGGACTAGTGTTTTCCTCCAAAGTAGTTGCTCTGGATAGTACCAGGAATAAAGAATGTGGTGGCCAAGAGGACAAGGCTTTTATCATCACTGCCTCTGCTCTTTCAGTTAGCTTTATTATAGTCATTTGGTAAGAGTGACTCTCAACTGAGAAAACACCTCCACACATATGGCCTATAGACAAGTGTGTAGAACATATTTTACATTAGTGTCTGATGCGAGAGGGCCAAGCCTACAACCAGTGGTTCTAAACTTATCTCTAATGAGTAAATATCCTTAACCTTACTTACAAGTTTTAACTATGTCATGGAATTAACAAGAATCCAAATGGGTTGAAATAACAAAGTATCAAGATGCTACATGGAGTCCCATATGAACAACACATGTGTCATAAACTAGGAAACACTCTCAGGTTCAGATAGCCACACATAATGTTATGCCTTGGATTCTTGGGGAGTGGGCACATAATGACAAAGATGAGTGTGAAATTTGAAATAAGATTGCAATTCAGTTGAAAGACATATACAGTACCAATTTTCTTAACATTAGTACATATACTATGACAGAATACAAGCAAGCATGTGAGGGTAAACCAAATGGAGAGAATCCCATGGGAATTCTCTATTTCTCTCATTCCTGAGTACTGCCTTTCATAGCATTAGAAGGTACAATACAAGCTGCCAAGGGAGAAAAGCAAGGAATCCTATCCAGTCTTGCCTACTCATAAGCTTATAAACCACAGTCACAATCCTTAGCTGAAAGGGTCCTAGTCCGGAGCATAGAACGTCCTGTTACAATTTCCTAAATTTATCCATAACTAAATGTCTATTTCCAGTGTCTATCCTTAGACCCCCAGATACATGTAGCTCTCACCCCTCACCAGAGAAGTTTCTTTTTACAGCTAATGAAGACTATCTTAGAGATCCTTAACTGATCAAAATGCACAAGAGAAGTGACTTGGGTAGCCCAATGTCAACTCATCGTCTAAAATGAAAGCCTTGTTCCAAAGCCTCAGTGGACATTGTAGAAAGAGAAGTAGGAAAATTGTAAGAGCCAGGATTATACATAATGCCTACTAGACATGAGAGGGAAGCTGCCCCTGAGAAATGTCAACAGTATGGTTCCTGATCAAGAGAGATGTAATGGAAACATTTGTTCACCTTCCCATGGTGACAGAGACAATTCCATAAGGTACCACTCCCAAGAGGAAAAGCTATAGGTGATCAATGGCCTCTGAGAGTGTCAGCATCCTCCAAGGACACGCTCTGTATAGGTTTGTAATCTCAAGTGATCAATCTTAGAAACACGTACTAAATGGACTCAGTAGTGTGTGTGTGTGTGTGTGTGTGTGTGTGTGTGTGTGTGTGTGGTGTATGTGTAATAAAGAAGATGAAATCATGAATTGGGATAGATGACCAGGAACCCAGGAGGAGTTGGGGCCAGGAGTGATGTAGATGTGATCATGTATGAAGTTCTCAAAAAATTATATAAATTATCTGAAATTATATCAAAATTTAATAATCTATATTTAAGGCTGGGGAAAGTGGAGTCATTTGTCTCATAAAAGCTTGTGGCACAAACATGAGGTACTTAGTTTAGTCAAAAGAAACACACACACACACACACACACACACACATTTAATATTTCAACCATTTGCCCAGCATCATCCCTGAGGTAGACATCTGAGAATTTTATTTTAACCACTTCGACTGAGTGTTTTACTGTAGTTTTGTCTTGTAGGATGTAGACCGTCCTGGTTGGTTTTTAGGAAACTTGGCACAAACTAGAGGTACCTGGAGAAAGAAACTTCAGTTGAGAAATCCTTTTATTGCATTACCTGTGAGCAAGTCTGAAGTTCATTTTGGTGATTAATGGTTTATGTAGCTAGACCCACCCCATGGCAGGGGTTGGGGACACCACTAGGCACAAGAAATCTGGGTGAGTAAGCTGTAAGAAGCAAACCAATACACAGCCCTCCTCCATGACCTTGCTTTAGTTCCTGCCTGCATTCCTTCCTAGTTTCCTCATGTTTGTCCCACGAGCATTTTATGGGACAAATGGCTCCATTACTCTCAGTCTTCAATATAGAGTATTGAATCTAAAAATAATTTCAGATAATTTATGTAATTTTTTGAGAACTTCATACATGATCATATCTACATCACTCCTGTCCCCCCAACTACTCCTGTGTTCCCAGCCATCTATCTCAATTCATCTGGATGGGCAGATGGCGAAGAAGTAAACCCTGTTCTCTCCAAGGTGTTTTCAGTCATGATGTGTTAGCAGAGCTATTGAAGCCCTATCTTAGATGTCAAGCATCTACCAAGATTATCACTCTTTTGCCTTTGACCACTGAAAACACGGGTTTCCTATCCTTGTAGGTCTTTGAGCTCTTATACATCATGCAAACTGTCCAGACACCCATGAAAACACTATTAGTGATTTATAAACCATGGCTCTGTTAGTAACTCTAATGTAAATATCAACCATGTGATAACTTAAGTTGAGTTCCCCCTTTCTAGAGTTGTCATTTTGTGTGTAGAGATATTGGCTAAGCTCACTTGCTCCTCCTAGCAGATGGCGGACATGAGAATTCTAACATAGCTGGAGAGTCAAACATATTATCATTTGCAGACAGGCCCAGGAGACTATCAGGAAGGCCAAAGTTTTTATTTCAAAAAATAAGTAACTGGAATGGACAGCAGAAGTGAAGGTAGCACCCTGATGAACAAATTCATTAATTCAACTTCCCTGTAGAGGCTGGTAACTCAGAACAGTGGTCATAAAACCTGTCCACAAACCTGCAGGGTCCCTGCAGGAATGTCCTTGGATTCATATAAGAAAAATGTGTACCAGGTAAAAATAGCTTTATGCTGACCAATAAGAAGAAGGTAGTGCCTACATGCTGTATGCTTTTTTTGAATTAGCTGCTGACAAGAATTACTCCTGACAGACCCATGATATGCAAAAGTCATGTGCTAGGAAAAGCCTGTGCTGTCAAAACTCATATGTATATATCCATGTATATCTTATATTGGTAAAGCCTAAAAGAGATATCTCAGCTGCTTACATCAAATACATTTCCTTCTTTTCATATATATATATATATATATATATATATATATATATATATATATATTAAGCATCATCAAAGCAGTCTGAGAAGATGCCTGTGTAACAAATGAGAAGTGCATTGCCACAGGCCTCAGCACATACCTTCAATATCTCAGCATAGATCAATAACTAGAGTTTGCACTTTCATACGCTCCAAATGAAAATTTCAGGACCCCTCCACCCCGTCTTCTCCATGGCAATCAATGCTGCCCTTCTGACACTGAATCAATATTAATTGTAAAGTCCCTGCATGCCATTTCCATATGCATGTGGAGGAAGGCAAGGTCAATTTTATCCCACAGTATTTTTTCCTCATCTACCCAAACGACTATGCAAGTGGAAATGCAAGGTTAATTAAACCAGGTACACAGCAAATGATGATGCATTGCCTGCCTTTCCTTTCCATTTCAAACTCTATCATTTAAATCTAAGGCAATTTAAATGATTTTACACTCACTCAGACTTCTTTTTCCCTGATCCATCACGTCTCACACTGTCTTGAAGGCAACTTCACCAACCAAAGAATAACCTTCAGTTTTCTCATGGTTCCATTAGTAAGTAGCCCCAGTCAAGAGACAACCTTGCTACCAGCTCATGGAACCCTGAATGTACCTGCTGCTTAGATTAATGAGGCCCCTTCCCATGAACCCCTGGGGAAAACACAAAATCTGGAATTGAGGACATCCATCAGAGGAAGACTCTCATCCCATTGCCTTGTAATCAGTTACAAGGATAATGAGTCACTGTGAAGCACAGTTATTTACCTCAAAGCAGTCCTGTGCTTGGATTCCCAATTCACACATGAGATCCACTATTATTTTTATTTCGCCAACTGTGAATATATCCATACAAATAGAATCTGAGTTTTTCCAAATTGTCTCTCCAGTAGAAATCTCAAATGGCAAACTAAATACAGCCACCAAAATCACAAGAAGACAGAATGAGGCTAACCTATTACTGGAGTCCCAAGCTTCCAGCTACAAAATTCCATGGAGTGGAAATGCAGTCTCCATGCAAGATCCAGCCATACATTTCAACTTCCTGTGCCCTGTGAAAATCAGGGTCAGACTTCAGAGGTAACTCACTGTGGACATGGTTTCTGAAGAAGCTTGTTTTCTCCATTGGCCCAATAAAGTCCAAAGCAATCTTTTTCTAGAGGAGGTTAGAAGGAGTTACTAACCAGTACGTATTTATATTTCACTGAGGACTTCAAAATGTAGGCAATTAAGAAAATTTACTCAGACCAATTGCTTTTAGATAGATTTTCTTCCCCACTTTAATTTTATCTTGGTAGATACTTTTTGGTAAGACTCAGGGAAAGCCACAGAAAATTTTTAAATGATAAGAGTTATAATATCTCACACTTTAAAAATACAACGAAGGGCATGGACAAGGCAAAGTATCTGCTGTGCAAACATAAGAACCTGAGTTTGGATAATGAAGATACTCAGGAGTCAGTGTAGGCAGACGCAGAGATGTTACACAGGAATAGGACAGGGTGGGGAGCAGACAGTGATGGAGACAGACTCACTCTTCCACCAGTATAGCTCTGGTTCTCTCAAAGTTCCTACTTCAAGAACTAAGGTGGGGACCACAGGGGATCACAGTGACATCAACATTTGGCCTCCACCCATGTATGACAAGTGAGAACACAGACCAGACACAAAGTCACTGAAGTTAGATGTATAAAGTTACGTTTGAAATCTGAAAACAGAATTGGTAACCTCGAAAAACTGTGAAAACCCCCAGTAGGTATTTTCAAACAAGTGCCTTTAGTGAGAATCTCTTTAAGTCATCTCACAAACAAAAATAAATGAACACTGTAAAATTCATCACAGTTTATAACTTTGTTTTTCATATAAATTAGTCATTCAGTTATACTTCTGTGATGAAATCAACTTTACTCTTCACAAGTCAAGTAAAGAGTTTAAAGGACCTTATACAGTAGAACTGTTAGTTCTGTCAAATTGATCTTCTGAAACAATATAGGAAAATGAGATAAATTTCTCATTGTGGAGAGAGGAAGCAATATTATCCTCTGTGGGGTGTGTGTGTGTGTGTGTGTGTGTGTGTGTGTGTGTGTACAGAAAGAGAGGGAGGGAAGGAGAAAGAAGGAAAGTGAGAGGGGAGAGAGAGGAAAAGAGAGAGAGAAGAGAGAGAGAGAGAGAGAGAGAGAGAGAGAGAGAATGTTGAGGTGGATGTGAGTGTGTGTGAGTTAGAAGTATGGAGAAGTTTCCCAGAGTTGAGATATTGTGTCCTTCCAAAGGAAAGGTGTTCTTCAAGGAAAGACCTAGAGATAAAAGGAAATCCACATTGCTCTCAGCAGCTCCCAGGCACAAGGGCATACCTTGAGGTAGTCCTGAGAGATCTCATCTTTACATTCCGCTAAAATCAGCCTGTCACCTACATTCGACATTCCCATTTCTCCCATCTGCAGTCATACAGGACGAATAAGGCCCTTTCTCCCATCCTCAAATATGTGATGGCGTGCACTAAACTTGAGTGAGCCCAATGGAGAGGCTGAAATGTCCCACTTCTAAAGATGACCTTCAGGGTAAGAGCCAGATGATCACAGAGAGGCAGTCATCACTGGCACCACTTCAGTTCTTCAGCCTAAAATAACAGAATACATTTCTGCAGCTTTCAAACTAATATAAATGAATATAATAACTTCCTTTTGTTCGTGGCCGATTACATTATATTACAACAGCACGACTTCCAGGGCTAGCATGCAAAAGTAATTTATTTTTCTCCCACATCTGTAACTATTTGGGAGAGCAGCTAAGTCTTCATAATTATGCCGCAGACACAGTAAATAGAGCAAACGCAATAGGTCACCCTGCGACTATAGTTCAGGGAGAGAACAATTATTTTACCCCATATAATTTGCATCCAACATTTCATACGGGGAAACTAAAGAGGAGAAAAACAACACTGCCTTAGAAAATTACCGCAGTCTCTTAATAATCGCTCTTCCTGTTTTTTATTTGTGTTAAACAGATTTTCGCTAAGAAACAGGACACACGCACACACGCACACCACACCACACACACAACACACACACACTCGTACAAACAACATATAGATAAATGGCATGCCTGAATAATTTTCATTAAGAATTCATTTCCTTTTAGGTTGTAATTCATTTTACTTTGTCTGGCACAGATTAAGTTATTATCAAATAAGCTAAAATTGCTGCCGCATCATTCAATTTTCCTTCTTCAACTTGTTTCTGTTCCCCTCTGCAAAAACAATCTGCCATTGCTGAAAGAATGTTCAAACTGAAGAAACAGACTTCTGCCTTCAACAGATTTTTTTCCCTTAAGTAGAAAAAAAAAAAAAAAAAAAACCTGCTGTCAAAAAAAAAAAATGCAAACGGGTATTTAAAATATCTTCACTTAAGCAGCTGTGTGTCACAGAGGCTAGCCCTACTAAAAAGGAAGGCCAGTGTATTTGTGTTCTGTCAATTATTATTAATAAAAAATACGAAACATCAAAATATTTTTCAAGATGATGAAGGGGCCAAAGAACCAAGACTATGGCAATTCCCCTGACATCCAGAAGATTTGTTGTCTAGAAGTTTCTTTGTTTTAGAAGTTACAGCTTCTCGTGGACAGATCAATGTGACTCCCGGGAGAGATGCAGTCTAATAGCCTTTATATTTTTTAACAAGAAAGAGCCCCAGATGTAAAAACAAAATTAAAAGCACCATGAAGAGGACACACAAATCAGACTGTTAATGAGGAAGCCAGGGAGCCCTGATGCAACCCAACAAGCCTCCAGAGGAAAGGATTTGAGCTGACCCTTTGCATTTTCCCTCCATCTCACTAGGGTAAGGAGGAAGATTAGTATCTCAGGCAGAGAAATGTGCTTGCTCACTGCTCTCTGAGGTCAGCCTCCTCTACCAGGCCTATAAACAAACTGCCTATGGTGGCCACTGATTGGAGGCATTCCTGCGAGCAACTTAAGGATAATTATGGGAAAGCTCTACTGAATGAACTCTCCTCACTAACACACCTGCTAAGCAACAGAACAGAACCACTGCGCGCGTGAGCGCGAGTACACACACACCACACCACACGCACACGCACACGCACACGCACACCACCGCACACACGGAGTAGGACCCGGCATGTAAAGGTTTGGTTGTGTGAATGAAGTTGAGAAGCTTGTCTCTGCACCGCTGCCCTGTGAAAAATTTGGGTTGTTGACTCTGATTTCTAAACTTAGTCTGCCATCACCTACCTAGGACACTGAGCACATCAAACACAGCGAATGTGATTGCGGAGTAGGGCTCCATGTTTTATTTTACTCCAAGTAATTAGATTTTAAATTTAGAAGTAGACATTCGACATTCTCCTGGTTATTGGGAAAATTTCTCAGGCACGCTGGATCAAACAGAGCATGTTATTCGATTGTTTCCGATGAACTTTCCATCAACTGCAAATACAGATCAAATATGTATTTCCAAATACGAGTTAGCATTTGTTGTGGGTTAAATGAGAAATGAGAAACGCCCCACAGACTCAAGCATTTGAACACTTGCTCCTCTGATGGTGGTTTGATGATGATTTGAACACTTCCTCCTCCTCCGCTTTGGGGGGAGGTATGGGTGCTTTAGGATGTGGTGCTTTGTGCCCCTTGAGGTTCACAGGCCAGCTCTCAATTGCATCCGCTCTGGAACTGTAAGTCAGAATAAACCCTTTCTTCTCTAATTATTTTTTTTTGCCAGGGTAATGTATCACAGTCACAGAAAACTAATAATACATCACGTGACCTGAATTGCTCTCTACATGAGTCAAGCACTGACTTCAAAGCCTTACTAACAGAAAAGAAAAAGAATTATAATGTTTTATATGGATCAGAGGTTGAGAAAACACTTTAGACAAGATTAATTTCAAAATAATACATTTACCTCAGCATAATGTATGTTTCTACCTTTTTCAAAAATGACTCCGGGAAATTTTTATTAGTTACATATGTGAGTTGTACTTGTGTCTACTATTATCTTTCAGATACTGCTGATCTGAATCTTGCTTTCCTTCATCTATGAAGTGGGATGATATGCACTACATTGTAGGGGATTCTGAAATAAAACACACATAAAACAATCATTTCTTCCAGTGTATCCTGTGCTATTCAATAAACGGCCTTTTATAGAGAAGCTGTTATATAGTCCAGACTGGGCTCATACTGTCTGATCTAATGATGACCCTGCATTTCTGCTCCTCCTTCTCTACCTCCTAAGACCTCCCTTTAAAGGTATACTGCTCCACAGATGGTCAATGCGATGCTTCAGTCCAGGCTTCTTGTACACTAAGTATATGCTCTACCAACTGAGAGAACATTCCCAGTTCAAGTGGTCATTTCTACGACACTATGCAGTCCATTGAGAAGGACTTGGAGCAATATCCAATAGCTCATAATCCTAAGAGAGTCAAAAGTTCTAGGATCATTAGCTCTTCTCCTTCTTTGTTAATACTTTTTTGAGGTCTCCCTGCTAAAACCATAACTGTGGTGGTGCCCCCTCTCATCTCGGCTGCTTCGGTCTGTCTCATTCTCCTTTACGCCCCTTAAGAAGTGATGTATCTCACTGACTTCTGGAATATTCATTCTCCGTGTGTTCCTTTTTTGTTACAAATTAGCATGTACATGAATAATTTCATTTATCCTTTTGCTTTCATTGAACAAATACGTGGTACCCTTCCTTAAAATGACTCAAAAGCAATGAGCTCAGGTTACTTGTTCTCCGTCTTGCTGTGCCAGGTTCAGCTGCTCAGTACTCCACTGGGGAGATGTACTGACGTACTAATGTCCATTCAGATTGGTTCCAATAAGTTGTAACTATAAAACACCACTGCAATAAATAATTTGTTCACAATATCAAGTCCTTGAGGGTATATGTTTTACATAAATTCTTTGAAGAGATGATATATATATATATATTATGCATGTTGCCAACACTTTCTCCAAAAGTCACCAACACTTTTCTCTCCCATCAGCAGTATGCAATACCCCATGTATTGCTATTTTTTCTTTGTTGGACCTATGATAATTAAATCATATCGATTAGTTCTTTTGATTCCTGCATTTCTTAAATAGATTTTCTTCAAATAAATAAACTTTTGAATTTACCATATACATTTCTTCATACACCAGTCTACTATTCTCTCTCTGTCCCTGTGTGTATGTCTGTTTCCCTTTCTCTCTCTCTCCTTCCCCCTTCTTCCCTCTCCTCCCTCCCTCCTCCCTCTCCCTGTCTCCTACTCCCCCTCCTAAGTATAAGTCAAATAGAAGAAACAATTGACCCCAAAACCTGAACACATTGTTCTCCAACATAGCTGTAACAAGTAATTCCCCATAGCCTATGAATTACCTGTGCTTTTTAAAAGACTACATGAGACTGTTTTAGGTAGCTTTTGCCCCATTTCATCTTCAGCAACATTCTCTTGACACTCTATCTCCTTAGGAGCCGGCATTCAAGTGACAAGGTACAGCTGTGATCACAGGCTTGTTTTGCTTGTCATTCCACACCCTGACCCTTCTTTCCTCCTTCTATCTTAGCAATATCCATCAGTCAAGCTCAAATGTCAACCTCACTTCTTCAGAGCACGTATGGATCTTGCTTACTCCTTGATGCTGTGAACGTTCTGCATTCACACAGAGCCTACTGTGTTTTTTGGATTAAGGCAACCCAACAGTTTTTATTAAGTGTTGTAGCACAAAGGTCTTTGTTCCCACAGATGACAAGGAAATCCAGATATGTTAATCATGCAGAGTTGTTTCCTCAAAGGAGGATATATCTTGTTTTCCCAGACATCTAGAAGTGAATTGATCTGGGCTATCCATAAAGTCATACCTCACCCAAATACTTGAGACTCTCTCTCCTAGACCTTTATCTTTAGCTCCTGACAAATAGAACCCATCCTTAGGGAAGCTGTTACTTGTCCTTTATAGCCTACTAACCTCCTTGCTGTCTCAGTCAGAGACCTCATCAGATCCCAGAGTTTAAACTATAGAACCCATCTTCATAAACATGTGTTTTGGGAAAGGATTTTGTATACATGCACACCTTAAACTTTATTGTGTACCTGGAATTAAAATAATTGTTGCCTGGAAACATTTTCCCAAAATCAACTGTGTATAAATATGTTTACAATAAAGGGCCGGGCATTAGACTCTCTAGGAGTTTGATCCAGACAAAGTCTATCTGAGTCAAGTTTTCATTCTTACCTTTTTAGGGTTCATTTCCTGCCTTCCATGACACAGGGACCCCTGACAGTGCATGCTCAAACTCCACCAATGGGCACAGGGTCTAATTTAACTATGAAGCCCCAACGGTTCCACAAGTTTCCAGTGGATTAAAATTAATAAATAACACATGAAAAAAAGTGTTGCCCTCCACTTACAAGCTGGCTTTTCACTCATTTCTCCTGATCTCACAGCTGAAAGAGAAGGCTCCAATCCTTACATCTAATATGAGCAAACACACCTCCCTCCAACATTGTTCTTGGGAATCCTTGGGAATATCTTCTATTGCTATTGCTTTGCTTTCCAAGGAAATTCTTCTGCCCTTGCCTGAATGGAGCATGAATGTTTGAACACGCTTCTATATAAACGAACACTTTTAAAAGTAAATAAATTTGTATGCTGAGCAATATATATGTTTATACATATACATACATGTATGTTACAACAATTAATTTAATAGAACAGGCCACAAAAAAAGAGAATGAATGGAAGAGGGAAAGAGTGAACAATATTATACTTTTAAAGAACAAAATAGTTTTAAAAGCAAAGAGAGGTATTTATAGTTGAAGTATTCCATCTTCATTCTAACAGAAACTTAGGTAACTGAGGTAAGCTGATGAGTCATTCATTGGTGTTTCCTTCCAGTCCATGGCGGCCCTTTCCAGACTCATCATGTTTTTGTCTGGTCAGTGATATGTTGTAAACAGGGCTGAAAACTCACCAGGTTGTTACTGTCTTTTCTTCCGAAGCAGTCTCCTGCATCTTCTGGTATTATAAGAGCTGGCCATCAAGGAGGAAGCTTGTAGTACACACCCGGTAACAGATTTTCTATGTCCTTGGACTAAGATGTGATGGCTTCAGCAATAGGATCGGACTATCTAGTTCTGTTGCGAAGCCATCAGCAGTGCCAACAGCCTATCTGCTTGGAAGCCATTAGGAGCTGAAGGAAGGTCAGTGAATGGTGTCACGGTGGATTGCTGACTTCCAAGGCCTGACATTCACTCTTGAAGTCACAGCCGTTAAAATTACCTACACAGTATCTGTTCAACCCTAGGCCTGTCAATATCTTTTCATAGAAAAGGGAAGGGCTCTGAAGTCTCTACTCCTCCCTGAGGAATTATTTGCAATGAAGAATTGATAGAGAAGGAAGACATATTTGCTTTATTGGTAGCGACTTGATAAAAAGGTCCCCAAGTTCCTATAAACATGACCACTGAAACCTATTGGGTCATACACAAAAAGCAGGAAAGAGAAGGAGGTACTGAATGAGAAGAGGAATGTATTATTGGAAGTGTGAGAAAGGAACAGAAAAGATGATCACAGAAAGCAGGAGAATTAGTCTTCCTCCAGGCTGAGTCCCCTGATTGGCTAGCCAACAGCCAAGAAGTACTTTATGAGCATCTATGGGATCTTTTCCTATGTAGAAAAAGTAAGTGCTTGAAATGACTGACGTTTTGGAGAAGCATCAGAAAGACTTGAACAGATAAACACCTGTGGGTGCACCTTGCTATGTTAACTGGATAATCCCAGTTATATTCATCTGAATGCAGACAAATGGTGTTTTGCTGACAGATGTTATATACCCATTTGTTTCTCCATGACTTACAAAACACCCCCTTTTTATGTAAATACACATGTGTGTATACACGAGTTGTTGATAGTCCTAGCTGAAGGTGGACATACAAGTGGACAGAATGTTTCTGGAAGCAGAGCATGGCCATAGGTAACAATCCTCACCTTTAGACAAGTCCTCTGTTGTTTTTGCTGCTGTGCGCTGCTGGCACTAGCTACTGTGCATGCCAAGGTAGCCATCTCACAAGCTTCTGGAGAGTCTCCTGTCCTAGTGTGTGATCTCACCATAAGAACAATGGAATCACAAACACGTGCTTCACACCCAGCTTTACGAGATCGCAATTCATACTCAGGTTCTTATCCTCTCAGAGCAAGCATTATATCCACAGAACCTATTCTTTGCCTATAATTTTTTTTCATAAACCTTCTGAAATAACTTTTCAAAATATATTTATTTACTATATACATTTGCAGGCTTACGTGTGGGAAAACACATTTTCACACATCTCATAGGTGTGAAATCAAAGGGTAATTTGCAGTTGTCTCCTTCGACCACATGGGTCCTCAGGATCCAAGTAAGACATCATCAGCCTTGACAACAAGGGCCTTTACTGACTGAGCCAACGTGCTAACTCCTGTGCCTACATCTAGTCATACTGTATGCATATTTAAAAGCTATAAGAAAGCAGTTCATACTATGGACTCAGCATACATCTATATGTGAGGGAACGGTGGATGATGGATAAAACTGAACCTGAACAAGATAAAAAATGTATTTCAGGAGGTGGAGGTGTTTCCATGCCTGTGTGAAGTTATTTAGTGCTCCTTACGCATAGACCATTTTATGTGTCGACTTTATCTCAATGAGGTTGCAGAAAGGATGAAAACAGAGTAGCAATGTAATGATTTCAAGTTGTTCATCGCCAGCTGAGAGCTTTGACCGACATCCAAAGTCGCGAGGCTTCCACAATTAGAGCAAAATTTTCCACTAGAAATGAATTAATAACTGAAGTTCTGAATGTGCAGCATACACTAATCCGGGTTTTTAAAATCCCTAATGGGCTTTGTAGCAGTGCAATTTGGCAAAGTGAGTAAAATCCTCACATAATAGATAAAGGTAATTAGAGATGCAGAACCAATTCCTTTTAAATGCCCTGCATGCAATTTGGAACTGTTAGTCCCTTCTTCAGAAATGGGGAAACTGGCCAAGGGGAGAAATGCAAAAATTAAGGGACGGACCATCTATTGGCAGCAACCACACAGGATCTGGGTCTTGAACATGGGAACAATTCCCTCCACCTACTTTCACTTTCTAAACGTCTCAAGAATCTCTCCCTGTAGAGAGTGTCTTACTTCCGTTTGTGTTGCCAACACCTGGAGGCAACTGGCAGCCAGGAACTCAGGAAAACAGGTAGAAACATGTCTTAGGGAAAATGTATGTTTTAAAGCAAAGCCACACAAATCTTGTTGCCTATGTCATGGAAATCAATGTGAGGAACTGTGGGGTTCTTTGCACCCTCTGAGGAATAAATCTGGTTTACGACATTAAGTGACCACTCAGCCTTCACGCTAAACCTCATCTTTAGAGTAATCTGTGGGGCACAGCTAGCTAAGACGGTGTCAATGGAAATGCAACAATCCCAGAGACAGAAACCTAAGAAAGGAAGCTTGGAGCTAGTGGCTAGACATAGATTCTGCAGTTCCCGAAGCCTACATAGTAGTAGGTACAGCCTCTAGGGCTACAGAACCTGTTCTGTAGGGCAAATGCTGCGCGTAGTGGGTCATCAGGCAGGAGGGAAGTAGGGACACAGACATGACTAGAGCCTGACCCCTCAGTCTTACAGATAGCTGACTTGGAGGCAAAAACACACTTTGCGGTGCAGCTCCCGGGATCTGTCTGTCTACGATGTACAATGCTGAGGTTACAGGCACCTGTAAGCTTGCCCAGCTTTTTCAGGGGCTGCTAGAATTTGAACTCAGGTCCCCACATATGCACAGCAGTGCTACTCACCACTGATTTCAGCAGCCTCTCTTGTCTCTTTCAATAACTTCTCTGAAACCCTTCTTGTCACACTCTCTTTAAGTCTTAAGTGTTTTATATACTTGGCAGAGAGTGAATACAGACCTATTTCTGATGATAATGCCTTTTAACAGTTGTCAAAACTGATTTAGCAGACTGTTACAGCAATATATGAAACCCCAGTGGATTTCTCATCTTTATAGGAAACTTTAGGGCAGCACGAATAATAATTATATTTAATTTTTTTTCTTCCTTAAAAGTGATACAATGTCTAACTGGTGGCTTAACATTTTTGCCTCAACTGTCATTTTTAAAATTTATGCTATCAAGAAATATTCGCACTGTGCCATCCCAGGACAGTCACCTCTGTGGCCAGCAGGCTATCCTAGACAGAAATGAAACGGCTTAGAACAATGCTAGATTCATAAAGAAGAAAAGGATCTGTGACTTTCCTGTTCTTGACAAGGTTAAAAGTAGATTTTCTCCCATGTCCATCACACGTCCTTCCCTGGACCTTACCTAGAAGCTTCTTGTGAAGGCTGGAATTTTTCCTTACCATTCTGTGCTTTGGGTCTGTTTATTCTAAATCCATGAGTAAATATATTTAATCTATCAAGCTGATTACGTCCTTTTTTTTTCTCGTAATAGCAAAGAGCCTGCTACCAAGAACAGTCCACTAAATGCTTCCCAGATTTGCCCATCATCTGCTGTAGAGAACATTTGATTTACAGATTCCTAGAACCTTAGAAATTGAAATTATACAAAGCTTCACTGAAAACCAATTACAACATCTAAACAAACCTGGAGTCAGACATTCAGTCCTCCATCGTCTTCCCTATGGCACAGGGCATCCTACCACGAATGGCATAATCCTCCCAGGGAAATGCAGTGACAGGTGTTTTCCTGAAGATAAACTGACCCTGTCCTGAAAGAAATGGGCAGGAGGAATCCACAGGCTTTTTCTTCATCTGTGAACCTAACAATAAGAAACAGCAAGATTCCCCAAGCAGTTTTATATCAGTCGAGTTAAATTCTGGGGCTGGGTTTTACAGAAGCGAAGCTCTTATGATGACATACATGGTGCTATTCTGTGGCATTTTAAACAAACAAACAAAAAAAACCTAACAACTTTTTTTTAAAGCCTAACAATGTGTTAGCTATTAATATATTATTGTCAAATCAGCTAGAACAAGTATATTTTGTAATCTCCAATCAAGAGTCGCTCTTACAGGAAAGCAACAATTCTCTAGGTTAGAGGAGGCCAACAGACTAAAATAACTTCGTGTAACTCAGAGACAGAAGAATTCTTTTACCTCCACATTGTATTCTGAAATACTTTTTCTAATGTCAAGTCAGAAAATGGATGCGGTTTATTTGCCAGAGATAACTGACACAGATAAGTCTGAAAGTGTCAGCTAGTAACACATGTCTGGTCCATTGCATGAAGTCTGAGATGTGACTGGAGGGGCTGGTGGGGAGAAGGAAGGTGATATTGTTGCCATCCTTGTGCAAAAATGTGCCATCTACAAGGCAGTAAATTGCTTAAACATTTAATTAAAAGGATGTTTTGTAATCTGTATGTTTTTAAAAATACACATTTGTTATACGTTTAATAAAAGCCACTTATATAGGCTCTATGAGTCTGTAATTGTTTTATGTGCATAATTTCTAATCTGTATGATTACTTCAGCAAAAATATACACTAGTGTATTGCGGTTTAATATAGTTTTATGCATTGCGGTTTTATCTTTTTCTATTTATTCACAGGAATAACCAACACTGAGGTTTCTATTAGCATTCTCCACTAAATCTTCTCTCGACTTAACATGAATCCATCCTAAAAATACGGCCGGTAGAAACTATTGCTGTTAAAAGCATTTGTATTTCTGGTTTGAATGGCCAGGTACTAACTGGATCCACATAAAAGGCCTTGGGCTTGCCTAAGATAGAATTATCTCAGGAACTTAAATACTGACATTATGGTCCCATTCTCGTCATTGGAGAAATGGTCTCTGATGCTGGGGCCGAGGAATCAGCATTGTGAAGTTTCAGCTGTGGGCTAACATGTATATGACTTCTCATCATTCATCTCACCTATAGACCTCCTGAAGGAAGTCCTTCTTAACACAGATATTATAGGGAGCACACACTGACAAAATCGGCCTTTATTGCACGGGTGAGAAACCATTCCTTGTATTTGTATGTTGGGGTAAGATCAACCAATGAACCTCTCAGACAATAATAATGTGTTATTTTTTTTAAGCACATATAAGAGGAGCTGTTTTCAAATTAAAAGTTGTTTTCACCTGGGCATGGTAGCTCACATTTAATCCCTGTACTCAGAAGGCAGAGACAGGAGAATCTCTGTAAGTTTAAAACCAGCCTGGTTTACATAGCCAGTTCCAAGCCAGCTAGAAAGAAATAGTAACACCTGTCTCAAAAATATAAAAATACTTCATTTTAAAATGGAAAAAAACATTTTTCTTTGGACACTAAGTAATGTTTGCCTTAATGGGCTAAACCTATATATAAACTCTTTCCTCAAATATCTCAGCGCTGACCTAGAAGTTCACTTCTGTTTTAGATCGTGAAATCCACAGATTGACTCTACCTCCCTAGTCTCAGTCACTTGCTAACTGCAGAGTGCTCGTCTGCCTGAGAATTGCTATTGCATTGCTCTTCACCAAGAGCCTAGTAGCTGAGAACTACTATAAGCGACCTCCAAGCATTAAACATTGCTGTCTTTGCACCTTCTACCCACGGAGCTCTTCCCGTCCAGTTCCTCTTTATTTTAACACAGTCCACCTTTCATTAGTTCTCCGGACATAACTTTACATCTTCTAATCAAAGTACTAAAAGGGGGCATAAAACCGTCATGTAAACAATTCGTGTAGGTTATAGATGCCTCCATAATAGTTTTTGCCAATCTGGGAGTTCATTTTTAAAAATTTAAGTGAAGTCCATGCTCAGTGTACTGTGAAAAACTTGAGAAGGATGCTTGCTTCCACATAGGAAACCTTGCCCCAACAATGAATCCTCTGCAGGGGTGGGGAGATTAGCTGAGTCAGACAACCAGTATCTTTAAAGAGTTCCATGAGGGTTACCTATAGCACCTGAATCTGAACTGGCAAATAACAATGCTTTAAAACAAGAACCAAGGAAAACTGATGTATGTCTGTACTGACCTCTTACTGGAAAAGCAAAACCGAGACGACAAGACACCCAAGCACATATGGGCAGCAGTGAATGCAGCAGATTCTTTGTTTGCCTGTCATGAGATGAAGAGGCAAAATGGAGGATTCTGGGGTGAGGGTGGATTCTTGGGAGGAAATGTGAAGACAGAATTCATAATGGATATGATAAAGACATTACATACATGACATTTTTAAAGAATAAACAAAGTTCGGACACATTTTAAAGATCATGGGTTTAAAAAATTGAAGACAGCCTTACCTTGAGGATGACTGTGCCAAATCAACCGTTAGAAGCTTGATTTCATACCGTCTTCAATAATGCACTATTCATACAAACGTAAAAACAGAGTTCAAAACCCCAAAAACTACTACTACTACTACTACTACTTCTTCTTCTCTTCTTCTTCTTCTTCTTCTTCTTCTTCTTCTCTCTCTCTCTCTCTCTCTCTCTTCTCTCTCTCTCTCTCTCTCTCTCTTTCTCCCCTCACCCATTGCTAAAGCAGACTTACAGAAACTTAAAGTGCTCCTGACAACTCTAGATGTGATCAGACTTGATACTGAGGGTAGTCAGTAAAGAATTATTTAGCATAAGTTTGGTTTCAATTCCCTATAAGAGAAGCTGTTATATTTTATTTATCTCATTTCCAACTAAATTTAGCAATACAATATTATAAGGAAAGGAAAACTTGCAGCGTTGCCTGAAACTGCCAGTCACCCAGTCAGCCTGGAGCATGCCATCATATGAGGGACTGGCATCAGTATCCAGAGGGTGACTTCTGTGTCTGGGGACATTCAAGTGAGGCAAACTATTACCAAGCACTTTTCTACTTAGGAACAAGTTTTCCTGTCTAAATTCATAGGCGTGCATCTTTAACTGACAGGACCTCTGCACCCTCCAAAGCTCATGTGACAGGGAACGAGCCATCAAAACAAAGTACATTAAAAGCAAAGAGAATCTAAGCAAATGAATTGTTAGTATGGTGTTCATGCACTCATCACAGCAGAGAATTAGACAGACAATGTAGGAGAGTTATTAGTAGAGAGAAGAGAGAAGAGTTTGCCCCCAGCAAGCACCATATGCAGAGTGTGATCACAGGACACATCTGAGGCACAGCAAGGCTTGGTGAGGTGCTGATGAGCCAAGTGAGTCCTGGAGAGGGGATCAGAAAACACAGGGTTCTGTGCCTGGGATGATGAGTAAAATGACCCAAGCTGAGAGCTGTAATGAGGCAGGCTCACATAGACTTTAAACATCCAGCATTTGAAACTTTATCTTCTAGACAGTTGGGAAAACGGAAAGAATACGAGCAGAAGATGGGGCATTATTACGGTGGATATTTGGGAAAAATAATCTGAAATAAGCTGATGGAGGGAGAAGGAAAACAAGAGCCAATACTAACTTAAAATTAGCATATTTGTAATTTGCATATCATTTGTTTGAGGGTATTCCAAATATTCCAAACCTGCATGAACTCCATCCTACAAATGGAGGACAGCTTCACCATCACATTGCCCTGTGTCTTCATATAACACATCATCATCAAAGTCACAAAACACAATTATGACCATCGACCACAATTTAATAGATCCCATGTAGGTACACAGAAAATATATAAATATGTTTATCTAATCCATCCCATAGGATAAGATGGATGTTTTCACAAAATATCATAGTGTTAAATAGTCAGACTTCACTGAAGTATTCACAAAATTTTTCTTCCATAAGATACTTTAAGGATTGGAGAAACTGAAGGCAAACCTCCATGGAGCCCTTGTCTTGTTACTTTCTACAAGGTCACATTATACAGTCCTGGCTGACCTAGAACTCACTATATAGACCAGGCTGGCTACAAACTCAGAGATCTCCTGACTCTGCCTTCTGAGTCCTGGTAGTAAGAGTAAGTGCTGGTATTAAAAGTGTACTCCATCAATCCTGAGAAGACAATATTTTATACATATTGGTATATATTTACTCTTCAAAGGCATGAATGAAGCATTACCCTCTCTTTCTGCCATTATAGTACCCAGCATCCATATTTTTCCTTTATTACCAACTCTAAATCTATATAACCTCTTTTCTGTTTGGGCTAATTCTTCTCTGTTGATTGGAAGTGATAAATCGTCTGTCTACAGGAGACACAGAAGCATCTTCAGTCTCAGCCTGTCTTTCCCCAGTGTCTCTCTGTAACAAAGCTCAGGGATTTCACCCTTATTCATTATCTAAGCCTGCTGTTTGTATTTGGTGGTAGCTGGGGTGAAGAAGGTAAAATAGTCAGTGTCCCTTGAGGTTGACTGCTGTAGTGCCCTGATCATCAGCTGATCATGGGGGAGTGAGGGGAACCTGTGTTCATTAATCACCACAGTGACCTACTACAGAAAACACATGCTGACTTGCATTCCTTTCATTGCAAAGGGTCAGTCAGTACACGTGGGAGTCATTTGCCACCACATAAAATTTATATTATTTTATGTTCCCTGAACATTGTGCAGGTTCATCATTATATCTCCGGAACAGCTGGTTCATAGTCCTAATATCATCTCTCCCCACTGAAAATAAAAGCATACCGAGTTAAGGGGACCAATGAATGAAGTCCCAAATATCCTTTTCAAATTAACCTTCTTCCAAAAACACCAGGGAAGATGCCTCCACTCTGCCACTTGAGACACTATGTACAAAGTGATCGAGTACACAGGATTTGGATGCATACAGCATCATCAGGCTTCAGTACACCCTCATCCTAGTCATGGCAAATTCCCAAGAGACCCATCTAAGGCACTTCTATCTCTTGGGCTAGAAGCCGTAGCAGGGAGCCGGAAACGTAGCAAGAAGTTGGTTTCATCCAATAACTGGAAACCATCATAACATTTTTTTAACATTTGATGTATTTTTTTTCTATAAGTATGTTATTATTTTTAAATAGCTCAGAAATTCTATATATTGACTAGGTACAGTCAAGATATTTCAACACATATATAAAATGATACATTTCTAAATATATTTTGGTGTTATTGGCCAAAAGGAGATGTTCATGAGAAAAACAAACCAATGAAGGATAACTGTAGGCTGAGGAAGCCTGGAAAGGCAATTCTCGAATGGTGGCTACAGGTGATGACACTGTGCCGTCCACTGAAAGCTCTTAAGGAAAGCTCTTCCAAGTGCTGCCATCATACACAAAAAGACTACTGTGAGGAGACAGCCATAGTTATTGGCTGGACAGCTGTGAGCATGTTAGTGTACATACATACAACAATCAAAAAATCATGCTATATGCCTGAAGTACGTAGTTTTCATTTTAAAAGACACAAATTTGTACCATGAACTATTTGATACTGTGTGAAACACAAACTTCATCCCTTGAAATTCTAAAGTCTTCATTCTGAAGTCTACTGAAATGGTTAACAACTATATTCAGTGCTCTACAGATGGAAATAGGAAAAACCAGGGGGGCACTTGAACTGAGGGTAGGGGAAATAGCAATAGCAAAGAGGAGGGAAGAAGGGGGATAGCAAGGATGTTTAAAAAAAGCCATAGGACACAGATTAAGTTATGTTTACATAAAAATACATACATCATACATAAGTGTAAGCATACACACATTTAATACAGGTGAATATAATTTAATATATAAAATATGTCTTAATATGTTAATATATTTACATATACATAAGTGTAAGCATACACATATCTAATATATGTGACTACAATTTAATATTTAAAATATATATTAATGTAACAGTACACATTACATTTAATGAATACTGCATTTTAAATGATATGGGATATGATATGGAGTGATAGTGTTTCCCTAAGAGCCATAAACATTCTAACAAGATCCCCAATCACAGGTATGGGAAACCTCCCTTCACGTTGTTGGTCATGAGGGCCTAAGATACTCCCAAAACAATAGAGCTTATTGTTATTGCCCTCAGTTGTTTCCCAGAACTTGACATTAAACCCCAACTGTTGAAGACACCCTGCACTGGACACATACATTCAAGAACTGATCTGGGACTGACAAGAAAGATTTCTCCCTGTGTATTAGTTCTAAAAATATCCTAAGATGCTATATAAGCTGAAAAAGAAACAAAGCAAGCAATAGTCCTACATTAGTCGAATGTGTTTGAACCACAACCATGCCCAGCATACAAAGCTATCTCCCAGGATGTAGTAGTAGCATTTACATTTAGAGAGTTACCAATAGCTATCAGATTGAACTTAAGGCACACCTAATACAAGAGAATTCATGCCCAGTACTATAAATGTTGACAACTACCCATGACTGATAAGGCTATGAAACCTAAAGAAGAAACTATTATGACCACTTCCTTAAACTAGTATGATTTCTAACTTCACTGTACATAATTATTCAGATATCCACATATAAGCATAGCTCGTACCCCTCATGAATGAAGCTTCTTTTTACAGATGGAGTGTAGTGAGAGTTTGGGGTTCTTAAAAAACCCAGTTATGTTATGTAAGGATGGTTTTGTTTTAATCCCATGTATGGGAGGGATATGGGGGCTACTTCAGATTATTCACAGCAGCAGATTTTGCCTCTTGTGTGCTCTGGCTGGTCTGTGATTTTGTCAGCTACAGATGGTTTAATTCTGAGGTGTGTGGAGAGAGTAAAAATGCTATAACCCAGAAAGAGAGGGCTTCTGAAGAAGGAGGAGGAGGAGGAAGAAAAAAAAAAAAAGAAGAGGGAGAGGAGAAAGATGAAGACCGCACGCTGATCCGCTTGCTGGTTCCTCCCCTGCTGCTGCTGTTGCTAGTGCGAGAGAGAAAAGAGACAAGAAGTTGGAGATATCCTGACAAGATAAAAATTGGACTTGCCCCAAGGAATTAAATACCCCTATTTAGCAGGAAGTAGCCTAAAGAGATCTATGTCCCCTTTCCCCCTCTAATCTTGTTTCTCACCTATGTAGTATTGGATGTTTGGAAGGGATTATGGAGAATATAGGTTGGAAGGGATGAAGAAGTATATAAGAACATAATAAAAGAAGACATCTTTTTGCAGAAATTCACAACCAGTTAAAATCCAGAGAAAAATTTATCATTGGGTACAAAATCCCAACTGATAAATCTCCAATGTAATTCCTACACGTAAGGCTCAGGGAACAACTAAGGAAAGATGGTAGGAGAGAGATAATCAGGAGACCTGACATGACAGTGTCTTCTCCACATAACATGGAAGCTACATCTGTGAAATCTCAACAATATAGTTACCTATACAGTACCAGCTCAATAACAATACTAACTGGTGGGCTAACAAGTAAGGGAAAATCTCGCAAGAGCCCATCGCTACATGACCAGTTATAGACAATCACTGATGAGAGAGGAAGATTCAGTCTTCTCCAGAGTCAAGCCTCTTCATACGGTATCCCATCCCAGGTGGGAAGCTCTAAACACATACACATACAAGCGATACTCGAACTCCGATGATTATAGAGTGTGTGTGTTTGTGTGTGTGTGTGTGTGTGTGTGTGTGTGTGTGTTGTGTATAACTGTAACAACTAACAAAGAAGAAGTCATGTATAAAATAACATTAATCTCTCTATATTTTTTCATCCCACCCAGAAACCAAGCACACTCAACTGCATGTAATACTTGCCCTTAACCTGGAGTACATACAGAACTCACTGTTGGAGTAGGCTTGTCTTTCACCGGCATCATACATGGCTACCACTTAGAAGAGCCTAACTTTTCCACAGTAAATAAGGAAAGAAGTTGGTAAATCAATCACAGCATCCTGGTCCATCCTTTAGCTCTGTCACCACAGCCCAAGATCCCGACATATTTAAAATTCTTCTTTCAGGAAGACAGCAATTTGATGAGCATTCAATAGCATCTCTGAAACACAGGCATTGTGACTGTCACCCTCTGGAAAATACAGGCATTTCCTCCCATGAATGAGCAAAACTCTGAAGAAGCAAAATATGTGCCCTCCTAAGAAAGACAACAGTACAGGGGAGAAGTTATTTTGAGTGTATCATTTTAATAGAACTCCAAATGACACTGTATCCCTGAAACAAGTAGAGGGTCATGAGAGGAGAAAATGGAAAGCCGGCAATAATGAGAGTCTACATTACAGGCACTGAGAAGCAGTGCCGCATTGTGGACAAGGCAACTCAGCAAAAGCTTCAGAAAACTGTCCCAAGATGCAGGGGCAAGCATAAAGCCAGAAGATTACAAAGGACAATGACAACAGAAGAGACTGGCACACGGTAATGGATACACAGCACAGGAGTACCAGATAAAAGAGACAGCATGGCAAAGGGTTATGAGAATTTAATTTTAAAGTTTCCTTAGAAAGCCATGCATGGTGGCACACACCTTTAATCCCAGCATTCGAGAGGCAGAGATAGGAGATCTCTGAGTTCGATACCAGCAGGACACACAGCAAGTTTTAGGTCAGTCACATCTAAAGAGCAAAATAAAAATATAGTCTTCCAAAAGAAGTAAAACCAGTATCCTGGCCTTTTAAAGAAAAAGACAAAACAAAAATAAAAATTGTCCTTCAGCAAATAAATCTCTTCAGTGTTAACTTATTAATTTGAAGTGAGAGATAAGTGTCCCAAACACCATTATGCACATCTCTCCTCACCTAGATGCTGCATAGTTACAGATCTATGAGAGAAACTATCATAATTTAGAAGACTGTCTACTGACTGTGAAAAAACACAAAACAATAGAAAAATCTGGAAAATCAACGCTAGAGAGATCAGCTATACATTGTTAAAAGACTATTACCACAACACATGCAGCCATTATCAGAGGCCTAGCTCAGGACTAGGGTGATATCTATCAGTTGTTCAAAAGCTTGCCACTCAAGCATGAGGCCGCAAGTTTGGATCCCCAGACTCACACAGACATCCCTGAGCTCCTGTGGCAGAAGCTCCCCTAACCTGCTGAGCATCTGCATTGGTAAGGTCACATGGGGCCCATTCACTTCTGCAGTCTATGCACTGGGAATCCAACTGACACTCTGATGGGTTATTTATTAGCTATGCTAATGCAATCAATCAGCTTCCAGCCAAACCCTGCTGGCTCAGAAGCATGAGGGAGGGGAGGATGGGGACGAAGGAACAGTGAAACATTCCCCTATCTAAGCTTTGATCCATTAGATGTCAATATGTAACTTAACACTTGAAGGGCAGGTGCTTGGCTTTTGGATGCTGTTATTCAGAGACGAATCAGTGTAACTCCCTGTCATGACAACTTACTCAGAGGACTTGAAAAATTTATTAAAAGGATAATTAAACAGATGTAGATGGAAACCTTCACAAGCCTGTCAATAAAACATACACATTTTATCTCTAATTTCCATGAATCATTAACAAGGAATCGATCCTATATTAAGCCACCGAGGGAATCTTTTATCTCTACATCCTTTCTCCCAAAAATCTAAGATCAGAACAAAGACCCATCTCCTTTTTATAGGAAATGCCCCAAACCCCTGAGAAATTTCAAACTGTTTTGTGTATAAAGGAATTGGTACAGTTAAACAAAAAAGTAAGCTGTAAATGAGAAGCTATTAATACTATAGACATATCAAAGTAAGGCACACTACAGCAAGAGCAATGTGAGTACCACTTTACCTGTCCCATCCCAAGCCCCAAGTGTCACAATGCCCACTCTACTGATGAAGAAACTGTGCCGATACTACATTTATCCCAATATCTCACCACCAGAAACCACACTGGAAATTCCATCCGGCTACTAGGAATGGAGGTTAATTAAATGAATGTAATTATATGGAATTGAAATAAATGTAAACAGAGAGAAAACACAGCCAGGCAAACAAATAGAAAAATTTAAATATATTTCCCAGAGAAAAAAAAATAAATGGACTCCGTAAGCAAGCCTTGTTCACCTCATATTCCGTGGTGATGAGCCTGATTTATATTTATAGAACTAGTTCTTCTAACAGTTTGCCTGAAATTAGGACACACTAATGCGTAACAGCTGGTGACATCTGTCATAACTTTTGATGCTGAGTGTTAGATTTATTTTAGCCTATGACTTCTGGTTGGGGGGGGTGGGGGACGTGGAAAGCCAGGAGGCAATGGAACAGGATATATATAGATGTGGCCTAAATTGGATGGGCAAGAACAAGGGAGATTTATGGCGCCTTTTATCAATCACATACAGTGTCTCAGACAGAGGACATTTGAAAACAGTCTTAATAGTATATGAAGTCACATTGCCTACTAATAGCCTCTGGCAATGGGTGCCTATATTAAAAATCTATATTCAGAACTTCAGATACAGACATTAAGTTTTTAGTAAAGTTGGGGGTGGGGGAGGCGGAGTCAGTGCGTAAGGCAATGAATTAATGTTACCAAACTCAACCAGCAAATGACAAGATGAAGGATTATCACACAGCAATAGGAATTGAGGGCTGTCTTCAGCTCTTATTAATGCTTGGCATGAATATACAAATTCACTATCTTCCAAACAGGATGCATGTATTTGCACACATGTGAGCATACACGCACTCAGCGCGCACACACACACCACACACACACACACACACACACTCATGCTCCTCAAAGCAGGAGTGCTGAACCTCAACAAATATTTGCAGGGCAAACAGGTCGCAGACTCAGTCCAGCTAGAGAATCATTTTCTGGCTCTTCTGAGACAGTTTAGCTGCTTAGGCCCCGATAGCAGCTGTGCTTAACTTCCGCAAAGGGTTCTTAAGACAAATCCTCCTCTAGAGATTTGCTAAATCATCTGAAGAAACCATTTCACTCTTGGCTTTTCACCCTGACAGTTCTTTCCCACTGAGATGTCTTTAAACACTCGCATTCACACTGGAACTGGAGGAACTATACATTATGATGTCTATGAAAACTCAGCTCCTTAAATGCCACCCGGTAACCAGCCAGCTCTTTTGAACTTTACAAAGACAAGATTTGAGATTCTCAAATGTTAAAATGAGCCCCATTCAAAACGCAATTATGCACAGTCAGTTAAAGCAGACGAGTCCTCATTCCTGAGAACCTTTTTTCAAAGAAACAACCCCCCAAAAAAATCGATAATAATATAAAAATTCCATAAAAGGCATAAAAATGAGCCAGGACACCTGGGAGAATGCTAAATGCTGTGTGTTGTAAGCCTGTCTCTTACCCCAGGGCTGTACACCGGATTTATGGGTAAAGATACTAAATTTATATTTAATGAACTTTTCTAAGTTATATAGACACATGCTGAGAATTTTCAGACCCAAGTTTACATGGAAAAGCAGCGAACTTTACGTAAGACAATGAGCACGTGCCCTGTAATGGCAGTGAAGTGGAGGTAAAACACGGATAGGAAACTGAGTATGTTGGTTGGGTTTTCAGCCATTAGTGTCCCCTCATGTCCCTGAGAAAGAATATCTTAGAAATTCCTCTTCTGGGGATCCTCTAAGAACATATGTATTTCATAATCTAATTACCACTGCTTTCTGGCAGAATTCAGGCAAACTCACAATAGGGTGGTTTGATAATTAAAGTCCTGAAGAGGCCTTGTTTTAAGCGTCTCCATCACATCTAGGATCACTGTAAAGTATTAGGTACTTTCAGAAAAAAAAAATATCCAATAGAAGAATTTCTTGGAGCTAGGGGGTCGATTTGGGATCTAGGTTTCAGAAATGTAGTTGCACAGTTTCTTGACTCATGTGCCTGAGCAACACCACAGGAGAGCAGAGTCTAGTCAGAAGTTATTATCCTGGAGCTGATCAGGAAACAGAGAGCATCATGAAGCCAGGGCCCAGTTGAAAAGGTCTAGGACCCATCCTCAAATAGTCACCAACCAGTTCCTACCTCCTAAAGGTTTGACAGTCTTGTATCATTAATGCGCCCCCACCCCCAAAATCAAAACCCAAACCAAACCAAAGCAGAAGAAAACAAACAAAAAGACAACAACAACAAATATAATTCCACCGAGGATACCATGTTAGAGCAAGAAGCTTCAGGACTGAAGTCATACTACCTGAAGCCATCCTGAAATACCCACCTGTTTCTTCACAATTCTGTCGTGTGTTGTAATGAGTGCAGTAAAATAATCTAAGGATAGATACATCATCCCACATCCATAAATTATTTTTAATGTTCTGTTTGGTTGTCTGCCCTTGGACTTTGCAGACTTACGGCTGCCAAGAAGAAAATGGCTTACTCCAAACTTGGTTAGTGTAGTGAATGAATGTTACCTCCAACTGTAGGAGGAAAACATCTCCCTCACCAACAGGTATGATAAGGTCTGACAGTTCTCAGCTCTCCTCCCGCTTTACAATTGTAGATATGACAGAGTTTCTCAAGCTTTTATTTTTTAATTCTGGGAGTCTTCCCCCGATGATCTTTGCAATAGGACAGCCTACAAGTAGTAAGTGGGTCACACAATAAACATTCATGCCCTACCAATGCATAGCATGACTCAATCCTGCAAATCTCAGATGCTCACATGCCATTCTTTCTGATTCAGGCTTGCACTGGCTTTTTCTCACGCTAAAAAGTAAAACTTCTGCTTTGAAGGTGAAACGATGGTACAGCGTGTGAATGACCTTCAGCTGCGGGCTTTTGCAGAGTTCTGTGGGGGCCCCTGAGTCCACGGAAGAGCCTCCAGGGAATCCATGAAACAGTTTAAAAACCAGCTGGAGACTCCAGATCACTTTCTCCCCATAAACAGGCAAGGTCAGGTGACTAAGGGGCATGGAAATAGAACAAAGTGGTATGTTTTGTGTCCTGGGCACTTGATTCAATATGGGACAAGTCTAAAAGGCCACTTTAATCTCACAGGTGCGTCTTACACAATGAGCTTCGGACTCTGTTGCAAGGTCTTTGCTGGTCAACTTTCCCATCTGGGGCCCTGTCTTCTCCCCCCATCCATAGAGCTGACTGCCTGGGTGTGTCCCAGTAAACATCCTATATAAGTTTGCCTGTCAGAGTCTATGGACCAGGAAACTCAACCAACGCGAGTCATTTTAAATGGAAAATAAAAATTGGAAGAAAAATATTAAAATGCTCCAACGTGTCAATCAACAATATATTTTAGGTAATGTTTACTTTTTAAACATCATCTTGCAGTTTTGTCTGGGGCTGCATAAACACTCAGCGATTTGACCTCACAACTTTTGGATGTGAAAGAAAAAAAAAAACAAAACAGGAATTTTAAAAAACCAGCAGCACAGCATTATTTCCGTTCCACATCTGCTGTGTTCTCTGGAGTTTATGCTAGTGGTAGGCAGGCTGACCATATGGCGTACACCTCACATAAGCTACACTGCATGCTCAGCAGAGAACAGCTTCCAACCTTATTGTGTTTGCAAAGATGTCCTCATCTACAGCAGTGACAGGAGACTTCTTTTAAACATATCAGTCCAAATGGAATCCCTGTGACAGAAACCCTTCCTTATCCCAGTGTCAACACAGTGCCCAGCAAACTGCTGACACTTAGTGTTTGTTGAATAAAACTGAAAATGGTCCGTGGAACTCAGCTTCTAGGGTCCCTTTAAAGATGGTTATTTCCCTGCAGTGTAATTATACAATAGAATCCCTTCAATTTTGCTTCAAATAGCAGTCATGATGATATACATATAGATTTTATATGTTTATATATATATATATATATATATATATATATATATATATATATAGTGTGTGTGTGTGTGTGTTAAATAACTCACTTAAAAAGTTGTGCTAAGCTGAGGAGAAATGCTAGGCATCCATACTCAGCATTACTGCAATATATCCATAATGCACCAGAGGGGCACATTTCAATGTTTAAAGTTAAAGAAATAAATAGTGATTTTTTTATGGCAGTCACAAGTACAGTGCCATAAGTTGGCAACTGAAAGAAATGACTGCCCATAAATTTACTGGATGTTATGAGCACTGTTTTAAATGGCCATGAAGCAGGTGTCTGCTAGAGTCTTGTACAAAAGCAAAAGGGTTCATAAAAATATAAATGAACAATGAAGTTCCATCTTAGATCTTATAATTTAAGATCCAACAGAACACAGGGTTTTACTTTTAATTTGAGTAATAGGCTGAACTGTATTACCCACTACTATAAAGATAATTGTGCAGCCTATCAATTTGCCATAATGACTAACAAAGATGGTATGTTGTATTATTACTGTTGTTTGCAAAGCTATATGCACTCCCTGCCCTGCCCAAAAGGTAAAAGCTGGGTACACTGGGATTCTTAAGGACTTGGGGTTTCAGAATCAGAAAAGCAGCTTTTTATGGCATTCAAGAGACTGCCTTTAAGAACAGTCACTGGCTGAATTAAATGATTGCTTTGACTAAAAGTATGTGGGGGAACCATCCAGCACCCAGTCCTTTGAGCAGTAACTACAACTGCAATTGATCTTATTTCAGAAACCTGAGATGCAGACTAAACAACACATAATGTGGTTACTCAGTCTGATGCAAGTTTATAACAGAGGACCACTTAAAACAAAACAGGGCAAGCATGCTAGAGAATATTTCAGATGAATGGGAACTGGGTTAAATCTCAGAAGTAAGGGAAAGGATTCTCTCTCAGATTCTTCCATTTCTTTCTCTTCTTCCTTAATTTCACCACTGCATCCACAAGAGAAACATTCAATGACCAACATCAAAGTTTCTTGTTACAGCTCAGATAGCTTAGATACGGTTTGAGTGTGTCCTCCCTTGAAGTCTCACACGTGTGAAGCTCTGTCTCTAGAATGTCCACACGAGAGCAGTGGGACCTTTAAAAAATAGAGCCCAGTGGGAGGTGATTTTGTCATGGGGCAGAAGGGATAATGCAGGTTACAGGTGAGATTGGTGGCAGAGAATGGGATGCTAGGAAGCACAACATTCCGCAGCTTCAGATATCTCTTGCTTCTTTGCCTCACAACGTAATCAGTCCATCTCACACAGATTCTATGATACATTATTAGGCCATGTGTTGACAGATAGCACCATTCCCTTGAGCTTCTCCAGCTATGATAGAGACAGATACACACACGTACGTACACACACACAACCACACACACACACACACTTTTCTGGCTGTGCATGGTTGTAAATGGCTTTGATACCAGCACCCAGGGGGAAGAGGCAGACAAATTTCTAAAAGTACACGTAAAAAGTTCCAAACCAGTCGGAGATGCATGGTAAGGATATCTCAAGAAAAAACTCTCGATGGGTGGTGGGGACCCCTTCCTATCCATCACCTAGCGTCACATATTTGATAAATAGCAACAAAAGTGGACTAAGGCATCATCTTGCTGCAAGCTAAAATCATATTCAGTACCACCTAACCTCTCTTAGACTTCAGTGGTCTTATGGGACCAGCAATCTGGACCAAATGCATGGAGGTTTTAGGTGGAGGCCAGTCCCTTCACCTTCCCAGACCGAAATCTGAACCTCCTCACCGAATGTAACCCTGAACTCCTTACTAGCTCCCTGTGGAGTTGGTTCCTGTGGGACCTGTGTCCCTGAGTTCTTATTGCTGAGGCTGGGTCAAACTGACTCTTACAAGGGCCACAGCACAGGAACACAGGTGCATCACGGGCGGTCCTGTAGCACCAGCAGAGCCTAAGAAGAAATGGTGGTAGGATAGCTCTGGCCTAACGCCAATCAGTAGGGGTTAAGAAGTTGAAGCAGGCTTTGTTCACAGTACAAAAGCCAGCTTAGCTTGCTTAAGTGCACTCCAATGTTCCTACAATAATCAAATCAACTCACGGCACATTTCTCAGAATGAAACTCCATCATTACCTCTGACTAGATTGAAAGCCACTGAAAACTTTACTATTGCAAACAGTTCCAGATAGGTTTATAAAATTCTGGGTCTATGTTTTTTAAGTGAATACACCCCGGGAGTTTTATGAAATACAAATTGTGTTTGGCAATAAAAAATAAATAATAAAAAATCAGGCATTTAATGTCATCATCTCCAAAGTCCCATTTAAAATGTGTTCTATGCTAAAGAAGATCAAAGGTTATTGTTCTTGGTTTATTTCTATAGCTAAAATCATCGGACATCCTTTTAAAAATAATTTGCCAGTTAGAAATTTAATGATCTCCCTTTGCCACCACAGTTCAACTAAAGAACATTACATCCTTGTCTCCATTTTATTCATGGCTCCAATATCGCTCCTTCCCATTCCTGGGGAAAACTCTATACTTATCCCGTGTATGTTCCTTAGTCTAAGAGAAATCCAACACTGGGTGCTTTAATCCTGACTCCTCTTGCAACAGTCACTGTCCAATAGTTCCTTTTAGGTGCTTTCTTCAGAACCTAAACACCCAAGTCAAAGGGAGTCCATATAAAACAAGTCCCTTGCAGGATCAGGGTCACCTGCCCTGAGAGGACCTCGGCATCACTGACTTAGATGTCATATATGAGTAATAATGGTCCTTACTGATTCCAACCGCAGCCATTCTGGTCACTTCTAGGCTTCTAGATCCTACCTGCTGAGGCTTCAAACGCCTTGAACAGGCATCAGTATTACCTTGTACTGAGCCCCCGATTCACACAGAACACAGGAATATAATAAAACAGTTAGGCCACTAAGTTTGTGATAGTTTGATATAAAAGTAATTGCAGCTATTATGTACTTTACTGGTGGAACACAGTCTAACCAGAAGCATGTGATTGAGCAAGTTGAAATTTCTATACTTTAATCTACCCATTTGACCACCTCCCAGGCAGAACAAACACTTTGTCCTTCAAATCTCAATAGTATTCGCTGTACGTTTTTCCAGTGGTATTTGTCAACAAAGGAAAACATTTCAGTTGAATACCATGTTTTGGTTTATGACTTCAGCCATTTTTTTTTCCAAGAAAAGGGAGCAAGCTTTTCTTCCAATAGAATAAAACCAATTATCATTTGGTATAAGAGACTTCACACAAGCCTCTGAGTACTTACCACCAAATTGTGCAAAATTATGATAACTAGTAGAATGAACGGTGACCTCAGCTTTTGAGGAAAGTAAGATCTTTACTGTTTTTGGAGTCTTATTATAGAAACTTTAAATGCAGTCAAAAATATAAAATTAACCCTTGTGTACCCATAAGCTAATTTTGGCAATTATCAGAATGTGTCTCATCTTTGGCAACATCTTCAACTTGCCCAGGGTATGTTGGTGCTATTCCCAGACAGCACATCAATTCTATATGTGTATGTCTCTCTAGCACAAGGCTCAACAGACTGCAACCTGGAGGTTAAATCCAGTCTGCTGCCTGATTTTATAATAAAGTTTTATTGGAATCCAATGATACACATTCACTAGGGGATTGTCCATAACCACTTCCTCCTGTAGTATTTTGGGCAGCTGAAACAAAGGACATATGGTCTGCAAAGTCTAATCATTTCAGTATTCAATCCTCTTACTATACAAACAGAAAAACAATAAAACTTGTTATTCCTGTTGTAAGTATCCAGAATCTTTGGTGAGGAGGTTGTAATATATCCCTTGCAAAAAGGTCCATATATAAATTGGGTGATAATCTTAATTAGTTAATAGCTTCAAAATATTAAAAGTTGATATAAGTATGGTAACATTTATTCCTAACTACAGAGAAAACCGGGTCACTTTCAAATAATCAAGTTGATGTCATATCAAACCTGACCTAGCAATTATTGTCTTCCTCCCACTATGGAAGAAAAGTGTACACTCAGACCTGGGATGCAATCCCTTCTATTCCATATTCTTGTGTGTTCATCTTATCAGAAAAGTTTGCAAGACACTGTGCCTGCAAGAATAAATATATATCCCTTCTATCCATCTATGTTACCCAGGAACAATTGGCAGTGAATGCCCTCTGGGCAGCATCAGCATCACTTCTCATGTGCGAGAGCTTATGCACCACAGGGACGGTCCTGCCAATAACCCAATAACCTTCATAAGCACAAGAGTCACCTGGCTCCGCTCTCTCTCTCTCTCTCTCTCTCTCTCTCTCTCTCTCTCTCTCTCTCCATATATATATATTATACATATATATATATATATATATTATATATGTATATATTATATATAATATCCACACACGTGGATAATCATTGAAAATTAGTTATATGAAAGATTAAAAGTACCTGCACCTGAAAAGATTTACTGCAAGCCCCACTCTACAAGACAGCAGTTGTCCAAACCGATGTGTTTGTATATACAACATCAGCAGTGCCCAAGTAAATAGATCAATGACTGATAAGCTCCAGCTGGTGCTGTCAATTTCGACTTTAAATTCAATAGCTATGCCCTGTCCTCACCTCCACATGTCTGCTATTACTCTTAAAATACCTGACTTACATGGTTGTGGTTTTATGTCAACCAAACACTGGCTGATTCATAAAACTTCAGTCTCATTAAAAGGTTGGATGTTTGGAGAATATATTCAGAAAGAGACTTTACCTGAATGAATACTAGCATTAATTGTAACAATCCTGGGAATATTAAATGATACTTCTGTAGCACTTTTTGTCACATTGTAGTTTGTATCTGTTACTGTATGAGTTGGTAATATTTATGTTCTCATTTGTCCAATAATAAGCAGGGTGGAATCCTCTTTAAACCATAAGAAAGTCAAAAGTGAAGTAGGATCATTAAGGGAAACAAAAGAATAGCATTTACCTAACTGATTCAGTTTCTAATGTCAGGTTACTTAGTGTGCATTCCCATAAATACTGTAACACTGCCACGGCTTACCATTCAAAAGCTCTCTTAAAATACAAACATAGTTCATTGTAACTACTCTAAATGAGACACTTTATTATTCTTCTTTGAAAGGTCTATGGGCAACATACCAAATAAATCACCACACTCCCCCTAATTAATGGAAAGAAATAGGCAGTATTTTGATTATAATTTAATAAAATAAATTTTATATTTTAAGAAGCAGCTTCAGAAGAGAGGGATACCTCTTGCTTATTAGAATCACTAAAAATAGGGCTGGCCACCTCTACAAGGGGCTCAGAAGAATGACAGGTCAGCCTAACACGTGGCATAAGCGTGCGTCTTAAGACAAAGCATGTGCAGACATTGAGCGGTAAAGTTTATGTTTCCATGGCTGATGTACATAGTACAGCGTAAAGAGTAATCAAGAAGAACAAAAACAGGAGTTGATGAGATGGCTCCATGGATAACGGTACTTGATACCAAGCCTGACCACCAAAGTCCCATCCCAAGGGCCTCACATTTAGAAGAGAACTAAACCCTACAATTTGTTCCTGACCCCCAATTTGTATACTCAGCTTCCCTCATGAACACACAAAATAAGTGAGTAATGTAGGTTTTCTTAAAAGGATGGAAGTGTGGGATGGTAGAGTAGTGTAAAAGTATATTATCAATGAATATGTGCTTAATGACATTAACAAAACACTTGACTTCATAAGCAAATAAATGAATATCTGAAGATGGACTGAACTATGGGATATATGAGTACTAAGCTGGCATCTTGAGTGTAATCCAGAGCCCATGTATTGAGAGGTTGCTCCCCAGGCGAGCGCAATTCAAGGTAAAAGACCTTTTTGTTTGGGGAGAGAAATCCTTGTGGAAGAGGTTAGAGCTGTTTGTGTATTCTCTTAAAAGAATAAAAGGATTAAATGAACCCTGGGCCCTTCTGCCTTTTCTTCCCAGCTACTATGAGGTGAACAGGCTCCTGTTGTAACACTACTCAAAGCAACAGCTCTATACCAAAAGGTGGCGTGATGGACTGTAGGCTGAACACCATTGAAAACAGGGTCCAAAATACTCCTCCATTAATTTTCTGCTATATTGTCACAGTGATAGAAATCTAATCTGGGAGAAGCAGCCAAATCTTGTTCAAATATGATAAGATTATACCTCAAATTACTTTTCCATGTATAAGTTGCTTATGTAAATATCACAATTACATTAATGATGCTACTGATGAACAAAGTTTCTAGATGAGGAAACCTGGTTGTGAGGAGGCCACTTCAGGGAGAAATAAATGGAACTGGGATCTAAGCTATTCCATGTCCATTTCAGGGATGCTGGCCCCTGTTGAAACTCTCCTCATTATGTCAATATATCACATTCTGGGGCAACATCTATTTCCTATTGAGTACCCAGCTATGAGGATGCTTGGTAATTTTATCGTCATCACTGTTCTGAACTGATATGGGTAGCCCAATAGTTAGGTAGACTTTTGAATCATTTCAACTGGAATGGTCTACAAAAGGCCAGATATTTAAGAAGCCAAAATCCTCCATTGGGAAAATATTTACATAACCTTCAAACATCCAACATAGTCTGTCGAGCATAATCCCCAAGATTCTCTTCAATATAAATGTGTGCCAATTGGAAAGAAGGAGAAATGACAGTCGAAGAGATGACGCTGTCAACTGGAGATAGTTCCAGAGCTTAATACCCTGAAGTTCATTACAACTGCTACACAGGATGAGCATTTCATTATCACCAAGGAACCATCCAGGGACTGTTATGGAGATGTTCTTCTCATTGTCCCATTACCCAGAAACCCTGTGAATAGGACTTATTCATGCTGTCCCTTGGTGGTCTTATTCACTCAAGTCAATAAAAAGAGATCATGATGCACAAAAGACCATCAAAGCCACAGATATAGCTCCCCAGTCCCTGCTGTACTGAGTACCACCAGATATATCTTGCTAGAAATATATTTGCCTTCCAAATAAGCTCAAGAGTGCAATTGCAAATTACTTTCCTCCCAGGCTTGCTAGGACAACAAAACTTCCAAATGTTCCATATTATTAAGATAGAACTGAATACCCAACAACACAGAGCACGTAAGACCGTTCTCAATAGAAATAAGAAACAAGCCTTGAAAAATGAAATAAAATAAACATTTTCTGTGTTATGGAACAAGTGTCCATAGTTAGAAAGAGCCATGTGCCTGCGTGGCAGTCACACACTCACGGTTCAGTCCTGTTCTTACTGTTCCTGAAAGGAAGGGTACTATAAACAAAGATGAGCACCCAGAGCCTCCACTGGGGACTGGAGTGGCTGACTCTGGCATAATAAACGGCTGTTTACCTTTTGGATTCTATTTATGCCACATGCACATTGTTCATCATTATTAAATGATCCTTTTTTATCTTTCTATGACAGTTACATATTTTAACAGGTGACAGTTTGCCTTTCTAAGCAGCAAAACACTGGTTTATTAGTATGCTTGTGTGGCATAAAATAGAGTACATTTTTTACTGAAATAACTGGAGGAAAGAAACATCAATTGTGCAGGGTTCTGAATAGCTCAATGTGGGTATAGAAGGTACTGGCAATAAATTAAGATAGGTTTGCCTTATTTATGACTCTTAGGTATTCTTTCACAGTTGTGACTGTGCATGAATTTTAAGCGGCCTTTTGATGGGGGGACTCATCCGAAGAAGCACCATAAACTCAGGCATAGTTTCACAATTAATCGCTTCCCTGCCATAAACTCAAGGGATGGGATCCAATGATGCTACCACTCAGGAGACAGTCCCTGGCTCCCCTACAGCAATGCTGGAGAGACAAGGGGGTGGAAACCAAGGAGGAAGGGAGTGAGTGAGATTATGCTATCACTGAGTCACTGAAAAGGCAAAGCCCATTTCTTATGCAGAGTAGAGGCTGGGAAATCCTAAGAAAATATAGAAAGAGTTAACAATGCCCTGAGGTCTCCTGGAACAAGGTCTGGGACAGCCTTCCATTTACAGCTTAGTCTATATTCATTGGGGTCCCCAGAAGAAGACAACAGTCCAGCCAGATGGCATTTTAGAACCAGAGCTCTGAAAGTCTCCACAGGCCGTTGTTCATATTTATATTTAGTAATAAACATAAACAAAAACCTCTTACATATAATAGCTGTGTGCTTTGCAGAAGAGGCAAACAGCCCAGCTCTCACAGAACACCAGTGTCTGATGCTGCTGACGAAGCCAGAGTTAGTAGATCATCTCTATGGCTGCTTGCAGTAAGCACCTCATTGGGTAAAATATGGTCCTCTTGAATGATGGACTGCTGCAGAGGCGTCTGCTCTACGAGTAGGTATGGTGAGGGCTGAGATAATGTTCCTGGTGGTGGCTTCGTTATTTGTTTCCCAGCTGACAGCTGAGCCATTCTGTCTGCATTTTCAAGGAGACATAACTATACCTGTCACTCCAGAGGCAAAACTCACTCAGGAATAACACTAGCGAGTTTCTGATGGTGATAGTTTTAATCTCGGACTCAGAGAAGTAGCCAGTGAGTGCCAAGGTAGGAAGCATTTGTTTTCTCAATTAAAATTGTTGGGACAGTTCTCATTTGTATTTTCTTGAGGGCCCAGGTAAAATGGTACAGACGATTTCCTTGTCACCAAGTTAAAAAAGGAAAAATAATAGCATCTAACATTGTGGCCGTGAAGGAGCCGCCTGGCTTTGTAAATAGGCACCCAGTCTTGCCCCTCTGCTCTTCGTCCCTCATCTGACTGTCACTGGCATCCACACACATGGAGCTGGAGGATGTGTCTTATGCATGCTTTCATTACAGTGCTCAAAGGAGAGGAAAAAAAAAAAAAGATCAGTCAGCTTTTTACACTGCTCTGTAACACTAAAGTTGCTTCTGCCCTTTGAAAATATGAAAGCCCTTGAATGATTTTGTATTTTCAAAGGGTAAAAAGTGCTAAAGAGCACTCCTCTATTTCAGAGAGGAGGAAAGGACGGAAATCAGTTGCCTTAAAGTGCTCACTCGGAATAGGTAAAAATGAACTATGGGTGTGAGGAGTTACCTAGAATAATAGAGAGAGTACTTTGGAGTTCGTGCCTAGAAAACAACACTAGGCACTTGCCTACACACCACACTGCATGATGTTGGCTGCTGTCGGGTCCTGATGACAAATACGTGACCAGCATTCACTACTGCCCTAGCCAATATGGTGATATGGGTAAATCTAGTGCTCCTCTCTCCAACCCTCCTCTTTAACCAAAGGACAGCTACCTGTTCTGTCAATGCTATGAGAGGATTCTCTCCTGCCTGGTTCACAAATTCTCTTTAAAGCTTTGGTGTTCCTGTCTGCCATCTCATCAGGAATGACTGCACAAAAAGAATCGAACCAATAGTCACCTCTTCTGGGGTTCTCATACTTAACCTCTCCATTGGAAAAGATGGTTGTCTTTAGGTAAATACAATAGAGGTATTAGACATCTAGGCAGTCAGGGTAAGAATATTCACACCTTAATGGAACTCACCTTTACCTGAAACCTCTGTCTCACATCTATCCCTGGATAATTCCCTCCCAAAATTCATCATTTGGCTCTGTCAACAATATCTTTGGTAACTTCAATTCCAAGTTTTGCAGGGGATAGCTCTTTGCTATGCTGCCATTACTACCCTGAAACACTGTCCTGTCTAATTTTCCTGTACCATCATACAGAGTCTAGGCTAGTATCCCCCACCCTTCTCAGATCTTTGACAGCAGTTATGCATACTCTTATTTCGGGTTTCCAGTTCCTACACAGTGATTCAAATACAGTATCACAAATAACCATAAGGCACTGTGTACTGAAGGCATTTAGGGATTTTACACATATTAATACACTCAATGCAATAGGTGGTATAATTAATCTAAATTTGTCAGGAAAGGAGACCCAGGAGAAGCTAAAAATTTTCTTATGGTCTCATAGTTAATGGGTAGCCAAATGGTCTGTCTTTGCACAGTGTACTGTATTACCCATTATCACTGCCTCTTTCAAAATTAACACATTTCCATAGCTTGAATGTTTTGGGTCCCTCTTGAATTCAGGTTTGGATTTAATCCTCAATGCAACAGTATTAAAAGAGGAGTATGGGATAATGGCGGGCCTTGAGATCATTGCCTTGACAGTTGTGATAAGCCCCTTATAAAGGGATTACAGAAGTGTTTTACTATATGCCATCCTGCCAGACAGGTAGCATGGGCAAACAGCAAGCCCTCATCATGGCTAGTGAACTAACCAGTTTCCAAAACTATGAGATATACTCCTTAAAAGAATTACCCAGTCTTTGTTTTGGTATTGGTTCAGTTAACTTATTGTCTCTATAACCACACATTTGAACCAACTTTAAAATAGGAATGGTTTATTTGTGCTCACTGTTTTAGGGGTCTGTAGTTAGTTGTCTCCATTGATTTTGAGCCTGTATTTAGGCAGCTTTAAAGAATATGGTCCACCATGATTAGCAGAGAATGACAGCAAGCAGGTCCATGGTTTCAGAAGCATGTGGCTGGGACTCTTTGTGTCCTTGGGCATATTTTTTTTTAAAGATTGCTATTGTACTGGCTGGTTTTGTGTGTCAACTTGACACCAGCTGGAGTTATCACAAAGAAAGGAGCCTCCCTTGAGGAAATGCCTCTGTGAGATCCAGCTGTAAGGCATTTTCTCAATTAGTGATCAAGGGTGGGAGGGCCCATTTTTGGTGGTGCCATCCCTGGCTGGTAGTCCTGGGTTCTATAAGAAAGCTAGCTGTGCAAGCCAGGGGAAACAAGCCAGTAAGTAACATCCCTCCATGGCCTCTGCATCAGCTCCTGCTTTCTGACCTGCTTGAGTTCCAGTCCTGACTTCCTTTGGTGATGAACAGCAATGTGGAAGTGTAAGCTGAATAAACCCTTTCCTCCCCAACTTGCTTCTTGGTCATGATGTTTGTGCAGGAATAGAAACCCTAACTAAGATAGTTATTATTTTTAAATGTGTACATAAATGTAGATTCTCCTGAAGTCCAGAAAAGTACAGCATTACCTTTGTACTCCCTCTAACTGTAATCTGGATAAATGCAGTGAACAATACCTATCCCATGGATATCCCAAGAATGAATGTTATGCATTCTTGAAGTGTCCTCTGTCAAACAAATTAGACAACTACATTTGAGTTCAGCCCCACTCAAAACTTCAGGACATAGAATGCAGCCAAATTATTTACCAGAAAGACAAGTGATCACTGGACCAATTCCCATAGAGCCCGTGAACTCTTCTCATACATAATGTTCAAGGTCTTTACTCTCCACATTCCCTTGGCACTCTAGTCTTATAACTCATACCAGAATGGTTTATTCTGGACCACAGTTTGAGGGATCAGTTCCTAATGCTAAGGAAGGCATGACAGTAGGAGCAGCTCACAACTGTGGCATCAGGAGCATGGTGCTGCTTACTCATATCAATGTTGCACAAGGAAGTGAAAGAGAGGGCCACTCCAGAGCTAAATACCTGGAACTCTCTGTAGAGTTGTTGCTGCTGAGTCTGTGTTAAAAGGCACAGATGCTGGAGGGTAGCATCATGAGAAAGATAGTAATGCAAAGGGCAATGTGAGCTCTTGTTCAGGAGGGAGACATTTATGCTATCTTTTCATTTTTCATATCTGGGCTCACAGGAAGGTTCTACACAATTAAAATTAGGTCTCTCTACCCCAACCATAATCCTCAAAGGAATCCCACAGATATATCTCCCAGGTGATTCTAAATCCAATCAAGTTGAAGATCAAGAGCATTGTGCCCAAACTGAGTATGTGTGAATTTTAAATTCCATTTTTATAAAACATAACATTTAAATTATATAGCTATAGTAACAATTGTATATGTAAAATCTAATACAATGAGAGGCCTATGACAGATAATCATAATATGAAGTCAGAACTCATTAACACAGAGACATTCAATGTAGTTGGAAGCTGTTTATTCTCCATCACTTTATTCCATTCATTTATTAAAATGGCATACAACAAACAGCAAATAAAGATTCAAAGACAAATCCATGTCATACAGGTACTTTCAAAGGGAAAGAAATCATATTCAATTTCCAACATTGGTGAGTAGCTATAAAGCTTCTATTTGGTATGGATGAGTGTATGTATACATGTATGCATGTACACAAAAAATGGGGAAAAAAAGTTTCTGAGAAAACTACAGAAGCCTACATCTCAGAGCTAAAGACTTGGAGGAACTGAGCCCTTCACCATGTGGTCACAGCTTGGCAAAGGAAAATATGGTTTCCAGATTTTATTTTCAATGTCTTAATTGCTTCCAATTCGTTTTATTAATAAATCAATTTTTAAATGTAGAAAGGGACTTGGCAAAGACTGGTAGGTCTAAGCTTAATTAAATTTGCCTATAAAATTTGTTAATTGTTTATTTCCATCTCATGCCAAGAAAAAGTAGGTGATGCATAATACCACAAGTATACATGACATCATAGCTAATCCAAGATTATGTTCCACCACAACAGAGCCAACCTTCTTGCAAAGAAGAACACTAAATTTTCTAAACACATGGCTTGCCAGTTCACCCGTGTTGACAGAAGTCACAAGCTTTCCTCCTGCTGAATTTCCAACTTATTGTGGTGCTGAGACAAAAATAAACCATACATGCAGCAAAACATCAGGAATGAAATATTATGCCTCAAAGTCATTTTTTGGTAAAGTTTAAAAACAACAACAACAAAATTCTGTTCTGACTATTACATACTATCTTCATCTTGGCAGACAATAAAAGGATGTGAGTGTGTTTCTCTTGCAACCTCACTTCACAGGAAGCGCCACCTGCCACTTGCCTGAGCTTGCTGCTGTGATCTTGGGGCACTGCAGCAGGCATGGCCACTGTGCTCGGGCAAGCGCTGCAAACACACGTGTTGGCTGTGCTTCACATCCATAACTCTGCAGGTACAAAATGTGCAGGATTCTAAGCTCTTCTTGCAAAAACGTAAACATTCTGAACCAGTGAGAACCATAGATATTTGCTTCTGTCCTGAGAGGGGAAGAGCGGCCCTGGGGAAGGTGTGGCATGAACCTGGGAGACTTCCTGGGCAGCTGGAAAACCTCCTGAGGATCTCTGTTCAATTATTTTTCTTTATTTTGAAATGTATTAGAATAAGCATGTGAGATTGTGTAATTCAAAAAATTCTTCATGTACAACAAAGCTATTGGAGTAGAAACAAAAGTCATGGGCCTGGCTCATAATTCATGGGATGAAAAGTCCTGACTCCTCCCAGGAACGCTGCAATAAGCCAGGTTATCCAACTAGCTCAACTCTAGACATTCCAAACCTGGAATTCCCAACCATGCAAGTTCAGTCAGAATTGCAGTGTGCCATTTTTATTCTGTAAAGCTTCTCTAACTAGGGCCTCTGAATACATCTCTCAAGTCCTTTAGCTAAATTAGACTACTGTGACAAGAGCTAATTTTTCACGTATGTTTCTCCCACAGGTTTGTTTTATTAGAGAAAGACAGCACCATCATTTCACCCAGATGAACACACATTTAAGCAGTGCAGTGCCTGATCAGATTTACAAGCTCACTTAGAGTTTTTGGTTCTTTGCTAGTACGGGTTTTGCATTTACAATATCTTGGGAAACTAACTTATGTCAAATAATCTTAGACTGGGACAGCCTGGTGCAATGGCAGATAAAAAGGTGTATCAGGCATACCATTCCATATCATTTAAATCTACCGTTGGGAAGCATATGTACAGAGTCTCATGGCAACTGGTCTGTTGAAGAAATCTGGGCATAGAGGTGCAAATCCAATGCTATGACTGTACAGCCCCAACCTCTGAGATATCAAATGAACCTCATTCTTGGTTAAGAGATGCAATTAAAGAATTTGGTTCTATTGTCTAGGTCTCTCTTCATTTTTTTCCCGTATCTTCTACCTAGTGCCTTGCATTTCTGATCAGAGTTCTAATAATAATTCAGGTGTTTTCCCATCGAACGGGGAGAGTTAAAGGCTTTCCCTAGTAAGCTCAAGGGGGAACGGGAGGGAGGATGGGGGGAACAGCCAGCTTTCAACCAAAGTGTGCCACCTGAACATTCCAATTTAAGCCTATAAATAACAAGTATGAGTGGGCTACATGGTAAGCTGGATAACTTCAAAATCATGTTAATGTAATTTCAGTGATTTATGATATATTCTCCAGGTAGAAGACACCATACTCTATAGTATTCTTAAGGGATTCACTAATAAGCAAAGCAGCATGGCTACTTTCAATAGTTTACAGTACGATAAAAAGAAAAATACAAAGAAAGATTCCTAAACAATGCACAAAGCCGAAGGGGATAGAACAAAGCACAAACTCATAAGACAAAGAAAACCTTGGAGAGCCATGAGGTGTGGCATAATGTCCGCCTGAAGAGAGTATTTGGAGGGGCAGTAGTAGGAATCAAACCTATTGAGGCTACTGAAAAATAGGTAAAGACAAAATAACCGTTCATCAATACATGAAACCTTCCTAACTACAAGTATCTCATTGCACTCACTAGGGGAAAGCCTAGATAAGTGTGAGCAAAATGTAAGATCATAGGGGGAAAAAAATCATAGGTGAGCATCACTAGCATAATTTTGGAATGATTTCCTAAGCACTACACAAAACAGCTAAACACAAAATAATCTACAGCATTGGTTACATTCAGAATATTAGTCCACGAGAAGACACTGTATAATTTCATTTTATCTAGCACCTCAGAGGCTGAAGTGGAAGCATGAGTTGGAGGCCAGCGTGGGCTACATGGTGAGTACCATGCCAGCCTAAGTTACCAAGTAACAGTCAGGCTCAAGAAATACAAATAAAAATAAATAAAAATTTTACCTGAAGACATTTAAGTCAAGCTGGGAGGAGAAATTGCAATCACATACAACACACCAAGGAGATGCTCACAGGCGTCCCCAAATAGGACGTTTCCACTTCACAGCTGCATAAAATGACATGTTCAATAAAATCTGTCACTTCGGATTCCTAATGCTGATCTTCCCGTGGGCTGTGATGCAGGGTACGGTGCTGTCCCATGATGCTAGTTTCCCAAGTGACAAAGAGACTGAGTACGATTCCCAGCATCCTCTGGCTGAGGTCTGATGGTTAGGAAGTCTAAGAGCATTCACAGCACTTTCAACCTGTGATGCTTTCAGCGTATGATGGTTTTATCCTAAGTTTGTCCACCGTTCGTGCAGGAGCATCTCTACATCCACCCAAGAGCACACACGTAAAAACTCCCCAGAATCGGACACAAACAAAAAGAGTAAAGTGTGTGTTTTGCACTCAAAACACACATAGTGAAGAAATACAAGGGAAAATGTTTAACTTTGTCATCAAACTCGGAGAAGAAAATCAAGGGCGTGCATAGAAGAAGCAAATGTGTAGGCGCTGCTTGTGAAAGGTGTCCCAGCTGTGCCCTACGTCCAAATAACCTACTTTCAGGTAGGGAGGAACAATTATACATATACCCTGTTAGCATCGTAAGTATTCCTGGCACTTAGCTGAACAGTGCACTCCAGAGAAGCAAGCCAGCTACATTACATACAGGACCACAGGCGAGACATAAGCTTGGATGAAAATGCTAATTGCTGGAAAATAAGGACGGAGCCTATCTTGTGTTATACAGCATGAGGGCATCTCAAAAGGAGACATGATCAACTAAGTGTCTATGCCTGCGTATAAAAAAACGTAAGAGCAACCATGAAGTTCAAACTTGACACCACTAAGTACAAGAGGGATCCACTGAAGAACCAATGACAGACATTGGTCATGGTCTACTTTTAAGTGCACTGTTGACTTCACAGACACATGTCAAATCTAACACAGTTTTAAAACCATATTCATTCAGGTGAAACAATACATCACAAAATGGTTTATAGATGCTAAGTGCTACCTACATCCTTGGACAATTTGACTAGTAAAAGAATATTCAACCACACCTAATTTTGATTCCCTAGTATTTATGCTGCATACTGCAGTGTAAATCCTGGGTGTGTATGCATTAATGTCTCTGTCCCTGGGGTGGCACTATTAGGGAGGTTTTGACATCTTTAAGCTATGGAGCCTCCTGAGAGGCCCTTAGACCACTGTCCTTGACCCTTGTGGGTTGGGTAACTGTGGAGCCTGCCCTCTTTCAAATTTCTCTCTTTGTTCATTGTAAGATTGTAAGATGAGTGCTTCTGAGGCTGTTGGGGTGAGCGCCTTCACCAAAGCCACCTCCCATCAGTCACTGCAATCTCTAAAACTGCAAGTGAAAAGGCTCCTGTTTGTAAGTGAATTACTTCAGGTATTCCATTGTAGCAACAGAAATGTAATACATGGGCCAAGAGTCTTTAGAGGAGCGCTAGTGTGGGGGGGGGGGGGGAGGGAGGGGTCCTCCATTAGTGGGTTCCGCACTGTAGTCTACCCTAATACTATGTTCTTGAGTCTCCTGACTTCTAGAATTCCTTTCACATAGTCTGACCCCTTAACAAATACCTCATTTTTTCCAACCTAACAAGAAAGACTAAGGCTCCCTTCCAATGGAACAAATCAGCTGCCTTCAGCCGAGTCATCTGAAATCCAGTGCAGATAAAAACAGAGCTAATAGAGCAGGTGAATGGTGATAGGGGCAGTCATCTGCATCCCATTATCATCTCACAGGTTTTCTTCCCAATCTCAAAGTTGATCCATTCCTACATTTGCATACATTGCGTTTCTACTTTTACACACATTAAGATGGTGCTTTTCCAGCTTAGGCACCCAAATCAAGAATCTGCCAAGTACCTTAATAGAGAATGGTCTTGCCTCCGCGATTTACTGACTGTATTGCTAGATCCAGGCTGTGTAATCAGCTGACTGCTAATATCAGAGTCAAATTGTTTCTCTTCAGAACTGAAAATCACTCACGTATATTTTCTATTAGGTGATATTACATTAAACAGCTCAGCTTTGCTCTAGTAGATTTCATGAAACTGATAATAAGTATGCTTCACACAGCTCAGTTTTTAGCTTACAGAAGGAAACTACACCCGGCACCTAAGCATTTGTCTGTGATACTCCAACCTAACCCTCGGTGGCACTACTGTACATTGTTTACTCCTCTGGAAGTTTGAAAGGACTGCTTTGGGGTGATAAAAGGGATTTGTTGAGTTAAAAACCTGCCCACCATTTCCGGAAGCAAGATTCTTCACTGATAACTGCCTAAATATAGCCAACCTGATTATTCTGCCACCTAATCTCCAAGAATCGGAAGTTTTCGACACCCACTGTGTCTCACACTTTTCCTGCAAAAGTGGCATCCACATGAATAATCATCACGACGAGGTTCCAGAGTTCAGCGACACAAGCCCAACGTAGGTGGCACTTGGCAAGCTACTGTGCCCATCAGAGATGCGGCACTCAACAACACTGAAATCAATACAACTTGGAGAAGTAATAGAACAACCCAGCACACTCACTGGGAGATTGTTCTGTAGCTTTTTAAGGGTGTCATTAGCATGTCACTGCAAACACCACCGGAAGCTTTCTTCAAGGATGCAGAAAGCCAAGTTATACAATAAAAGCACCACCTAGTGTCCTCTCAGTGAGTAACATGAGCACTTCGTTGAGCCCACAGATATCTCAGCAGCAGATAACCAGGCTCAGTATGTTGCTCAGACACATGAGCCTGACCGCTCCACATGTGAAAACCTGGACTTAAACAAGGAGCATTGAAGAACTGGTAAACATTGGGAGACAGAGCAAAAGCCTCTCTAAAATGATTCCCTTTGGGTAAACTACAAGGTTAGGCGTTCCAAGTCACAGCACTAATGTCACGTAAATTAGCGAAATGAGGTGAATATGTTCTCTTTCCTATGAATAGATCGTTTTCAAGAATAATTACGTTGCAGGCATATTTAGACTCCACCGCTGGATTCATAGTCGACAAATGTACTCGCAAGGATACAGAGCGTAAGACTAACTAAGTTACATCCACACACAAAACAGTCTGTCAAGCAAATCTCTTTAATAGCTATCCTAAACCTGTGCTAACCCAAGTCCTTAAATTCTGGTGCCAGCACTCAATGTTCAGAATGAGAAGAGATGTACTTATTTCAGAGAAATTTCAAAACCATATAAACATTAAACAAAAGGAAAACATCCTTTGACAAGAGGGAGAAGCAATCAATAGTCTTTAGTCTTCTGGTGTCATTCTTTTGAATTTCTTTGTGCTTTTATTGATTACTTTCCTTATTTGGGTCTGAAAAGAAAGGAGGCAAGGACATCATTTTCTTACTAGAAAATGAAGGTCTAGGTTCACGGGCAGGGAAGGTATGCAAAGCCAGACAAACCAGAACCCTTCCTTCACAGACAGTACTTGTTCATTTATCAGTGCAGGCTTTGCACTAGAGAGATACTTTCCACATGGAAAGTTTGTAACTTTTTTGAAACTGGTAGGAGAAGACACAAAAACTTTAGTCATCAAATTAGTCTTATCAGTTATTAAACGAAGGCCACTTTAGGGCTCCATGAACTCAGCGGACAAGCGGAACACTTGTCTACCATGCAGGAGGCCATGGTTGGTCCTATACTCAGCAAAATAAAACATAATGAAAAGGTCATCTCTATGCCTTATGCCTTCCAGGAAGTACAGCTACTTTACACATCGAGTAAAGGCGTTCCATGTCCAATCTGGCCTACTCTGGCCACTCTGGCCCACTCCATTGATTTCAGATGAACTGCAATACTGAGTTGCATACCCTTTGACCTTTGAGTCAATGTTTAGTAAGCTAATTTGAGATTTCGATTATGGAAAATTAATATAAAGTTCCATATATCTGATTTCTTCTAAAAGAAAAATAAACCTAGCAGCAATCAGCCCACATGTCCGATAGAGCAGAGAAGTACATTTTTTAAAGGGACCTTACCTCTTTATGCTGTTTCCCAGGGGGTCTTCTTCTGCCCTGTTACCCAAAGCATTTGACACCACAAGTGCTTCAGGTTTCAGAACTGTTCACATTTGAGGATATCTGCAAAAACCTTACTGACTGAGTATTTCTAATAAAAAATGTCAATGTTCTAACTTCAGAATATTTCCGATCAGTGATGTTGAACCTGTAGATGCATTCACTAACAAACACCAATGTAAAAGAAATCAAAACATAAATTCCTTTCATCATTGGTACATATCTGAAGAATGCATAAGCCCAAAATCTGCAGCCTTATTCTCTAAACCCATTACTTTCTCTCACACATTTTACTCCTAGAGTTAAGTCACTGGAGGTTTCAGTGTATACTTAAGATGACAAGGAATGCTTATGAAATGACCACACCGCTGTGAATACGTGGGCCTGGAAACAAAGGTGACAACATGTAATGGCAAAGCCGGAAAGAACTTAAAAGATGAGTAAGTCAACATTCCTCACTTTGCAAAGAACCAGAATGAAGGAGTGATGCTGGAACTCTGGTTAGTCATCTTCTGTTATGACAAGACACCTGACAAACACAACTTAGACAATGGAAGAGTGAGTTTGCCTTCTTTCTCGGTCTTCTGGCTAAGAGCAAGAAAGCCAATTCAGCTCATGGTTTCAGAGGTTTCAGCCTGTGGTCATCTGTGTCCACTGTTATAGACTGTTACAAGGGAGGTAGAATATCACAATGGCAAGAATGTGTGGCAAACCAGAAAGCAAAGAGAGACAGAGACTGTAATACTAGATGGCTGAGAAAGTGTGTGTGTGTGTGTGTGTGTGTGTGTGTGTACGTGTACTCATATATATCCTTCAAAGGCACACCCAAGCAACCCACATGTTAAAATTGGTATATGCTTTACACACTTTCCAAATCCTTCTAATGAGCCTATCAATTTTGAGTATACCAGTCAATTAGTTCACTGATTAGGTCAAAGCCCTCATGATCCAATCATCTCTGAAGACATGGTTCGAAATCAAGCATTCGACACATGAGCCTTTGGGAAGAATATTTTATGTCCAAACTGTACTAGGAACCTATAGTCTTGACCTTCCAGTCTGCCATATTAGAGCAACAGGCAAGCCTTAGCTTTAGGAATAGGAAATAGGCAAGGAGAACCAGAGGTGAGGGCTATGTGTAAAACTGAGAGTCCCATCACGTAGACACTGACTTTCAAGGCAAAAAATGTGACCATATCTCAAGCTGAAGTGATATTAATGCCATTGAAACTAATGGCATAGAACTTTGATGATATACATTTGGAATAATGACGAGATATGATAGCCCACTAATGTATAATACACACAGAGACAGCCACACATGGCGGCACTTGCTACCCTGACAATTTTTAATAACCAGTCCTACAACTGTCTCCTCTGATAAGATGTAATGCAGTACACTTGTCTTTTACACTGACATCCAGAGGCTGATGTGCATCCCAAGCTAACTGCTAAACTTCAGAAAACATCAGGTGGATTTATTTTTTGCTTCCAAGTTAAAAAAAAGAATTAATGACAAATCTTTAAGTCGACATGTTTCTTTAAAGCAAACCCTAAGCGCTTACATCCCACCCACACACCTCACACCCGCAGAATCTGTGAACCTCCTGATTGCTTTTTTTAAGGGAAATAATTTTGGAAAAGTCCAGATACAAGCTTCAGAAAACTCTTCTTACTTTTATGGGAGCTCTAATGTCTGCTATGCAGACAACAAGTACATCTACTTTCCAGGTGCTGTACAGGGCTCCCTCCAAGAGGCTTGTAGTGCAAAACTCTATTTCTCCGGAATTGAAATGTCCTTTGGAAAAATATATATTCTTCCTTATCTTCCTAAAGATAGGTTAAATATTTATAAAAAGACATTTATGGAAAATGTTACTGGAAGTCTGATTACATTGCACCAGTAAATTCCTTTCAAATACAAGGTAGGAGATTTTTCACCTCATTAGATTACAAAATGCAGTGGGGGGAAGGCACACATGCAAAATAATAATATAGACAAGGTATTTATAAAACTACACAACCTTGGGAACATACTTGAATTCTGAATATTCTGTATATATGTGTGCATGTAGTTGTGTATTTGTGAGACTGGACAAGAGCATGTTGTTTTTTTTCACTCTCTCTCTGAGTTTCTGTGTGTGTGTGTGTTTGTGTGGTACTCCGGTGTGTACGTGTGCTAAGGAATGGAACGAGGACTTTGGGATCAAGCCCTAACCCACTGATCCATATGCCCAGACTTAATTTTTCTGAAATTTAAGATTCTGTTAGCAAGGTCCTAAAATGATTTTACTTACCAATTACTCCACATTTCAGTGTGCTATTTTTAATACAGTCACTTCTTTACTTTTCCCCAATCTCCCAACACCATTTCCTACTGTTCTTTTTCCCTAGAGGAAGCCTTCTGCTTAAAACCACAAGAAACTTAATACCACACACCAGGAGGGTAAGGTATGCATGGGAAGGTATGCATTCATTTCATTTTCTCTCCATAGGCGCTCGAGTGCACCACACACACCCACACACACACACACACACACCTATCAATTAGGAGCAGAAGGACTCTATCATCCAACTTTAGTCCAATTGACCTATTTGGCAATAAAATAGAATTACATGATAATGTAGTTTAAAAAGCCCTCCTGACACCAATGGAAGACCCAAATTCTTGTCCTAGTGCTGATAATCAGCATGTGCGGGGGCTGTGAGGGCAGTGGTGATGGTGGCAGTGTTGGTGGTGGTGATGGTGGTGGCGGTGGGCGGTGGCGGTAGTGGTGATATCCATTCAGTATAAAGGCAGAAGGGAACATAAAAATGACCACACTATGGAAGTTCCTATAAAACATGCTTCAGAACACAGAAGACAGATGTTGGAGATACACACACTAAGTGACTCTATAACAACCCATTATACATTTGTTGAAGAAGCAGAGGATAAAAACCTGAAGGGTCCAAAACCAAAGAATTAAAAAAGATGAAAATGCTAATTGCCGTGATTTGATGGGTAAATACACTGAAATATCACCTCCTTCCATGGATGTGTGTCATGATACCGGTTAGTCAAATTAAAATTTTCAAATCCCATATAAATGAATTATAATTCAAAAGAGACATTCACGATGTCATTTTACCTTTCTCGACGTCTAAGAATGCAAACCTTACAATATATTATGTGGATAAAACCTTAAAAGCCCTTACAGATATTTCATTATTATTCTACAAGTAAAGTTTCCTAAGGGTTTCTGGACAATGCTGAGTAGACTTTAGAAATTACCCCACTGTTATTTATACCTTAGCACAGGAAGGTTACAGTGAGACCAGCAACTGTGCTATGGGAATATCCACTGCCCGGTGACAGACAGTCACTGTGAGCAATGTCAGCCAGGCCGTTGGTCCTGCATCATGTTATAACAATAGTAACAACGACCTATGGAGACCATCAGTAACCCAGGTAGACGTGGCTGGATTTTTTTATAAAACTGTTTTTCTTCTCTCTCCTACTTCTCTAATTACCCCGAATTTTAGATCACTCGTGAAGTATAGGGAAATTAAGTCAAGTGAACACAATAAATTGAAGGAGCGCTGAAGAGGGCCAGGAAAGCTTCTTAACAAAACCTGACACTAGGAAAACCGTTCTAATTCTGGGGATGTCAATTTCCTCTTCATTACAAAAAATAATTAATGAGATTCAGACAGAAGACCCCTAATTATTTCAAAATAAAATCCAAGAAGTAGAATAGTGTCAAATGTCTATTAGTTTTATAAGTAGGTTATGTCTGTCCAATAAACACTGACATTTGTATTTCTCTACCTCCTACTGAACTATTTTTTTTTTAGTCTTATATTGAAATCTACTTCATACTGGCCTTCAAATGAAAATCAATTCAGCATCTACTGGGCTCATCATCTATTGCTTGTAGATAGACTGGAAATGCAGACTCATGGCCCCCTCTTCAGATTACTAAATCAGCATTTTAAGAGGAATTGCTATTATTCAGATGGACATGCCCATTTGAATAGCACTGTTTGGTGAGTTCCAAACATTACCCTGTAGCTTTCATAACCCATGACCATATGCCCTCCTCCTTCTCTGGTAGATTTATTGAATTAAATTTAAAAAAAGAGAATAACTATGCAATAAGTATTGCCCTAGCAGAAGCCACTAAAACTCCCGGTACCTCTAGGATGTTATCACAAATTTATTTAGAGGTAAATTGTATCCAATCCATAGCCAATTAATTTGTTTTTAGTGTGTTGCCAAAATGTGTGAAGGATGTTGCAGGGATATAGCTCTCCTCCTGTTGGTTGGGTGCTTAAGTTAGTCAACATTTCTTCAGTTTGGCCTCTGGGTCCTCCAATTTTTTATACTTGTCTGCCAAGAACTTACCTTCTGGATTCCTGACTTTCCTGGCTGAGCAATCACAGCATTCAATTCAGCTGAATGCACAGTATCTACAAAGTTTAACCTTAGTTCCTAAATATCAGCGTAATAATTTCCCATCTGATCTTTTCTATTCTTATGATACAGTGTTGAAGTCATGTGATAACTATACAGAGGTTTCCTTCAAAAGATAGACTCCTTCGCAGTATATAAAACAGAATTTGAGGCCATAAAAATCAATAGTTGGTCCTCCATATCCATCTGTTCGGTATCAGTTGTTCAACTAATTGCCCATCAACACATTAGAAAATATACTATTGTCTAGTGCACATGGACAGATTGTTTTGTACTGATGCCTAACCAACTCTGCAAACCCAACGTTTATCACAGTACTCTACATAGTCAACATAGTGTTTGCATTGCTTTAGGAATTATAGAAAACCAAGGAAGACATGTATGGATTATATATGACTACAGCATCAGTTTTTAATAAGGAACATTAGCATGTTTGGGTTCACACAACAGGGATGACTACACTCGCACTAACCAAAGTACATCATCGAATCTCCTTTGAAAGACAGGTTTTCACTTGTTTTCCTTATTCATGAATCTGGGCATAAAAATACACCTTGGGCCTGCAAGACAGGCCATGAAAAAGTTTATGCCTAGTGACCTGGGTTCAATCCTGCATGAAGGAGCAAGAAGAGAAATGACCAGAATCGTGTCCTATGTTCTACATATACATGTTGCGTGTGCACGTGTGAACACACACACACACACACACATACACACACCACTAAATCATAAAAAAATTAAATAACAATATAGACCTTGGCATAATATCCTGTTAGAGTCAATATTAGGAAATATTTTATGTCCTGTCTGGTCAAGATGGAGTCTGGGAGACAAAACACAGGTTTGATCATCTGTACTCCAGAATTTGAAATCTAAAAAACTCCAACATCAAAGTTTAGGACCACCTACCTTATGCCACAACTGCAAAATATCAAACTTGGCCCTAGGGGTCTACTGAAGGCCCCGCTACTGTAAAAATGATGTGTAAGATTACCTTCACCTGATCACTGTATGTGAACCATAAATCAACTCTGGTTAGACTTGGGTCCTTGCCTAACATATCTTACGTATACATAAGTAAAAGCCCAAAGTCTGAGCAATTCCTAAATCAAAATGTTACCAAGTATGCCTCAGAAGAGATCCTCAACCTTACAGGTTTCCACATCAGCTCTGTAAACACAGCCCACATGTTTCTATCTCTAAGTTCTAGCCCTCCATGTCGAGGGGAGAAGGCAGATAGCAGCAGTGAGCTGAGCTGAAAAGTCTTCATACACGCAGCGCCAAAGACAGACCCACTTCTAAAAGAGAACTCTCAAACCAGAACAGACTCAGCAGCGCAGTTGGAATTGAACCACCCAAACTGAATCTATTAACATCTGCCTAATTCGGAAAATTATCTCCATGCAGCCTGTGTATGCACACAGTAAGGCCATACAATGCTATGTGGCACAAACAATTAAAAGTTCCTTTCGAAGTGGAAATGGAAAATAGAACGAATATCTATTTTCTATAAATGAATCTAGCCATCTGCCTTGCAAAAGCAGCAGCAGCAGGAGTACCCAAAACAGCAGAAACAGCAGCCTCTCGTGTTAACAATCTATTCTCAAATCTCATGCTCCACATTTTCCCGGCAAACAAGGCTAAAAATACAAGACATGCAACAAATAGTCTTTTGGGAGCCGCCATTCCATGGATGGTGTATTCAATCAGAGTAATATTTTCTGTTGACACTCAAGACTGCGAGAAAGAAAGAAAGAAAAAAAAAGAGGCAAGCTATCATATTAGAAACTGGTATTCAGCATTTTAAGCGTGATTCCAGTCCCAAAGTATACTAAGCTGAATGCGGTTAAGGATGTTGTTTTCATACAACATAAATCTCTTAGATTTATCTGAATATATTCACAGATATATTTAAGCTACTTGAAATTCCTCTACAATTCTGGATACTTAGGAAGATATCATTTTAGGGCTTTCGTCAATAAAATGCAAGAGACCACTTTTATGTGCAGCACAGCTTAGCTACACTGTATACTGTGAGCTCTTAAGTCAGACTGACTAGGTTTAAGATCTAACATATCCTAACTCCTCCATGGTCTTGGGGTTTTATTTAACGCCCCCATCCTCTTCCCTTCCTAGCTTAAAAATAATAACCCTTGCCACAATGAGTCATTTATGGGATGAATGAACTGATAGGAATAACACATTCAGAACAGTTAATGGTATGCACTGAATAATATCAAAATTACTTAGTATCTAATATATTAAAATGTCTTCTTTGTGTGGCACTCCTAAAGCGTAGAAGGTGCTGTCTCTGACTTCATTGCTGCCTTTGGATCCCTTTCCCCTAATTGGGCTGCCTTGTCTAACCTCAATAAAAGATGCACCTAGTTTGACTGCAACTTGTATGCCAAGGCTGATTGATATCCATGGAAAGAGAGGAGAGACTGGATGGGAAAGTGGAGGGGGGAGGAGGGAGACATGAGAAGGGAGGACTTGGAGGAGAGGAGAGAGAGGAAGCTGTAATCAGAAGATAAAGTAAATAAACAGCTGAATTAATTGTTTAAAAGCCTTCTTTAAAGAATAACCAGCATATAGAGTAGAAATGGCTGTTCTTAGGCCAACGGTGTAGAAATGAAAGGTAAAGAGTAGAGACAGCTCACTGAGCATGGATCTCCAGTATTCACTTAAAGGGGCAGGGGGGTTCCAAAAGTGGGACAGTCTGTAACCCTAGAACCAGAGGAGCAGAGGCAGGACATCCCTGGTGCTTGTGGATAGCCATCCTAGCCAATTCATGAGCTCCAGGTTCAGTGAGAGAGCCTGTGACCTAAGATGAGTAGATCCGCGGGTATCTCAACTAGTAGAGATTCTTGCCTCCAATCCTGATGACTTGCTATCAATCCCGAGGTCCCACAGGGTGGAAAGAAAAGCAAACTCCTGCAAGTTTTCCTCTGAGCTCCTCATGGACACCATGACAAACACATGCCTGATCTCCTCCCTCTCGCTTTCTCCCATTCCCCCGTCTCTCTCTATCTCTCTTTCTCCCTCCTCCCTCCCTCCTCTCTCTCATGTGTGGGAATAAATAAATGCAATTTAAAAATTAAAAATAGTAAGATGAAGGGTGATTAAAGGTTTTCACATGTCAACCTGTGGTCTCCACATGCATGAACACTCGCATACACACAGAAAATGAAACATAAGCACATGGCTTTTACATGACCCATGTGACTTAGGGTGGACTGGAAGAGATTCGGTCTTTGTACTGTTTCACAGTTAGGTTATGACAGCATCAGAATAGGCAGAGAGAGATGACAAGGACAGTGTCACTCAGGAGACATTGCCTGGGGCAAAGACAATCGGGATGGATGGCAAAGGTATAACCCATAAAGAGAGCACACACTTGAAACTTTCGTTAAGAGGGCACCCCATACTACTACTACCTCCTTAGAGGGGGCAATGCTTGATTGGATTCAATTTTCATACATGTGGCTCAGGTCTATACTGGAAATGTTTAAAACCGAAACAAAACAGCAGTAAAGACTGATATCAAATAGCCGCTATGTCCCAAGTAACAGATTCCTTCATAATACTCCATGTTGGCAATGTCCTAAGATAGGTACAATATTCAAGGGATGAAAACACACACACACACACACACACACACACACACACACACAAGTTTACAAATCACCTAGGAAAGAGAAGCGAAGTGAGCCTTTCATTGCCTAGCAAGGTTGATCTAGATCCTCGTGACCGACCCTGTCAGTCTCAGGAACCCCCAGGGAGAAGCCTGGGCAGTTGTTGGTTCTCCTGACTCTTCAGAGCACTACCTCAAGAGTGAGACTCATACTTGGGTCACTCAGAGTGAGAAAGAACATGAAGAGTTCAGTCGCCTTCACTCCTTTCCTCAGATAAGTCAAAGCAATTAATGTCCTCTCAAGAACTGAGATGCATCAAAAGATCTCTTCAGCAGGAAGAGAAGGTACCACAGTGCTGCTGCAGCCAAGAGCACAACCTGTGAATCAGAAAGGGCCTGACAGGAAGTTGGGAGGGTTAGGAGGGTTGTCAGGGAAGAGGTGCTTTACCTCAGTCTCATGATCAGATTGTACCTTTGAATCACAGGAAGCATTCTCAAATAAATTGACAAAAATGCCAACAGCTCTAAGACATAGATTGAAGGATATGAGCATGTGTATGTCATATAATCCTCGGTGCTTATAACTTAACTGTGTGCTATCAGTGTACTCCTATAGTTATCGGGGGCATATGCCAACATCTAACCCACTTAGTGACATGATCTCTTCTGCAAATCACAACTCCATCCGCCATACACTCTTCTAAGAATAAAGCAAATCAGTGTGACAGGATGTGGAGTGAATTAGCACTTGGCAGGTCACAAGTAACTTTTAAACATCCTTAGTCTGAGGTGTAAAGTGTCAAAACCTACCATAATGATGGTATCAGGGTGCTATCCTTATACTTTACCAGCAAGCATAAAACTTGTTCTCTGAAGGCATAAGCTTGCTTAGTAAAGTGGAGAACAGAATAACCCCCTGTTTCAGGGTTACTTCCTTCATGCAGGGCCTTGTCCCTAGTGTATTCCTGGCAGTATATTTGAAACCAATCAACCAAAATTATGCTCAGGTTTCCAGAGGTTTTTAGATCAGATATTGAAGCAGAGAGAAGTAAGAGAGAAAGAAGATGGTACCCCCATCATGTAAATGGATATGGTAAATCCTGTGAGAAGAGTGTTGCTGGTCTCACAATACTGTGAAAACAAATAGTGTCATTCTATATAGCTTGGTGACTAAGTGATGGCATCTTGGATCAAATCCACAAGAGAAATCTTTGATGAGCTACAGTTATGTGCCACTGAGAGAGTACTTGCCCAGCATATGCCAGGCACTGCATCCAACCCCCCCCCTTCCCCGCCCCCAGCACCACAAAAGGAAAAGGTCTTCAAAATATAAACTATTTAACTTGCAAACACACAAGTTACCAATAGAACCAACCAACCATACACAGCACATGAGACTACTACGCAAGGATGCCACACAAGTCCACTGCATCCTGAGTTTAATGCACCACACCTTGCCTAAATGATAGAATCTGATACGGAAAAGATCTTTGATTTGGAAACTTCTATTGTGTGTGCCCACCTGCCCAGAGCCTGGTGTGAGAGAATTCACTGGTTTTGTAGCCCGTTTAATGCTCATTTCTTGAAGTATCTCCCAAAGCTGCCAAAGGTGAATGGAAACATGACGAGGGAAGCATTCCTCAGATTTACTGCTCCATGTGTCTGGGGCATTTCTATGATTTGTGCAAGACATTTGTTGTACATAAGCCTGCCGAGTGTACAGTATGTTTTCCAGGGGACCTTTACAGAACAGCTTGCAGACAAGAGGTGCTAGCCTCCTTTCCCAGCCAGCAAAACTCCATCCAAAAGGCTGCTGGCATGTTCCCACCTCTTGTTTTGAGATGGCTTAAAGACAACTCCACACACCAGATTCCAAGGGTCAGTACCTGGAGTCAGTCACCCGTGAGCTATCCCACGCTGTGACTAGAAAGTACAAAGTCAGACATTTCAGTCCTCCTCATGTAGGAGAAAGAGAGAGGCATAGGCACCCCACTTTCCCCTAACAGTGTAGGAAGCACTCAGAGTTGCCCGAGCAGTTAGGCAGTCTCCAGTTCCCCGTAGTAAATTAAATGGCTGAAGCCCATGCTCTTCCAGCAAGAGAAAGAAACACGCCTCACTCTTACAATCACTCGTATTTAAAGCCTTTCCTTATGTTTTGAAAGCCTGCTCCATTATAAAAAGGAAAAGAAAAAAAAAGTTCAGGAAATGAAATGCAAATAGGCACAGAATAGGATCCTGCGGCTGAAAACCTCCATCCACCCTTTTAATTCCTCTTTCCAGGCGGTATCGCTGCTCCGCAACACCGTTAGCTTCTATAAAAAATGAGATTATACCAGTTCTTGGCATCTTTGTCAACCCTTCTAAAGGCCTCACAGCTACTAGCGATATGTTCAAGAGACAGAACAGAAGGAGAGATGGTTAGCCCCGTGCCACCTCTTGCTAGACAGGCGTAAGGTAAATCATTTAATGCAATTACATATTCTAAGCCCGCTGGATGGCAAGCAGCAAAGAAGAAAGGTAAAGAAGGGCAGGGAATGAGAAGCTTCTGGATTATTTCAAAGGTAGCCACGGCACTGGGGCTGTCTGAAACTGCCTATGATCAGCTTCAAAACAGGTCCGTGTGGTTTATCTTTAAGTTGATGCTCTGCTGGAGTGCAGCGTATCCAGAAAAAAAAGGGGGAGAGGGGGGACGTCTGAGCTTATTAGAAGCAGAGATTTCTCTGCTGCTCAGTAGGGCCCGCGCTTCTAAGCTGGAATAAGCACCGAGTAGGGAGAGGATGCGCCGAGAGTGCAGCCTCCGGCCAACTGCTTATCCGGCTGGGCACTGCAGGCGCAGTTAAACCCCAGGGTACACACAGCTCCCCAGAGCTCCTGAACCCTCGCAGCTTCTGTAAGGCAAAGCCAGTGCTGGCTTAGAGCCAGGGCAAGGGTCGCCCGAGAGGCTTGGTGCAGAGCGAAGTGACCAGCTTGGATGCTTCCCCTGAAGGGAAAAAAAAGCGCAGTCTCTATTGGAACCCACTGGCATTCCTCTTTCCCTATGTACTCTCAAACATCGCCGTGGGCGCCCACCCAGGGACGAGCTCGCTCAAGAAGGAAAAGTGGAGAGGACTAAGGCGAGAGAGGATGTAGTTATCCAGTCTGCAACAATTGAGGGGCGGAGGGGTCAGGGGTGGGGAGGTTGGAACATCCAAGCCGGTGCAGAACTCAAGGGTGGGGGCCCCCCGGTCAGAGCAACCTGTAGGATTACTGCAGATAGAAAACTTGGGTTGAAAGGCAGTGGTCCCCTGGAGCTCCTCTACTCGGTTCCCACCGAGTCGGGCTCCGCGCGCGGAGAGAGCCAAGCACAACTTGGGAAGCCCACGCCGAAGGTGAGAGTCCCGCTCCTCCTCCGTCCGCTCCCCCCCCCCACCCGCGCACCACCGTCCACGCAGCGCTTACCTCGGGCAGCCGCAGCCCCCGCCGCCCAGAAACAGAGTCCTAGCCACGGGAGCCACCGGCGCGCCCCGCGGCTGCAGTCTGCAGCCCCTGTCCCCATGCTCCGAGCTCCTCTCAGGATTCGCTCCTCTTCCACGCCCTGGAAGTCCGCGAGGAACGACGGCAGGGAGCCAACACCAGTAGGTTTCCCCGGGGGTGGTGGTCTGTGGCGAGTCTCTTTTTCTCCTCCGCCGCTCCCTACAGCAACGGAGCAGGGCTAGCAGATGGGCAGCGGGACGCAGCGCGCGTCCCCATCGCCTCCTGCGGCGCCGCCCGCCGTCCCCGCCGAGCGGCCCGCAGCCCCAGCTCCGCTCCAGGTCCGGGACTACCGAGCGGAGCCCGGAGACCGCATCGCTAATGAGCCCCGGGCCCGCCCCTGCTCCGCCCCTCCGAGCCGCGGCCAATGAGTCACGCCGGGGCGGGGCGAAGGGCGGGGCCGGGCGCGGGAGGCGCAGGTGAGTCCGCAGCCGCCGCACGTGCGGGCACCGCCTCCCCGCTGCAGAGCCCCCCGCGCGTGCGGGTAGGCAGCGCGCCCGAGCCCGGCGGCCCGAGGCGAGGACGCGCGATCGCAAGCTGTGCGGAGCAGCCCGGCCTCTTGGAGGCGAGCGCCCAGCGGCAGAAATGTAGGCGTCTAGCTTGCTAACGCTGAGTGAGACAGCGGCTTCCAGGAAACCACGGTTTCGCTCAACTTTGAGTCTTGATGTGCCCGCTTCCACTTTTTACCAACAGTCCAGGGGAGAACGGAAAGGGGATGTGGGGGGGAGGGCGAGGAGGGAGAGAGGGAGAATGATAAACTTTAACTGTGCTAATTATGCCCAAATATGAAAAAGAAGAGGGAAAAGATCTAGGGTGATTGGGGGTGTAAGCGATCAAGTTTTCCTTTGTTTTGCTGTAAGAAACCAAAAACTCCTCATTCCCACCCCCGCTTTTTTTTTTTTTTTTTTTTTTTGTTATACTTGCCACTCTAGAATCTACAAAGTTCTCAAAAATTGCCTTACATCAGGTCACTTAGGTTTTTGTTCATTTCAATCCAGACCCCGAAATTGTCTTTCTAGTAAGTAAAGGGAAAGTTCAAAAGGAGACATGCTCAAAGTCTTCAGAGAAGAAACAGAACCCTTATTTAAGCCCCCCTGCCCCCATCCCTTCCCAGTACCCTTTTATAAGATGGCTTGATCTTAACTGATCTTGGAAGGGCCTTAAAGTTGCCTCTATACCGCAACCTCTGGAGCAGACTACTGGCTTCAGGCAACAACCTAAAGACAGTCCAGGCCTTCCTGTCCAGGGCTCCACAGTCAGACCATGGCTTTTGGTCAGAAGCCTTCAGAATGTCCCCAGGACTCAGCTGGTCAGAGATCTTCTCAATGAAGAAGGAAATCTTAACTTGAAAGACAGCATTGGCGACAGGTTCCTCAGTGGCTACCAAGCTCTGAAATCACTCACACAACAACAAAAATCTTGTTCAAGTGCTTCCTGCTCCCAAAACCTCTGTATAGAGAACAAACGGCTTAAGGTACAGTGATTATTGTGGAGGAGGAAATTGCACTAACTTACTTTCTACTGAAGACAAAAGGGATGATAGACAAAGATTGATTACCTGATAAACAGGTAGAACATCCCTCTCTGAGGACACCAGACTTGTGCACCTCAGTTGGAAGGACCTGATTTTTCCTACGGAGTTCTTGCAGCTCAATAACAAGTTTTGATCCTGGTGGAAAAAGCCAAACTCTGGGGAATGGATGCTTCAAAGCAAAGACTGATGTGGGGCCTGGCCGGGGACCTGCCTAGAAATCTCTCTAGAATCTTGGTAAATGAGGGGTTTGTCCTTTCCTTCTGAGAAGGTGAATTGAGAATTAATCTACCAAATACGCTTCACCTGTCTCCCAGAAACTACTCATTCATTGCCTGTCTTCCTGTATGCCCCAAGACTACGTGGCAGTCCTGTTACAAATGAGAATTTCTGTTTAAAAAGAAAGGAAAAAAATTGTTATATTTTCAAGATTCTATGACCATAGTTAATTCTTACTATTGTCCCCACAGGGAGCAAAAGTAAAATCAGTTTATTTGGGGGCATCTGAAAAATAGATAAGCTAATTTGACATTAATAATTCTAGCAAAATGATGAATGAAGCGGTAGAATAACAGAATTACCTTTGAATAAACCCTAATCTTAAGGAGTGGGTCTTCATACCTGTTTTTAAAGACAAGACGATTCTACAAAGCTGATATATTATCACTATTAGAAGGTAAGGACAATGAATTTGACTTTAGAAGAAAATTGCCCAAGGCCAATGTAAGTAAGTGGTTGCCAACCATCAAGAACAAGATCCATTTTGTGTAATTCTAAATTCACAGTGCAAGCCACAGGCATGTCTGGTCAGTGAGGTTTATCTAATTATTGACTGAGCAGACATTGCACCTTCAGTGTTATCTGAAGTGTTGTATGCCCTATATTATACACTGTATATTAATTATGCCATACACGTGAATTTCTTGCATGTGTATAACTTCAGCTATTTTAAACCTGTAGAACTGCTTCATTGGTGTAGATAACCATACCTATTTGGACAAAACAGGTGAGTAGTTATCACTCAAGATTAGTACCTCTGTCCAAGCAGCAAGAGCATACCATGTGAGAAAACTGGGACTAGTGAGATGAATCATGGGTAAAACGGCTTGCAACATAAGCTTGACACTTGAGCTTGATCCAGGGATTCAGTGGTGAAAGGAGAGCACCTGTTCTCAGAGTTGTTTTCTGGTATCTACATGCATGCCTTAAACACCCTTGCATGCACACACACTAGCTTGCACATTGTACACACACACACACATACATACCACATGCATGCCACATGCTTACACACACACACTGTAAAGAAGAAGAGGAGGAGGGGGAGGAAGAAGACAACTAGCCTGAGAATCTTGTCACAAAGGGACTCAGCCTCACATGCCAAGAGCTGGCTGCTAGGCTTAGGGCAAATCAGATTCTCCTGTTTCCTCTACCAAAAACTGATGTTATCTGACTAAATTTTATAGCCAGTTGCATTTTAAAAGTCATCAATTTCTAACTGTGACATATTATGATTTTGAATACAAGTTATTCAACTCTACTGGAAATTAAGCTACGTCTTCTGCAATTGAAATAATTGTTTATGAAACACACTGTGGTCCAGAGAGTTTATTTTGGATTATTGTTAAGCTATAATATTAACTATGACTCAGTACGTCTTAGAAGGATCAGGCTGCTGTAACAAAATACTGAAGAATGATTGGGTTCTAGATAATATAAATTTATTTCTCACAGCTATGAACGCTAGAAAACTCAAGATTAAAGTGATGGTGGATTCAGCATGTATTGAGGACCTATTCCCTGATGGTGCCCTGTCACCGGTTATCACAGAGTCAAAAGGTGAAGGGAAGGCCTCTTGTATGCGATCATTGTTCCTATTCATGAGCTCTTCAGCTTCAACACAATTAGAAGAAATGCTTCCGTTGAAGTTCCTTCTTCCCTGGTGAAGTTTGTGTCAAGCTGACAAGCTATTCTAGTACATTGGAAGAGTTATTAGCCAATCTGCTTGAGGAAGTAGCAAAACTCTAAGGAACGTGAATAAGGGAGAAATAGGGAAACCACTTCTATACAATGCAGAAGAAAAATGGGAGGGTTACAAGGAAAGGCTTGCCAAGGAGGTGGCCTTCTTCTTGAGATTTCACAAAAGTTATTAACATTATGGAGGTGACTTTATTCCTGATGAAGATGGATATAGGGGTAATATTTTAAATTACTGAAAAATAACATCAATACTTAAAAAGGAAAAAAAGAAAAAAAGACTTTTGACATGAAAGCATTCAAAGGAAGAGGTGATGTCTTAGCTGTCAGAAACAGTAGATTATCCTCTCTCAGGATCTGCATGTCACTCAAACAGAAACAAAAACAAGATGGTGAAGCCAGTGATATCAAGACCTTTAGGCACGAAGCACAGATACAGCCGGAGAGAAGAGCGAGGCTAAAGACCCGTGTAAGGCTTTCCTGAAAGAAGGACTGAACATAATACAATGTATATCTGTGCTACAGTTTACATCCTCTATGGGTTTAGTGGGCAATTTGAGTTTTAATGGATGTTAAAGTTATTTTTTCTAGGAGCTTAAAATAAGTTGCTTCTCTTGGGCATGGGTCACTGACCAGTTATCTCCCGACATTTGTGATACAATATTGCAACTTCTTCTCCCTTGAACCTGCCCACTGTTTTATGAAGATGCAACTAATATCCATCTCTCACTCTGTAACTGCTGGATGTTTGTGATAAAAGCCATTGTCTCTATTTAATCATACAATTATGCTAATACATGTGGAGAGACTAAAAATCAACCGGACAAAAGGGCAACAGCTGGCAACTTCAATCCGTGAACTTGGCAAGACAATTAAATGAGATATTTTACACATTTCCTCCGGGAATCCTGCATGCCAGTCATTTCCCAGGACAGTCGTGTTCAATCGGAGTGACACATTTCAGAAATGCATGCAGCTTACCATGAGCATGCTGTCATTTATTCAGTCCTGTATAGTTACAGCCCGGCACCTGATCCATGAGCGTGCTGGAAAGCAGAGGAGAGAAACGGGTGTTAAAAACTGTGAGCGGTTCACATAGGATGTTCTGTCTGTGTACAATAATCCAGGTTAACAACCTTCCCTGTAAAAGGCAATATGGGGTCGTTTGTTAAGTAAACTCTCTCTCACACACAGACAAAATTAGAGAGCTCTACTTTAGAGATTGGGCTATGAAGCAGCAATAAAGTGTGAAAATCCAATACATTTGTTTAAAAAGGGCAGCAGGGCACCAAGATAAGGCTCAAACTAAACAGGTTTTTCCTGACACTGCAAGTACGCCTTCCTACTTGAACCCTGGGAATCCTTCCTGAGCACCAGCCTCCCAGAGATTTCAGTTCCAGCAGCTGACGTGGACGAATGAAAGGAACTTAGAAATAATAGCAAGCACACAAGTCTCTGTCAGTAAAATGAATGCATTAGTACTGCTTTCAAAAGAATAAACTTTGATTAGAAAAGACAATATGTGTTAGCTCAGAGCAGATAGATGCAGCCTTTGCTGTCAGAGGAATAGGCAACCTTTGAGCGATATGATGTTGGCCTTTAGTATCAGAAATGCAACAATTTCCACATCTCCTCACTTGGTGGCCTTCATGACAGCTCAGGAGGCACAGCCTGATAGCATTCCTTACTGGAAGGAAAATGAGCAGGATTCTTACTGTTAAGTGGAAGCTGGCAAAGCTGTTGGATGTATATATTCATGTTAGGTTTTTACTCCTTAGTTCCATCTCTTTCTCTGCTCCTTCACCATTCCAAACCTTGAGATATTATCTATTCATTCACTCTTTCATCTCTCTTATCTATCTCACTGACACTATGTCCTCTGGTGGATAGTCAGGATAAGGGAAGATAATTAATAAAAAGTATCAATTATCGTCATTTTAGTTAATAATTCAAAGATAATTAAACAGAACATGAAGAGCTAACCATTACAGGACTTCATGAATCCTCTACTAGTCACACAGTTATCTCCAGGCATAAGAATGAAGGTCCAGGGAGATGACAGTCCTGCAGGTTCTGCTCTGAATCACAAATGCCGGCTACAAATGTAAAAAGCTGATCAATGTCACATTCCAGCATCCTCACCCTTTCATTAATAGCACACAACCTAGGGATCATTACCTTAAGTCAACTAATCAAAGCAAGCCACTGGGAGAAATGCAAGGTTCGGTGTCCAATTTCTAATATATCAACAGGGAGAGGCCCAGTGAGTTTGTCTTTATAAGTAAAGCTGACCATCTTACTCTAGACCAAGGACTGAAGAGTTAATGTGTACCAGAGAGGATTTAAACATCAAATTTGTAGGAAGAAGAGAATATCTGGTTTTTTTAAGATGAAAAAAAAAAAAAACAAGATATAAAAAGAAAGTATTATAATAAATAGATAAATGGATAAAATAAATAAATCTGAATAAAATACACAATATATAAAATAAAAGTGTGGTCCATACATATTTAGGAAGTAACCTGTACAGTTGTCAGAATGTAACATGCTTTACTTATTACCTGCATATGTAAAAATGCCTTCTGGAAAGGGTAGATGGGTTCCTTGTAATACAGCGTCAAAGGCAAAGTAGACATGCATCTCTTTTCACTCACAGTCCTTTCCATATACATCCCTTTCCTTACACATCCCTTCCCATTTCCTTGGTTTTTCTTTTTCTCCTTTCTCTTCTCCCTGAGACTTGGAGAAGGGACATTTTCCGTGGACCCTTTAAAGGGTACTTAATACCTGTCTGATACATGATTAATAACAAAAGATTTGCAAATAGAAGATGCTAGTTTAGCAGACAGAATCTTCTTCCAGTTGTTAAATAAAGCTTTTACTTTTATTCCCTTTAGCCTGTAACTGTTCATATTCCTCCATAGATATAGAGGGGAAAATGTAATTTCCTGTGTCCTTAAGGCTCAGGCAATAGGTTTAAAAAGCATTCATTAGTAAATGGTTGGCAAGCATTTTGAAAGAAGAAAAGATCTACTTTACATGTTAAGTAGCATTTTACTGAAAATAAAAATTAAGAGACTTTCATTTGCAATTTTATTCAACCACATTTCTTCTCATCTTGTCAGATATAAGAACTTCTTCATCTCCAGGATGGAGGTGATATAGGTCACAGGGTGTAGTCATTAGTGTCTAGAGAGAATTTATCATATATTTTTTCATGTGCATAACTGGTGTGTGCAATTGTGTGTGTAAACCAAAAGAACTGAGATATTTGATGTATCTTTTAAAACTCTGGATTGGGATATGACATCTGACCCACATGACACATTAACTCTGCTCCTTAGCATATAGTGAGGTCTACTCTTAACATTGAGGAATGATAGAGAACACATAGAAAAGGAATATGTAACACTTGTTATCTGACTCAAAACCAAGATGACTAGCTCCGTACATCATCCTGAAAACAACGTCTAAATAGTGGATAAATGCATAGGCTTTCTGAACACTAGCCAGCAGATGGTGAGACTCTGAGTCATGAAATGCCATGGGGAATAAATGGTCCTGCCCCAGATAGCAAATCAAAGTCAGTTCTCTGGCTCTAGACAGAGGCTATGGGTGGAGTAATCCAAGTTGAGAGTGGAGCCTGCTAGTTAGGGAAGCAAGAATCAGAAGGTTAGCACTTTGTAACTGGAAGGTGAAACTAATCACACACTGCTTTAAGATCCAAGTATAATTTCCTGCAGCAATATAACAACAAGCAGTCCGGAAAGACCCACATAAGGCTTAGTGTTACACTTGGGGCCCTGGCATTAGACTGAGGCAACTGATAATCTGCATGGAAGAAACAGTCACATAAGGATGGAGATAATAGAAGTGGGAGCATAGACAAGGAGCTGCAGACCTCAAAATAACCATACTAATCAATATCCTAGGACACTTCAATATGGCACTTAAAAAAACATCAAAAATAAAACCAGCATTTGAATGTCAATTCACACCATAGGAGAAAACAGGAGGTTTGCTTGGAATGCTCTAAAAAATGAGGAACTACATTCATTAAAAGATGAATAAACTGAAGCCAAATCAACTGAAATTAAACAAATAGGAATATTAGGGAAATGTTAGGATCTTGAGAATGAATAATGTAAACATTGAAACCAATAAGACAAGGCTCACAACTGACAAAAATAAGAGAACTAGTTAATACTGATCAAGACATCAGAATACAGGAAAATGAAAGTACGATTTCACGCAGGTAGGAGAACTAAGAAGCTTTGAGAATAAATTATTAAGATACTCTGAAACACATCCAAAGAGCTAAGGAAAAAGAATTTTAGAGAAATAAGTTTAACAGTGTAGAATTGGAAAAATGTCTAATATTAAAGCTGAGATATTTGTACTGCTAAGAGTGTGCTCAAACTACTAGACACAATACATAGCAAAAGATCAATATTGACCCATCATAGTACTATGACAATATGAAGGATTAATAATCATCAAGTGTTTTATTTTTTGCAAAATATATGTTACCATGAAAATAAGAGAAAAGCCGGACCCTGGTTCTTTTGCCTGGGGCACACCCGTAGCTGGTCTGCTCCTGTGGAAACACCAGATCCTGAGACATCCTAGAGGGACCCACTGCACCCAGAGCAGAACGTAAGACACCTTGCCCACTACCCCACACCCAGAGTTACAGCCAGGAGCCAGGTGGGTCTTAAGGAACAAGCAGGCACCCAAACCCCGCCCCTCCGGAATACCACCTCCCTTCCGCCCGGACCCTGGTTCTTTTGCCTGGGGCACACCCTTAGCTGGTCTGCTCCTGTGGAAACATCTGATCCTGAGACATCCTAGAAAACCTACTGCATCCAGAGCAGAGGGAGCTTAGGATCACAGGAACACAGAGACATCTGGAATCCGAGGAGATCTGACACAAGCAAGATAAATGGAAAGACAGACTCCAGTCAGACACAGTGAGCACAGGTAACACTAGAGTCAACCAGATGGTGAAAGGAAAGCGCAAGAACACAAGCAACAGAAACCAAAGTTACCTGACATCATCAAAACCCAGTTCTCCCACCATAGCAAGCCCTGGATACCCCATCACACAGGAAAAACAGGACTCAGAATTAAAATCACTTCTCATGATGATGATAGAGGATTTTAAGAAGGACATAAGTAACTCCCTCAAAGAAATACAGGAGAACACAGGTAAACAGGTAGAAGCCCTTAAAGAGGAAACACAAAGATCCTTTAAAGAATTGAAAGAGAACACAGGTAAACAGGTAGAAGCCCTTAAAGAGGAAACACAAAAATCCTTTAAAGAATTGCAAGAAAACACAACTGAACAGATGAAGGAATTGAACAAAACTGTCCAGGACCTAAAAATGGAAATAGAAATAATAAAGAAATCTCAAAGGGAGACTACTCTGGAGATAGAAAACATAGGATAGAGATCAGGAGTCATAGACGCAAGCGTCACCAACAGAATACAAGAGATAGAAGAGAGAATCTCATGCGCAGAAGATACCGTGGAAAACATTGACATAACAGTCAAAGAAAATGCAAAATGCAAAAAGCTCCTACCCCAGAACATCCAGGAAATCCAAGACGCAATGAGAAGACCAAACCTAAGGAAATAGGTATAGGTGAGAGTGAAGATTGCCAATCTAAAGGGCCAGTAAATATCTTCAGCAAAATTATAGAGGAAAATTTCCCCAACATAAAGAACGAGATACCCATAAAAATACAAGAAGCCTACAGAACCAATCTCATATCCGATAGAGGACTAATATCCAATATATACAAAGAACTCAAGAAATTAGGCTCTAGACAACCAAATAACCCTATTAAAAAATGGGGTATGTAGCTAAACAAAGAATTCTCAACTGAGGAAATACGAATGGCCGAGAAGCACCTAAAGAAATGTTCAGCATCCTTGGTCATCAGGGAAATGCAAATCAAAACAACCCTGAGATTCTACCTCACACCAGTCAGAATGGCTAAAATCAAAAACTCAGGTGATAGCAGATGCTGGCAAGGATGTGGAGAAAGAGGAACACTCCTCCATTGTTGGTGGGATTGCAAGATGGTGCAGCCACTCTGGAAAACAGTCTGGCGGTTCCTCAGAAAATTGGACATATCACTATCTGAGGACCCAGCTATACCACTCCTGGGCATATACCCAGAAGATGCTCTAACACATAACAAGGACATATGCTCCACTATGTTCATAGCAGCTTTATTTATAATAGCCAGAAACTTGAAAGAACCCAGATGCCCTTCAACAGGGGAATGGATACAAAAAATGTGGTACATTTATACAATGGAATATTACTCAGCTATTAAAAACAATGAATTTGATAAATTCTTATGTAAATGGATGGAACTAGAAAATATCATCCTGAGTGAAGTAACTCAATCACAAAAGAACATACATGGTATTCACTCACTGATTATTTGATTTTAGCCAGAAGCTTGAAATACCCAAGATTCAACTCACAGACCACATAAAGCTCATGAAGAATGACAACCAAGTAGGGGGGGCTTCGGTCCTTCTTAGAAGGAGTAACAAAATACTCAAGGGAGCAAATATGGAGACACAGTGCAGGACAGAAACTGAAGGAGGGGCCGTCTACAGACCATTCCACCTGGATATCCATCCCATGTGCAGTGACCAAAGGTAGACGTTGATGTGGATGTCAGAATGTACATGCTGACAGGAGCCTGATATAGCTATCTCCTTAGAAGTCTGCAAGAGTCTGACATACTCAGAGGCAGATGCTCACAGCTAACCATCAAACTGATCATGGGGTTCCCAATGGAGAAGATAGAGTGAAGGCTGAAGGAGTTGAAAGGATTCGTGACACCATGAGGAAAGCAACAATACCAACCAACCAGAGCCCCCAGGGTCTAAACCACCAGCCTGGGAGCACTTAGGGAGGGACCCATGGTTCCAGCTATATAAGCAAGGAAACTATATATAAGTGGGAGAAGAGATCCTTGGTCCCATGAAGGCTGGGCATCGTGGGGGGTGATATTCGAGGGTGGGGAGGTGAGATACGGGGGGAGGGTAGGTGGGGGTACACCAACGTGGAGGCAGGAGGAGAGGGGAAGGGATAGTGAGTTCCTGGGAAGGAGGGGGGAAATGGGGTAAGGAGAGAACATCTGAAATGTAAATACAATTTCCAATAAAAAAATAAAATAAAATATTCCTGTAAAAACAAAAAAAAAAATAAAAAAAGAAAAAAAACAAGAAAATAAGAGATGACAACAGATTCTTTTTATTGTCCTTCATAGATTATGTCTAAAGCCCATGGATTGACATCATCAGAATACTCGCACGAAAGAACTACAAATATAAAATTTCTCAAACTAAACCTAAGGTAAAAATGTTAAAGTACTTCTTACTCATAAAAGGTTAAGATTCTTTATCAAATGTAAGCCCTTAAATATAGACAAAAATACTATTAGTATAATTAATATTTATTTGCATATATCAAATGATGGGAAAGCTCCAGCAGAACTAGGAAAATCAGAATTTTCATAAGTCTCAATTCAAGGTTTAAAAATATAATCATTGGAATCAGGTGTTGATTTAATGGCAAGGATTACTGTGGACAGATAAAGTAACATGAATGGTCCTGAGAAGTAGGCAGAATGACTACATGAGCAAAAGCAAGCAGAAAGTGAAAGATACAGAGAGAAAAATAAGAGATGCCCACTACACTTTGACAGGCCTCCATTTAGAATTTAAGCAAAAATCAGGGAATAAGTATATCATAGTTGAAGACCTGACGTTTGAAAATTTCATAATCAATGGAACTCATTCAAAAGCGACTGTAAACATGAAACAGGTTAGAAAAGAAAAAGATATCTAAGACATCAAGTAAGGCTGTTGAGTAAAGAATAACAGAATAATAAAATAAAATTTTAAGGAAATGGAAAAAGCAAAAAAATGACAAAAATAGACCTGCTGCTGACATGGCAATTAAACAATGAGGATTGAAAAGCAATGGACGAGCATTATCCAAAGAAGATGATGTGCTAAGAGATACTTCCTTCAGCGTATGGCAAAGGGAGAGTCCCACAGAGTCAAAAGACAAATGATAGTCAAAACTCCAAATTAGCAGACACTGTAGGGAGTGGTTAAGGTAGAAGAGTGGCATTGTGTAAAGGACAAGTGAAAAGAGGAAGAGCAACACTAGAGAATGGATATATTTGGTGTTTTTAAATAGAGCGGTGATGCAACGAGAGTTGCATGTCCCACGTATAGATATGTACACGAACTTTTAAAAATAGCTAATGTAACCTTGGTGAGAAAAAGGAGCTTATCTTTGGTCGGAAGAAGGAACAGTAAATAAGGCAAGCAGCGGATAAGGTTTTGATTTGAGTCATGACTTTCTGGGTCTGTTCAAATTGTGAGAAATTGCTCTGCTCTATGATGTTGGTTTGTTTTCAGTACATAAATTATACCTGATACAATGGATCTTTTAGAAGTTATATAAAAATATGGTTATACCTAATACAATGAATCCTTTAGAAGTTATATAAAAATATCAAATCAAATGGTGTTTAGGTGGAGAATTTTTGGTGACTCATAATAAAATGATGATGTTTTGAACAATATGTTTCTGCACATTTATAAGAAAAGAAGTAATTTTATAAAAATATTTTTAATTATCAAAACGCTCAAGAAAATAAACATATGGAAAGTGAACGATCTAATTGATTAAATAATATTCTATAATTATATCTGTGAAAACAATTGCATTATAATTTCATAGTTATTTTATTCATAATAAAATGGAATTCACTAATAAAGATAGTATAAGAAAATGGTAACCTTCATGTTCACTGATGGAGTATGTTACTACAAACTTGTACAAAAGCTTTGGTCATATATATATTGTACTGTCTCTGCACCTTAATAAATTTATTTTATAAGCCTAAACATAAATAGATCAATATAATTTACATGAAATATCACTGAGGATTTTGTTTTGTTTGTTTGTTTGAGACAGGATCTCATTACATAGCTCTTGCTATTTGGGAACTCACTATGTAGACTAGGCTAACCTCAAACTCAAAAGGATCCAACTATCTCTGTTTCCTTAATTCTGGAACTAAAGGTCTGGGCCATAACACAAGGCAAGATATTCACTGTCTATAAAGATAAATTAAAATGACCTAATGACTTAAGAATAAAATGTTTTCCTATCTCATCTGACTGCTAATTTAACTAAGGATATTCAAATAATTTGTGCTTTATTCATATTGTCAAATATTATGTAACTATAGAAAAGAATATATCATAATATGATTGGTCTCCTCAAGAAAATCACTAATAAATACAAATCTTAAGTATACAAACACGTTGAGATATGTGTCCTTTCAAAAAGATAGAAAAGACAGGAAGAATTAGAAAAAGTTTGATGGGACAAGATTAACAACTATACTTTCATTACCCTTCCAGAAAAATAAAATGAGCATGCATTTGTTTTAAATTTGATAGTCACAAAAATACTAAGAAAAAATATAAATGATAATAAGTAGCAAAATTCAAATACTTGGATATATAACATATATCAAAGCCCTCTGTGTGTACAGAAATAAAACTTGAAGTAATCAAACACAGTTATACATATGTGAACACGTGTGCATATGTATGTGTATTAGTCCAGACTACTATAAAAAGTATCATACGTTACATAGTTTATAAGCAACAAAATTTATCTCTTACGATTCTGGAGACTGGAGAGACCAAGGTTCAGGCATTGATCTCACAGATCACTGAGCTGATAAGCCTATGCTTAATCAATACAAATAGTGCCTCTCATTGTGTCTCACGCAGTAGCGGGAGCTGTAAATTGTCTCAGGGCCCTTAAGACAACTGAAATCCTATTCATAGTGAGCTCTGGCTTGTCTCCCTAAGACCTCATCTTTTCATCCTTTCACATTACAGAGACTGGATTGCAGCATATAGATGGGTGACCTGGGGTGACAAGCTTTAATTCATCACAGCAACACCTGAAATTTCAGAATGAAAAATAGTTCAATACTTTAAAACTGACAATAATAATAATGATGATGATAATAATAATAATAATAAAAACAAGTTTGTGTGTACTCTTTTAACTCCTGTACTGTAACGTAAGAGTGTGCATACTCAGACTTGAGACATTTCCTTATAAGAGAAAAGGCACAGTCACAACATGCTCTGTCTGTTTTGCCTTATTTGATAGTATCATTCCCTATGAAAGGCTTTAGCTGAGATTTCATATTGCATTAGACTAAACTATCATGTGATCTGTGGTCATAGTCCCATCATTTGGTGGACAAGACCCCAGGATACTTTAATGCATCACGAAGAGAATACAGATAGATCGTCACCCTGCATCAACTGCAAGACAAGACCTAAAGGTTGTGGGTACCAAAGTCCACTACTAAGGGATGCGGATCTTGTCTCTCTTTTGAGAGAAAAAAAAATCTTGCTCAATGAAGTAGCAGTAAGAGTAATGTTTCTCTTGTAACCATAAAGTATGACCTGGGCTGACATTCCAGGACCACTGCTTCTGATAGGAGATCACGATCCTTAACGTAAAACAGGTGTCACTTGGTCAGTAATTACTACAAACTAGCAGCCATCTCAAGAGTAAAAGAAAAAATATATTGGCAATAGTTTGCACTTCTTTATGACTAAAACTGACTCTACTATAAAAGTGGGACATTCTTATGATTGACAGCTTTTCCAAACACAGTGCCAAAGCCAAATAAAGAAATACACATCATTGTCATCAGAGCTGTGAATGGGCTATAATGTAATCACTCTAATTATTTAACAAGATTCTGGATGACTCAGCCAGTGTAATACATTGTTTAGAAAATTATACTTTGCAAAAATGAGACCAGTGAATAAATATAAGTTATGCTTGTATGATTTTTCTACTAAGAAAATTCCAGAACTTGGTGGCTCATGCCTTCAATTACAGAATTTGGAGGACTGAAGCAGAAAACCAGACGCAAGTTTGAGGCTAGCCTGGGATGGATTGTGAGTTCCATGCTAGCTTTGATTACAGGGTGAGACCCTGTCAAAAAAGAAAGACAGAAGAACAGAAAGAATGTAAAAAGGAATTAAAGGAGGAGAGGGAGGAGGGAGGAGGGAGGGAGGGAGGGAGGGAGGGAGGGAGGGAGGGAGGGAGGGGAGGGAGGGAAAGAGACAGGAAAGGACAGTGGGGCGGGGGAGAATGGATGTAGGGAGGGAGAGGGAGGAGGGACAGAGGGAGGGAGAGGAGAGAGGGAAGGACAGAGGATATTCCAAAATTCATCTCTAAAGATCCTTAAATGGATCTGATGACATTGTTTTTTTGTTTTTTTGTTTTTTTTTTTAATAACAACTGAAGAAAAAACTTAGGAAAACAATATAAAATATTACTAAAGTTTTATTTTTCAGTGTACTGCCAAGTTTTGTTAAGCAGAGGATGCAGAAGCCAAGAACAAAGACCTGAGACCGAAGATCATGCTTACTGTGAAGCTATAAATATCCTGGTGAATTTAAGGACATCTACAACCCACAGGCTGGTGCTTTACTGTTACTGCTGTATAGATGAGCAGATATGGGAGATTCTGATAGAAAGGAATTTGAATTTAGATCTGTGTGCTAACCCGAGGCTTGGAAAATAGCTAAAACATCAGTGCCAGTAACTTAACTCAGTGGCTAAAGTTGCTGCCATCCTCCACGTCTGAGGACCTAAGTTCCATCTGCTGGTCCCACGAGGTGGGATGAAAGAACAGACTCCCACAGATTGTCAGCTGACATATACACATTTGTCATGGTATGGCGCATGAAAGCATAAATAAATAAATAAATAATCAGAATAAAATAATGAAATTAATAAAATTGTGAGCTAGGCATTTCTACTTCTCAGTGAAGAGTTACAGGATAGTGACTGGCCTGGCCTGGACTTTGATTTAGGTTTAAAAGAAGTTTCTAAGGTGTCAGCAAGATGGCAGGGTGGGCAAAGTCACTTGCAACTAAGCCTGACAACCTGAGTTCTTTGGTTCCTTGGAACTCATGTGGTATAAGGGATTGACTTCGGAAAGTTGTCCTCTGACCTCCACATATACCTGTGGCAAATATGACTCAAACGTAACACACATACACACACATCACACACACACAACACTCAAACACATCACACACACATATCACACACACATCACACACACACATACAGCTCACACATCTCACACACACACACACACACATCACACATACATCTCACACAGCTCACACACATCACATCACACACACACACACACACACACACACACATCACACATACATCTCACATAGCCCACACACGTCACACACACACACACATCACACATACATCTCACACAGCTCACACACATCACACACACACACATACAGCTCACACACATCACAAACGCACATCACTCTCACACATCACACACACATGACATACACATCATACACATCCCCCACACACACAGCACACACATCACACACATGGATCACTCACACACATCACACACACTTCAAACACACGCAAATACATACATACACATTTCAATATTTCCTAGGAATTCTAAAGGAATATCTTTTGAATATACCTTTGGAGACTCAAAATTGCATTAACTGTATAGTTACAGAATGATCCAAACCATGAAATTAGCTGGTACTTGATGTGTAGAGTCCCAGGATACACGGCAAGAGCAATGTGTCTTGTCTGGAGAGCTGATGCTTGTACTGAAAGATTTTTTTTTTTTTTTACATAAAGCGAGACACAAGTTTACAACCTAGTATGACAAATGACAGGAAATAAGGTGTAATTAGTAATCAATAGATCAGCACACTAAATAATGACAGAAATGAACACATCCGATAGCCAGCTTTCAGTGTAAATTTTAAATCAGCCTTTCAGGTTTGTATTCCCAGTGACTCTGTTGAAGAAAACAAAATTTTCATTTGTGAACATATTTTTGGTTGGAGATAGCATCTGGGTCTGGGATTGGGGCTTGTGTCTACTCTCCCATTTAGTGCTGAAACCCCATCTAGCTTAGACCTGTGTAGAGCTTGGACAATCTGCCATCGTCTCTTAAATCAGATGTGCGTTGTTCCTGTGGTGTCTCTCCTTGGTGTCTTTCTCTTCTCTTATTCTAATAATCTTTCCACATGAGCCCTGTGGGGAGGTATTTGATGGAGACATTCTATTTAGGACCAAGTGTTCCAAAATCTCTCACTCTCTGAATATTGTCCAGTTGTGGGTTTCTGTATTTGTTCCTGTCGTTGTTGTTGTTGTTGTTAATTATTAATTATATCTTCTCTGGTGATGGCTGAGCAAGGCACTGATCTATATAGAGAGTAGAATGTTGTAAGGAATTATTTTATTGGTACCTTTCTTCAGCTAAGCAGTAGTATTTTCATTTTCCCCTAGATCTGTGGCTTATCTAGTCTCAGGTTTTTGGCTACCTGGGCAGGGCAGTGTCAAGCATGGGTTACATGGAATGGGCATCAACTGCAATCAGATTGTGGGTGATAACTCCCACACCTTTTGTGCCACTGTTGTGCTAGCATATCTTACAGGCTAGTTACCATTGCAGACCACATGATTTGTAGTTGGGTTGATGTTTAACTTTCTTCTCTGGTAGCATGCAAATTACCTTCCGTATCATGAACACTAACAGGGGAGCGAGCTCTCTGGAGGCACCAACTGCACTTCTCCATGTTCGGTGAGGTTGGTGCATGTTGTCTTCATAGGGACTTACCATTAGGTTGCCAATAGCCTTGACAGTAGCCTGGATTCCATGGAACACCTTTTGTCAACAACTTGACTAGATGTAACCCACTCTGTGCATTGAAATTTTCATTTGGTAATAAGAAATATCTCCTTGGGGTTTTACCCTCCAAGTTATTTGGTGATTCTATTTAGAGTTCTCTCACATATGTACATATTTTAGGAAGGATCTATAGTGTTAGGTTTCCATTTTGTTCTAGTCTGGCTTATTTGTTTTAACTTTATCTTATTTTATTTTACTACTTTTTTTAAGATACTCATTTGTATTCTAATGAGAAAGTGAAAAAAGGTGTGGGTTTGGGCTGCATGAGGAAGTCGAGTGAATCTGGTAGAAGGTGGGGAGGGGAAGCCATAATCAGAATATATTGTATGGGGATGGGGAAATCTATTTTTAATTTTAAAAAAAGGAAAGAAAGACAACAGACTGTAAGCAGCATTCCTCCTGTCAGCTCCTATCTTCCACTTCCTGACCTGTTTGAGTTCCTGCCTTAACTACCTTTAATGACAAAATGATAAACAGTGACATTCAAGTACAAGCAAAATAAACTTCTCCCCACCAAAATGGAGCTTTTTAAATGTATCTAAATAAAGATAATTGAAAACATGGAGCACACAAAGAAGAGACAAAAATGACCTAAACAAAGGAACTATATAGAGCATTTAACTTAGGAAGGTGCACTCTGTCTGTCATATAAAGATGCCCTGTGCTTTTTCAATGATCCCAGAATTCAGAACAAAATTATTAGACAGGCTGTCTTATTCAAACCACTGCACTGGCCTTATTCAGAACAATGTGTGTAGTTAACATGGCTGCCCAAAGCAAATGGGAACAGAAGTATAGTATACTTTCTAAAAATGGAATTAGGAAATAAAACAGAATACAACCTGCACCAGGAATGCCTTATCTAACTTACCTTGGCGTGCTGTAAGAAGCAAAAAAGTATTTCAGAGAGTTCTCCCATTGCTGCAGAAGGCAAACTTCTGCCTATGTGGTCACTAAGTGTCTGTGAGTCCTGCCTTTAAAAAGCAAAGCTTAAAATTAGATAAAGTGAGTCATTTCAGGGAACTGAAATGGGAAAGGAGAGATAACAGACTGAAGAAAAACTGAGAAGAATGTAAGGATAAAAGACCTGGAAAGTTTGTCCTCGCCTGACACTGCTCTCAACACACACACCCAGCTTTATTGGCGAGGATAATAATTTTATCTGCACAAGAACCATCGAAGATATTGACAGCGTTGTCCCAACAGTGAAATCCTGGAGCCTTATCAGCTGTTAAGTGGTAAACGTGACAGGAATAAATGGGAATGTAGACCAAAGGCAACCCCAGGAAAACAGATGAATGAAGCACAGACCTCGCCTATACTGTGTAGAGGACAAGACACTGAACAAAACAAAACATGGGGAAACTCTGCGATCCAGAAATAACATTACCATTGCATAAATATCCATTTGAACCCAAACTCATGAAACTCAGGAAAACAGACAGAAAACCATGGTCTACAATAATAAAAACAAGCCAACGGAGATAGATGCACTCAGGGCTTTAACTTAGCAGTGTAGGCTATCAATGAAATTTGTGAATTTACTCAAAAAACTAAAATATGTTTTTAAAAGCAAAGGATATTTGGCTTTTTACAGGAAGAACTATATTTCATGGAAGAAACAAAACTATAAATTTGACTAAGAGAAGCTGTCAGGAAGAAAACAACACAATGAGACCATGAGTGTCTTGTCAGTAAATTCTTTATGTATGAATGAATCCAACCCCACACCCAAGGTTACATAACTTAACATAGCCTACAAGAAATTCCTTTAAAATTAAATGCACACATAAATTGAAAGTATAAAGCAGAATACAATTTTTTTTCTTTTTTCTTTGTTTTCCTCTTTCTTTCCTTTTGATTTCTTTTTTTTTCTAACAGTGTTGTAGGATATTTGATAACACTGTGAATGCTGAGATTGTGTTATTTACTGGAAAAACCTTTTTCTACTTGTGGTGTGGCTCAGCCTCAGCACACACATTTAATCCTGAAGAATGAAGGTAAAGTTAGTTTGTATAACGAGGCACCCTTATTTGAAAGTGATGTCTCCTTGAGAGGCAGACAAAGTGACAAATCAGAAATTTGGAATTGACTTGTTTTGGACTTTTCCAGTTCTGGGAAACAGAATCGTAGGCCTAGTCTCCAAAACTGCCAGTTTGCAGCCTGTCATGGAATCAGCCTGGCTCTAGCTAATTCAGTCCTCTCAAGAATACATAACAATTTTGATAAATTTGGCAGAAAGAAGCTGACATTCAATTTATAACATGGGATACAGAGACAATCTCTGTAAAATTACTATCAGAATTAAACCAAGCCACATCTTATTTAACTTGTTTGAATAGAATTGACCACCTTGTAATATCAAGCCATTATGAAATAGACAAGAATACTCAATTGTTGCTAATTGATGATATGTATATCCATCACTGTGAGAAGGTACCCATTGCTCATGATAGAGTGCTAATTGCAAGACGTAATCCACAAGCATGGTTTGGTGTGATGTCATAGAGGGAGAGAAAGGAGAGCTTCAGGGCTTCATTCAACAGATTATCAACACCAAATAATGGCACTCCTCACGCCAACATGCTTTGTCTATGTAATCATAGTTATCTAATAGACTCCTCTATTAGATATATTTGATCATATTTGAACTTACAATATAATGACAAGTTTTTCACTTCACAGACTCCCTTTCCTAAAAAACTCTAATATTATAAAACTCCAGGAAATGCATGCATAAAATGATTCTTGTTTAAAATAGTACACTGTTTTTTGTTTAAAAAAATATTTCTTATAATGGCCAATCAAATATACATGTTACCCTTCTGATGATAAAAGGGGACTAGAGTGTTTTCCAACTTGATACTAATTCCTAAGGGGACATAGGATTTCCTTTTACATGATCTCAAGTTAATCATCATTTTGCGTAAAAGAATACTTATATCAATTATATCCATTAACATGAGAGGGAAGTATGTTTCCATAAAAGCACTTTACACTACACTGACATTATTCATAATTTTAATACAAGCATGGACTACTTACATGTTCTTATTTTGTATGGTAGGTCAATGTACTTGTCATATCTCATCTTGAAGCAATTGGATTGTTAATTGTTGGAACAGTTTTCAAAAAATAGACACAGCTGTGCATTACTGCACCTTACTGGCCTGTGTCTGTTCTTATATTCCAACATTGCAGTTGATAAAGTACATAAAAAAAATTGAAAATTTAACCAGGTTGTTCTATTTTTTTTAAAGCACAATACAGGCAACAGCACAGTCCTCTAGGTGTCTTCACAATAGCACTGACACAAATAAGACATGATCACAAAAATAAATATAAGCACAGAGCTTCAAATGCAAAGAAACAAGTCAGAGCAGAGCCAACTGGTAAAACATAATTTAAATAAGTTGAATTATGTGTGAGTTTTTTGTGTAAGAAGATTCCACTTCTGAAAAGTGTGAACTACACATCAAGAAATAGGAGAAGAGAGGCAGGGAAGCACAGGGTCTGTGAAGGTGACCTGTGCCCTTCATGCTCTCTGTGTACACAAAGATCCTTAGGTACTGCCAGCTTGCAAGAGACTTCAGGGACAAAATAGAATCGTATTTGTGGTGTAGACAAAACGTAGTTTGAGCAACAGCACAGAAGCTCCGTGATTTCACTAACTGTGCGTCCTCCAGTTAAACTAACACAGTTGCTTTTAATCTGCAGAACAAATATGACATTCCTTGAGTGGAAGACATCTGCTTGGTGATAATTTTTCTCTCTCTAAATATAGCTATTGAATTACCGGCATGTAAATAAATGATGCAAAGCATTACAAGGTACCCAAAGAACTGAATAACCCAACAAAATGTAAATCTATTGACTGTCTATCAGAAATTCCCCCACTCTATACACATATACGTATATATACACATATACGTATAGATGCATTAATATTTCTATATATGTACTGATTATATATATATATATATTACAGAAGGGCAATTCTTTGCTTAGACTCTTTTTTTCTCCTTCTTTTTCTAGAGAGAGAGAGGGATGGGTGAGCTTTGTCACAGTGAGAACATGAATTAGGACCTCAAAGTAACTAGGGTCACAAAGGCCCACTTTGAGTCAAATCATCACTTAGAACTGCCTTTTTGTATTGCTCCCAACTGATGTGTTTTGTATATTTCCCTTCATGATCTCATTATCATGATTCAAGTAAGACATGAGGGCAAAGTTCTGACAAAATAATTCATGAGTGTGCATGAGCCTCTGGTGAATAGACACAAATGCTGGTGTAAAGCTTGTCAAAATGATGAATGGCCCAAGCAAGAGAAGAGTGGAAAAGAATTGAGTGGTATCACTGCAGAGAAGATTTGCCTTTGGCTATTGTAGGGTTAGCCCAGCAGAGGTTCCTAATGGTGGAAGTAGGAGTGGGCTCTATTTGAATTCAGGTAACAGTCCCCTGCTCACACCTTGGTTATAAGTTCTTGAGAAGAAAATGTCTCCACATCTCAACAGTGTCATAAATGCCTGCAACACAGTGAAAACTCGTTTATGTCTTGGTATCATGGAGGGAGCAGAATGCCATGACAACAGGCACTGTGTAGGTCTTCCTTTTCAAACCAATCGAACAGCACTTTAGGTTTCCTGAACAATTCATTAAAAGGCAGAGTATTAAACTAGACATAGGCAACAACCAGAAAGTCAAAGAAATCAAGCACCTGGCAACTTTGACTTCGTATAATAATAGTCTTTACCAAAAATTATGTAAATTATTTAATGGTGATTACTGGTATCTCTCAGAAGTACTTTGTTCTGTGAGGATATGAAGTGGAGTATCCAACCAACCTGAAAGCACCAATATAGTTTAGTGGTAGACATATAGGGCATACACTGGGCTTGGGGTTCAAAACTAGTTAATTTGTTGAGAAAGATGGGATCCATAGATTTAGCTGTGGAACTGACATTTCAGGGTTAAAGAAATCTTTATCTGGGACTGTCAAAATGGCTCAGAATGTGAAGATTCTGCCAAGAAGGACCCAAGTAGGACATATACAATGGATGGAGTCGGCTAACTCCTACAAGTTGTCCTCTGACCTATACACACAAACATACACACAGAGAGACACATACTCATAGACAGGCACACATACACACACACACAATAATTTTATGTCATCATTTTAAATAAAATTAAGAGTTTTATGCCCACCAAAGCTTCTTTGGTTAGCAGTTAGAGACATACTTAACTGATGATATAAGGATAAGTATTTAGAATGCTTAGGAATTATGCTAGTTTAGGAAAGTGTCAATAGTAGGAATCAGTACATTTATTTATAACTGGTCAAACAGCAGAGAACAGCTATAGTGAGGTGCCCATCCCCCAAATATCTATACTACTCCTTCTACAACTAAGACCCAGGGAACATTTTGGAAGACGGGATAGAAAGATTATAAAATCCAGAGGACCTGGATGTCTCTTTATGAGAGTATGTCTTGTATATATGACAGAAAAGGAGCACTCATGAAATTGCAGCAACACAGTGGCCTAAACTAAACATCTCTATGACAACTACAGTAACGTCAACATAGAGGGAGAAAATCCTTACCAATAGGTGAAGACTTTAGACTGATGAGATGGTGAGAAGCTTTCTCCTCCAGGGATGGGCCCCCTTATAGGTTATCTAATCCTAAGTTATCATCCCTAAACACACACACACACACACACATATAGACATATATATACACACATATATACATATATACATATATATACATATATATCACTAAACAGACTCAGCAGGTTGCAGCAGGTTGTATATGCATATATGTATGCATATATATTATAGATAGATATACATAGATTAATTTATATAGTATATGTAATAATAATTATAGAATAATAGGTCATGAATTTGAGAACAAGTTGTGGTGATACAGGAAGAGTTAGAGGAGGAAGAAGGAGGGTGCAAACGATGTTACCACAGTACTCACATAAGACTTTATAAACAAACTAAAAGAAAATTCTCATTTGTATAAATAAGCATATAAAGATGAGTATAAGGATGAAGACATTAGTGGAAGCATTGTGCGGAGCATGGGTTTAGGCACCCCAATGAAACCTAAGAAGGGAAATTCCTGTAGCCATAGCCCACATGCATCAACTCAGAAAGTGGCACTCAGCAGTCCACAGATTGGGTATCTGAGCTAAGTACACAGTTTAATATTAGGAAAGAATGAAGAATGGTTTTTGAATCATTATAATTAGCAAAGAGGGGAACAGACAGATTTCATCTCATCAGAAAAATCATTTTGTTTTCTTTCTAATAAGCTTAAAATATAACTTTGTATAGGTGGATGATTTTTTTTTTTTTGCAAGTGGATAAAGTGTCCATTAAAAAGAAATAGCTTTTATAGTTGCACATTATATTTGATACATCTGTAGTTTTCCTCAATGATATGCTTAGAAATTAGAAGACCCTCTGTCCGCTCTCCTGCCCAGTATGATGTGGGGTCATTTCTTCTTTCTAATAACGAAAGGAGGAGCATTTCATGGCCAAAAAATTTACATATTTTAACTGGGTCATGTAAGTATGAGAAAAACTAAAAGTTATCTTCAGCTGAATCCAAAAATAGAAAAAGCACATAAGAAATTGTAGTATTTCAGACAATTGCACTTTTTAATTTATTGGTAGCAGAAAATGGGCTCATTTTTGGTTTTCTGTGTTGCTTTGTATGACACAAAACACAATATCATTTTGAAATAACCTACAAGACATCCTTCCAGTGGTTTAGACAAAGAACCAGCTTGGACAGCTGGGAGTCTTTTTTCAAGCTATAGGGTTTTATTTATGATCAGCTTCCTAAGATATTCATGGACTTCCTTCATGAGTAACACAGAACCATGGCTTTTCAAGTGCTCCAGTTCTGAACAGTAGGCATTTCCAGGTAATCCTTGCAAAGAACTGGCACACCGGTCTATCCTCTCAAGCTGGGTGCAGCAAGGCTCGAATCTGGAAACCTGACAGAAGTGATGAGGAAAGGAAGGAAAGACAGACACACATACAGAGGATCGGGTTTTAAGTTGAGCTCACAGTGATGGAAGGCTCGAGCTGCACAACTGGGAACCTTTGTGAGTTCATTGCTACAACACAGGGGTGGGAAGTTATCTAGTCTTAGTAACAGATATCTGTAGGGGAGCCATCTAAGGTTGTAATCATCCAGAAGGAGGAGTCTGCGTTTGCTACTTTTTGCACACACTGCCAACATCCACAAATGGCCAGTTTCCAGCTTGTCGGAAGGAAGGCTTTGCCAGTTCCCAGGGGTCTGAGCCTTGGGGTCCTTGTTCACTCAGGGTCTCCTCAGCTCCCCACACTCTCGAGTCCAAGTTGCCTGAATGTCGCATCACAGTTTTGTGTTTGTGGCTTGATGTGTTGAAGGGAGGCCGTGGCCAAGAGAGCTGTTACAAGGAAAGGTCGGCCCACATAGAGTATCTGGCCGGAAGCTTTGACTGTGGAGGTTATCAGTGGGAAGCTCATTACAGTTCATCCCTTAATGAACTCATCTTGTTAAAATGAACCAAATCACACATACAATGCAGACATTCATGATTACAAAACACACACACACACACACACACACACACACACACACACACAACATACACACAGAGAGATAGAGAATCTAAAACCTATAGACATCTATTTTTAATTTCTAATTGACATGGTAGGGTTTACTAATGATACTAGCACAGGAGGCTAAGGTCAAAGAATCTTAAATTTAAAGCCAGCCTGGGCCACATAGTGAAATCCTATTTATCTGAAAAACAAAACAAACCAAAAAACAAACAAACAAACAAAAAACAAACCCTCATTTAAGGCACAAGCCAAGTTCTGTAACACAGACTTCCTCTGGAAGCTGCCATAATGCAAGGAATTATCAGAATGGCTCAAATACCTGAGAGCAGTTCTGATGTTGTATGCTTACAGGGTAGAGGAACTGCTAACAAGAAGCAAGGTGGTGGTCCAACAAACATCTCATCCTTAACCAAGGGAGGACAGACTGATGGAGATGAGGAGGTGTAGAGGAGCTGATTTGCTGAGTGAATCACACGGAATCATCTCAAAAATCAACAAGGCGACCATTCCATAGTCTGAATTTCCTGAATAAGGATGGCTTCCATGGTTTTTACTATAGTCTGACTTAACCTACAGACTATCTAAGATTCAACATAGTCTTATTTACAAAGCTTTACATACCTGTTATCACAGCACTCATAAAAATATTAACTCATATTTACTTGAGCAATACCATACACAGCCAGAATTATAAGCAAATGATAAATTCTGTTCAGATCATGCTTATAAGCATTTTTTTAATAATTATTCATTCATCCATCTATCCTTCCACAATCCATCCACTCATCTACCTACCTTTCTATGTGCCGCTATCCATCCAATGTGCTCCATCAAATAAACATCAGATGAATGTCTAACAGATGCTAGAGTTTTCAAAGCACCAATAAATAAATAAAAATAAATAAATAAATAAATAAATAAAATTACCTAGCTGTTATCAGGTTGAAATTGCAATATGAAAGGAAGACATTATGGAAAGGTGTGCTTGTCATATACCAGCATCAGAAGACTAACAGGGTACCTGATGTTCATAGCCATATATATGCATATATATATGCATATATATTCTCATAGCCGAAGAGCAATGAGATCATGACTGTGATTATTAGTGGCATGGGATACATGGAATGAATTAGTGTCCATGAAATGAGAACGTAGTTTGGTAGTAAAGAATGCTTCCCAAAGGAAGAGGGGATTGCTTGGGTGAAGGCTTTGGGAGAGAGAGAGATGGGCAGGGCAAAATTGAAACTAAAGTCAAAACCCACTGTAAACTGATCTGTGTAACACAGAGTTAAGGCTTAAAAGAGTGCAGACTGTGATTCTCCTGTTATGTATGCTTTCTAAGAGAAATACGTGATGAGGTCATTCTGGAAGGCTGTCTGGTACTTAGGAGCGTTGCACCCTCACTAGATTGCCTTGCACCCTGTGCTGAAATCTTAGTGTTTAGTAACATGAAGGTAATTTTTCATTAGATTTATTCCTCAGCACACACATTGCCTCATAATAGCAATATATCATAATAAGTATATAGTATCAGCAATGATATGATTACTGAAAATAGATAATTTTTAATTTCATGGTTTGTTTCCCATAGGAAACTATTTCACAATGGCTATGGAGCAAATTACTAGTTTTTAAAGTCACTTGAAGCAAGATTCCCATTCCAAATGGTTATGCCAGTGACTGAATTACAGGGCATCAGGTATCACTCACCCATTGAGAACCTGCTTGCTATATGTACGGCCCAGAGCTTGATTTCCAGTGCCCAATGTCCTACCAATTACATAGTTATGGTTATTTCCCTGTTTTTTATTTCTAGGACCATCTCATAAAATTTAATTTTGTTCTATAATTATATATGATATGTGTGTGACTTTGAAGTCATCTTACAACATATAGCATATTTGAAGAAATTTGGCTTGATCATTTTTGTTAGCCTTATTTCTTTTTAGCCTACCATAAGGTTCTAAGTACATTAATATTTATTCACACTAGTATGTACACATGTACATAGATATTCATGTACACCCCATACATAGGTATTTTTATTCTTAGATAATTGATAGCCCTCTTGAGAATGCTCCTTGTTGTTTGTAGTCATGCAATATCTAAGATGACAACCATCACAGAGTAGGTTTTCAAGGAACTCATCCAGGCACTGTGGTGATGTATCTGAAGAATATGAAGCAGAAGTTCTTTACACAATGCGGTGAATGTGTTGTTCTAAATCTTTTCATTATTGAAATTTTTACTTTCTCTTTAATTGCTCTTCTTTCTTTGCAAATGCTGGATAAAAACAGTTCTTTGATTTGCTGGAGTTGAGTTAAAGATTCTTTTTTGAATACTGTTGGAGTTCCATTCAAGGTGTTGAACAAACATGCTGCAAAACTTCCACTCACACAAACCCCTTATGCTGCACACACACCTTGTGCAAGAGGACCTTGGCTTTAAAATGCAGGAGAAGTTTAGAAACACTGTTAGCTCATTTGTTATTCGCAATTTAGTGTACAGATTTTATGTTTAATAGAGAACCTGGATTATTCAATTTCACTGTGGATCACTATTCAATTTAAGCCAGTCTTCTGTTGCCTGTGCTCTAAAATTAACATAATAAAGCCAGATCTGTCCCTGAAAGGAAAACAATGGCCATTTTCCATGTTATATACTCATTTGTATTTTAAAAATATATTATCTTTCAATTCTGTCAAGAAAATTAATGCTTCCCTTTCACGTCAGACAAAATACAAATTCAGGTTCTATTTTTTTGATCACACTAAATATGAAGAATGGAGTTGGCTTTAAGCAAATGAAACTAATACATACTAATGAATTTGCTCATTCATTCAAGGGTGAACATTTCTCATGTGGATGCTGAGGATGTGAGAAGAAAATCTGGGAGAGGAGAACAAGGGAGTATCTTAAAGTGCTACTGTGCTATCAGTAACAGGGCTGGCTGAATCACACTGTGTGGAGTGAGCAAAGAAACTAGATGATCCCTAAGAAAACACGCAGCTTGTTGGCACATGCGTCTAACAACTTATGGATGAGGAGCTAACAGGTCCAAGGGTGAACCCACTGCTATCATTCTCCTCTATGGACATACTATCAAACTGCCCTCAAAATCTGCATCTCTGCATCCTTAAATTAATATGTCTCTCAGACCTCATTACATAAGTTTCTTCATGCACTGGGCTGTGGTTAATGCAGCAATTCACAACTGGTCAAAGCTGAGAGAACAGGTGACTTTGGGAGGTGAGGCTCAAATGGGTTATGTATACCACAGCTTTGCCTCAAGGTTCAGAAGCCATCCAGTAAAGGGCCAAAAAGTTTGTGAAAACCAGAGGTCATGGAGGACCAGAGTGAAACAGTTTCTTCTGAGAATGACTGAACTGACTGCTGGACTCATGAATTCACAGTAGCTGGAGTTGCCTATAGAACACTCGCACAAAATCATGTGTGGAGGAAAAGGGCTTCACGAGCCTCCACTCTTAACCGAAGGTCTATGGACAGTTGATATCCTCTGGAGAAGAGAAGTCACTATTCTTTAAGGGTGTGGCTCCTGAAAGGTTGACAATGCTCCAGTCAACGGTCTTACATTCAAGAACATTTGGTCAGGACAAAGATGAATGTGTGGATTATAAAGAAAAATTAAAATGATACATAAAGTTCGGAGATGAAGAGGTAGGGACTGATCTAGGAAGAACTTAGGGAAGGGAAGGGAGGTAAATGTGGCAAATCACATTGCAGGAAATTGTCAAAGAATTTAAAAAAAATGTTTTAAAAAACAAAAAAGTCTATCCATTCGTAAAATAGATTTCAATTCAACATCACTTTCCATAGTATTCAAATTCAAAATAACAAACAAAAATCAAATATAATCACCATTTGCTTAAAAATTAAGCACTCTTGCTTTCACTAAACATCATTGAAGTCAGTTCCAGCCAGGTGTGGTGGCCCATGATTGTACTCCTTGTACATGGAAGACTAAGGCAGGGGGATTGTGAATTCAACTCATCCACCTTGAGCTACAGAGAAAAATCCTGGTGCGTGTGTGTGTGTGTATGTGTGTGTGTGTGTGTGTGTGTGTGTGTGTGTGTGTGATGATTTCACCAGCATTTGATTTAGCCAAAGCATTTTATGCAGTTATCAAGTAAAAGTAGGTATATTAATAACATTAATCTTCATAGTTTTGTCCTCATGAGATCACTGGTGACCTTGCGATCAAGTGCAAATATTTATGTGGGAAGTGGAAATGGTGAGGAAGCAGAAAGGGCTTATGTAATTTATCTCAAGCCCTTACTCATGTAATATTTATTGCTCTTTTAAGAAGTTTAAGTGTGTGGAAAAGAAACAGAATGGTAGTGTAAAAATATAGCAAGATCAAGAACAGATCTGGGGAAGATTTGGAGATGGAATGTGATTTATTTTAAAATAATTTTTTCCTTGGGCATACAAAGAAATATTGTGTCCAGTATTGATATTTGGAGAAAACGTCCCCTTCAGCAAGCCCACACTCACTGATTTTGGGAAGATCCCTATGCATTGATTTCTTGTATAGGTTCCTGATTTTCTATTATGCAAATATATATTTGTGATGTGCGTTATATCTATGCTTATTTGGTATTAAAAAGTTTGCATTATGAGTCCATTGCCACCATAATTATGCTTTGTTTCTACTAGCTGCCCATTACCAGAGCTTAATTCATTTATTAATACGTTCTTATCTGACTTCCCGTCTGTCCTTGATTACTCACCTCTAGTGCAACTTCCTCAATGATATTTTCCCCAGTTTTTACTACGGTGCTATTTTAAATGTTACTTTAAGTGTTGATTCTTATTACGTTTCATGATGTGGATCTATATGGTTAGCATCTCGGTGGGAACATGTGACCTGAGTGATCAGACGAGACTGAGGGAATCGCTGCGGTTGCAGTTACAGGAGATTGTGAGCTTTCTGACTTGGGTGGTAGGAACTGACCTCTGCTCCTCTGCAGGAACACTGAGTACATCAGAACATCTCTCCGTCCTCCTCTGTCCTTTTTATCTGCATTTCCTATTTTACTTTCTAGTGTTAGCTATCCTTTTTTTTTTTTTCCTGATTCTGAAAAGACCCTGACAATTTACTTCACGTTATATCAGACAACTTTTGAGCTTCTGTTCTATTCTGCCTTCCTCCTGATAGTGATTTTAATATCATTTGTAAAGATCTTTAGTAATCGATCCTCAACTGTCTTTTCCTAACCTTTCCTCAGCTATCTGTATTTGAATAAAAATATTTATTTGTTAACCAATTTTTTCAAGAAGAATTTATGGGAAGATTATTTTCTGAGTTGTTTTGGTTTTTTTGTTTGTTTTGTTGTTTGTTTTAAACTAGTTGCCTGTAGTTTTTATATATGGCTTTCTGTGTTTTGTTCTTACTAGATATAAAGTTCTTAACTTCTTTTCTTCTCACTGTTACTGTTTATTCATGGTACTTCACTGTCTTTGGGCACTGGGTACTGTGGTCTTAGACTGATAGAATGGAGATGTATATTAGTTACTTTTCTGATAAATGTCATGTTAAAGTCAAAAAGATGAAATTTAATTTGTGGTTTTAGAGGAATGGAGTCCATTGTGATATATTTTCCTAAGCATAATATGGTGGCAGAAGCAAGAAACAGAGATCATATCTCATCTGCACACAAGAAACGGAGAAACAAAGAGCAGCAAGTGGGACAATAAACCCTCAGTGGGCTATAAACTGGAGCACACCCCAGTGACGTTCTTGTCCAGCAAGGCTGTACTTCCTAAAAGTCCTATAACCCCATTACACAGTGCCAAAATCAGGGGACTACATGTTCAAATACCTGAGTCTATGGGGGACATGCCTCATTCAGACAATCATAGGGCTGCATAGTTTTTTGGTTTTGTTTTTTCTAAATGAATCTTTCATTATCTTTAACATTCAATAATTTTAGTATACACCATGGAGTTTAATTTTCTCCACTATAAAAGTATAGATTGAAGTCTTCATTATCTTTTTTAAAATAAAATCATTCCAATGGACTTTAAAATGTTGCTTTGTTTAATTAATATATATTTTTGATTTTTGAGGAGTCTAAATGTGAAAATGCTGTTTTATGAAAATGGCCATTAGTGAGTCCAAAGCCATTGACCAGGTCTTCTGGCTGTTTCTGAATCTGGTTTGAATTCTGTTTGTTGTCTGCATCTCTAACGACTTTATATAGCTGCTGGTCGTAAAAGCAGCTGCTCTAACATTCTCTCCAGTTGTCTTCATCGCTTCTTTCCCCTTCTCTCATGGTTCTGTCAGCTCATGTTTCAGTCTTGACTGCTGAGTGACCATTTCCCCCTTGAGCTCTTATTTTTCTGCTTCACAGTCTTCCTTCTTGTAAAGATTGCTTCATAACTCATTTTAATGGCGGGATTTTGGGCAAGATCTTCAGCTACAACGTGACAATATTTTCCCAGGACTTCTCTCCTGTTAGAAAGTTTTACTGCTGTTCCACACATTTTTAATAGTACTTTTGTGTGAATTCTGAGCCACTGTTCTTTTACAACTCAAGGTTAAATGGATTAAGTTTTTCAAGACTAGCTATTCGCAGTTTTCCCTGGCAGGTGGAGCTGGCAATGTGTGAGGCAAGAAAAAGTATTTCCCACTTACATTTCTATTTTATGTTGCCAGAGAATTCCCGAGCCCAGACTCACAGTAGAAAATTTTGTGGGGCATGTTCCATAAATGCCTTCCCAGATCAGCAGCGTTCTGGCACCTTCTGCCATTTTTCTTGGATGTTTCATCCATCTTTGCCTCTAGATTTCTTCAGCTCTGGCTTCAGGAGCTCCCATTTCAGGTTTTGTCTCAGGGTGCATCCATTAATATCAGGAAGTTCTTTTGTTCTTCCGGAGGTTTCCTTTCTTGAGATGCCTTATCACTTTGCTTACTGTCCAAAGTTAAGCATGGGCTAGCCTTAGCCTGATACCAAAGGCAAATGAGGACACTGGAAAAATATGTTATAAGTCGTAGGTGAGATGACTATAAACATAAGATCCCTCAACACCGTGCCAATGTAAGCATTGAAGAGCACATTAAAAAAAACAATGCATGACCACATGTGGGACTGATTCATCTCTGAGCTTCAAGAATATATCACATTAACCTGATGGAAGATAAAAACCTCTATAGTCAGCTTAAAAGATGCAGCCCTTGACACACTCAGCATCCCTTCATGATTAATAATAACAACTACAAAATCTAAAAACTAAGTGCAGAGGGAATGAGCCATAGTACAATAAACTCTATATGTGTATACAGTACACAATAAAAATCTGTTTTAGCAGTTTTCTTCTAAGATTATTAATAAGGCCAGAATGCCTCTCTTGTTATTTCTATTCAATACAGTCCTAGATAAGACATCTGCGCTAGAACTTATCTGAATGTGCCCTCCCTGAGGACTAGCTTTCATTATGTCAAAGGCACCATGAAAAATGTCAAAGGATCGAGGCACCCAACAGTCCTACCAAACTATGATGTTTGTCAACCACATCAGCAATCACCATGACACAATAACCCCAAAGATGGAGTAGCGGCTCACATACCTTGGTGGTATCCAATAGCTCTCTAATTAAACTTAAGAACTATTGAGCAAAAGGAAAATCATTTCTAGTACTGGAAACACAACACAACTACTCAGTGCTTCTGAAGTCATGATTATTGGAAGAGATTCTACAACCATTAATTTTTGACTAATCCAATATAATCCCTAATAGCAGTCTATAACATTTGTCCCAATACTCACAGGTAAGTGTAATCTTCATTCCTCATCTAGGTATTAATAATTTATATAAAATTATATATATGCAAATGCATATATGTATATATATGCATATATGTACATATGAGTGGAGAGAGAGACAGAGAGAGAGAGAGAGAGAGAGAGAGAGAGTCATGAAAAGAAAGAGGCCATGGATTTAAAAGAGAGAGGTTAAGGTTATTTGGAAGGATTTGGAGAAAAGGAAAGGGAGAAATGTTGTATGTTATATTATATTGCAATTAAAAATAAAAGGAGAAAATTAGCAACATCTGCATCTAAAATGGAGAGGAGGAAGTAGAAGAATATGTTGGAGATAACATGTGTTCATATAAACTAATTTAAAGACTCCATCAAGCACTTCTTAGACCTAATAAAGAAATTTTAGTAAAGACTATGGGTATACAAATCATTATCTTTCAGTATAAAAATTAATGTCACCAAGAAGAAAAGCCAAGGAAATTTACTTAGGATAACAGGCATATTTAGCAAGAAAGTGAAGGAGTTGTATAGGGAAATCGATACCACAGCTATGAGATAAAGATGACACAAATAAATAGAAAGATTGTTTTCATACACTGAGAAAATATTGTCAAAATGCCCACATATTACCCCCCATATAATCTGTAAGCTCAATATCAATCCCATTAAAGGATAAATATCTTTTTTTTTTTTTTTTTGGTTTTTTTTTTTTTCGAGACAGGGTTTCTCTGTGTAGTCCGGGCTGTCCTGGAACTCGCTCGGTAGACCAGGCTGGCCTCGAACTCAGAAATCCGCCTGCCTCTGCCTCCCAAGTGCTGGGATTAAAGGCGTGCGCTACCACCGCCCGGCTAAGGATAAATATCTAATTTGTTATAAAAATAGAGAAAAATCTTATATGGGTTGATGGTTCAAATGAGACAACCCTCATATGACTTGGCCATTGAATACTTAGTCTCTTGGTGACCCTTTGGAGTCCATAGGCGTATGGTTACTCTAAAAATGTATATCACTGGGATTTAGTGTTGAGGCTCCACTTCAGTGTTGAGTATATTCTTTTGTACTTTGAATAGACTTGCTCTGCTTCCTGTTTTTGGCTCTAGATATGATTTCTCAGCAGCTTATCTAGCTGCCTTCTGTCTGTGACCAGCCCTGCCATCATGGGCTCTAACATTCTGGAACCATAAGCCAAATATAATACTTCCTTTTGTAAGTTACCTTGGTCATGGTACTTTATCACAGTGATAGAAAGGTAACTAATACATTTTGAACCAAAGACTCCAAAAACAAAAGATTACTAGGCAAAAAGAACTAAAAAGAACATATCATCTCTTGTCAAAATATACTGTAGTTCTTTAGTATTTAAAACAGTATACTACTAGAACGAAGGTAGACATACATACCCATGAAATAATATGGATTATAGAAATAAGTCCATGCATTTCTACTCAGTTGAATCTACCCAGAAGTCCAAGGATAATGAACAGAAAAGTGCTTTTCTCAGTGAACATTATATTCACACTTTTATAGATTTAAATGTAAGAATTGAAGGTTTAAAAATATTAAAAGAAAACAGGGAAATATTTTCATTATTGGTCTGGACAGTATTTTTTTTAATTAAATTAATTTTGCACTTTGGCTATGACACTCAAACTGAAGGCAACAAAAATGAAACTGTATAGGACAAGACTAAGCAAAACAATCATTAGACAATCCCTATGGAAGTGGAGGAGATACTTGCAAAGTATAATTTAATAAGAAGTTATTATCCACAACATATAAGGAACTCAGACAACTTTGTAGCTGGAAAACAAACAACTGAATAAAAGTAGGCAAAATATAAGAAAAATATTTCTGGAATAAAGATTTATAAATTTCTACAGCTAGTAAAAAGATGGGGCACATCTGTAGTCATCAGAGAAATGAAAAATAGAAATGGAATTGAGACATTACCTTATACTTGTTCCAATGACTGATATCAATAAGAAAAGCTGAACAGGTGTTCCAAAGTATGTAGATAAAAGGGAATGTTGTATACTCTTAGTGGAAATTATTATAGTCATTATGAGAAACAGTATTGAGTAGTCTTGAAAAAGTTAAATATGTAATTAGTGTTTGATCTGGCAATACCACTCCTAGATGTATGTGTGCAAACTTGGTCTCAGACATTGGATATATATTTACTCAGTGCCATATTCAGGACGACATTATAACAACAGTCAAGATGTGTAATCAAATGTCCAAAGCGACTCTTGCCATCAAGTGTATTCAAATATAGTAAATCATTAAAAGAGAAGGATAGCTAGAATTTGTGTTGGAATGGATGATCCTGCAGTACTCTATATGAAGTGAAATGAACTAGGTACAGAAAAGGAAAAGCTTATGTAATTACATGTGTGTGTGGAATCTTATGAAGTGGAACTCAGAGGAGCACAGAGGAGAATGGTCACTGCTGGGGACCATAGATAATGGGTAATGGGGAGTCAGTCCAAAGATATTATTTACTTAGGCTGGATGCCAAGTTCTGGAGATCTAGTGACTATCATACTGTGTTGCATATTTGAATTCTGCTTTCTGTATGTATGCCTAAACTGAAAGCTATGTGATCTGATGCATATATTAATTACATGTGTTGTAGTACTTGCTTCAACGTGGAAACCATCATCACATACATCATAAATATTTATTGCCATTTATGCACAGGGAAAATAGATTTTTGCGAGATTCAAGACTGTTGTGTCCATCATATGTGTTCCCTAAGGTGGTGATGGGAGGGATCGAGGTAGCTGTGAATATACGCTCAGAAGACAGGAAGTGAGTGTCTGCAAGTGAAAAACATTGAGGTTAAGAATTAATGTCGAATAAGCTAGAATTTCTCTGTACAAAGTACAGAGAATTCACTCCATTTTGGTTAAAGAAATGGAGGTGCCCGACTCTAGGTGTTTCAACAGAAATTTGGAATCATCTGCCCTGGGCAGGTAGGAAATTTATCAACTTGTGAATCTGACTATGAGAGAAAAACTCCAGGAAAAGGCAGTACAAAGGGGTGGCAATTAAGTTACTGTAATACCAAGGGGTTGGAGAGGATGGCTCATCTCTTAAAAGATCTTGCAGCTCTTGCAGAGAACCCAGGTTTGGTTCCCAGCACCCACATGACAGCTCACAACTATTGTTAACTCTGTAAGCTCTCTCTTTTGGCCTCTGTAGGCACTACGTGCACTTCGTGTGCTTATATGCTAGCAAAGCCCTCTTATACATAAAATACAAATAAATAAAATCTTTTTAAATAGACAGTGTAACAGAAAAGGTAACGTTCTTGGGGAGAAGAGAGAGTACACAATGCTTAAGGATGCTAATTTGAAATGATACTTCTAGGCTTACCATTGTCCTAAGAATCCATCTTTAACTACAGTTCTTACCATGAACATTTAGTGGTTCCCATGTGATTCAACTAGCTGACACAATAATACAGAAATAGTCTTCAGGAAGTGTAGAAAAAAATTAACATTGCTGCTACTTTCATTTACTTATAATGTCCACATAAATATTATTGGAAAGTCCTAAATGATCCATAAAATATCATGGCCCATGATGTTGAATTCATTACTTAGTTGAGTGATCAGATTTATCTCAATGTGAAAATAACATCAGGGATGCAAAGATTTTACATCAAAAGAATTATTTCATGTGAAAATTGTGGTCTAGTCCTTTTAAGTTTAATATCTTAACCTTACTTAAACTGAATAGAACCAAAGTGTCCCATGTTAGTAAGTCAGCAAAAGTTCTCCTAACTCTGTGGGCTCTCTCTCTCTCTCTCTCTCTCTCTCTCTCTCTCTCTCTCTCTCTCTCTGTGTGTGTGTGTGTGTGTGTGTGTGTGTGTGTGTGTGTGTCACAAGTTTTTAGTTAGGCTTTACTCTTCATTCAAAGAATTGTGCAAGCTTTCATTCAATAGTATATATTTCATGTAAACTGTGATGAAATTGTTAGCTTTGCATTCCTAAAATAGCCCAAATCAGACAGTAGAAAATGAGGTAATGCCAGCATGCCAAAACCATAAACTAACTCAGATAAATGACGAACAGAATTTTCTGTATAAAAATAACCTATTCACAACAGTACAAACTCCTGAACCACCACCACCACCAACAACAACAAAACAACAACACACCAAACCACCTAAACATAGGGCTAATAGGTTTCTGTGAGTAAGGTCACTTACATCCAAGCTAGACAACCCAAGTTCCATTCCCATCACCCACATGTTGAAAGGAGAAATCAAACTCCAGCAATTTGTCCTCTGATTTCTACAGATTCAGCCAAGTACATGTATACTCATATATAACCACAGCCATAAAAGCACAAAATTAAAAATAAAAAAACTGCTTAAAAAGAAAAAAAGAAGAAAAAGACACATTTAAAAACTGAGCAAGGCTCACAGGGTAAGTGCTAACCATGTAAAGTTTTAGAAATATTGCATCATTGTATGAAGAAATCAATCTAGGATTATGGTGCTAAGAACAGTTGACAGCAAAGTCTCAAATTATGGATTCATTGCTTAAAGAAGTGACATTATATTTACTTATATTACTTTACTTGTTAGCTAACAGATACACATTTTGCCTACCTGATATTCCTTCATTTTAACCATGTCATGATCTAGATTCAAGAGAAGAGATTCGTCATTAATGACCTGTTCAATCTTTATTTCCAATAACTCTGGCACAAAATAGAAACTGAAAGTTCAAACTCATCTTCCTCCAAAAGGCGTCACTTTGATGACAAACTTCTACAAAGCAAAGGGCTGCTTTCTGTCTCCCATGTTGCTCACACATGTAAAAGCTGTTGAAGATTGGCATCTTATCCTAGTAGTTAAAGCAATGTTATAATCCTGCTTCATGAACAGCAGATACATAAGCAGGAGAAACAAATTCTGAACAGAATGCATGCTTTTAACTCCAGAGCTGGGCAGGTGGGTACGAAAACAATACAAATGGCTCCTAAGAATGACACTTGAAGTTGTATTTTGGCTTATATGTGCACATCCACATTCACACACAAACAAGAACACACACACACACACACACACACACACACACAGACAATATGCTCCTGGATCCCGTGACTATTTGTTCATTGCTGTTATTTTGTTATATACCAGGTTAGAAGACATAGAAAATTGTTAAACATGCTGGTGTACGTATTGGACCACACATCTTTCCCCACACTCTGTAGGTTAATGTTTCTGCAAGTACCTGTCATTGAAAGTTGTGTAGAGTTTTAGAAGTGATGAGGGGAATAATGGCAATAGTGAGAGGGTTTTTAAGAAATCAGTAACATTTTATTTTCCTTAAGAAAACAAAGGAAATCAAATCATCAGTAATTTCTGCCTCTCAGAGAGGTGATTTAACAGCTTGACTGTATGGGAAATTGTGGGTTTACGGGGAAATATTTCAGATTCAGACATTACAAGGAAGTTACCAAGGTAGTCTTTAAAAACATCTGATATGCTGTTTTGCACAGCACTTGTGTTGATTAAAACTGTTTGATTTCAAAAGAGAAAGAGCGAGAAGGAGACGCCTTCAGAGCCTCAGTGGAAAAAAAAAACCAGTGTAGAGAGACTACACCTAATACACAAGATACGGAGAGATAAATAGTTTGGGAGCTTTTAGCAAGTTATTATTGACTATTCACATTTATACTTTTTTTTTCTCTACCAGTTGAAATTGCTTTTATGAAATAGCGAGTCATAGCAAATATTTATTCAACAAATAAAAAGCTTAGTGCCATAGTAAGCCTCGACCACCAACAGTATATGAGTATAAGAAAGAAAAGGGAATAAAGACATTGCAGAAACATCACTTATCCTGTGGCCTATGGTTTCCAGTGCAGGCTCCGGGGCCATACCTTCATCTCTGAATCCTGAACCTATCTGTCACTGGCTTGTATGGCAATTTCTTTAACCCTTTTTCTTTGTCCATATAAAGAGAATGACAATAGTGTCTACTTTATTTGGCTGTCATGAGGGCAAGTTGTGTTAAGTACATAAGTAACGACAAAGTAAATATATGCTCTCATTGTCACCTTGTTACAAAAAAAAAAAAAAAAAAAAAAAAAAAAAAAGAAAAAAATTGCCCTGGTGGGATAAGAGCCTTATAAACAGGCAATTCAGATCTAATCTCATTGTCTCTAAATCACATGAAGCTGCAAGCATCTAGCAATTTTTACCTCTGCCTGGGAACAAAAGATAAAAAAAAAAAAAAAATCTAAGCAAGCAAAATAACTACTAAAATATGTGATAATTAGTAGTCAATTGTTAAAATATATTATTATATAATACATTTTAATAACTGACATAAATAAGTAGTCTGATTTTTCATAGTTGTCAATATTTTGTCTTAATTTTTTTATCATTTAGTATATTCAATTTTAAAACATTATATATTTTTAAAATGAGTATTTTGGGTATCTCTTGCCTATTTACAGTAAATTATCCCTGGGAAAAGGAGCCTTGCTGGTCAACATCTCAGAATCCACAGGAGGAGGCAAATGGTTCTCCTGAAAGTGACATATGGAATTGATGAAGAGAATCCCTTGATGTACTGTTAGCTGTGTCACATGTCAGGAAGCATGTATGAAAGATAGAAGGAACAGCCTCTTTGAGTGAATGAAGGTGGAAAGGTGATGTCCTAGTTAAGGTTTCAATTGTTGTAATGAAACACCATGACCAAAATGCAAGTTGAGAACCAAAGGGTTTATTTGACCTTATAATTTCATAGTGTAGTCCATCACTGAAGGAAATCAGGACTGGAATTTAAACAAGGGAAGAACGTGGAAGCAGGAGCTGACGCAAAGGCCATACAAGGGTGATGCTTACTGTCTTGCTCTCCATGGCTTGCTCATCTCTCTTTAATATAGAACTCAGGAACATCAGCCTAAGGCTGCCATCACCTTCAATGGACTGGGCTCATCCCCATCAATCAATAATTAAGAAAATACCCTACATGCATGATGACAACCTGTTCTAATGGAGGCACTTTTTAAATTGAGGTTCTATCTTCTCTGTTGACTTTAACTTATGTCTAGTTGGCATGAATCTATCTAGAACAGTTGCAAATTGAGGTCTGTTGTGGCTGTTTCTATCTTCTGCTTCTAAGGCAACTGACTCTTAGAACAATTAGAAATTACATGAAAGTCCCCAAAGCATAGGTTCTTAATCAGCAACCTGTGAAATCTAGTCAGTTCCATGGTAAGAATATTTATAGCTTTGATGGCATAATGAACTCCTCCTGTGTGTATAAACAGGATAGCAGTATGTGAGGAACCCCAGCCTGCAGAAACCACATTCTGTTTGGGAGAAGCCAGTCACTCTTGGCAGTATAGAACATGACACTAGCTTAGCATGGGTTTCTTTTGATCCAAAATAAACCATTCATACTTTGTAAAATTGGATGCAGAATGGTACGTGTTCTTGGCTGAACATTTGAGTCCCCAAATTCATATGCTCAACTCTACTACACAGAATAGCTGCATTTTGTCAAATGAGGAGGTAATGCAGGTTAAATGATGACTGAAGAGAAGGTTGGAAACCTACTACTATTCCTGGTTTCCTTCTAAGGAGAGGCAGACCAAGTTCTCTTTCCACCTTGGGAAGATACTGAAAAAGAAGTTTGTTGACTAGGGAGGAGGGGGCAACGGCAAGAATGGAATCTGCCAGCACCTTGATCTTGGACCTATGGCCCATAAGATCTTTGAGATGCATTCCTGTTATTTGTGCCATCATAGGCTTACAGTGTAGTGAACACACAGGTGTTGAACTAGACAGTTTGGGCTCAAGATTCACTTTGTAATTATAAGCTGTGTGACCTTGGCAAAGGTATATAATTCTACCAGTTCTGTTCCTCTGTGACAATGTAGAATGTGATCTTTCCTTATAGAATGTTACAAACATTAGCTGAGATCATGTTTGTCAAACACTTGACTCAGCACTATTTATTCACTGACTAGAAACTACCTATCATGCATCTGTCACTGCAAGAAGAAAAATGAATAAAAAAAACCCTACATTTTATGAACACACTGAGCAAATTCTCTCCACTGTGGAGAAATGCTGTAATTTTACACTATTCCTAAAGGAATTTTATGAATGAGCATCATGTGGTGATAGGAAGTCATATCTGGCATTTTTATGTATGGGAACGTTCCTATGGGAATAACTGAGGGTTCATTAGAGTCTAGAAAATGAACACGATCCCTGCAAAAGGGTTAAAACTAACTACTCACTTAACTGTGTGGAGAAAGACATTTGCTACCACAGAAGGTGACAGTGATAATTAGTTGAGATACTTTTTTATATAATCCTAGGTCCTTCAGATTAAAAAATCATTGCCTTCTTCCATTACCCAAAGACTTTTTTGTCATTGCTGAAAGCCAACCTGGAATAAACTGTGTCCAGGAAGTGAGTTGAATGTGCTTTTTGACATTTCCACTGGGTATGCATTTAGTGGCATGTTCACATCCCACAGGCTCAGAGACAGGCTGCTATCATTTGCCCAGGCTCTTTCCTGGGCCAGACAGATCCTCTCCTTCTATACTACCTGTCAGAGTATCTTTAGTTTATTGATTTTTTTCCATGTCTGTGAGAGAAAATCTTGTCCCTTGTACTCGGTGTTCCCCTGTCTTGTGCAGATCCTTAAGGAGGTAATAGAAACTCTCACTCTTACTGATACTATATCCAAAATACTCTTTTTATAGATGAAGAACAAGAGGAGTATAAAGTCTTATGTGCACACACACATAGAAATGTTCAACAAAACAGGACCTGTGTTACCAAGGAAAATGTTCACTGGGTGCTTACTGTCAAAGGCTCTGGGTTAAATGTCCCTCTCGGTTATTAACATAATCTTGAAGTAGGAATATTCTTAGTGTCATTTTTATGGCAAGAAATGGAATTTCGGAGAGGCAAAGAGGGTGGTGGGTAGTGAAGCTCATTTGATCACAAGTAGATAGGACCCAAAACACAGAACTCAGTCAATAACCAGCTAGCAAATTACCTCATCTTGATCGAAATCTCTATTTTCATTTGCAGGCCTTTAGGAGGAACCTCTAAATAGGTTTATATTGAAAAACACATATAACATGTCATATATATGTATATATATACATATATATACACATGCATATATACATATATACACACACACATATATATATACATACACATACATATATATATATACACACACACAAACACATATATATATATACATACACATACATATATATATATAACACACACAAACACACACATATATACATACACACACACACACACACACACACACACACACAACATATATATATATATATATATATATATATATATCAGACAATTTTCATGGAATTGATTTTACACATTAATATTAGACTGCTACATGTGAAGCTCTAATCTGAAACATTTGAGATTGTTTTGTGATTCAAAGCATTTTACCATATTTCCTTCATCACCATTACCATATAATCATCACAATAACCATGTAAATAAAACCAATTCAGGTACCCACCAGTGGGTGAAAGGTTAAAGAGAATCTGGCAGATGTACTCCAAAGGTATTATTCATTCTTAAGAAGAATGAATCATGGTGATTACAGGAAAATTGATGGAACTCGAGACTGCTATTAAGGAAGCGGAACTAGACTCCAAGAGACAAACATTACATGCTTTCTCTCGTATATGGAATATTTTTTAAAATTATTAAAATAAAATATTAAAAGTAGATAGGGAAGATGATAGGTGAGTGTGGATAAGATAACTGAGTATATAGAAGTAAAGGACAGGCAAAGATTCTTTTAGACGTGTGAGAAAATGCCAGAGGGAACACCACTATTTTGTATCATTTACATATCTAAATTTTAAAAAGATAATGTAAAAATCAAATGAACAACGTATTTTCTTTTTTACCCAGTATTTCCCATAGAATCAGGAGCATATGAGAAAAGTATTCAAAGATCTAACGGAAGCTAGGAACCAAGCAGGACATGGCTCAGTTAGGGTTTCCATTGCTGTGAAGAAACACCATGACCCTGGAAATGCTTATAAAAGAAAACATTTAGTTGAGCCTGGCTTAGAGTTTCAGCTGTTTAGTCCTTTATCTTCCTGCAGGAAGCATAGCAGCGTGCAGGCAGACACAGTGTTGGAGGAGGAGCTAAGAGTTCTACATCTTGATCCCCAGGTAGCAGAAGAGAATGAGCCACACTTCCTCCCGCAAGGCAATACCTATTCCAACAGTGCCACACCCTATGGGCCTATGTAGGTCATTTTTATCCAAACCACCACAGGCACCAAAACAAGAAGAAGCGACATTGGTCTCTGTCTGCTTACACTGGGAGTAGTGAGTGTGTCTGGCTCTTTGTTGCTTTAGAGTAACCAGTTCATCCAGTTCTTCAGAATGCTGAGATCTTAGGAAGACAGGAAAGAAAAGGCACCATTTTACTCCACTTTTAAAAATTCCAAATGTTGGAAGTACATCCTACCATTAGCCTGCTTTTCCAGTTGCAAAATACCCTGCCCTACAGCATGGCAATCTGTCTTTGAGAGGAGTTCATGAGATGTCTTATTTTCAGGATTTGTCATCTCAATAGCACCCTGTGCCCCTCTATGTGTAACAATTTCTTGTTAGTGTAATAAGATTCCCAATGAGACAATTCAAAGAATGAATTTTTAGCTCACAGTTCAAGGATACAGTGTATCGTGGCAGGGAAATGGTTGTGGGAAGAGCTTGAGAAAGATGCTCACACTGTATCCATAGTCAGGAGGCAGAGAGATGGATGCTGGTGCTTTGCTCTCTTCCAACCTTTTATTCAGTCTGGGATTCCATTTCATAGAATAGGGCCACCTACCGGTAATAAGAGTCTTTCTACCTCATTTTACCTTAACTTGCAACTCTTTTAGAGTTTTGTCACTTTGGTGATCCTAGATCCTGTCTACTTGACAATCAGTATTAAATATTACTCTCCCTAACAAGCTATATTATGAGAAGCTCATGTAATGTATGTCTAAGTAACAGCTGTGTTGCCAAATGAACACAGTTCTTCCTCCCAAAGCATGCAAGGCCATTTGTGTAAGAGATAGCACATAAATCACCCACTCAAGAAGAAAACTAAATGTATTCATGAGTCTGGATTATCCTGAGGTAGTGGGCTAGGATTCTGGATAACGACAAATTAAACATAAGAAAAATACCTTGAAGACTACGTCTTAGACCTTTGTGCTTAGCAGCACTCATACAGACAACAGGACAGGTGTGCTTGTTAATATTGGTAGCTTTCCTCAGTGTTCTCAGCTTAAGTGAGCTATTGGCCTTATTATCTGCAAAGGGTAGGGCATTGTTGAATGTGCCACAGCACAAAACCATGAGAATTTGTCTCAGTGGTGGTAATGATGACACATGTCCCCATGTGAGCACTATTTGTGGGTGAAGAGGGACTATTACTGTCATCATTTCTTCCTCATCGAAGGCTTAGTACAAACTGTCATATGGAATAGTGACTGAGCCCTGCCCCCGCCCCCATCCTTCTAGGGCCAAATGTGATTTGGCACAGACTGAGATGAGTGGAAACTCTCCCTAGGGGTCTCAAGCCAGCAAAGAGCTTTGATGCATTTCAGGCTGACAATGTGATTTTCGGCTGTTCTCCATGATGCCTCAGAGCCACTTCAGATCTTTGTCATATGCCAGCCCAGTAGGGACAAGCTGACTTTACTCTCTTTATTTCTTCCCTTGGAAAGCTCAAATATCAGTCCCCCTGGACTATTTTCTGGGAATTTTGAATCTAAATTGGCATGAAAGGAAGGGCAATGGATAAGGAATAGCATTGCCATGGGTAATCCTAATTAAATGAAGCGTCTGGCCCCACAAGGTTGGCAACTTAAAAGTTTGGGTATGGTAATAATAAGCAAACATCAGAGAGTTTTGCAGTTATTGTAAGAACATTACAGATGTTGTCTCATTTGAATCTGCATATGAAGTATTACTGTTGTGTCTATTACACATTTGCAGTGCTGGGACTAAGTCCCATGGACCCTGGACACAGACAGAGGTGGTAAACTGGAGGGAAAAGGAAGTCAGGCATTGTGGCTGGCTGTCTATTCTATCAGGCAGTCTGACGTGTTTGCAGGCCTCGAACATTGCAGAAATTGGATGTTTCTTTCTTTTTGGATGACAAATTGATAATACCCCGATTTCCTAAAAGGTTTTTAATTAGACCATGCATTCTTATCATGCACTTTGTGATATGCTACTTATCACGATGCAGGCATATTCAGGGAGTCTCGTGTTGAAATACTTGGTCTGGCCTTATTATAGAATGATTGCTCATATTCTTTATAAAGGCAGTTCTGTTCCTCCACAGACATTGCTATCTGCATTTGAGAGGCTGCCTTAAAAAATGCTTTAGTACTGCAGCACCTGTTGACAAGTAATGCACTATTGCCATCTATTGTAATGGAGAGTAAGTTGATTTACTGCAAAGGGTAGTGAGCTAATAGGAAAAACGTCACTATGCACTTGGGGACTGCAGTTTACTCTTCTCCTTTGTTCTCCAGTCTGTCTCTCAGGAGCTTAGTAACGAGCCTTGCTCTCAAAGGTAAGATGTAATCCGAAGAAAGCAAAACCTCACTTAGTCCAGAGTTATGAATCCTCTTGGCTGACGATGAAGCTGAGGAAAATGAGGGACTATTTGATTTAGGAGATTTAAACCAAACTGGAAGCATCCATGCCATTTATTGCAGAAGCAACACTGTGCAGATCTAAAGGCTAACAGCATTGCGTAGGACGGCTGAGGCTGAGCTCCTGATGGGTTCATAGCTTGACAGTGAAGGAAGGGTCTTCTCATCCTTTCATGCTGACACCACCTCCTATTCTCCCTGGAGAAGCAAATAATGGTTCAGTGCTTTAGAAGGACTGTCTTCGGCACTCCATAGCCTCCCTGTCTTCTGAATTGATCAGACAACCTTAGGTGGGCCTTGATACGGACTTTGTTCCCCACTGGCCTTCAGTAAACTTGTGATCTACTGATCAGTGTTGAGATGATTCCTGGGAACAGCCAGTATCCTGGGTTTCCTTGTTTCTTCTGATCTATCATGGAATAGACCTGGGTATACTGTTATCTCTGGATGTCACATCAAGAAGTCAGCTCTTTCTTCATTCTGCCAGGAGCTATTCAAGTTTGGCCCATTCAGCTAAGTCTGACAGTGTCCGTGTCAGTTATTCAAGGAAATTGGCCTGGATTGTTTCCCATGTATATTGGACACCGTTGGTCTGTACCACTTTAATTTGGTGTCAGTTCGTTCTATATGCTTTCCTGGGTTTGATGCTTACTTGGTGAAAATGTATGTCAGCCATGAGACTGCAGACTCTTCTGGCTGCTTCGGGTTTCTATTTTTCCTCTTTTCTCTTCCTGAAACTCCCAAGAGAAATTAGAAAGATTTAGATATTTAGTAGAAACCTCCACTGTGTTTCTATGTTTTTGTAGCCAATTAGACATAGAAAGTAAAAGAAAATGTATTTATGTGTTGGTGAGGCAGAATGAGGGTGATGAGTGCCATATCCCTAGCTATGTAGTACTTGCCAAGGGATATAGCAGACTCTGCTGGCGTTCAGGCCATCTAGTAACCACATCTTATGGAGAGTTTCTCTCTCTTACCATGTTTTTTTTGGTTCTTTTCAACAAATATGGCTGAATTTGAAGAATACGGCAGCTCTTGAGAGCCAAAGGAAAACATGACATCCCCTTGTTTCGCAGTGAACCTCTGAAGTTAAATGTGATCTATGGGTGTTTTCAGTAGATTGTTTCGTTGAGATGGTAAAGTTTACATGGAATGCAAAGGGGGAATTCGGGACATTTTTCTGGAGGAGACACTATCTTTGCCTATGGTAATAATACAAAAGGGAAGATTGGCAAAGCAACACCAGAACAAGTTATAGACCATGAACTAGGGTAAAGTCAACTTCAACAGTATGATGTTGGTAGAGGGTGAAGTGGGCAGCAGAAGGATGCTCAGGATGTCTTATGAATGGACCATTGCAATTCAGAGACTTGCTACCTCAGAACGCAACAAGGATGCTGTGGGCTTCAGTATGTCTTGTACCCAGGAGATTAGAGTCAGGTGCCTGGTGGTAGCATTGACTTAGTCTGCATGTCAAGCCATGAGTCTGACAGAAATCTACAGAAAATTGTATCCCTAATAATACAGCTATGCCAAGGAAAGACCTGTTTATAGACACTACTTGTACACACTTTTACCAACAAGGCTGCCTCCAGCTCTGGCAAAAGATATCTGTTCTAGCTTTGGGAATAATGAAGAGGTCTGTGAAGCTTCAGTTTGCAGAGCCATCAAATTGCTCCACAGCCCAATTGTTCACGGGTCTACTTTACTCTATGTTGGTAATTTGCTCAACATTAAGATGAATGTGAGTCCTATAAGATCTTATATCCTCCTCTTGCTTCTCCTCCTCCTCCTCATCATCCCCAACTCTGGAATCTGCACTTAATAGAGCAGTCTTTAATTGGTCTCTAAAAAAGTAGGATTTTGGTACAGTAGGAAACAAAATCCACATGTATGAATCTCTAAACTTTGTAAAACTATGGCTAGCAAGTAGAGGACAAACTTTTGAAGTGCACAACAGTGCCACACGAGACCTATCTGTCTTTTCTATGCTGCCAGCAGGAAAAACCCTCAGTCAATTTAGCATTATGATCACCATGCACAAAAGTATAACAGCCTCTTCTAATGAAATAATCCTTTCTTCCTGCTCTAATCAGCTGATTGGGCTCTCTTCTAGGATTAAATAATAATGGTCATATAATCTAATAGGGCGAAAAGGAAATCAGTAAAGTATCTAGATAATGAAGAGTTATTACGCAAAACCACTGCAAAATTTTCTATCTGCTCTGCCTTACACAGAGCTGGAATTTTAATATGCGCATGCAGAGAAACATTGAACAGAGTTTTGAAATAAGCAAAAAAAAAAAAAATCTGATATATGCTTTGCTGAACTACCTTAAGTTCTTGCTGGGAGGAAAGAAACATCCTTGCAGAAGTTAGAATACTTTCTTAGAAGGAGGTCCAGAAATGCTAGCACACAGGGCTTCTTTTCTCTCTGCTCCACACTTAGTATACTTGCATATATTTTAATTTGGTTATTAACCATGTGATTGCAACATGTAGCTGTACCCTTATTAGTTATTTTTTTTCTTAATTATCTTTTAGATTTTTCATCCAGTTGTGTGACAGAATACTTAAGCAGAAGAGAAGTATATGAACTTATGAAGAGCAAAATTAAGTCCACTGGTGCAATTAGGTCACGATTCTCAAGGATGGTTTTTTTTAATCTGCAAAATGGGAGTTGTAGTATGTAATTTTAAGGATGCTATTGCTCTCATGAGGAACAAATACACTACATTTATAACATCTAGTGGGAATAGAAAGTGTGGTTTGAATGGGAAATGTCCATGTCCACCACAGACTCATCATTTTGAATAACTGGGTACCCAGCAGGGGTCACTGTTTGGAAAAGTTGTGTAGCATCACTAGAAGTGGGTCACTGGGACAGGACTTGAGACTTCTTAGCCTGTAACTTTAATTTTTTTTCAAATCCTATTTTTAATGATGGTTCTTAAGTATTTTAACCTCCCTTGTAGCCCACCACCCACCTGAGATAGTGGGGGGAAAAGGATATGGGGAAGTGGACCTGTTTAGAAAGGTTCTTTGGAGCAACTTCCATCTGTGCTGTCTGGAAACTGGCAGTCCAGTTCACAGGTTAGCAGCGGCAGTTTGATGCACTTGCAAATACTTCATAGATACACCAGCAGTCCAGTTTGGTAGAGTTGGGTTAGCAGCAGTGGCCTCAGCCTCAGCACAAGTCAACTAGTAGGACCAGGAGGAACGCCAGAAAAGTTCTCAGCTGTGCCTCTCTCAGCTAAGAGAAGATCAGTGAAGATGTGAACTCCACAAGCCTTGTACAGCTTGCTATACTAGCAAGCCAAGCTCTGTCTCCGTCACTCTGTCGAGTCCTGTTTATACCATCCAAACATCACATGTGCCTTGCTTCAGCAGGGATCTTATCCTAGCATGTGCATCCAATCAGCCCCAGTCTCATGAGCTCAGCTATGTAAGGCAGATCAATACATGCATGTTGTTAGCAAAGAATCCTTTATCACATATCATTCCACGTGTTTGCTTTAGCAGAACACCCTCTACCCTTTGTCTGCTTCAGTGAAATATTCCTTCACGAGAGCGCCTTAGTCTTTTACCTGTATCTACTTCTGGAAAACATTTCTTCATGTGTTTGCCCCCTAGCAAAACACCATCCAACACAACTGACTCTCCAAAGAATCCTGAAGTTCCCACTTCAGTAGCTGGGTTCTACTTCAAATTTACCTCTTGCTTTCTGAATGTGGATGCTGTGTGAGTTGGTGGTCCTCTGCCTTTGCCACTATGCCTTGTGTGGGTATTGCCCTATCTTCTCATCATGATGGATATAGTCCTCTCGAATTCTAAGCACCCCCTTTTTGCCCTGAGTTGGTTCTGTCAGGGTATTTTATCACAGCAAAGACAAAGTAACGAAGACAGGTCCAAACTGAATGATTACAAATACATTTTAAATATATTTAAGTGCATCATATTTGCTTGGAGGAAGGGCAGTCACTGCATGATAAGATCAGGTACTCTGAGATTGCCATGTGCTGGGAAGGAGCCCTTGCAAGTAGGCTGGATGTAGACAAAGTGAGAAAGACGGGAGATGTACCCATATCCAAGCAACCCAGGCTATTGCAGTCATCTTATCCTGGACATTCCATAGAGAGGGCACACATCTCTGGGTGACTCCAGCATGATTACATTTTCCTATAATTCTACAATAGATCTCCCACCCCCCCAATAAAACACCTGGGTAAGCGCAGAAAACTCCTATAGCTATAAAGAGAAGAATAAAGTGTTATAAGATACATAAGAGAAAGCTATAGTTTCCTGTAAACCAGTGTTATAATTGCACACTTTTAATTTTCCTCTACATCATATATAGACAGAATGTACAAGTGGGCAGACTATTTTTTAAATATTATATTTATATTTATCAAAGAACTCATATGCCATATCCATGAATTGCTGTAGCTATATACAGATCTCAAAATCCTTGGCTTTCTCTCATGAGTTCACTAACATATCTTTCGCAAACATGTACAGAGGGGTGACCAGATGAATATAAAATAGTGGTTTTCTGTGCTGGGCAGAGAGCTCAAAGCTTATTCTCATATGCTGTTTCCCCATCAAACCAAAGTTCAGTTCTCAGCACCCAACAGGCAGCTCACAACTGTCTGTAACTCTGGATTTGAGGGATCTGGTATCCTTTTCTGTATACTTCATTCACCTAAACGCACATGGCAATTACTCACAGAGACACAAACACATAATATAAATAAGAATAATAAAAAAAATCTTAAAAGACAATGGCTGTTTACTGAGAGCACATGATATGCGTTCACTAAACATCAACAGCTCAGAAAAAAAACATGCTAAGCAACAGGCAATTTTGTGGTTGTTTTCTTTTAAAGATCTGTAACTGTGTAGAAAGGGGGAGCTAAAGTTATAGAAATTTTAGAGAAACTGCACACAAATGCTTTATCAAGGTCTGACCTTCCAGAAATGAAGCAGATGATGGTTATATTCATTGTAGACTTTAAAATAATAATTCTCTGTTATTTAGATGAAGCTGTTGCTAGCCCTCATTTCTGTGAACGGCCACCCAACACCAATCTTGTCATCTGAGTTCAGAAGTAAGAATGGACAACTCCTTTAAAAACAACCTTTCAAGGAGATTTAAAACAAATCAACAAACAAGCAAACAAACAAAAAGACCCTGAATAGATATAAGCATGCAATGTTAAACTTTAATTCACTGAAAGCATTTTCCTAAGTCTACCATGAATACCAGCAGAGGAGTAGAGGGCGGGGAACTGGTGGTGAGCTGCCTCTCTGGAGAAGCAGTGAGAATTAATCTTATTCAGCCCCTGTGGTGAGATTAAAGCAGAGTTGAGCACAGCGATAATGAAATGCAGAGGAGATGACAAAGCTGTACGTGCGACAGCAGAGCTAGAGGCAGGAAACCAGCGTCAGGGAACACTAGAACCAGAACGGTGTAGAGAGATAAGGGAAACAGGTTAATAAAAATCAGGCCCAAGGGTCAGTGGGTGGACAAAGCCTTCAATCCTGACCATTTTCCAGAGGCCTGGGAGAGCTTTTTGGTGCCTCAAGGCTTCTCTGGCAACTGTGAACTTGATGGGATGCAAAACAAATACAACTTCCACCTTTCTGTTGTCTCAGGGGCACCCTGATGCCCAATAAACTAGAGAAAGCCTGAAGGAGCATGCCTCATAGCCAGGCGAAGTCCAATACCTAAGCCCTTCACATGACACTCTGACAAGAATCCGGAGCTTGTTGGGGAAAGCACGCAGGTAAATACTCACTGTTCAGATGGCAAGTGCTTCTGATCAGCATTTCAGGTTCTTCTGATGTCAAAAGTCATCACAGAAAGACACAGAGCTGTGCTTACAAGATTATATATGTATAAGTACTAATTTCTCAGCTGTGTCACGTTCAACAGAAATATAGTCCCAGGTTATTCAAGTGTATAAATTTACCTAATGATCAACTTGCAAAATTAACTCCAGTATGTGTTACTATCATACATTTAGGAAACATCTTGAATGAATCTCAGTCCTACAGAAACAGATAGCTCCACTGCATAGGTAGGTCATGGGTTAATAAGTACTCTCTACATAGGGCTAGAGAGCGAAGATTTTTAACCTGTACAGGCCAGGTAGGTTCTGTTGAAATCACTCAACTCTCTATCACATATGCACGGAGGGAGCCAAAGATAATATATAAACAAATGAGTGTGGCTGTAGTCAAATACATTTTTTGAAAAAGACGGTGGACTAGATTTTTACAATTCCTGAGAGAGAAATACTCTACAGAAATAGACACACATATACATTTTACCTTAAAACCTTAATACCTGGAGAGATAGGTAATGGTTAAAGGCATTGTTTGCTCTTCTGGAGGACCCTTGTTCCATTCCAAGAACCCACATGGCTAGCAATCCATCTGTAACCCCAATTGCAGGAGAGTCTATGCCCCTTTTTAGCTTTTGTGGGTACTGTATACACATGGTACACAGATATCCATGCAGGCAAAACCACTAGGAAAATAAAATAACAATAAACAACCCTTTAAGGGAGTCATGTATGTATGCATAACTATACATGTGCATATGTACACACACACATATATGCAATGACTATTTTGTTCCAAGTTTGTGTATGCTTATATAAGTGGTGTGGTGTGTGTGAATGTGTGTGTGAGTGTGGATATGATATGTGTGTGCATTTGATATGTGTATATCTGTTTAGATGATATAGATGATGTGTTGTTTGAGTGTATAATGTATGCATGTTTGTATGGTGTGTGTGTGTGTGTGGTTGTGTGAATGCATATATATATATGCATGTGTGTGTGTGTGTGTGTGTGTGTTGTGTGTTTAAATGTGTGAGTGTAGATATGTCTGTGCCATAGCTACATGCAACTGGGGAGTCTGTCCTTGACTTCCTTTTGATTCAGACAGGATCTCTTGTTTTGTAGCTGCATGCACTAAGATGGCTGGCTTTTGAGCTTCCAGAGATTCTTCTGTGTCTCCCTCCCATCTTGCCTCAGCAGTCTGGGATTACAGACCCTCACTGTGGAGTCAGGCATTAATTAAAGGTGTTTGGGGAGCACAACTTAAGCCCTTGTACTTATGCACCAAATGAATTACCCACCCAGTCATCACTTCGCCTTGTTTCTACGTTTATATAATTCTTTTACAATGCTGATATGCTATTCAGTTGTACTAATCTACAAAGGGTATCATAAACAAAAGAGAACTGAGTTGGCTATTACATATTGATTGCTACATAGAATTTATTATGTATAGTTTTTAAGGTTCTTTTTCCACACACATACTTTAAATTCACACTGAGTATATTGAGTTATGTGAGTTGGAGTTTGGGGGGTAAGGCCTACCATTGTGCTTATGTGTGAAGCTGGCACATCATTGCCATTTGAGCTATGTATATTTGTAGAAGGCTTACACAAAGATGGAGTTAAGAGTTAAGCCATGTTTCTTGCTCTTGTCGTTATATGTGGCAAAATTGCCAGCAGCAAAGGGAAGATTTTTCATCATTTATGGTATGCTTTTAAATTCCATTCATCTGGGTGATTAAGGGCCAGCTTCATGCTTCTTTTAGGCTCTGACGTTCAGCCCTGCTGTTTGTCTTTATGTTGGCATGTTCACAAAAAGATTCTGATGATGCTTGAAGGAGAATACAGCTCTCACTGTTTTTCTTAGAATGAAAATGAATGTACTTAGTAGTTTCTAAAAATTGTTTTACATTAACTGGCTTCCATTATTACTCATTAGAATATCTCTGCACTGCTGTTAAATACCAAAGCATTGGGAATATAAACACCACTTTTAAGGATTTTATATATGTCTTTTTAAAAGGCAACAAAGATCCCTAGTGTCAAGCTTCCTATATCTTTTAAGCTATTTTTAAAAATTATTTTGTGATACCAGTAGGTAATGAATACATACAGACAAGATGCTTCATTGCAACAGGATATGAGTGGAATCAGCTTTGTCATGAGTCCTACCAGGTTCCTCACTGGTGACTTGAGATCAATGATTATTGTCACATGCTTATTATACTGTATTACAGAAGAATGAATTAGAGAGCTCAGGTATGGGACAGGATTCCTCTCTTCCTTTTGCCATCTGATTGCATCTTGAGTTTGAAAACAATCTTTTCATTGAGGACAAAAAACCACTTCCTCCCCCTCTTCCTCCTCTTCCTCTTTCTCCTCCTCCTCTTCCTCCTCTTTCCTTCTCCTTTTCCTTTTCTTTTTAAAGTGAAGTACCAGGGAAGAGAAAGCCACTGAAACACAGGAAGCAAGGTAGGAGGGAAGAGCACTCTCATCATAAAAGAAACCTTCACAAATACCTTGCTTCCTGGACGGTGGGACCATGGGACCATTCATTGTCTGACTTCCATGGGTCCTTCTGTTCCACCCAAGGAAGCAGGCAAGGCTGATAGAGGGCTGCTACTAAGCTTTTAAAGGACATGTGTAACGTGCTGAGATGACAGAATTAAGCACATTTCAAAGCTTGATGGTCTTTTCTTTTAAGAAAAGACAATTATTTCATAATTCAAATATTCAAATATAATATAATATTCAAAACTGTTCAGCTTAGGACTGGACAGCAAATCTGAGCACAGCTGGGTGACAGGAGTCTGCTTGAATGAGGAAGGCTGTTTTTGGTTGAAGCATCAAGAAAGACAAAGTAGAAAAGCTATGTACAGGATGGAAATGGTCACATTATTCCAAACAACAGGACATCAATCATCTCCAAAGGAAGGTGCTTTTCAGAACATGACCTGAACTTGTGTGTGTGTGTGTGTGTGTGTTGTGTGTGTGTGTGTGTTAGAGTTTTTGTTTTGTTTTGTTTGTGGTTTTTTTTCATTTGTTTGGTTGTTTTTTGCAGAAACTAAAGTCTTCAAAAAGATCTAATGGTTTTCTATCTGAAGACTTCCTACTTCTCAGGCAAAAGGTTGTCCTGTAAATTAATCCTTGGAGTTTCTCGTTTGAGGTGTGAAGGAAACCAATGGTATTATTTTCCTTCTGAATATTTCTGTTTGACTGTTTTGCTTCTTTTCCTTCTTCTTCCCAAGATATAATAGAATCCTGTAACCTTATTGGCCTTTTAACTGTGATACTTTCTCATGGCTGAGAATAAATTCTTGGAAAAAGCCATTTGGGGGACCCAGAAATGTCACATATTCTTCTCTGCCAACTGCAATTATTTTCTCTGTTGATTTTTCATCTTGGTGATCTATTTATCTAGTGCCAAGCTATCTTGTCAGGACACCCTGTACTGAGTTCAGTGGCCATGTGTGCCCCACACACTGAGCTGGCTGGCTTCCTCTCTTCCTGGCTGAAGCCAGGTTTCATGCTGATCATCCTACTGTTCTTCTAGGAAAAGCTTCCAAGCCTGCTAGTTTCTGAGCCTGCTAGTTCCAGGAGGCCCACTCTACTACTTTTCTAAGGAGGTAGTCATCCTATTGATCATGGGCAGAAAGTGAGAGAATGTCTGCTTGTGAATGCCTGTGAGAATAGAAAAAGAGTGCACTTTCTTGTTGAAATGAAACAGAATTTATGAGGAGCAGGCAGTGGTTGCTTTTGCTTGGCACTGTGCATAAGAAAGAGCTCAGTATCTCAGTATAGGCAGGGATGAGTTCCAGTTAGTTTGGGTGTTGTGTGTGAGTGGGTGTGCCGGGCAGAAAGAATCTAAAAGCATGGGAGAGTTAAGAGAATTCATGGAGGCAAATTAATCAGTACTGTGAGGCACTGGGAAGTCAACAGTAGCTTTCCTTCAGTCTATTTCCTTCAGAATAGGGGTACACGTGCAGGCTGTCAATAAGTCCTTAATCCTTCATGGCCAAGAGAGGAAAACAGCTTCCTACTACTTTAAGAATAGGGAGATTGACCTCCAAGCAGGCTTCTGTTACTTGGCAGGCATTGGGAGGACATGCTGGTCACAGAAACCTGAGTTTTCCTTTGCTCTGCAACTCAGACAGGAATCCCATTCTTCACACTAAATTGTCATCTTACCACTTTGCCTGCAATTTGCTACAGTGGTTCAAGCATCTGTTCTCTCAGTGTCCTGATATGATAGTTCAAAGTGCACTGTGGTTTTAACCTTAAGGTTTAACCTTAGTGTTCTGTATTTTCAGTTTAATTAAGTCCTTATTCTAGGGATTCCCCTCCCCAACCCCTAGAAACCTGTATTATCAAAGCAAATGTTTACTGTTCTCTAGACTGGCCATAGTTTATTTCAAGAAGAGAATTATAAGCATTCAGCTGTCTATCTCTATTTGGTCACCTTATAAAATGATGTGGGTACAATAGAACATTGCCACAGTTACCTCTGAACAGGGATGGCACAGTCTGTGAAACTCCTTCCAGGGTCCACCTCTGCACGTAGGAAGTCCCACACCCTCACCTTCCAGCTTGAGACAAGCAGCAATTCTACCTTAGCTACAGCAAGTCGCTAGGAGACAGAGAGTTTTATGGGCATATTTTCATACATTTCACTACCTGCAGGAAAGAAATTATTTTCCTCTCCAACGTTTCTAAGCTTGATTTCCTGGTAATGAGGGTGAAGTACATCTCTGTATGTGTGCCTGTGGGAGTGTTTCTGCCTCAGGACCCACAGTAGCTAGCAGGGTTAGTGGTTGTTTGAATTTGGATGGTGGGAGAATGGGGCTGATACACAAATGCTTTGCCAAGAGCATCTAATGATTGTCAGCAAACAAAGATTGTGCAGGGAATTAGAGCCCATCATCCTTGTACTGTCTGTAGCTCCTATTGTTGGTGTAACTTTAACTACCCAGCCAAGCCCTGCCCCCCCCCCACCCCAGGACTAGTCTTGTGATTCTACCATAACCAGAGGAAGGGTGAAGCAAACTGACCATTAAAGAATGCCATGGAGGGCTTTTGGATACAGCAGGCAACTTCTAGACGAAGATGAGGGGGATGAAAAGAGATAATGCCATGGTAGTTCTGGAAGATGCTGCATCCAAAATAACTTAAAGTCATACAGAACCAACTGCGTATAATAAAGAAATGATGTCTCAAATTCCTCATGCAGGAGGGTCAGACAAAAGAGAGTCTTCAGCTGAGGCATCAGCTTAGGAAAAATGATGCATCTGAAGACTGTGACTCAGGAGCCTTGCATAGGTCTTTGAGTGTAGTAACAGTTGAACAAGGAAGCCTGTATCACTTATTGTTCTGACCACTGGTGCTGTGAGTTCAACCAGATTCCCTCACAAATCTTCCTCCAACACAAGCGTGCTTTATCCATGGGTAGGGAATAAAACTACCTTAAGACAGATGGAAGCAACTATGTCTTTAGTAATTGTACAATTTAATGACATGCTGTCTGGATTCTAGAATGGAAGTAACTTCTTCCCTGAGGAGTACAGCTAATATGTATAATATTTATTATGTCATACATGCATAACTGCAGTCCACCTTTGCCCTGCTTCTTATTATGTCTGTCCCCAGCCTTAACTGGCTGTCACTCTGCCCTCTAAACAGCTTGTGGCTTCCCATGGCTTTGACTGCTCTTATGTCCTTTCCTTGGACTTCTCGGGTGACCACATTCTGCTCCTTGTCCAGTGCTTAGGTTTTCACTCCTCCCCTTGTGGATGGTGACATGCTCACCATGGTGACCTGTAAGCTGGATCTTCATACCACCTGGTTGCCACTGATCTTGCTGTTTCTTTTCTAATTTGTATCTGAGAGTTGCTTCACAGTAGTACTTGTGGGAAAGATCTTATAGGTTTTTATTTCCCCTAAAATTATTTTTATATGGCCTATATGCATTGCTGAATAATAGAATTAGCTTCTGTTTAATCAGCACATGGATGGGTAAAGAAAGCGTGATATGGAAGAGAAAATCACCATATTAAACATAATAATCTAGACTTGGAAAATGTCACATTTTCTCATTTTCTTTCTTATGTGGATTCTCAATTATACACATGTATAGTACACACACACAGACAGACAGACAGACAAGTGCACACATGCACATACATGCACACATGCACATATACACTGACTGTATGAGAAACTAAACTTAAGTTTACTTGCTTTATTTTTCCTGCCTTTTGAATTAGGCTTTTTGTCTGCACTACCAGATTGTTTCAAGCCCTCATGCTGCCTCAGTCTCCAATAATTTAGGATTGCTTTTCCAGTCTCTCTCTCTCTCTCTCTCTCTCTCTCTCTCTCTCTCTCTCTCTCTCTCTCTCTCTCTTTGCTTGTAGGCTCTTTTGGAAAGCTCTGGATTAGTGGTTCTCAACCTGTAGGTCATAATCCCCTTTGGGGTTTAATTACCCTTTCACATGGGTCACCTAAGACCATCTTCATACTGTATTTTTACATTATGATTCATAACAATGACAAAATTACCATTATGAAATAGCAACAAAGATAATTTTATCCTTGGAGGCCAATACAACATGAGGAACTGTACTAAAGGATTACAGCATTAAGAAGGTTGAGAACACAGCTCTAGATACATATCCTGGATGCTTCTTAATTATGTGTACGTTTTCCATGGTTGAGTAGAGGACATGTGTCTCTCTGGCTCCCTAAGGTGACTCTAACTTTCAACACCATCAATAGAGGCCTGGTGTGTTTCTCTACTGAGCTACACCTTTTCAAAGTTTATGCATTTGACAGAAACCCAAGGGTAGCTCCTGCAGGAAGGAAGAAAAGGATGTTTGTGGGTGTGTACTAAAATTCCCAGTGATGATGTGAGCCATGGGAGTGATGGCCAAAACTCCTCCCTGTTGAAGTAATTATTTAAAATGGCCGCTGGTCAAGCTGACTATCTAAGCTGCAGAGGCTCTACCTAGCTCAGCCACCATGTTCTGTGGCCAGAGGCCATGTGTGCACCACAGCTAGAAAGGGTCAGCCAGAAACACCAACCCAGCCACCCACGAGACACCAGCATGGGAGATGGCTCTGCCAATCTTCCACGATGTCTCCACAAGGCTGGGCATTGCCCAGACCATCCCGCCATCCATATGTGGGCCCAGTAAGAAAATGAGACTCTAATGCTTAAATTATCCAAAAGCTTATCTATTTGGTAATGATCAATAACAACATGTTCATACAAAGAGAGTTGTTTTCCAATTAGCTAACCTAAATAAAAGTTGTTACCTGAGACTGCTCTCCATATCTACACGGCTCTCTACTCTCCCTAGCTCCTCCTCTTCCTTTTCCTCTTCCTCTCCTTGCTCCTTCCACCTTAGCTCCTCCCACTCCACCTTTATGCTCCGTGTATGAGCATAAATTTCAGCATTTGTCTGTGGCCTGCGCAAGACAGTTCTTACTGACAGTGCTTTTTACTCCTGTAAGAAGGAAACTAGGCTGCTTTTTACAATTTATACATTCAAGGAATTTTGTAATTTTTATCAGAACCCAATGTTTTATTTCAGAGTTGATCATTGGAGCCCTTGTTACTTTTTTATTTCTGCATATTTTGATTATCAGTATTTTTTTTTTAATTCCTGGCACTTCGGTGTGTTCCAGTATCACTTTGTGTTTTTCTAAATCCTACTTAGCATGTACTGAGTCTGCATCTCTGCTAGTGGAGAACATCATTTTGGAATCAAGACCTGGTTGCTGTATATCCTGACCCCTCCTTTGTGGCATTCACAGTGTTAACTGGGAATTACATGTGTATGTAGATTATACTGAAAATGAGTACACAGGTAGGTCTGTCTATCTATCTATCTATCTATCTATCTATCTATCTATCTATCTATCTATCAATTATTTCTAACTATCAATTCCTTTTTATCTATTATCTGCCTACTTATCTATTACCTAGATACATTTCTATCTATTATAGCTATGTATTTTTATTTGCCTTTTGTCAAGATATCTCCTAGGTACAGATCTATAACTCTATCATGTATCCAGTTATCATCTATATTTATCATCTATATCACCTATCATCTGTCTTTATATCTATCCATCTATCTGTTAACCATCTATGAATTCTGCAAGCCACAAGTCTGGGTTCACACTTAATGTTTGCTGCTCTCTGTCACCTTTCATTCGATCGTCTGTTCCTCCTCTACCTGACAATGTGAAACCTGGCTTCCATTATTTCCAGTTCGTTCATTCACTTATTTAAGTTTTACTACTGTATACCAAATACAGTCTTGCATTTCTTACTAGTCTAGTGGGGAATGGTTTAATAAAAGCATCACTAAGGAATTTTGCTATTGTGTAAATATCCTAGAGTGAGCTTATACAGACTAAAGCAGATGAGGTCATAGCACAGTCCTTGAGACCAATACAGTGTGGTGTGTCCATGACCAAATCCTGCTAGCTTCATGTGTGTATTTTCAGAATTGCTAATCCATGCCTGCAAAGAATGTACTGACCACACTACACTGCTAAATACAACTCTTTAATTTTCTATTTACTCTTATAGTTCCTGGCCAACATGCCATTTGACAAACTGATGTAGGTCAGCTCTTTTGCCCTTATCCCATCCATGGGGTTTTCCTAGACACCTGCACTACAGTTAGACTCACTTGGACTGCAGTCCACCTGGCATCTCCAACTTTTGGTGCTTATTTGTTTTCATTTTCATGTGGTAAAATTTTCTATTTATAATGTATAGTACCATAGATTTTTGATACAATATTGCACAGCATACATTTTATTGTCAAAACTCCCTTGTTTGTATCCTTCAACTCCATCAAACAGCTGGAGATATAGCTCAGTTGTAGTGTGGTTGCCTAGCATTAAGAAAGCAACACACACACAAACATATACCATATACACACATATACACACACATGTACATATAACACAATGCTCATACACCCATACAAAGACATACATACATAGACACATATATAGGCACATAAACACACATATATATAAATACACACACAAAGTCTTTAAGAATTTTGCTTGTTTCTCAGTTCTACAGTTTGTCTTTTCTCAAAAGTTTCATAAATGGCATATGCACATATAACCTTTTGAGTCTGATTTTATTCACTTACTATGAAAAGTTTCAACAATAGCTCAAAATATTTCATTGTTCATATGTCTCGTTGTCCATTTATTTGTGTAACTGGAAGACATATTTTCTTTGAAATATGGTCTTACTATATACCCTTAGCTAGTCTAGAACTTGCTATGTAGACCAGACTAGACTCTAACTCATAGAGATCAGCCTGCTTCTCCCTCCATGTGCTGCGACTACAGGTATTCATTTCCACCCTAAGCATCAAGGACATCTTAATTGCTTCTAGTTTTATGAACCTGCAAATACAGCTTTAATAATAAATCCTATAGAGTCCCCTACCCTGAAAAAAAAAGCATCACTGGGGTAGATAGAAAGATTGCTAAGCATCTTCATATATCAAGCATATATCAAGAGAAGTAACTTTACAAGTAGAAATAAAAGTGCATTCAAATTGGCTGTATTACTTAGCATTACAACTAGTAAAGAAGGATAGTTAATTAGCGTTTTTATGATTTCTTCCTACAGTAACATGGTGAGTGAGAACGTTTTGTCAGCAGTGTAGGAACTCAGCCAGAGAAGGCCCCTTCCCTAAGTGAGGCTCTACTTGGGACTCAGGTATCCTTGACTTCACAGCATAAAAGAATTTCAAAAGAAGGCAGTTTGCAGCTGCCTTGGAATCTATTAAAAGACAATGTAGAAGACAGGACAGACAGCTCAGTGGTTAAGAACACTTAGTATGCAACCATAAGGCCCAGGGTTTGGATCCCAGCATTCATTGCAAGAAACCAGGTGTCTGGTGCACATCTGTAACCTCTGCTCTGACGTGTAATGATACAGGAGGATCACTGGGGCTTGCTTGCTTCTAGCTTAGATGAGAAAACTATAGTCCTAGGTTCAGGGAGAGACCTCATCTCAAAGAAACAGGCAGAGAATGACGGAGGAGGAAGTAGGCACATGACATACATCTTCACACTCAGTTGTGAATACACGTAGACGCAGACATATACATACACACACAAATAAATAATAAAGACACGAGCCTTTTTTTTTTCCCCATTGGAAATTTTATTTACATTTCAGATGTTCTCTCCTTACCCCATTTCCCCCCTCCCTCCCAGGAACTCACTATCCCTTCCCCCCTCCTCCTCCTATCTCCACGTTGGTGTACCCCCACCCACCCTCCCCCGTACCTCACCTCCCCACCCTCGAATATCCCCCCCCAACGATGTCCAGCCTTCATGGGACCAAGGATCTCTTCTCCCACTTATATATAGCTCCCTTGCATATATAGCTGGAGCCATGGGTCCCTCCCTAAGCGCTCCCAGGCTGGTGGTGTAGACCCTGGGGGCTCTGGTTGGTTGGGATTGTTGCTTTCCTCATGGTGTCACGAATCCTCTCAACTCCTTCAGCCTTCACTCTATCTTCTCCATTGGGAACCCCATGATCAGTTTAATGGTTAGCTGTGAGCATCTGCCTCTGAGTATTTCAGACTCTTGCAGACTTCTAAGGAGACAGCTATATCAGGCTCCTGTCAGCATGTACATCCTGACATCCACATCAACATCTACCTTTGGTAACTGCACATGGAATGGATATCCAGGTGGAATGGTCTGTAGACAGCCCCTCCTTCAGTTTCTGTCCTGCACTGAAGACACGAGTCTTATATTAGACTAGAACAAAGAAGTAATTTCAGGTAGGAATCTAAATCTTAGGCTACAACAAAGAAGTAATCTTAGGCAGGAATCTAAATATTAGGCTAGAACAAAGAAGTAATTTCAGACAAGGATCTAAATTTTAGGCTAGAACAAGGAAGTAGGCTTCAGACATGAAAATGACCTTGGGTTAGGACAGGGAAGTAGGCTCAGATACTTTGGTCATCCTCATAAGCCTTTAGAAACAGTGATCACAGGAATGTTCACGTAATTGGGTCTAATGCCTTACTTTTCCTTTGACTATTTGTGTTTATTGTCTTGCTTGTTCCTAGACTATTTGCATCTATTGTATTGCTAGACCGTCAACCTAGAACTGACCTTAATACATATGTGTAATTAAAATAGTATTAAAGCATAAAGGAGGAGGGAGTTCTAGGGAGGCGAAATGGGGAAAGGGGATGACATCTGTATTGTAAATAAATAAAATATCCAATAAAAAAACTAAGGCATTCTAAACATAGATTTAAGGCACCAGAATTAGCAGAAAGACACTGAAGGAATTAGGGTTGCCCAAGAGCAGTTCTCAGAAGTGAGTGACATTCCCTTGTCTAGACAATGGCCCTACAGAAGCCTTGCTGGCTTCTGAAGTTTTATCTCCAGGAGGTTGCTAAGGAATTGAGATGAGAAAACCACACTTCTTCCTGAAATGTGCCTGACAGACAGGATAACTCTCAGTAAGGTAAAACTCTAAGTCAGAGGGATGCAGGGGATGAACCTTCCTTACTGTAAACAAAAATCAATCGCCTTCTTTGTGAGATTCATAGAGAATAGCTGAGAAGGGGCTGAGACCATTCCGAGGTAGTTTACCCTCAGACCTTAAGCCTTACTTACTGTTCTTCCAACATTTCTATCCGAAAAGCCATTCCACGGAAATATCTTCTTGTTAGTGGCTTTTGGAGCAAAAGTCATCATACTAGCATCCTTCTTTTCAGCCAATGAAAAGCATCATCCCAACTCAGGGGGAGGGGCTCCTCTCCCTCTTCATATCCCCACAATGTCCTCATTTCTATTCTCTGCATTTATTCATCACAATTACCTTCTAAATTCTTATGTTGTAAAGACCATTTGAGTATTTTTTTTTTTTTTAAAGACACAGACTCTCTTCATTGAAGGAAAGAGAAAGTAAGCATGGTGCAAGACATTGAGATGATGGAGGTGGGGAATTATCAAGGATAGTGCTCTGCTGTTGAGGTGTATGGGTGTGAAGAAGTAGGGTATGATAACCACTGCCTCAAAATCTAATATAACCTGTTTAAGCATGGAACGGGCATCCATGAGGCCAAGGAATGTGTCACAGGACTGTGGCAGCAATGCTTTAGAAGTGCGTTATTTAGAGAAAACGGGGACGACCACCCTCACACTCCTCTCTGCCCTGAGAATCCCTTGCTGCCCAAGGAGGGATGAACCAGGATCCCTGAGCATCTTCTAGCATCTGTTCCTGTCCATCTTTGACATAATGAAGTTACTGAGAGTGAAGCAACAGAGAGAGGAGAAAAAGAGACCACAAAATACAGGGGATGGGGGGAACAGCTATCAATGGTTATCTAAGCTAGACTGAAATGAAACTTAAACATTTTCATACCATCAAACAGTTTAATTGGATTTCACATATTCTTTGTCTTTAGGGATGGAAGATAATAATGATCATTTTTAATAAAAATGATGCGTGCTTAAAAGTCAGTGCTTTGAGAGCCATATAGCATCATGCAGGGGACAGACTGCAATGCACTATAGGGTATTCAGTAACTGGATTTTTTGAAATATAAATTAGATTCATGGTTCAATAATTTTCCATCGGGTTAGAGGCCATGGTTTCAGAGTCCTTCTCTTAGTAGCATCACATCTTCTTTTGTGAAAATACATTATTTACCTGCTGTAGTTTCCTAAAACACCTAAGTTTCCTAAAACAGCCTAAGAAAGGTTTCCTAAAACTTGATGCTTAAACTATCCCTCAGGGAATTCTGGTTAATGGAGTGTCTTCAGAATGCTCAGCTAAGGTCTTGGGTTCAAGGACTCCTAGCTAGCTAGAGCGTAACATTGGTTTCCAGGAGATGACACTTCTTAGGAAGGCTCAGCTGGGTAGGATCAAAGCTGCACTGGCCTTGAACTTGGAGTTGCCAGCAGCTGACATCCAGGCACTGCCGTGTGGCCTTGCCTGTGGCTATATGGACAGTGCTGGGATTACTTTGGCTGCCCTGCCCTGCCCAGCTTATGATATCAACACTTGCCTGCTTTCGTTTAATCATGTAACTGTTTATTGCTGGCTTCTGGACATAGTTCAGATTAATAGCTCCTGGGGAAGAGAATAGTTTGGGACAAAGTAAGACTGTCTTTGGAAATTTATGTCTTCTCAGAATTCTAAGCAAAAATACTCAGGACCAATTTTAAAAGGCTTTGTGTTGTTTGGCTACAAAAATAAAATCAGGGCAAGGGTATAGAAGTCTAGCTAGCTCATTCTACTTGCCCCATGGCTTCAGGTTCTGCGACACAGTCACTTGCTCTGAGATTCCCCACCACAGTGGAGGAGAGAGCTGTGCAGTGGGCTTATGTACCTCAGACTTCCTCCCTCCCTTCAGCTAATCAACAGTCATTCAGAAGAGTTTGCACGGGTTTCAGTTTGTTGCTGGCCACCTTACTTCACTCTGTTTTACAGCCGGCCATCATCTCAGTAAGAGGACTGTTTTCCTGTCTAGATGAATGACATTCGAAATGATTCTATACCAGAAAAACAAACACATACATACATACATACATACATACATACATACACAAATACATATGCATGCTTATCTTATACAACATATATGCATATGCATGTATGTGTTTATCTCATACAGAATGTATGTATGTATGTATGTATGTATGTGTGTATGTATGTATGTATGTATATGTACATACATATGGCTCTCTGTTCTTGCCCATGACCCCTGACCACATTAGAGGATATTGTTCTCAAAGCAACCAAGGATGCTCTCAGAGAAAGGGAAAAAGAGGTAGAAATGAGGCACAATTATTTTTCACAATAAAACAGGCAACAACAGCCTAACAGGAGGACCTGCTGAGGTAATTGTAATGTAATGAATATTTAAAATACTTTATAATGAGTGAGTATCCTTAAGCTCATTTAAAGAAAAGAATTAAAAAACATGATTAGAGAAAAGCCTAGGTTTATTCAAATATAGGTCAGAGTTTGGGTCCCGAGTAAATACAGTGTCTTAATTTGTAGATGAATCACCTGCTAAGTGATGAGATTCATTTGTGGAAATGAAATGGGTTCCCTGAAGGCTGTCACAGTAGCAGAGGTGTGGACCCGACTTGCAGCTTAGCGCGTTGATCTGCTTTGCAGCAGCGCCACCTGTCAGTAACGAGTAGCAGGGGGAGAATCAATGCAAATTGCAGATTTCAGAGTTTGACCAGTATTGTTCCTCACTGCACAATATAAGTGGACAAGGGATGGTCGTTTAGAAGCGGATGTGGCATACTCCCCACGTGGAGCTGAGCGAGAGGTGGTTGGCTCTGGGAATGAACTCGAATGCATAAAAAGACAATGAGAAGATCTTCAGGCTACGCGAAGTGATGTCTGTGGCTTTCAAGTTCCATGGTACAAACAAATACTAACAAAGATTTCCACCTCCTTGAAGCCCTCTCAGCAGGATACCCTAAAGGCCCTAAAGGTCATGAGCTCTAAGCATACCTGGAGAAGCTAGCTGAGTTCTGCAGGCGCATTCTAGCACGGATATTTCAGAGGTCTGATGGTAGGTGCCATTGACATTCTGAAATACTTTCGATCTCTATGTCTTAGGTTGAATGATGCAAGCTGAACAAATCATTTTCTACGAATATCTGTAAGGCAATTGGAATGTAACTGACCTAGAGAATAATAATAAAAATAAAAAGAATGGATGTGGGTGTTTCCTTAATATTTTATTCTGAATGTAATTTTAAGTGATGTCACTTGCATTTATTTCTTATGGAGAGGGAAAAATCCAGATATCAGTCAAATTAATGTCCGCATTTTCCTTTGGAAATTATTCAGTTATGCTGCTGTTGTGATTGGTCAACTCACTTCAATTTCAAAATAATACGGAAGGAATATAGATGAGTAATTTTAGAATTTCAACTAGGACCCTGTGGTCCTTGCTGTGGCTCACTGGCTCAACTGCCTGTGTCAAAAGAATAAATGTCAGCCAAGGCCAATCATTGAGTAGAGATAAATCAGTGAAACACAGAAAAAAAATGAAGCACAATAAATGTGCCTATTTTATTGTATATTCAAAAATTTAAAACACGGTTAAAAATTGAATCATTATTTGAATAATGTGTGGAACAGGTTGTGAATTTTGGAGGGAAATTTTATGCATACAGAGAAAATATATGCATATTGAAATTAACAACCAGAGGAGAAATAATAATACTGACTACAGCACAGAACCAGAAAGGAGGCAGAAATCAACTGACAACAGGATGGTCACTTTCAGGGGTCAACATCATGACATAGTGGCTCATATGATTCATTGACTGTTTTCTGTCTATATATAAGAAATGACTCGACTTTTGTCATGTATGTCTACGTTCCTTGTATTCCTAAGTAGGAAATGATCTCAATGAATGGGTATTGATAATAGATGAGTGGCTAGTGTTATGTGCTTGGGGATGCTTGGTTATAGACTGTCCTGGCCTGCAGGACATTAAACAGGGTCCGGGGAGATCACCTAAGAGAGAATGAAGAGAAACGGGCAAACACAAGGAACACGGCTTGTCTATAGGCTGATAAAACCGTAAATTTTACTTTTTTACACACAGGTTATATACACAAAAAGGCAGGATGTGGGGAAGGGGATGACGCAGGAGTGTAGGTGTTCAGGGGGAGTACAGATATCTTTCAGAACAGAGTGTCAGCTGGTTGAAGGTTCAGGAGACAGACCACTATGACTCCGCCTATGATTCACTTGTCTTTATCTAAGTTGGTACTATCCACCAAGTTTACCTATCTACAAGGTCTATGCCTAATCAGGCTTGGCAGCCCTCCACCAAAGCTGCTTGTTTACAATAGCTTCTAGGCATCTCTTTCAGTGTTTTTCCACAGAGACCCAAGACGTGGTGCTAGCAGGCATGTATGTTAGGCCTATTGCTGATTTTAGGCCTTCAGTGTAAGCAGGGCTGCCCCTGACAATAGACCAATAACTTAATGCTGTGTAGTGCTAAGCAGTGGACACTGACAATCAAGGCAAGCAAAGAGGGTTCTTGGGCTTTAAGGATAGATGCAATGGAAACGGTGATGTCACCACCCTTTCTGTATTGTTAAGTTTATTCTTCGGAGTTATTTCACTTTGATCTGTCAGTGCATTTTCCAAAGTAAGTGGTTTTGTGCATTTAATTCATGAAAGCCTGAAAACAAATCATAAACTATGACAACAGTATAAGGCAGCTTTCAACTCTAACCTCTTCAAAGAGTTGAGATAAGTGACCAACTATCATAAAGAAACAAAAGCGCATCTTTGATGAGTTGAAACGTTCCTAGAGAACCATTGGACATGGTTTTGAAAGGAAACCCACAACTTGAGCCATCTTCACTAACAGCAGCACAATGTGTCTCTCTATAAACTATGCAGGACACTGCATTTCTGCTTTCCTCACTTCCCCTCTACTCAGCAGATATCGGTGGGTACTTCATGCAAGGAGAAACCTTAGTCTAAAGAAGCATGAAGCATCCTGGGGAAAGGGGCTCGATACCTAGCTTGAAATATCTCTCAATATGAAGAAGATAGTATAGCTCGGGGGAAGAATTGCATAGACTGGAAAAGGGGGCTGAGTTCACACTCTAGTACTGAAAACAAAACAAAAAACAAAACAAATAACAATAAAAGTCCATCTTAAAATAAGAGTAAAACCAGTACATTTGGGCAGATAAAATTACAGAGAAGATGCATACATAATAGGTTCTTGAATAAACTCTGACTTTGGAAAAAATATATATGTGAATTTGAGCTTTGAGAAATGCAAATTTTGACAGCAGGAAATAAAAATCATTATTCTTTAGAATACACTCTCATGGGCCTGCAGAAATGGCTCAGCAATTCGAGGTGTATTGTACTACAAAAGACCTGTATTTGGTGCTCCGCATCTACATCTGGTGGCTCACAACTGCCTGTAACTCTAACTCCAGGGGGTCTTCTGGCCACTGAGGGCATCTGCACCCACATCCATGCATATAATTAAAAATAATAAACATGAGAATGTGAACCATAAAATAATAGGTGCTCATAGTTACAATGTATAAAGTCCTGGGAGTGAAAAGCAAATATGTTGCCTACAATTGTTAAACTGCTACAATAGATAATATTTGAGTAGAGATAATTTGCAAGAGATAATTTAGATTTTGCCCTTAGAATAATGACATTTGGCCACCAAGAGCTTTAAACCTAGACATTTCAGATGTTGACCTGTGAGTCAGGGAGTAAGGCCATAGAAAAGTTAAGATAGTTAATATGTTTGAAAGAGAAATAAATCAGAACAAGTTATACCAGTTTAGTCGTTAATGCCAGTCTAAATGAGAATAATCTGTAGAAAATGGTGCTTAATACAGAGAGATTTGAGGGCAAAAGATGAGCAAGAGCCATGGAGAATTGTGAAGAGTAGTATAACCTGGAGAAATAAGACAGCAGGGACAATAATTGCTAAGGCTCTTTGAGGAGGTATCCGGTAGGATATGGAGATTTCTTCAATAATTAATTCACAAAATCCCAGCCACCAAACATCATAAGAATCTGCTTTTACTCAATTATACTCTAATGAGGGCTGGCAGAGGAGTAATCATATTTGCACAACAGTCATTGATGAATCTGGCTCCTTTCCTGTGTTCTACCATATCATGATCTATATTTGCTATCCAGGTACATACATACCTGGGCAAGCATCATGAGAAGAGGATAACAGAGACCAGAATATTCCAATTCTTTACAAACCCTTTTCAAAAGGGAAACATATCACTCTTCTCATTTCCCGTTTAGACCCAGGTTTGGCTTCTGTCCCACTTAATGTCAAGGGAGTTAGGCAACAGTATCAGGCATCATGACAGTAATGATGACCACAGATATTGGAAAACCTGTAGCCAGTTTCTGGTAGAGTTTTCAGTAGAGGATGTTGTGATAGTCCCCCCAACCAAAGGAATTTGAAAAAAAAAATCTGATTACAAAGTTGGCCATGTCTAGCTAATATTGAATGCAGAAGTCTGTCCAGGTTGAAATGTTCTGTGTGTAGCTGCAAATCTGGGTTGGGGTATGAAAGGTAAATCACGAATATGGAAGTCACTGCTGTGTGAGTGCTGGTAAAAAGCAAGGTTGTAATGGAAAGAAAACAAAGAACCCTTAGACAGCATCTCTTCAGTACAGTCACAGAGTTTTCTCTGTGACAGCTTATACTCCTGCAGCTGTACCACAAAGGATTCCACTGCTTTATTACAGCAGACTCCAGAAGCTGTCTCTAACTGATCTATCATCTATGAACTGTTCCAACTATTGTTCCTGCTAACAGTAGTTGGTGCCTGTACTTGACTCTACATATGAGTCACTGGCCCTAACTCTTGTAATCACTACCCACTCCTATCCTGTACAAGCTTCAAGTTGGCTCTAGTTCATCCATAACATAAATCTGTAGCTGGATGCTGCAGCCAAAACCATACAAACAGTGCCATATCCTTTATTTCTGGGTCTTTGTTCCCTTGATGCTGGGACCAAAGGTATCACTACATCACTAATTATCTTCAAAGCACCCACAGACTACAAGAAGCTCTTGTCACAAAGGACCATGTAGTTAATATTGTCATGCATCTTACTGCTAAGCATTGTGTCCATAAGTCAATGTCCCCAGCACAGAGACACTGGATTCTTTTGGACCTGGAATCATGAGATGTTCCTGCTTTGGGATCTTTGGCACTTGAGCCAGTGCAATGTTTCCTGCCACCCCAATAACAATGACAAAACTAACCATAAGTACATGTGATGGCTAATCTTGCCTGCCAACTTCACCACATCTGGAATGAAGTTAAACCCAAGCAGCTGAGCATGGCTGGAAGGGCATTTTTTTTGATCAGATCATTTGAGGCAGAAAGACTCACTCAAATCTAGGCCATACTTTCTAATGGCAGCCCACATAAAAAAGACATGGAAGAAGGAAGCTTTCATTTTATTCCCCCTTTCCTTCCCTCTCACTGGCAGGTTCACCTCTCCTGTTGGAGAAGCACTCCTTTGTTGGTCTTAGAACCTACTACTGGGATTCCAGTGTAGACTGAAGATCAGCTGAGACACATCACAGACATTGTTGAACTAGCTAGACCATAGCCTGTAAGCCACTTTAATACACACACACACACACACACACACACACACACACACACACACACACACATTATATATATATCCATTTTAATATATATTATGTATAATATATATGCCACTGTAATATATATAGCATTATATTATGCATATGTATATGTATATACATGTATATATATATAAATACAAACACACACATGCATATATGTGTGAGCACAAACACACACACACACACTTTCATTCCAGTAGTTCCATTTCCCCAGAGAACCCTGAATAATTCAGTATTTTTCCAGCAAAGTTGTCACTCAGAAACAAGGGTGATACAACGACTTCCTTGATACACAGCACTCAAGGAAAGCCATCATGAGATTGGCTTATAAAATGCTGAAAGGAACTACTTTTAGAATAAAGTAATTTTAGAAATGCTATAAAATTGCAGTTACAATATAGCGTCCCTCACCTCACTTATTGGGAGGAGCGAGAGCAATGATGTTAACCATCTGGATACGCCAAGAAGAACCCCAAGGTGCTTCTTTTGGGTGACAATTTAAAAATCCTCAATGTAAGGCAGGAAAAACATATCTCCAGGTCCCTAAGATGTACGATGAAGATTTTAAATTTTCATTTTAAGGGTTTATTTTATTTTAATTATGTGTGGACATAACACATACTATGTCTGTACATGGGTTTTTGTACATGAACACAGAGGTCATGGAGTTCAGAGGTATTAGGTCCCCTGGAGCTGGAGTTGCAGGCAGCTGTGAGCTGTCTCACTGGAGTGCTGGGAATCAAACTTAGGTCCCCTGCAAGAGCAACACCCACTCATAACCACTAAAGAGTCTCTCTAGACCAACGCTGATAATTTTATCATCCATGAAATTGTAAAGAAAGAGATTTCTGATATTTTTGCTACTTTTTGGCCTGAACAGCAAAGGTTCCAGCCAGTTTGGGATGCAAATATTTAGGAATTGGAGGGAGGCACTGAAAGATATAGCTTCAAGACTGTAGGTTTGGCCATTCCCTGTGGCTTGGAACATCATCCCCAGCCGAGAGCTAGGAATCACTTACTGAAATTTGAATTTTACTAGGAGAATAGCTATGAGGACATTTCATCAGGCTAGAGAAAATGCAGCTATATGAGGTGATGTATAATTTACTCACTCTTAACCTTGTAAAAAGATGTGTGTGTATTTCCAAACATGCTTCAGACGATAGATAAATATAGATTATATGTGTTTGTTAATCATTTTTCAACAAAGGTGAGAATGAGCCACAAGTAGCTAGTTCCTGGCTAGTGAGATGACTCAGTGGGTAAATGTGCTTGCTTCCCTGGGACCCAAATGTTGAACAAAAGAAACCACCGACTTCCACAAACTTTTCTCTGACCATCACACAAAATTGTGCCATGTGTGAATATATGCACATGCATGGACATACACATGCACCCATGTGCACAAAAATAAATTGATGTAAATATAAACATAAAATAATTCAATTTTATCTTACTTTCCTTCTGACAGTACAACTCCAGTGAAATAATCAAAGTCCCCCAACCTTCCTTCCCTCAACTGTAAACTAGGGCAAGGTGATTTACATCCCATTTGCTTTACAACTTGAAAACCATTGATTATAAAGCAAATGGTAGAACACCGTAAATCATCTCTGGAGGAATGCCAGTAGATAACGAGCAGCTAAGCCTTGAAGAGGGTGAACACAAAGTGCAAATGTGAAAAGGAGTTGATAAGAAAACTTTGGAGAAAACAAAAATCAGCCTAGATCATCTGATTTTTGGTTGATTCTTATCAATTATGTGAGGAGGACAGCCTTGGACACAAACAGCTTAGAAGACAAGAATCTGTCCTCATTCTTTAAGCGTTCATGATGATGCATGATTGCAAATCAGACTGTGGGGCAGGAAGAAGAAAAGGCTAACAGAAAATTTTGATTATGTATATAAACTTATTTAAATGCTTTGCATTTAGTTTGTGTTTTACATGCCTTAACTTCATCCAGAGTGGTTTATAGAAAAGTTATTCTGTGAGTATAATGGGCAGAGCCTTATTCAAATGTATAGGTGGACAAAATAAGGTAACTGATATGTATCCCATTTACCTATAGATTGAAATGGGTAAAATGAAAGAACTAGTGTTCAATACTCAAAACTTCTAATTTTAAATCTAGTAAGTTTTCACAGGGAAGAGTCGTAACTAGCAAAAGTGTTTTCTTTCTTAATTCCTGGTGAAAACTACACTTGAAAAAAAAATATGTACCCGAAGCAAGATAAATCAACATGCTTGCTCTTAAAGAATTAGTTGACTGCAGACAGTGTTTTACAAGCTATTTCTCTACTACTTTAATTAACTTCAGACAAGGAATATATTCCAGAGTTGCTTTCTTTTTCAAGTACAAGACTCTGCATCCCACATGTGTGAGGACTGTAACAGTGAATTCTGTCTTTGGGGAAATTAATCTGACATTGCTCTGCGTTCTCCATAGAGTTGAAATTATGACATTTCTTGTGAGGAGAGCTTTGTTTTTCACGTTCTAATTGGCTTCTATATTGCTTTGTTTGTTTGTTTTTGTTTATTGCTTTGTTTCTTTTAGTCAATTACTTTGTATCAATCAGCTATCTATAAAAATTCTTACATAATGAATTTGTAAAGCAAAGATTTATTTTAGCTGATGGTTTCAGATGTTTTTGTCAGTGTTTGTGTAAACCCACAGAGGTTCTGGTCAGTGGTTGTGTAGAACTACTGTTTTCACAACCTACTGTGAAACCGTGCAACATGAAGGGCATGTAGTCTGACAATTCCACTCATTTCACAAACCAAATTGCATAATAGAGTGAAAAGAAGAGGGCCAGTTCCCACAACATCCTTCAAGGGTAAGCTTCCAGTGACTCAAAGTCTTCCTCGTAGGCTCTGCCTCTTAAATATCCTGTCACATACTGGCCCCATCTTAACACAAGGGGCTAACTCAAGATCTAAACTTTAATAGACATTATGAAGTTCAATTAGAGAAGGTATGTCAGGGTTAAGAGTAGAGGCTAAGCAGAAGAAGTGTAAGCAGAAATGTAATACATCCATGCTTAGTAATTGTAGTATTTCAATTCTTAGGAAGAATTTAGAAAAACAGAGTTGAAAAGCAAAATTATTTTTATAGACTTTTTCTTTTATTTCATTTTTTTAAGTACAGGACACATTTTTCTGTGGTGAAAGTACACACCCGCACACACACACACATAAAATCTGTGCAATTAACATTAATTGAGAACTTGTAATATGGTTAGCTATATGCTAAATGATTCACATATACTACATTTCCAAGGTGCTAAGTGCTTTGCATATATAACTTTGTGCAATCTTCATAAACATCCTAAAGTTTTGTTGTAATTATCTGTTCTAAATAGATGAAAAACAATGATTCATAAGTGGTAAGGTTGTATCCGAACAACAACAACAAAAAAGCCTTCTTTCCCAAATAAGCTACCTTCATAACTGCAAAGCTCCAATAATAGCCTATTGGTAAACATTAGGATGTTTAAAGTAAAGGGATTCCAAGTATATTAATCTCAGAGGGACAGAGGAAGTTGGGCTAAGTTTTTAATAGCTGCTAGCTGAGTTTGCTTCTGGTAATTTCTATAGCATTTTTCTAGATGTACTCCTCTAATGATTTCAGGGATAGAAAAGGAAAAGACTCTTTGCTGTGGCAACTTGGCTGAAGAATTTCTTTCCTGGTAAGTAGAGAACAAGAAGTAAAAGGTCAGATCTTGGACTGGAATCAAAGCTTATCATTTAGCCTTGATGACACCTTAGAGCATCTTTCTCCTGAGTGTCAATCATAGTCCAAACCACATTTTTGATGCCATTTTTTCTGAATGCAGCATTCCAAAACATCAAGATATCCGAAGCTTGAAGTCCTGAAAGTCATAATCATGAAAAATCAATATCCCGAATACGGGAATCCTAAAGTCTGAAATCTAGAGAAAACACAGTCTTCACTGAAAGAGCCTGGCTATAGGAGTGGGATGCTGGGTACTAGGGAGACTTTATTGTATTTTCATTGCACTGTGCTAGGGGGACAAATACTTAGAAACCTCTACAGTATTGTTTTGGGAGTGTCTGGGTTTGGGTCTTTTTAGAGGTTAGCGTATGAATACACTGCATGAGGTGGATTGGCCACACAGGAAATAAAGGCGAATACATCCTTGAGAAAAGACACATGGATTTGGAAAGCCTTCATCAAAAAGCATGACTAAAACGGACATAGGACTGGGAAGCTCGTCAGGCTCATTAGGGTGACCTGTGAGAACTGTTTTAAAGAATACATATGGTTATACTTTTCATACGCTAAGATTTATTTAAAGACTCAGTATTTTATTTTTGGTGTTGTCTCTTTTTAGTTTCTCCCAATTTTTAAATGAACTTTTACAATACTGTACGCTGTGTATTTCATCGTTTCGTCCTGCGATGGTTTGGATGGGAATGATTCCCGTAGGCTCAAAGGTTTGAATATTTTGTCCCAGTTGGTGGAATTATTGGGAATGATTAGGAGGTGTGACCTTTGGAGGAGGTGTGTCATTAGGGTGGGATTTGAGGCTTAAAAAGCATCCCACAATCTCTAGTGTGTTCGCTGCTTCCTGGTCGTGAATAGGTATGGCATCTCTCAGCTGCTGAGCCAGGTGCCGGACACCATGCCTTTGCTCTGCCATAAAGAAACCTCTACACTTCTGGAATCTTAAACCCAAATAAACTCTTTTCTAACTGGCCTTGGTCATGATGTTTTATCACAACAATAGAAAATAAACAATGGACTTTACTTCCAAGATGGGAGATATAAATTTTGTAAAGAATTCTAATTTGTCTTTTCAACCTTGATTCTGAGAGTGTCATTATCTCTGTGTGCATGGTGGCATATGGAAAATAGTAAAACTTCTTGGAAAACGAGAGATCTCTCCCCTTCCAACCCCGGTTTTTTAGACATCTGAATTCCTTTGTATGGCTGATATAAGGTGATGGTATCCTGATTTTTGATGGATGTCACTAAAAGATTTAGCAGACTATACACAATTATCAATCACATTGCTATTTATTTAAGCATTTCGCTTATTTGTTGTTTTTATCAGCATATACTTATTATATAAAAAATATGGCTCTCATAGTGACATTCCATATGTGTATATTAAGTACTCTTGTCATATTTATCCCCTTCTTTCTTGGCCTTTACTCCTGTTTGCCCCTTCGTATTTCCTCTCTTCCCAAGAAAAAGCACACATTTAAATACAGGTTCCTTGAGGAAAAAGATGCAATATCTGTCATTGAGGGTCTGGCTCACTTGGCTTTAACATGACAGTATCTGTGTCTATTCATTTTCTTGCAAATACCACAATTTCATTCTTCGTATTCGACTACTTCTTCATCACAGGAGTTCATTTACTTGTGCGGCTGTACACCGGGCACTGATCTTAGTATACCTGAGTGTTTATGCTCACAAACATGTTTATGTTATTCTTTACTATATTATGATGCAAAGCAGACTGTGGGATATCTGTGTATTTATTTTTCGCAAGTAAATCCATTTTAAATTTAAAAAGAGGCAACTTTTAGAGAATGACTGTTATTCCCAGTGCTCCGTTTCTGGGATATTGATGTTTCAGGATTTAGAAGCTAGGGATTGTAGATATAAGACTTTTGATTTAAGCTTTTTGGCTGATGCCATTTGGGAGCATAACTTTGGGGATTATAACCCAAAGCCATTTCTGTTTTGTTAGTACCCCAATCCATGATAACCCCCACGGAAAGGAAAGGGCAAGACATGACCAAGGAGGTGTGGCTGCAGCTGAAACTCTTCTCTGAGAAAGGAGGTGGTTGCTCACCAGGAACTTTTCGCCACAAGCCAACTTTCCCTTGTACTAAGAGGCTGTGCCAGTAGCACTGGTCTGAGAAGCTAGGGAACAGAAAAAGCTTGCCAGATCCCTGATGCAACATCAAAGCTCTCCCAGGGCTTCTGCTGTCAGGAGCTCTGTTATTACTCCGCATGGTGATGCTCTAAGGTGAAGAAGCACAGGTGCGAAATGCACAGCAGTGAGTGGCTTTTCAAAAGGCCAGTAATTGTCCCTGCTGCCAAGAATCATCCACAAATAGGAACTATTTGGACTCCATGTTATTTCAATGGTTGTTTGTGAGTGAAAACCCATCACAGTTCCTTCATTTTCCATGATACACAAGGCATAATTGTCAAGTAGTTAGACAGCTGTCTTGGGAGAGATATTTATCCTTCCCCTAAAGTAAGGATCGGGCACCATGGGCTTTGCAGCATAATTGAGTGTGTCTGTGAGTTGAGTCTTTCACAAAGAGGAAATAGGGTCGCTTCCTTGTTCCTCACTTTCCTTCATTGCTCCTGCAAAATATTTCTTTTACTCTGGAGAATAGACAAAATTCTAATCTGAGACTTGACGTCCCAACTTGGAATCATAGTTTCTCTATAATTGATCAGTTCTCTCTGTGGCTCTTGGCTTGTTCCGAGCCTCAGCTCCCTTGGCTGTGACATGTGGGCAGTATTCCTTAGCTCAGCCATTTGTGGTAAAAGATTATCTGAGATGAGAACAGGGAGCTAACATCAGCATAGCTCCAATTGGTGCCCTGAGTGCCACCTGCGGCATGGCGGTCAGAATGGCTTTGCCGTGGTCTTGGCTCCCTGACCCGAATAAGTGTTCAGATTAAGAGAGTGTGGAGGAGAAGGAGGGCTATAATTACAAACTGACACTTCACTCTTCTAATGCTGTTTGGTGATCAAGAATAGTAAATGGCTTCTTAGTGTTTCTAACCTCTGATCTATTCCCTGCCATTCTCCATTATCCTGGACTCTTCAGACCAGTGGTTCTCAATCTTCCTAATCATGTGACCCTTTAATACAGTGCCTCATGTTCTGGTGACCCCCATCCATAAAATTATTCTTTTGCTACTTCATAACTGCAATTTTGCTACTACTACAAATCATAATGTAAATATTTGATATGTGACCCCCACCCCCCAAGAATCTCAACTCACAGTTTCGAGAACTGTGTTAAAGCTCAAAGTTAAATTTTTTTGATGTCTCAGTGTAGAGGAATGCCAGGGTGGGAAGGAGGGAGTGCGTGGTGTGGACGGGGAACACCTTCCTAGAGGCAGGGAAGGACGAATGGGATAGGAGCTTCTGAAGGAAACCTGGAGAGAGGATAACATTTGAAATGTAAATAAAGAAAATATCCAATGAAAGAAAAAAATAAAATAAAATTTTTTGGATCTGTCATGACTCATAATATTTAGTTGTCCTTATTCTTTCCCTTAGAAATGTATTTATTAACTATCTATGTATCTGTATTATGTATTTATCTATGTATATGTATTTATCTATGTATCTATCTATGTCTCTATCTATGTATCTATTTATCTGTCTCTATGTCTCTACCTATGTATCTATGTATCTTTGTATTTATATATGTATGTATGTATGTATCTATCTATCTATCTATCTATCTATCTATCTATCTATCTATCTATCTATTATGTATCTAACTATGCATCTATGTATCTATCTATGTATCTATTTAACTACCTACCTATCTATCATCTGTCATCTATACACTTATTATTTTTGCATGTATATGCATATGCCTTTGTTAGTTTATGTGTACTTCGTGTGTGCAGAAGCCTAAGGAGGCCAGAAGAGAGCATTAGATTCCCTGTAATTAGAGTTACTGGTGGTTGTAAGCCACATACGGGTCCAAGAACCACACCCAGGACTTCTGTAAGAGTAGCAAGTGCTCTTAGCTGCTGAACTATCTCTCCAATCCTGTTTGTTGGTATAGTTAGAGCATATTAGGGATGGAATGAGGTGTAAACAGGGTGCAAGATTTTAAATCATTTTCAGACCACACTCTGAGCGATAACTTGGAGTTATCATTGGTTTGAGAGGTCTTTAAGGACACAGCTTTATAAAAGACTGCAATACACAACCTCTTCCCTTCAGCCAATTTTCCTTCTGTGATTGTCTTTATTCAATCTGTTTCTTTTCTTTCTCTTCCCCCTCCCCTTTTTTCTCTTTTTAAAGGATATAAAGTTACATTTATTGTAACATTTGTTTAAAAGGAATGAATGAAAAGAATGTGTTTGGCTATTCCTGCTTCATTGAGTGTTTAGGATTTAGACTCAGTAAGCCATTGGGTTTTATAAAATAGGTAAGGAGCTGTGGTTTGCAAGCTTGCTTTCTTCTCCCTCCCCCTTTCTTCCTTCCTTCCTTCCTTTCTTTCTTGGTTGCAGATGTATAACTGATGAGAGTTAGAGTATATTTCCTTAATACAAGATTAAAATTCGCCAGGCAGTGGTGGCACACGCCTTTAATCACAGCACTTGGGAGGCAGAGGCAGGCAGATTTCTGAGTTCAAGGCCAGCCTGATCTACAGAGTGAGTTCCAGGATGGCCAGGGCTACACAGAGAAACCCTGTCTCAAAAAAACAAAAAAAAAAAAAAGATTAAAATTGATGTCGAACAATGCCTCAAGAAAGGACATTGTAAATTGTAAATTTTCACTTCTATAGTAAGCCACCATACAGATATGAACGGAATCAGTGTCCGATTTCTGGCTTTTCAAATGTACATTGTCCCTTCTTCATCATCACTGAGTACAGTTTTTTTTTGAAAAACAAGAACAAAACAGATTGCCCATCCCCACTTCCAGTTGGTCTATAACCAGCAAGGAAAGAGCCATTGTCAGCCAGTTATACCATAGTGAACATCTGGTTGATTAACAGATGTTAATGCCAGAATAGCTTGGGTTTGATCAACGATGTAATCAATCATGAAAGCCATAATTTTATCAAGGTTTAGACTGTTCCATTAAATAAAGATGGAATATGTCTGATGTTGAGATTTTTAAAAATGCTTTTCTCTAAACCAGTATTTGTGCAGCATCTGCATGCATATAATTTTAGATGTGATTTTTAACACGTCCATATGATATCTACCTTATATTAAAACAAGACAGTAGAGGAAAAAAGGTAAGGATTTGTTTCTCTTATATTTGGGGCAGGATTCAGATGTAGTTTAGTTTTATGCATTAAGTGGAGAATATACAAATATGGGCTAAGAACTGAGATTCAACTAATTAGGAGGGAATTATTTACTGAGTGTTTTTTAATGTTTTTATTTAGTCATATTACAGCATCTGACTACAGATTTAGATTTCTTCATTCATTGGACAAAAGAATTAGCAAGAAAATAACCCAACAAAATGAAAACTGTAAAAGAAACGGAAGAAAATTGAGAGCAAAGCATTAAACATTGTTTTTTTTTTTTCCACTAAAGGTTATAAAAATGACACAGATAGTCAAGCAAAAATGGAAGTTGCCTCAAAGCAAGTTTCATAGGCATATTTCTCTATTCTAAGAAGAGAGGTGAATATGAAACAAGTTTTATCTTTCATATTAATTTCTAATCATTGTCTCAAATGATATTACACTATACATTTCAGCATGAATTCTTCAGAGAAGTAGAACTGATTGGGAAGGAGAGATAAGCAGGGAGACTCACAGAAAGAGACACATGGAGAGATTGATTTAATTTGGAATTAATGTGTCTGATTGTAGAGGCTAACAGCCATATTCCTCAGGATGGGCTGGTGGGTTGGAGACCTAGAAACACTTGATGTAGTAGACTGAGCCCAAGGAGCGATGGTAAAATTTCCTGTTTTGAGAATGTTACTCTGAATCGAGGCTGTGTTGGAGATCTGTTTATTCTGCTTCTACAGATTTGAAAGTTAATCTGTCTGGAAAATACTTTCACTGCAAAGGGAAGATGAGTGCTCAATGGAAAATATTTCTAGTGCCATGACCTAACCAGTATGGTGGTTTGCATAAGAATGGCCCTCATAGGTTCGTACATTTTAATGCACAGTCATTAGAGAGTGGCACTACTTGAGCAGGACTAGGAGGCGTGGCCTTGTTGGAGTAAGTGTGACCTTGTTGGAGGAACTAGTGTGACTGAGAGTGGACTCTGAGGTTTCAGATGGCCTAATCCAGGCCAGTGGCTCTCTTCCTGTTACCGGAGGATTTTGAATGTAGAACTCTCAGCTACTTCTCCAGAACCATGTCTGCCTGTATGTTGCCATCATCCCACCATGATGATAATGAACTAAACCTCTGAAACTGTAAGTAAGCCCCAATTAGGTGCTTTCTTTTATAAGAATTGTTGTGGTTTTGACGTCTCTTCACAGCATTAGACAGTAAGGTTAGTGCAAAGTTAATTTTAAAAAAGTTGTTTTTTGTTTGTTTGTTTGATTTATAAAAAACTTACTTTAGTTGTTGCAAAGAGTATTGGGCTTTTGTGCCTAAATCGGAGGTAAGTGGCTGACTATTCCAGATGCAATATCTGAGTTTCTAAGTGTATTTCCATTTTGATAGAAGAGCTCACCATCAAGGTCCATTCATCTCCTTTTCAGTGTCTACATGAAGTCTGTGTCCTGAAGTAGAAATAAAGGGGTTTGCCCACTATACATCCCCCCACTGTATAGAGGGTGCATTTCAATGTGAGGTTTGAGATCTGTCTCTGGGACAGCTGACTATCTGAAGTCCTTTTATAAAGAAGATTGTTTTGGTTCTTGTAGCAATAGAACTTATGGGTTATACAGAGTGCAGGTGCCATGCTCTGAACACCATGTAGAATGATACAGGTTACAGTGATGAATAGTCTGTTCTGTTACATGTGGTGCCTAGAAAGTTACCATCCTACCTGCAACCTGTTATTATTTTTATGTGGCTTTAAAAATGCTGTATTTTTGCAGAGCTGCAGGACTTTTGAAAATGAATTCAGCTGACACATTGAATCGGGATGTAGCAAGATAGATGGCCGATTCATATTCCAGCAAGTCACGTGACTTGTATCAATTTAGTGTGTCAGCTAAAAAAAAATAAAGTTTAAGGAAAGAGAGAAAAAAAGTTTGAAAAATTTCATCTTGGCTAAAATCAGGCTTAGGGAAAGTTGATAATTAGAGAAAGTTTATATTGAGATATTTTAGATTAGTTGTAATCTGAGCACCAGGGATGTTGAGGCAAGAGGGTCTTAAGGTTAGGTTTAAGCTGGGCTTCACCAGGAGTTTCAGACAAGTCTTAGTAGCATGGGAAGGTCTTGTCTCAAATAAACAAACTGAATAATAGTAATAATAATAATAATAATTAATATGATGATGATGATAATGATATTCAAGGTCAGATTTTTGCACAGTTGAATGGAGCATGGCATAAACAAGTGAGGGCCACGCATGCTGATATTACTAATTGAAGAAACCTCATTGTTGAAACTATTATTTTGCAATTCTAAGAATTGAATCCTGAGTCTTGTACATGCTAGCAAAGTGCCTTTCCATTGACCCATACTTCCATACGCAAACTGTACTAACTTGATATGGCAGATAGTTCTCCTGTAGTACAGAATGTACAATTGGATGGATTCTTCTAATAGTCACTTATTTTTTAAATGAAAGAATAAAAACATTTATTGTGTTAGTTGATTTTACTCATTATTTATATTATATCAGACTCACTTGCTCTTTAGGATGCAGTAAAAAAACAAAACAGGAGAACTGGAACTTGTTTTCTCATAGAATAGATTAAAACAAGTCACGAATATGGTTAAATTATAAATTGTACTGTGTCTCAGAAAGTAACCTTCTCTCTTAGGAATAGGGAAATCAAAGGGACTGCAAAGATGGGGAAAGACCTGGTGGTTTGGGAAGTGGTTGGTTTGCTCAGGGTGTGACTCACAGGAAGATGACATTTGAGAGAGGATTGGAAATGTGTGCTGAGGTTCACTACTGTACCCCTGGGCATTGTGGGAGAGCTGAAATGAAAACACTCAGGCTAGCAGGGTGCTAAAGATTCATGCTTTGAGATTGTCTCATACTTAGAGAGACATGCGGTACCAGCAGTAGTCAAGAAGGGAAGGGATAATTAAATACATACTAAACTATGATGGACCAGTTGGGAAATAGACTGTAGCAATGGTAGAAATGAGGAGTCCTAGGTGCTGCTGCAAGGACCCAGAAAGGACAGGATGAAAGTTCTCTCTAAGGTGGGGGAAGGAGATAGTGGTTGGGTTCTGGCCATGTAACAACTGAAAAGTGGAAAGAGCTTTTTTAAAAAATTAGTATAGACATGAAGCCAAGAGAAACATAATGGTCAGGGATGACTCGACGACCCTTGGTTTGTGGAACTGAAAAGATGGAACTGAAAACTTATCTGGATCAGTCTAAGGAAGGGGTGCTCTGGCAGAGACTGTCTGGATTCAGATATTTGGGTAAAGTTGAAATATCTATTCGCAGGGAAACTGCTGAGAAAGTATCAGGCTATGCAAGTTAGAATGCAAAAAGCAGCATGGAGCTGGCAACCTGAAACATACACTTAATTGTACACAATGGCCAATGATTGAATTATATATATATATATATAAATATACACACATACACTGTGTGGTGTGTGTGGTTGTGTGTAGATATAGATATCCAATTTTGTCAAGGTTTCAGGAATACTCAGAAATACCATTCAATTTGTATTCACTGTGTCTAATTAATAATATATCTAATTTGGTAATGTGCCACTATTTCTCCCTCAATTGATCTGATAGGAGCCAAGAGTGAGACTAGCTTTTGTCAACTTGCTTTCCTATTGTGCTTGGTTTACAGTCTACTAGCTTTGGTGATTTCCTTGGCTTAGTCCCAGCCATTTTGCCCTCTTTGAGGTGATTAGACAGGAGTAGAGTACCTAATCTAAGAGTAAATTTGTTTGGAAATGGCATGTTACTTTGTACAATGTATGTAAGTTAGTGAAAAGCTAAATACTAATTTTGTATTTATTCTTGAAGATAACATACTTATACTTAATGGTTTTTTGTTTTGTTTGGTTTTTTCAAGTACATTAAATCATACTGTCTGAGCATGTTGCTTAGATCTTTGATTTACTGACTGAATTTCAGTTCATTCTTTGACTCAGTAGAGAAACACAAAAAAATTCCATCTATACCTGTGTATTTTCTATTACAAATTTTAGTTTTATCTATTTTTGCTTCTTGAATTTTTAAAAATTACATTTTATTTACTGAGCTTTCAGGATTAGGGGTGTTTTGTGTGTGTGTGGTGTGTGTTCTGTGAGAGGACAGCTTTGGGACAATTCAGTTCTCTGCTTCTACTATGTGTGCCCTGGGGATCAAACTCAGGTCATCAGGCTTGGTGGAAATCTTTACTGGCTGAGCATCTCACTAGTCCTGCCTCATGTGTTTTGACATACTTTAAACTTACAAATGCACTCTTAGGACTTTTATGTATTTTCTCTGATTACCTTTCCATTGCTGTGATGAAACACTGTGACTTAAAAAGCAACCTAGTGGTGGAAAAAAATGTATAGGTTATATGCTTCCAGGTCACAGTATGTCACTGAGGGAATTCAAGGAAGAAACTCAAAGCAGGAACTTGAAGCAAGAACTATGAAGGAATGACTCTCACTGGCTGGCTCACAGAATCATCCACATGCTCATGTTTAGCTAATTTTCCCATACAACTCATGACTACCTATCTAGGGATTCTACTGTCCACAGTAGGCTGGCCTTCATTCCATAAATTAGTAAGAAAGAAAATCCAAAAAGACATGCCCACAGTTCATGCCCACAGTTCAATCTCACCTAGGCAATCCTCAATCAAAATTATTCATGAGGTTTTTTTTCTCCGCTTAACCAAGTGATCTATAACTACTACGATTTAAAGAATATTACTCTGTGGTTTGGGTATATTATTCCACTTATCCAAGATAGCATCCTTGTCCTAAAGTCAAGTTTGACTGAAATTTAGAAAGACTGTCTAGCTCTGTTTTGATTGGTGCACACACACACACACACACACACAGACACACACAATTGTTTAGAGTTATGTGTCTTTCTATTTACTGAGTTGTTCTTACAAGTTGTTCTTAAGGTTTATTTTTGTTGTTCTTTCATTTATTTTAAGTCTCTTCTGCCTTAATTTTGGATTGTCTACATTTTATTTACTTATTTTTTAATGTTTTATTTTTTTTTAGTTCAATTTCTTTCTTTCTTTCCTTTTTTTTTTTTTTTTTTTTTTTTAATTTACTCATTTCTTTTATGTATAGTGAGTACACTGTCACTCTCTTTGAACACACCAGAAGTGGGCATCTTTTTCTTGGAGTATAAGGAAGTAAAACACACTAGAGCTGATTTCTCTCTTCACTTTTTTTGTTTACTGTTATCAGACATTTAAGTTTCATAAATGTCATTAGCTAAGAAAATACACTAATGTATACTATTACTTTAGTTTGTAAAACTAAAAATCTTTCAAAGCTTTGGAAAATAAGGAAAATAACTTAAATGATTTTATTAAGGATTTATCTTCCATATTTGCCAGTAATAAATCTGTTTATTTAATTATGTATTTAGCTATTTCTGTCTTCTATGATAGTCAACTGGTTGAATAAGTTCAGTAGGTCAGTTATCATCTTTTGTAACACACACACACACACACGCACACACACACACATGCTGTTGCCATATTTTATTTATCCTATTTTCTGATGACTACATCAGATAAAAAAAAATCACCCAAATTTAAAAAAAAAAAGAAAAGAAAAAAATGCCAATTATAAATAGAATGCAAAAGAAAAATCAACAACATGCTGGTATGAACCGTTGCAGCAAATGAGAGACTATACACCACAGCTAAGTACAGTTCAACCAACTATAAGGTTGTCTTAACAATTGAAAGGTGATGGATTAGTATATTTTTATTATTTACTTTTATCATAACTGTGAAAAATACCTTATAAAAACAACTGGGGAAAGGGTTTCTCTTAGCTCTGGTTGAGAGAACCCAGTCTATTCTGGTGAGGGAAGTCAAGAGAAAGGATAGTATCACCGTGCTCTGAGTCAAAAAACAGGTAGAGAAGAGAAGAGATACAGAGAGAGAGAGAGAGAGAGAAGAGAGAGAGACAGAGAGAGAGAGAACAGAGAGAAAGAGAGAGAGAGACAGAAACTGGTATTTTATTCATTTTCTTCTCTTGATTTAGCTGGGATCCCAACCCACATATTGTTCTACCCACATTCAGGGTGGACCTTCCTATTTCAATCAAACCTCCCTGGAGTGACTTTAAAAACAGCCAGATTCCAATTTCCCTTCAGTTGACAATCAGGTTAACCATCATGTATAGCATTAACAATAAAGTAAGCATATGAAAAACAATATACACCAATCTGGCAATGTAATCACTAGTAGATACAGAAATTGCATCTAGAGACTCCTCAGTAATTTCCCACTAGAAAACATCGGAGGTAGGTAGTAGAAGTTCATTTCTTTATCCTGAGGAGAGGTGCCTATGAAAAAACATCTACCCACACTCTCAATGCTGAAAGAGTGAATTCCTTACTCATAGGATAAAGAAAAGGCAAGTACATTTTTCTTATCACTTGATTACTGAGGTTCTACTATAACAATTGGGCATTAAAAATCAGTAAGAGCGCTCAGTTTGGAAATGAAGAACTATAACCATCTTTAGTCACAGAAATGTGGAACAGGAAAGTTTAAATTTGGGTGCAGAAAATAAGGGAAAAGGTAGAGAGTGAAATACTTGGAGTATAAATAACACTATAGACCTTTTGAAAACATTTTATAGAAGCTTGATATTAGAGAGGCTTCAAAATATATATTAAATGGAAGTATAATGGGGGCAACAATATCCCTCCAGGATACTACAAATAAAAGCCCCAGTTTCAAATTGGTTACTTCATTTGGAGTCATAAGACAATGAGGTCCCATAAATTCCCAAACATCATGCACTACTGACAATAGTCTTGGAGACAATGATCCTGGTTACTCCCCTAGAACTAGACGGAAAGACTCATTGCTAAACACCATACAAACTAGAGTTACAGAACATGGAAAAACCAAGTTGGTTTCAGCCTGGAAGCTTCAGTCCTACATAACTTTCATAATGTTGGTGCTAGAAGATTCTATGCATACTCTCTGAGGAGAAAAGTAATCATCATTATCATCTAGCTGTGGAATCTTGATAGCTACACTAATGACTTTCCTGGCAAGATATGCCATTGACACATTAGTGAGTGAGTCAACCAGTATTGGAGTAACCAATCACTTTCGACTTACCATTCCATTAGATAAACCCTATCTATGGCACAATTATAAGGCCAAGAGCCTGTGATTTAACATGTCATAGACCCAATAGGAGACTCTACTTCTATTACTGTGCTAAAGGGACATAGAATTAAACATACACATAATTTGTCATTATAGTCATAGATTAATGCATCTGTCAACTTTCATCTGAAGCTTCTGTTGCAGATGATGATATCACAAAACCCACAAATACATAAAATAATTACATTACAAGCTACATAAAATAAGAGACTGTTGAGTGCTCAGCATTATATTGAACATAATAATACATCTCATCCTTCCAGGTGTGGGGATCATTGAAGAAGAGGGTAGAAAGAGTATAATTGCCGGAGGTGGTGGATGGCTACAAGGGACCAATGTCTTCTGGACACAGCAGAGCAGCAGTAGATATGAGGTAAACAGTGTTTGTGACACTCATTATCACAAGACTTTGAAAGCCCAATGCAGACCTTATCCCAACACAGAGAGCGGAGTTGGGCACCAAGTACCACACCTTACTGAGGAACTGAGGTAACTGATAGCTGCTGGAGAGGGAGAGACAGTTTTCTTAAAGAGTGTAAAGGCCGTGGCAAATCAAGTATGCTTCCATTGAAGGGCACATATCCAAGAATATAGGATCAGCACAAATTAGTCTTGATGAGTTTCATGATTTAAAAAAGGAATATGGAGTTGTGTGGGTAATGGTGAGGGGTAAGGGATTTGTAAAGAGTTGGGCTTGAATATGATCAAAACACATATAAAATCCTCAAAGAAGTAATAAAAATGCTTTTAAAAAACTAACTGAACGCTTATTAGAACTAACAAAATTTAGAAAGATACAAAAAGTAATTTGTGCACCATAACTCACAATGATAAATGTGAAAATGAAAGCAATTATATCTATGAAAGCATCAAAATGTTAAAGCTTTGTCAATCAAAGGATACCACCAGGAAAATGAAGTAATGACTCACAGAGCAGACAAAAGTAGTTAAACCATATATTTGGCAAGGCGCATAAAATATAAAATAGTATTAGAGCCCAAATATTATAAATAAATAAATAAATAAATAAATAAATAAAATAAATAGTCATTTAAAATTGATCAAAGGGGGTTTAAAGAGAAGCAGTGGTTAGGAGTACTTGCTACTGTTCCAGATGCCTAAATTTGATGCCCAGCACACATAGTGGCTCCTAACTGTCTGTAACTCTACTGGGGAGATCTAACTTCTTCTTCTGACATTGGGATTACCATAGTATGCATATATATATATATATATATATATATATATATTTGTAAATATATCTTCTTCAGGCATTTTCTTAAGAAGATACAGAAAAGAGCAATTACCACATGAAGAGAGATTTCAGCATCAGGAGTAATAATTAGAGAAATGCATGTTTAAGGGAGAAAATATTTCTCATCCCTTAGATGACTGTAGTCCAAGAGATTGAAAACTGATTGATGGCAAAATTATTAATTGTTGGGCTGTAGCATGTGCATGGGTCCTGTTGGGTTGAATTGTGCATCCTGTGTTGTCGCCTCAAGGGGCTAGGGCCACTGTGCTTACTCCATGCATCGCTGGGCAAACATCAGGCTGTGAGAAGTCGCGGGACTTCGTTAGAGGTGGAGGAAACATAGTCTGGGGTCCCATGGGGAGCGGAGCTCTTGAATTTAGGGTCCCTAAGCCAGGAGGCAGCTGAGAACTGATTGGTCTCAGGCCCTTGGACTGTCAGCACTGCTGCGAGGCCTTGGAAGGGACAAGATGGGGTGGAGGGTGAGGTCATACAGGCTGGATCAACCAGCAGCAGAAGGGGTGATAGTCAGAACCTCTAGCTGCATCTTGTGGGAATGAGATCTTGGTCTCAGTGACTCGCTTGGCTGGGTCTGTGTGGATGGATCATAGAGAGGTCATTGACTGGAGATTAGTCTGTGGCTCTATAGTTGAAGACCTTCTTCTCGTTCTCCACAGTAGACCCCAAAGAAGAGAGATAGTTCATGTTCTTAAGATATTTATTGTCATGGCAGAAAATGGATGAAGCTATCCCCCATATTCTCAGGGAGGGCCTGAGGTTAAATACCATTTGCAAGGAGGAGAGTCTGGGAAGGAATGCTTAATTGGCTACACCCTCTGCCTTTGGTATCACTTAGCATGGGATCTCTACTCTGTCCTGTATATGTCTCTATGTGCTATGTACTATGGCACAAACTTCTGTGAGGGCTGTAGCTTTGAAGGAGCTAGGAGGCTAACTGAATGCACCATCTGAGGGTCTCCATGTTAAAGGGTTACTATCCAGCTGGTCCGTTCTGGAGGGATCCCACTGACTCAGCTGGGCGAGTGGGCGGGAGTCTCTGCAGTCTCCTGTCTGTGTCTCAGCCAGCCTGTGTAGTCTGCAAGGTGCAGTGCAAGCAGGGGAGAGTTGCGCTCCTGTGGGCAAGTCTTCCTGCACAGCGGCACTCCAGTTGCCCTGTCACCTGAGCGGGCTGGCCATAAGCCGCTGCAGGCAAGGAAGCAGCTGGGAGGAAGGTTGGGGAGCGGACTCCCAAGTGAAGCTTGAGCAGAAACTCTCGACACCAGAGACTGAACACTTTAGTCTCCTGATGGCCTTATATACATTAGGGTGGTAGGGTCTACAGCATACTATGCTGTCAAGTCTAGAGTAACTGCATGGGTAGGTCGGGAGATAGCTATTGCTTACAGATTAGATCCAACATGGGGAGCTAGCCTATTCTCGTGACTGATTATACCTCCTGGGAGAGGTGGAGGCATGAATAAAACCGGCTTGGGGGCAGGCGAACACTCTGTCCATTAATCCGGGCTTAGGTTGCTCAACCACACCAGCGCTTCACAGCACGCCCCAACCCAGCTGGCTCTTACATCTCCGATAATTAGACTATTCGAAACGGATGATGATTACTTGGAACTGTAATTCTCAAAAAGTAAGACGATTCTACTGACCTAGCAATTCTACCTGAGAGTTCAGATTTCCCCCTAAAGAGAACATACAACAGAAATGTGTGTGAGAAGTGAGTATTCATAGCAATATATACATCATAAATTACAAATGAACATTGGATTGAGGTGGGATCCCATGGAGAAGTTAGAGCAAGGACTGAGGAGCTGAAAGAGTTTGCAACCCATAGAAGAACAACAATATCAATCAATCAGAGCTCCCGGAGCTCCCAGGGACTAAACCACCAACCAAAGAGTACACATGGGGAAAACCCATGATTTCAGTTGGATATGAGGCAGAGGGTTCCTTATTGGGCATCACTGGAGGGGAGTCCCTTTGTCCTGTGGAGACTTATGACCCAGGGTAGAGGAATGCTAGGGCACTGAGGCAGGAATAGATGAGTGGTTGGGGGAGCACCCTCATAGAGGCAGGGGAAAGGGGTAGGGAATAGGGGGCTTGTGGAGGGGAAACTGGGAAGGGGATAACATTTGAAATGTCAATAAGTAAAATAGTCAATTAAAAAAATGGAAATATCTGCCATATCCACTAATGGTATATGAACATAATGTGAAGTTACTCAACCATAAATAGAAATGAAGAACTGATACACCCTGTCATATGTATGGACCCTGAGGACTATGTTGGTGAAAAAAGGCAGTCAGAAAAGCTCTTAAAAGTGACACATAATTTTGTTTTTAATGAAATGTCCACTGTAGGTGAATACATAGTCTGAAAGCAGGCCAAGAGCTGGGCAGAATGGTGGGACAAAACGGATTGTTGGTTATATCTAAATGGCACATTATGGCTCATCACAAGGCTCTAAAATGGACTGTGAAGGAAAGCTACACAACTCGTGAGGACCCTCACTTTTAGCTGCTTAGTTGCATATTGTTAGATAACAATTCAGAGAACTCACTAGAAAGTCAGTCTTCTAGTTTTAGCCGCTCTTGTGCTTGGGGAGAGCACTGTAGTATTGTACTGTTTAGTTTTGTTTGATCCTTCTAGCTCCTATCCTATCAACAATGCCTGGTTTTAGTATCAGGTGAGATCCTGTGGGAAAGGACCTGCTCATCCTTTATCTGAGACCTCTATGTATTTTCTTCTCAGGAGAAGGGATGTATAATTTTCAACAATTTCTTGGGATTCTAATTTGTTTCATTTTACCTACTTGGATGATGAATTTTCTCCCGGTCGTGAGTATAAAAGTCAGTCTGCATATTTTATCTGTCATCCACCTTTGGTCATTTTGTTATTTGGTCACTTGCATGGGTTTAGGAAATGTCTTGTGGACTTTTCTCATAGGTAATACAAATGCAGCCTTTCATGAAGCAAGCTTTTCAGAGGAATTAACTTCTACAGTTTGGGCAACTAGGAACCGTGTCTCTGCTTTTGAGACAGGTACTTGTTCTGTGTCCCAACTGGCTAGCAGGCCAGGTTTGTTTCTGTTTCCTGAGCTCTGGGATTATAGGGATGTCGCACTTACCTCTCTGGTCATGTCTTTAGAATTTTCTGTTCTGTGAGTTGTATTTTCCTAGTTTTCATATTTTCCTGGTTTGCTCAGACTTTTATTGTAGGTTTTAAGAGCTTTGTGTGGTAGACACACAAGCACTAGCTTTGTCATCTGTCCTGGTTCAAGGTTAGACATTTGTCATTTGCAAACTGATCTTTTTAATTTGGCATATTTGATTATATATAATGGAATATCTATTTCCTAGCTGATTTTGCATTTCTTGATGTGAATAAAGGTTTTTCCCATCTTAGGTTTTAAATATGTAAAATCTGAGATTTTTCTGTTGAGGGTTTTACTATTCCTCATAAAAATGAAAAGTATAATGTATTAACAGTTTTTCTATGTGCTGTAATAGAGGGAAGCAATTTTACTTTTCTCATGGAGTTTTTTATAGTAGAATTTTAGTTATTTTATCTGGTAAGGTAATTTCTTAGATATTCTTTATCCTCTTCTTCCTAGGATTTCTAGGCTACTATTAATCATTTAGTATAGCACATGAACTTTTAAGTTATTTTTATAGCATATCAGGTCAGATAACTTGAATATTTGTCCTTGTGGCTAATATTTGCTTTCTGTTTCTCAGTGTATTTGTTCACATTACAATGTATTTGTTGCTAGAAAAGACACAAAGTATATAATAAAAGGGAAGGCTGAAGAAAAATATTAAGGAGGAGATGCCTAATTTGCCTTTTAAGCTATTCAAAATCTGTGTCAGATGATTGGGAGTAGGACATCATCTGTGGGTTCTAAAGAGTATAGACTAGGTAGCCTTTGCTTCTGTAAGTTAAGAACATTCAGCTGGGAACTTTCAGTGCCAAAGCTGTCACACTCATATTTTGCTGAGAATTCTTTTTTTCTTTTTTGTAGCAAAAAGGAGAAATAATGTTAGTCAGCTTTGTCCCCTTATTGTTTCTGTAAATGTTGTTTGACTTTGCAGCTGATATGTCCGGTGATCTTCACTCCAGTGGGCAGGGGAATGTAGTTATGGTTGTTAAGAACTACATGTGGCATTGTTTCATTCAGTATCCTTCAAATTCAACTTAACATTGAATCCTGTTTCTTAGAGATATATGCTTAGCTTTAAATGCTACTCACATAGCACACATAGAATATATTAGGGAAGGAAGGTAGAGAAGGAGAGAGGAAAGAAGAAAAGAAGGTAGGGAAGAAGTAAAGGAATGGGGGGCTTTACTGGGCAAATAAGTAGCTAAGAAAATAGAGATTGTCCCTGGAAACATATAATATTTTGGGGGAGGTTCATTTCTGCTCAAAGTAGGAAAATCATGACTAATTTAAAAAAGGGTTATCTAGATTCTTTTAAGACTCACATTTCTCACTACAGATTTTATATTGATTCCGGAAAGAAGGAGGGAAAATGTAAATGATCTAGTTAAAATTTTTCAGTGCCCTTTCCAATAATGTCCTGATTAACTCACCATTCATTTTTATTTCTGCCACCCACATTATGTTTCTTTGAGGTTGACACTTGGTGTTTGGATTACCTTAAAACAAATCCCTTCCATGCCTCCCACTTGTCAAGTCTCATTGTCTGCAAAGAGGCTCAGCATTACCTGACTAGAAAAATGTTCTTCATGTGTCTTACCTTCTACGGGTAAATTCTAGTTAGCTCTCCATTTTCAGCAAATGTGTGGATGCATATTGAGATAGAAAACGTGGAATTCAAATTACAGTACATTGCCATTTCTTTCTATATGAATAACTATCTGAGAAAATCAAAGCCAACTGTGTAATATTTATGCTCGAATCTTCAACAATGCAAAGCTTTGCTTACAAATGTTATGTACACATATGTAAAATAATTATCATCTATTCTGGTTGAAATTTAGGTAGCTAAGACATGGTGGGTACAATGTGTAAATGTTGTAAGAAACTTCCATGAGTTTCTTCTTTATGAGTTTCTATACCTTAGGAGGAGTCACTAGGTTGAGTTAAGAAAGCCACATTAATTTTTAAGGCTTTTTTTTTCTCCCCATCTCTCAGGTATTATCTTTTCAGAGAAGAAAATGATTTCCCCATTAAAGCAATGATTTTACACATGAGGAATGGAAACATGCCAGAATTCACTGGGAGTCTTCTTGATTTCCAATCTGTGATATTTCTCCAAAATCTCCTTTGCCTCTGGTTTCCTTTTTCATCCTTGTATTTTGGAGATACTCAACTAGGAATCTTTATTACTTTCAGTGGGTTCCTTTGGTCACTGCAAGGAAAGCGGGTTGGTCAAATCATTCAAGGCTTACTCATCTCTTAACTGAGCAGATAGATGTTTAAGGCAAGACTTAGATGATGAAAGCCAGACCGAATGGTGGTCATTAAAGGGGAGCCATCTTGCTACTTCCCCTCAGCCTTGATTTACAACCAATTCCCCCTTTCATTTGCCCTTTCGTTGTCTAAAACTTAGAGATTAAAACTTTTCCTTTTGTGTTCTCTTTTCATTCAAGGAAATTTTATGTACATTGTGCATATCTAGGTATAAAAACTAAGCATACAGTCAAAGGTTAACTAACAATAATCATAAAGAAATTTATTTTAAAAGAATTTTAAGTATACATATAATGTTATTATTCTTAAGGGTTAAATCAAAATTTCATTGTAATGATAATTCTTTATATAAATAATCAAATCTGGCTGAATATTTAATGCTGTAAAATTAGCTAAGAACATCTTCCACAATTTTTTAAGTTGATTAATGTTTTGATTTTTATGGTTGTCAGTGATGAGGATGTCACTTTGCATAGTATAAAATGGTAGCAGTATGCTTATAGATAATCTGGTAGTGTGGGAAATTCTTCCTTGAACCTAAGCCAAGTTTACTTAACATTTTTTAAAATGAAACACCAGGCGGAAACTCAAATGGCAATTTTGAAAATCAAACATTCTAAAATATAATACAATCCAAAGATATACTAATTTGACACTTAATGCTGAGAAATTACAATAGAGAAATATGAAAGTCTTGTTTTGTTTTCTGTAATTAAATCATCTTGTTTCTACAATAGCAGAAAGCTGTGTATGCATAGCAAATATACTGAAATTCAGAATACACAATAGTCTTTGCTATCAGTATGACAGGGCATGTGTTGTCTGTTCAGGTGCAGAATATGTGAACCCTGCCAGAAGTATCTCAGATTCCATTACATATTTGATTTTTTATTTCATTTTTAGGCACTGTGAATTATGAATTCAGAAACCTCTACTGTTACCAAATTTTTCATGGCCCCTACCTTCATCTGTGAGACCAGATACAGAGCCATAACTTATGGCTTAAAAAGCCGTACTTGAATTGCTCTTTATAAGGCTATCATTTTTCTTTTATTTTTATTTCATTTACTATTTTGTTTGTGTATGTATGTGTGTGTGTGTGTATTTGTGCGTGTGTTTGTGTGTGGGGGTCGGCATGTGTTGAGAAGAACATATGTGGATATGCAAGTTTATATATGTGTATGGGTATTTTCATGCTTGTAGAAACATAGGTTAACATTTGGTGTCATTCCTCAGATATGATTTAACTGGTGGTTTAAGATAGAGCCTCTCATTGGCTGAAACTAGGCAAAAAGCTGTATCTCATTGGCCATTGAACCCCAGGTATCTACTTTTTTGGCCTTCTCAGTGCTAGAATTATAATTAGGTGCATGCCTGGCTTTCTATCTGTGTCCTGCAGACAGATAAAATTCAGGCATTCCTGTTTGCAAGGAAAACATATCTGTGATTAAGCATCAACCAGGTCTTATTTGTCCTTAGTCTTTGATTGACACATAATTTTAGCTTATATTTTTAAGGAACAGTATATCTGATGTGTTGATACATACATATGTCTACATATATTGTATATACATTTGTATAATAACACACAACACAACACACAGCACACAGGATCATAAAAAATGTGTAAAAAAGGATTGCAGCTGGGTCTATTGGGTTCTCTATTACTATTTTGTAAAATTTGAAAATAATTTCAAATTTTAAAATTTAAAATTGTAAAAATTGAAAATAATGTAAAAATTGAAAATAGAAATAAATATTTTCTCCATTGGTAGTTTCTGTTGTGGAAATTATTCTTTTATTTTTTTTCCAGTTTGGTGGAATCCAATATGTCTTTATGATTCTCTGAATTTCCTTGTTATCTGTTGCTGGTCCTCTCCCCTTTTCATCTCTAATATTGTTAATTTGGATCATCTTTCTTCACTTTAATTTGGCTAAGTGTTTGTCAATCTCATTGATTTCTGCAAAAAAAAAAAAAAAAGCAAACAAACAAAAACAAAATCCCACTCTTAGTTTCATTGATTCTTTGTATTATTTTGTTTTTTGTTTGTATTTTATTGATTTCAGCTCTGAGTTTGTTATTTGATTATTTCTTGAGTCTTCTCTCCTTTTGGGTATACTTTCATTTTATTCTCCAGCTTCCAAGTGTTCCATTAGTACCTAATATAAGATACATGAGATTCCCACCCCCCTTTTTGTATCCAGACACTTAGTGCTATGAACTTCCTCTTAGAACCACTTCCATTTAGTCTGATAAGTTTCCATATGAACATGTAAGTTCATTTTCATTCAACTGCCTTTAATTTCTATATTGACTCACCTTTTTTTCAGCACAAAGCTACTCAGTGTGTATACTTTCTGCTGTTTCTATCTGTTGAAATTCAGATTTCATGCACAGTTAGCCTATAGGATGCAGGGTGTTGTTTTAATTGTATTGTTTCATTTAAGCTTTGTTTGTGCTGTGTCTGGCATGGCCTTGGTGGGGACAGAATGACTTTCTTCTTGCCCCTGGGACAGAGCCAGTGGATGTGGGCCTCCACAGGTTTTTGTGACTGCCATGAGTCTAAGGTTTGTTGGTATAATAATGCACATATTTTACATTCTCTGTTAAAAAATGTTCTCCCCGTTAAAATTACTGACTCCATGATAAACAGAGACAACAAGAGTCTGGGAACTGAAGGTGTGACTTACATCTTAGCAAAATGGTAAATACTGGGACCTTCAGGACTGCTCTTAAGGCTGTGGAAAAGAACTGTAAAACATGAGTTCAAAAGTATATAATTTCTCAAAAAATAAGGATGCACTATGAAGTATGTGAGGGGCTTCATGAGTCTAAAAGAACAAAAGCAGATGTGCTATCAGCCAAGTTGTCAGAAAAATACTAAGGAATGAGAGATAAAGAGATTAGGGAATGGTGATCAAAAGAGATCCCACCCAGCTAAGATTTTTGTTTATGCTTTCAAAGGCAAATTCCTGAACTCAGCATTGGCCTGGGGCAGAGGAAGGTTGGGCTCAGGTATAGTAGAAATGGTAATTTCAGGAAGTTAGCGCACCAAGTTAGTTTATTGTTTGTGGTGAACAGAGGCAGGCAGATATCTGAATTCTTTTGCAGTGTTAAAAGAAAATGTGAGCCTGCAGTCTCCTAAGAATAAAGAGCTGGGGTCAAAGGATTCTGATTCATAGGATAATCAAAGGAAACCTAAAGTAAAAGACTGGATTGATATGTAAAATAATGGTCTGCACTAGATGAGCTATACAGAGACTTTTTCAGAATACAAAGAAAGAACTCCTTGGAGACTGTTTTGAGCAGAATAAGAAGAGAGAGCTATCTGGAGATCGAGAGAGAAAGCAGGATAGAAAGCTATCTTCTGCAGAACATAGGACACCATGTTGGACCCATCATTTGATTTCCAGTTTGTTTCATCACTTCTAGACATCCCTTCCTCAAAACTTCTCTCCAACTTAATGTGGGTCTCCTGTTCCAGAGGGGGTCCCATGTCGATCTTCAGCCTGGCCTGGTGCGGGGCTATGGGCCAAGGAGACAGAGTGAGAGCAGGGAGGGGAGATCACCTGCCTCTGCTGCTGCCTTCTGCTGTTGCTGCCTGGTCACTCCAGATGCTGCACCTGTCTCACCACAATTCGACAGAAAACTCTTGGATACCAGGATGATTCTCCAACACCTTTTTACTTCTCCTGAATAGAGCTCTTATATACAGTTTCAGAGTGAGTTAGGGTCTGGCAGCAGATAACACCTATTGACTTGGTCTAAGAGCTTGGAGATACCTCATCTACATGTGGGAGAGCCTGAGGCACTGTTCCTAGTTACTGATGGCCATAGTCCTCTCTGTGGGAGGGGTTGTGGAGAGCTGAAGCTAAATGAAAAGAACCAGGGCCAGGGATCAGAGCCGAACACCTGCAGTGAATAAAGGTCTGGGGTTTGAGGCCTATGCTCAACCAGGCACCCAGGTGCTTCTCACAGCCCACTGCCCATAACCTAAGGTTGGACTTTGGCAGCTTTGCTTTTAACTATGGGGTCAATTTTGAATTAAGTTCCAGTTTCTGAAAAGAATGTAGGTGATATTTTATTTTTATTTGGATAAAATGTTTCATAAATATCTGTTAGATCCAATTGGTTTATGATGTCAGTCACCTCCAGTATTTCTGTTTAATTTTTCTCTAGATGAGTTATTAAAGCTATCCATGATTACTATCTGAGGGTTAATATGTGATTTGGACTCTTTTTGTGTGGTTTTTTTTTTTGTTTTTGTTTTGTTTTTGTTTTTTTTTTTAAGCTGGGTGCTCTTGCATTAGGTGAGTAGATGTTCAGAACTGCAAAGTTCTCCTTGTGGATTGTTTGCTTTGATGAGTACTTACTGTCCTTCCCTATCTCATTCTGGGAGTTTTATTTTGAAATCTATTTTGTCAGATTTAAAATGGATACCTGGCTTGTTTCTTAGGTCCATTTGTTTGGAATACCTTTTCCCATCCTTTTACTCTGAAGAGATGCTCATCCATGATGTTTAGGTGTGTTTCTTGGATACAGCAGAAGGGCGCGTCTATTTTCATATCCATTCTGTTATTCTGTCTTTTAATTGGGGAACTGAGACTACTGATTTTGAGACATATAAATGGACCTATTTGATTCCAACAACTTGTTGTTGTGTGGTGGTGGTGGTGGTGATGATCTGGGATTATTTATTCATTGTGCTTTCATGGGTGTTGTCAACCTCTTTGAAGTCTTCTAGTACCTTCTGTAGAGGTGGTTTTATAGATAGATACTACTTAAATTTGTTTTATCATGAAGTATCTTTCTTTCCTTATTTATTGTGATTGAATGTTTTATATGTTTTATATGTTTTTATTTATATTGAATGAATATTATATGTTTATAATATTCTGAGTGGGCATCTGTGGACTTTTAAAGTTTTTAGAATATCTGTCCAGGGCATTCTGGCTTTTAGAGTCTCCATTGAGAATTTAGGTATTAGTCTAATATATCTGATTTTAAATGTTACATGGTACTTTTCCTTTTTTATTATTCTTAGTACTCTATATTGGGTGTTTGGAGTTTTATGTGTTGTGGAAAAAAATTTTTATTCTGGTATAGTCTGCTTGGTATTCTTTATGCTTCTTGTACATTGACAGGCATCTTCTTCTTTATGTTAGCAAAATCATCTTCTTTGATTTTGGTGAAATGTTTTCTGTGCTATTGACCTGGGTTTTTCTCCATGTATTCCAATTATTTTTAGATTTTTGTCTGTTCATAGTATTCCAGATTTGTTAGATATTTTGTGCCTGGATATTTTTAGATTTAACATTGTCTTTGACTGAGGTATCTATTTCTTGTATCTTGTCTTCAGTGCATGAAAATCTCTTTTCTATCTCTTGTTCTACATTGGTGAGGCTTGCCTCTCAGGTTCCTATTTGAATTCCTAAGTTTTTGATTTCCAGATTTCCCTCAGTGTGGGTTTTCTTATTTTATTTCTACTTTCAGGTCTTAAACTACTTTATTCATTTCCTTTCACTGTTTATTTGTGTTTCCATAGATTTCTTTAATGAATTTATTCATATTCTCTTTAACGGCCATTAATAAACTCATAAAGGCTATTTTAAGGTCCTTGTACTATTTTGCATTTCTCATGCCTACTGGGTTCTAGTGGAGGCATATTATCCTAGCTATTATTGATTGTGTTTTTATGCTGATATCTAGAGATCTGGTTTGGGGAAGATTTAATTCTAGATGCTGATATCTGGTTTTATCTTTGTTGAGTGGCTGTTTATTCCTTGGTTTGGCTTAGGGTCTACTTGCTTCTCTGGCAGGCTTGGACGTGAGTTTCCAAGAAATGCCTATTGAAGTTTGAGGCTTAGACAAACAAATGTATGTGGAGGACGTTTAGAGGAGGAGATATGGGTGATCTGCTGGAAATGGGACAAAGAGTAAGGAAAGTCATAGCAGGTGGTCTGCTACAGAGCTGGGGATGAGACTGAAGTACTTCATTTGGAGGAGAACTGGAAGAGTAATGATCTACAGTTACCCTACCAGATTTTCTGGTAAGCTTGGTCAGTGGAATTCCCAAGGAACACCTGCTGGAGTCAGGGGCTGGAATAAACAGAGGAGTAGAATATTGGCATTTCTTCTAGGCTCTGCCCTACAGTTGCCTGGTGATAGCCAGGTATGCCTGATTCACTATAATAGGGGCTGCTTGTCCCCTCCTCACTCTCTTCTTCTCTCTCTTTGATTGCTCTCTTACCCTCTTCTCCCTTTGGCCTTTTTCTTCCCATACCCTCTCTCCCTCTCTCCAAATGCTCATAGCTGGCCTCCTCCCCTCCTCCTTTTCCTCCTCCTCTTTCTTTCTCTCTCTGTCTCTCTTTCTTTCTCTATCTATACTACCCCCTCAATGCATTGAATAAATTCTATTCTATACAATACCATTGTGTGTCTGGTACTTCAAGGGGAAGGGATGCCTCAGCATGGGCCCACAGAGGCACTCCCTTCTCTGATTCCATACCAAGTCTCTACCAAACACCCCTGGCTTTTTTTTTTTATAAAACACAACAAAGGGGAAAGAAAAGTTGGAAGAGACTTAATGACCTCTTGAGATGGGGTGGAGGGGGAGGAGAGACCATTCAGGTAGTCTGCTGCAGATCTAAGGTGGAGGAGAGGCAGGAGAGGTGAAGATCTGCACTTAGTCTACCTGCTTCCCTGGATGATGCTCTGAGTTTGATGCCTCTTATCGTGCAAAAGACTTGGAGGCTGAGGCAGGAGAATAGTGATTCCAAACCAGCCCAAGCTAGAGAAAACTTATTTCAGTACAAAGACAGCAATGGTCAAAACAACAAAAATTGTCAATCAGCCTGTTGATAAAACCAATAAGTGCTTAATAAGACAATGGCAATGTAAAGGAAAACTACATTTTTCTTTGTCTTCTCCATCATGAGGATTATGCTCTGGAATGAAAGAGTTACAGCAGAAACACAGGAGAACTGAAACCTAAGTTTTCTAAACATACTTTTGGCAATATGTACTTTAAGAAAACTCAAAAGGAAATACAGAGGACTTCTATTTACAAGAAACTAGAACACGTAAGCTTTATCTATGTGCTCTGAAGTGTCGCTGGATACATTAGGCATCTTGTATAAAACTTATATAAAGGCTCTGACAGAAGACAATAAAGCAAAACTGCTATGAATTTCAACCTGGGACTCAAGGTGATAATAAGTTCTCTGGGTTTCTGGTCTTACTCACAGGTGACAGACCAGGAGCTGGTACTGTAAGACTTACGGGTCTCGGTTTGAATTTAAGATTATAAAGAAATCCCACAGGCTCAGGACACTTTCCTCGTGGAGGGGCGCAATTCCTTAGAGAGGACACTTGCTGGATTATCCGAGGAGGAAGGGAGAGGTGATTCAGATCCAGACCACAGGGGAGGAACCCTGTGGTGAGGAGAGCCAGAACACTTAGAAATACATACAGATCAAGAAGATGAGCCCTTAACGTAATAAATCTGGGCAAAGTCGACACTCCTTGTCATAATCTGAGTCACCTAGAGAAACCCAGAAAGGTCAGACTTTGTGGTTTGCCCTCGTGGAATAAGTACTGTACCCAGCTCTTGTTCGGGGCTTTCTTGCCTGTATGTGAGAGAGTCCTAGTGCACTAGTTTCATTAAACCAAACCTCATGTGATTGCAGCGAGTCCTGTTCGTGTGCGTTTCTGTGGTTGTGCGTCCCCTAGTTTTGGATCTTAGAATCCAACAGTACTTGGAAATAGGTGCTTTGTCTCTTTAATCAAAAGATTTTAGGTAATACTATAAAGAGAGAAGACTCTTATTTGATAAACATCACAGAAGAGCTATTGCTTCATTGCAACCCATGCCAACAGGTTCTAAAGGAAATCTTAATCTTTATCCTCACCAGGCAGAACACATTTCGTCCTAATCCATTACCACTGAGAGGCTAGGAACTTTGATCAGAAAATGAGATTAGTCTCTGGGACTAAACTCTCTGAGAAGCTTTAGGAAGACTTGTTGTGGATAGCCTGGTGCTGTTTGTATTTTAAAGCTAATCCTGCTCTCCTGGGAGGGGCTGTCTGGAACTAGAATGAGTCAATTCTTCTTGTGAAGCATCCCCTAACAATAAAGGAGCCAATCACTGGAAGAGTAGGAGGTGGGACTTCCGGGTCTGCCGAAGGAAGAGAAGGGGCAGGAGATAGAGGCAGATAGAGGCAGTTGAGATAGCAGAGAACGAGATGTAACTGTGAGTGTCTCTCTCGTTATGGCAAATCCACAGGATTCGCCATGGGAAGATGTAGATTTAATATAGCTTACAAGATTAGCATTTTAGTTGTGCCCAGAGATCGAGTTACCATTGTTTTGAACTAAGTTTGTGTGGTGTTTTTCTTCTCCTGGCGACTCGACTGAGTTCAAGAGAGAAAGGTACAGTGGCAAAGCGTGGGTTTTCTTCATGTTCACCACATAGGCCCTGGGGATTTGAAGCACAAGGCTGGCATGTGGCATGTGCACAAGGCTCACCAGTGGAAACTTAGTGAGTTAGGTGGAGAGATTTTGGAGCTGTGGTGCCATGTGACTTGTCCGCTGGAGCCATGTCGGCTGCCAGGACTGTCTGCTGTGGGGGCTAGCAAGGGACAAAGGCTGGACCAAGCTGGGGCAGAGAGCTGGCAGCAGTAGTGCTGGAACTGTCAATCCATTTTAATACTTCTCACAACAAAGATTAATGGAAGCCTTTAATGATCCTGGGAGATGATTAGATAGTTACCTCTAGTGCTCTAATGAAAACAGTGAAAAATCCCACTCATTTTTCTGATTTGATGACATCACAAGTATCCTCATAGAGAAGAAACTTTGACCACCTTCTAACATGGCAATCTTGCGTGCTTGCCATGTTATCCCAAAATTTAAAAACAAACAAACAAAAAACAAAAAACATGATGATACTTTAATAATGAATTATCAATACCTAAGACATAAGAGAAACATGGATAGGTATATTCAAGCAACGAATTAGAAAAGTCTCAAATAGAAGACATAAAAGTAACAAAGCCGAAACATTGAGAGCTACAAGTATAAACATTTGAATGTGATAGGACATGCTTGTAAGGATGTGCTGATAGGATTGCAAACAGGTACAACCACTCTGGAAATCTGATGCTTTCTAAGGAAATTGGAAATAGTTCTACCTGAAGACCCAGCTCTACTGCTCCTGGACATATACTCAAAAGATGTTCCACATCACAAGGACACATGCTCCAGTGTGTTCATAATACCCTTATCATAACAGCCAGAAGCTGGAAGCAACCCAGATGTCCCTCAACAGAAGAATGGATACAGACAATGTGGTTCTATTACATAATGGAGAACTATTTCGCTATTAAAAATGAGGACATCATGAAATTTGTGGGCAAATGGATGGAACTAAAATATCTGATAAGTGGATATTGGCCAAAATGTACAGAATATCTAGGATATAATCCATAGACCTTAAGAAGCTTAACAAGAAATTAGGTCTAAGTGATGCTTCAATCACACTTAAAAGAAGAAACAAAATCACAGGAGTCAGAGGGAGGAATGGACCTGGGTAGGAGAGGAAAGGGGAGGGGAAAGGCAGGCAGGATCAGGTATTGGGTTGGGGTGGAGAGAACAGGAGAAAACTCCAGAGGGCCAGGAGAATAAATGGAAATATGCAGCTTCTGGGGTGGGCCAGAGACCTGGGATGTGAGAGACTTCCAGGATTCAATGGGTGTAACCTTAGCCGAAAGGTTAACAGTAGAGAGAGGTAACTCAAAGAGTCAACGTCTAGTAGATAGACAGGGCCTCAATGGAGGGACAAGGTGATCAACTCTCTGTCAAAATTTCTGACTTAGAATTGTTCCTGTCTTAAAGAAATGTGGGGACAAAAATGGAGCAGAGACTAAAGGAAAGGCTGTCCAGCATCCAGTCCAACTTGGGATTTATCTTATGGGTGGTCACCAAAGCCTGACACTGTTACTGATGCTATATTATGCTTACAGACAGGAGCCTAGCATGGCTGTCCTCTGAGAGGCTCTGTAAGCAGCTGACTGAGACAGATACAGATACTTACAGTCAACCATTAGACTGAGGTCAGGGACCTCTATGGAAGAATTAGGAGAAGGATTGAAGGAGCTGACTGGGGTGGCAACCCCATAGGAAGACCAATAGTCTCACCTAACCTGGACCCCTAGGAGCTCCCAGAGACTAAGCCATCAACCAAAGAGCATACCTGGGCTGTTTCTAGGTCCCTGGTACATATGTAGCAGAGGACTGTCTTGTCTGGCCTCAGATGGAAAGGATGTACCTAATCCTGTAGAGACTTGAGGCGCCAGGGAAGGGAGATGCCTGTGGTGGGCACTCTCTTAGAGGCAAAGGGGAGAGGAAATAAGATGAAGAACTGTGGGATGGTGATCAGGAGAGTGTCTGGAATCTACATAAATAAAATAATTAATAAAAACAAGAGAAGGAAAAGAATCATTAGAATGAGAATTTTCTTTCTTTATTGTCTATTTTTTACCCTTTTTTTGGTTATTTTCTTTACATTTTAAATATTGTCTCCCTTCCTGGGTCTCCCCTTTGCAACCCCCCCATCCCGTTCCCCTCCCCTTTGCTTCTAAGAGGGTGTTATGCCACCCATCCATACACTCTGCCTCACCCCTCTAGCAATCTCATACGCTGGGGCATCAAGCCTCCACAGGAACAAGGGAGATAAGACATTGATACCAGATAAGACAGTCCTCTGCTACATATGTAGCTGGAACCATGGACCCATCCATGTATACTTTTTGGTTGGTGGTTAAGTTCCTGTGAGCTCTATGAGGTCCTGTTAGTTGATATTGTTCTTCTTCCTATGGGGTTACACTTCAATGTCTAAACTCAATCACAATAAGAGAGAAAAAAAAGAACTAGTAGAACATTTGAAGGCAGAACAACACAGGTCATCAAATCTGGAAATCTGGAAACAGACAGTCCTTTTTTTTTTTTTAATTGGATATGTTATGTATTTACATTTCATATGTTAGCCCCTTTTCCGGTTTCCCCTCTGGAACCCCCCTCTTTCATCCCTCATCCCCTGCTTCTATGAGGATGCCCTCCTCCCAGATTTATGCCATTAGATTTTCAAGAGGGCAGAAGAAGGAAAATGAGGCTGAAATAAATAATCAAAGAAGCAGTGCCTAAAACTTCAAAATATGACAAACACCATGAACTTTTCTGGAGAAAACACCAGCAAAATAAATTAAAAAGGAATCAAATCAAGAGATATTATACTTTATCCTACTTATACAATTAAAAATTTGTTTTTTTTTTAAAAAATATGAAGATCAATATCCTAAACTGAATAAATATTAAGGGAGTGAAAAGAGGAAAATTCCTTACCTATTGTCAGAGACAATCAGTTCAGTAGTACTTTCTCCTCTGGAACCACTGGTATAGAAAAATGTGGCACAGTGTTTTCACATGGGAAAACAAAAGAAATGTCAATGCCAAATTCAGTATTCAGCAAAAACATTCTTTAGGAGCTAGGTAGAAATCAAACCAGTCTCAGATCAAGGGAAATTAGGAGACCATTCTTTTCCATGTAACCCTGCATGAATAACTTCAGGGAATCTTCTAAACAGACAGAAAATGACAAAGGAAAATCATTAACATCAAGGAGAAAGAACAATGGGAAGAGAAAAGCCAGCAATTTCAATAGTGCTTCCCTTCTTATGTTGAATACCCTGTTGGATGCTATGCTTAATACAGATCAAAACAAAGGTAGAAGAAATATTTGAAAATCATATAAGACGAAAAGCATATTGATATATGAGTTCTACATTCTACTCAAACTAGGAAAATAGTCACATATTGTTCAAGTTATATGCATAGAATGTAATGTGAAACATATGACTACTATAATGAAAATGAAATTGAAAGAAAATTCAATAAATTCTCAGGAAAACACTTTTTAAAAGCACATTCGTATGAATTTTAGGATTTTTTTCCTGCTATTTCTGTAACAATATTGTTAGAATTTTGGAATGGGTTGCTTTGAATTTGGGCATATAAGAGTTTTAACTTTCATGCCCCCTCTCTCTAAGCATGTGTGAGCTTCCAAATCTTTCAATGTCTTGAGCATGTTTGGAGGCTATTGTGAATACATTTGTTTGGATTTCTTTTTCATCATAGTTTTATTATTAAACAGGCAAACAATGATTTATGTATGCTGAAAGTGTCAAGTCTAAAGGTTTTCTGGAAAAGTCTTCAGGATCTTTGAAATACAGGCTCACATTTGGATGCATAGAAAATTTACTTCCTCTCCTATTTTCCTTCCTCTGAATTATTGCTTAAGATTAAAGGTAAAATTTTGAATAAGATGGGAGAAAACTGGTCATTTTTGTCTTCTGGCTTAGAGTAGATGGTTTCTAGTTTACTCCATTAATATGTTAGCTTTAGGTCTGTTCTATGTAGTCTTTATTTAGAAGTATGAGCTTATTATTACTTTGTTTGGGACTTTTGTTATAGAGGTATGTTACAATTTGTCAAAAGTCTTTTGGAATCTATTGAGATGATCATGTAGTTTTGGTTCTGAGCTACACAAGTGGTAGATTTTATGTACTGATGCTTTTATGTTGTACTGTTCACATTCCTGAAATAAAACAAAGATGATCATGGTATACTATCTTTTTGAATGTGTGCCTAAATTCATTAGGCAAATATTTGTTGAGGAGTTTTGAGTCTGTTAATCTGACCAAATGGACTATAGTGTTCTTTTCTTCTCTATCCCTGTAATTTGACTTCATAGGCTGGATTTCATATGTTCTTTCACTTTATAATTTACGAAATAGTTCTAAGGAATGTTGATGTTAGTTTCTTTTGATGGTCTTGTAGAATTCAGCAGCAAGTTCCTGTAGCTCTTGACTTTGCTTTGTTAAGTAGACTCTGTAAATGACTCAGTCTCATGTTTATTGTAGATATGTTTAAATTGCATATATTCTCTTGATTTAATTATGGTAGGTCATTTAAATCTAGAAACTTGCCATTTTTTTCTAGATTTTTACAATATCACTTTGCAAAAATATTTCCTAATATTTTACTGGATTTCATTGGTATGTACCGCCTTTTATTTCTCTAATTATATTCATTTAGATGTTCATATTGTTTATTTTGGCTAGTTTGCAGATCTTGTTTATTCTTTCAAATAACTTACTCTTTGCTTGGATCTATATACTAGTTAGTTAGTCTCCCTTTGGTGATTTTTGTTCTGGTAATGATAATTTCTATTCACATACTGTTCTTGGTTTGGCTTTTTGATTTTTGAAGACCTTGTGGTGCATCATTAAGCTAGGTGGTTGACTTTTTGAGGTTTGCTAAAATTTACCATAATTATTAATTTGTTTTTGTAACATTTCTCATGTATCTCAGGGTTGCCTCAAAACACTACATAGCTAAGAATGTGCCTGATCTCCTAATACTCTCACGTTCATGCTCTAGGTGTTGGGATCGCAAACAGACATAAGCATATCTCGCTTCTACGATTTTAATATTAACATCCAAACTCTGTTTTTCTATCATGACTGCCTTTGCTTTATTGTAGTGTCAGATAAGTTGTGTTTTAATCTTTACATAATTCTAGGAATTTATAAACCTCTTCTATGATTTCTTCAGTGATTCACTGAACATTCAATAACATATTGCTTAATTTTCATATACTTGTATAGTTAGTGCAGTTTCTCTTGCTATTTATTTCTGGTTTTATTCCATTATAATCTCATAGGGTACAGGGATTTTCCATCTGTATATTATTTACTTATGTTTTTGTTGTATAATGATCTAATGTGTGATGCATATTCTAGAAAATTCCATAGGCTAATGTAAAAAATTGTATTCTATAACTGTGAGAAAGAATTGATCTGTAGTTCAGTTTAATTCTGAGGTTCTTTTTTGTCCAAAGGATTTATGTGTTTATGAGAATGTGATATTTATATCATCCACTATTATGTCTAGTATTGTTTGTTTTGGGAAATTTAACATTCCAGTATTCAGTGTATAAATTATTGCCTTCAGTTAATATATAGTTCTGTTTTATATCTTCTATAACTTTAACTTCACTCTGTTTTGTTAGATATAATTAATCTGTTGATTTAGAATTTTTCTTGCTTGTTATATCACCTTCACTGTTATTTTTTTGAGTCAAATATATCTACTACAGATAGAAAATGACTGCATTTTATTTGTTTTAATAAGTTCTCTTAATCTGTGACTTTTATTGGAGAGTGAAGGATCATTTACATTTAAGGTTCCTATTAATAGTGATTTCCTGTGGCCAGTAACTTTGTAGGTTCACTTGAGTATCATTTGGTGTTTAGTTCTTATCTATTTGCATTAATAGATCAATAATGTGTATCCTGAGATCAATATGAATGTTTGCTGAAATGGATATGATTGGTTCTTATCTAGATCTTTTGTTTATCTATGACTTTTGTGAAATTTATTCTCACTATCATGAATTAATTTGTTTTCCTCCTCTTTGTGAAGGATTGCTCTAAGCATTTTCTGCAATTTGCTCATAGTCATGAACTGGTCTTGCTCATAATTGTCTTCTAAGGCCTCCATTTCTCCACCGATTGAAAAAAATAACTTTGGTAAACATAGTAATTCTCATTGACAGTTATTTGCTTTCAGGGCTTGAAATATATTATTTAATGAACCCCCAAATCAGGTTTCTGCTGACAGGTCTCAGATTATTCAGTGAGTTTCTTTACTTTTTTTTTTTTTTTTTTTTTTTTTTTTTTTTGGTTCCAGGGTGCAATTGGTTAGAATATGATATTTATGCAATGTTCCTCTGACAGGTCTATCCTTGCAAGTGAGGTGGCATTTTTCTCCCAAAGCTTTCCTACTATTTTTTTTGTCTTGTACTTTTCATAGTTGAACTGTAATGTATTATGGAGGAATTTATTTCTTATCATGTCCATTTGGTGACCTAAATGCTTTTGGTGCAAGGATTTCAATTTTGGATTTAGGAAATTTTCTCCAGTAAATTTTATTTTTGAGGTTAAGTCTCAGTTTTGGCTGGCCCAGAACTCACTATTTAGATTATTCGGCTTGGAACTCATGGTGGCTTAAAACTCACAGAGACCCTCTTACCTCCTGAGCGCAGGGATTAAAGTCAAACATCTCCATATCTGGCTATAATTTTGTTACATAGTTTTCTTAATCTTTTATTTCTTAGATCCTTCATCTACTTTTTAAAAAAATTTATTCTTAGATTTGGACTTCTGATTATTCCGCACAGCTCTTAAAAATGATGGTCAGGTCTTTGTTGTCATTATTACTGTTGGCATCTGTATAGTATATTCTTGACACGGTCTTCCATTTTTATATTCTTCATTCTCCTTAGCCTAGTTTAGTAGTGGTATTTTCTATTGTGCTTTGATTTAATTAAACTTGATTAATTTTACATTTCCAAATATCTGTTCTTCAAAATATAAAATTCCCTCAGAATTTCTTACATAATGCTTGTTCTTTGGTTCTCATCCATGTCGCTGACTTTCTTATTTAAGCTCTGATTGCATTTTGTTATTATATGTAATTGCTGGTTTGTTTCATTCTTAAAAGTTTTGATCATTTTTATAGAAAACTTTGGATTATTTTGGCATTTCAACAATGTCTGTACTTTGGATGTTATTTTGTATTCCTGGATATTGAATTTAGGCTGGGATGCATGCTAGATGATACCATTGTAATGATGAGATATGAAACTCTTTTAACTCTCTTAAAAACAAAATTGAGCAGATTATTGCAGGCCTATTGCACATGTCATATTTTATTTTATCAGCGATGTCCTTCAACTAGTGCTATGTGCCGTATATTTCTCTATTTCTTTGAAAGTCTTTAAATGAGTATGTCAAGATCCTCCCCTTTGGTCTTCCATAAATTCATTTATCTATTTTGGCTCTCCTAAAATTTAATGAATTTAAAATTTTAGGATTCACGTAATTTGTTGATAGTTTTAAGTAGTCATGTTATGTGTAATTTTGGAAAGAATTTGTTTTATTGTTATGGTCAATCCATTTGTGATTTCTCTGAAAACAAAACTGTGCCTTGCAATTTTTAAGATATATATATAATACAAATTTCCATTTTTCTACCCCTATTTTAAATTATTTCTTATGAAGTATAAATGGTGTCATATTCCAAAATTTTGATGTTGATGTGTTCATTGCTAGGCCATGGGGATGAACTTGAGATTTAGTTTTCAATATTATCTATAATTTTACTAGACTTGTTTATTAAGCCTATATGGTCTATTGTAAATTCCTCATGATGAACAACAGAAAATGATGTCATTTGAAAGTAGTTTTAACTGTTAATGTCTGCTTGCTGCACTTTTTATATACATCCCACTCCTTGTAGCATGTAATGAAAAACTTCAGAAAAATGTTGGGTAATCATGATGACACTGTATACTTTTCCCTACTTTCAATACGAGTAAGAGTGCTTATTTATTTAGAGTATAATGTGGTTTCTGTTTATTGTTTTTAACTAGATCATGTTTATTAAATGAAAGCTTTTAATGTTAATGGATGGAATGCCTTTGTGAATCTGTAGAATCAAGTGATTTATCCATTTACTTTGTCAATATGATAAACTGAGTGGATTAATTTTATGTACTAAAACAACTTAGATGTCCAACGTAGTTATACAGTATTTTCATTGATTGCTCAAATTTGTCTGTTAGTGTTCTAGAAGTGTTGAGAAACAAGCTCAGGAGCTTATGAATACTAATGGGGCACTCTGTTTCAAAGCTGTACATGCAGCCTGTATTTTTTCTAGATTAATTTATTGTTATTATGCATTTATGCTGTAATATAGTTATTAATGCAAATTTAATATATTGTATTTTTTAATCATATTGTAATGTGTAGAAATGTGTATGTGGGTATGTGCACATGAATGCAGGTGCACACGGAGTCAGAAGAGGCTGGCAAATGCCTTGGAGCTGGAGGTACACTGTTGTTAGTTGTTCTATGTTTATCCTAGAAACCGAACTTGAATCCTCTACCTGAGTGTTTTAAACCCCAAAGTCTTTTCTCCAGCACACATTTCTTTTATAGCAGTTTCTCATTATGTGCCTTTGTCTTGCCTGCAACTCACTATGTGACTCTAGCCGGCCTTGAACACAGTTTGCTTGCCTCAATTTTTTACATGCTTGGACTTTAAGTGTTTGACATGCTAGTATTTTATTTTATATTTTAAAATAATCATGCTTTTTCAAAAAGTAGTAGTATTACAGGCTTGCCTAGCATCTTCAAAGCCTTAGGATTGGTATAAAGCATTGCAAAACTAAAAAAATGCCTTCAACTTATGTTAAGGAAGATTTCATGATTTCAAGCCCATCCTGAGCTAAGTATGAAATCAGACCAATTGTGCTACATGACAGGGGCTGTAAAACAATAAAATAAGCAAATCATAATTATATTTTTTTCATGAAAGATGTTAGATTATAGTTTTCTTGTGGGGTTTTTGGTTTTTGTTTTTTTGAGGAAGAGTCTGTCTTCCTTTTATATTTCTTGAAAGAGATTAAATAGAATTGGTACTATTAATCTTTAAAAACAGTTTCCGTACACATTAGTGAAATCACCTGGACTTGGTTCTCTTTCTGAGAGGTTCTGAATTGTAAACTGTATTCTTTTAATTGTAGGGTATAAAGTTTCCCCTACAAGTTCCTATCTTAATCATCCATCCTTTAACATATGGTACCACTCTAAAGCAGTAAGCCTTTAGGAGTAGTGAATAACAGACAAAGAAAGATAGGGAAGGAGGAGAGGGCCTTTGGAAGCTTTAATCAACACTCTTGTGAGATTGCTTTATTTCCCTCCCAGCACACCACCATGTAAACAAGCTGTTGCTGCTTGCATGATCTGACCATGGTTCAGGCCAAATGGTCTCACCCATTTGACATGCTTTAATCCTTCTGTGATGGACAGACCCTCTCTGAAACCAGAATCTAAATTAAATCGTTTCTTATCATAACTGGTTCTGTTAGGAATCCTTTCACAGTGATAAAAAATTAGGCTTTTCATATCAGAAACATCTGTAGCTGTGTTTGTGGTTTTGTGTTTTATTTGCCAAACTAGCAATTTGTATCTTCTTGTTGTCTTTCTTTGCCAGTATTCTTAGATTTTTGGTTATGTTATTGATCTTTACATGACCAGCTAATTATTGGATTCGATCTTCCCCTATTTTGTAGATTTTTGTGACAACCTTTCTTTAACTCATCAGGGTTTATTTTGTCCTTCTGTCCTAACAACTGGATTATTCTCTTTCTATATACTGAGATTGTAAATATAAGTCTTTATTTTTCTAGATGAAAGTCATTAGTGCTAAAGGATTTTCCCTTATCTCTGCTTTTACTGTTCTCATAAATGTTGCAATCCAATTTTAACTTATGTCTAGGTATTTTTGGATTCCCACAGGACTTCCTCTTTGACTATGAATTATTTATTTTTCAAGTGTAAGAAGTTTTTTATTTGTTTTTGTTTTTGTGATTGCTTTAAAACTCCCTCTTAGCCTTTACATCTTTTCTATGAGGTTTGTCTTATAGAGTTCTTGTTTTCATTTGTTTTAAGAAAATTGTAATGTGATTTTCAATTTCTTCACTGGCCCATTGCTCATTTGAATGCATGCTGTTCATTCAGGTTTTGTGAATTCCTAAAATGGCTAAAGTCCATTTAATTGTTTAATTTTTCATTTGTTTGACTGTGGTCAGAATAGAAATTTGTTGAGTCTTGTTTTGTGACCTAGTGTATGATCGAGTTCCTACACTATTTCATGTGTGTGTGATCAGAAGATGAGTTTTGCAACTGTTGGATAAAATGTTCAGTAAACATTGTATTAGGCCCGTGATACACTTTAACACTGGTGCTTTTTGATATTCTTTGTCTTAATAATCCTCTTTATGGAAATGTAGTATCGGTGACTTTTACTATTGTACTTGAGTTAAAGTGTCTTTATATTTAATAATTCTTATTTTATAGCATTGGGTGTACTTTAGTATTGGGTGCACACATCTTATAAAATTTATCCCTTGATAATTCCATGGTGGAAGATGGTTCAATACATACAACTAAATAAATGCAGTATATCATATTAACAGACCAAAGAACAAAAGAACTAGAATCATCTAAGTAGATGCAGAAAAACATGGAAATTCAACATCCCTTCTTGATCAAAGTTCAAAGAATTTTAGTATAAAAAGTACACACCTCAGTACAACAAAGGCTATATGCTGAAACCAATCAACCAATATCATACTCATCATAAAAATAGAATAAGAAAAAACAAAAGATGACTTTGCTCTGTACTCAGGTTGGCCTGGAACTTGCTGTGTAGGTAATGATGGTCTTGAACTTCTGATTTTTCTGTCCCTACATTCCAGGTTTTGGGAATTACAGGTACACACCTCTGTACCTGTTGGGGATTGAGGTAGTCCTACAATAAATTAATAAATTTACCCATGTGATGGATGAAAGAAATTAAAGATAATACATACTTACAAATGGAGAAGACCTTTCATATTAAATATTGAAAGTATTATGTGGTAGGTTAAGTAAGAATGACCGCCATAGGCTCCTATATTTGAATGCTTAGTCACCATATCGTAGAACTCTTTGATAGGATTATATGTATTAGTAGGCATGACCTTGTTCAAGGAAGTCTGGCACTGGGGGTAGGCTTTGATGCTTCAAAAGATCAAACTATACCCAATCTCTCTCTCTGCAGAACAGGATGTAGCTTTCAGCTATCTTTCATGGACCATGCCTGCTACCATCATGGTCACTGCCACGATAATGATGGAATAAAACTCTGAAACTGTAAGCAAGCCTCAAACCCCAATTAAATGTTTTATTTTTGTAAGAGATGCCTTGGTCATGATTTCTCTTCATGACAATAGAACAGGAACTAAGGCAAGTTACACATGCACAAAATGAATTACAAATTCAATGTCATTAATACTAAAGTATCAATGCTATATTCTCCACACAACAGAACAATCCTCAAATCAATAGAAGCAAAAGAGACTCTGACCTGCCCAAATGATTTTAATGAAAAAGAAGAAAGCTCAAACCGTCACTTTAAATCATGTTAAAGTATTGCCATAAAAGCAGATGCAGAGATCAGGAGAAGAAAATAAAAGAAGTCCATGTATTTACTGCTGACTGAATTTCCTCAGTGTACCAAAACACATTGGAGAATAAGGAGTTCGAGTGAATGCACCCCTGAGGAAGATTGACACTTGGCTGTGATCTCGCTCACCCAATGCAAATTTCAAAGTGGATCAAAGGTCTGCATGTCAGACATAAAACTGTGAAAGTATCAAGAAAAACACAATTGGGGAGGCATGTCAAGGTATTGTTTGTGCCACCATCGCAAGCAGTGACAGGGAAAAGCACAAATGAGATTCTATGAAACTAAAGGCTTTGCCTAGCAACAGAAATATCTGACAGTGGAAAAAACAAACAAACAGCCCCCTCCCCCCAAAAAAAACCTCTAGCTACAAAGAACTCATCCTATAGAGGACTAACATCTAGAAGATTCATTAGAAACCTAAAAACTACACTGAAGGTAGATGATAAGAATAGATACTTCTCAATAGAAGACATTCAGATGGTAAGCAAATTTATGAAGAAATGACAAACTTCATTAGCTTTTAAGGAATCAGAACACAAATGAAATAGCATCTCAGTCCTGTTACTCTTAACAGAAATGAAAAACTAATGGCAGGAGAAAAAAGATCAGGGAGGAAGCAGAGGCCAAGGACATCCTTTTGATTTTTGACAGAGAAGACACTATTGAGGGTCCTCAAAGCCCCTAAAAATAGATATACTATAGGAGCCCCTTATCCCAGCCTGGGTATATATATATTCAAAGAAAATGAATAAACATGTCAGTGAAACATGTGCAAATTGATATATTGCTTCATCATTAACAACAAACTTGGATGCACACTAGTGGATGAAGAAAATGTGACTTATGAATATTATTTATCCATGAAAAATAAGGATTTGCTGGTCTTGTGGCAAAATGTATGGAGAATATTAAACTAAGTAAGTTAGAAACATTAAGGCCAGTATCCTATAGCTTTCCCATATTGGATATTAAAAACTGAATATGCAAGAGTAATTACCAGAGATTCTTGGAAGGGAGAATGTAGAAAAGGAGATCAGACGGTGTGTACTGAATAAAAATAATTGTTTTTAGTATTCTAGAGTACAGGGTGGACTTCAAAGTTTTAAGTGTTTTTCTACTTATTTATATATTGTATGGATGAGAAGCACATACCATGCAGTGAGTGTGAGAGTCAGACGAAAACTTGCAAAGAGTTATTTCTTGTATTTCAGCATGTGGAACCTGGGGGCTGGACTCAGGTTGTTAGCCTTGGCTAAAATCACAGCTCCTAGCTGAGGCATCTCACCCATGCAGTTTAAATGACCCATTGCAGATTTTAACCAATGAATTAAAGACTGCAAGTATCCAACTACAAGGTATGTTTTAATTATTGAGAGGGAAGCATTAACTACCTTGACTTAATCAGTATACATTGCATACACGTATTGAATTACCATGGTGAGCCTTACACACTTTTATGATTAAAGTAATAAAAATCAATTAAAAAAGAAAAATGCTGAATTATAAAACAGCAAACGAAATTTAAAAAAACCAAATCAAACTGAAGCAAACCTTGACATGTAGATTGTAAGTCACTGTATTTGAGTAGCCAATTAGCCAGGTGGCTTTTATGATCTATTTCAAAATCTTACATTATGATGAATAGAAACTTTTAAAGGGCACGAGCACTCTTTGAAGAACAGATTCTCATTAGTTTTATTGGCGTTGCTGGCCTTTATGAAATATGATGTTGTTCCTTTAGCTCCATCCAGCTCTGAGACTGTCTGCTATGGAGAACATGCTGGGAGTCCTCCTATAAAGATCATCACCTTGCTGACAGGTCGATAAAATGATCAGACAGTATACCTCATGAGACAAACAATCTGCATGTACAGAGCAAGCACATAAACAAAACACCATGAGAATGGACTGCATGCCCACAGACAGGGATATAAGCAGTCACCTGTGTCTTCAGAAATTACTCTTAAGCAAATATTTTTCAAGTATTGGTCAAATAACTGACTTTGTTTATAGAATTGGTGATCAACAGGAATGTTCTGTTCCTATCACAGACGACTCACCACACAGAATCCCAAGGCATTCTCAAAAGGACATTATGACATCTAGAATGTCACAGGCCGTTATCTCAGGGTGACCTGTGGCCACTCTGATAGACTGCACCAAATGTTCTGAAGATCAGATGTACCATGTACTGTCAGTGATGAGTCACCACAATGCTTCAGAACAGGAGCAAGGTATTACTGTTTCTTGGAAAACCTGTTCCCTCTGTTCTAAAACAACGACATTGATACTTCTATATAAAGGTTTTTAGTTTTCCCCTATGAGTGGGATTCTTATGAAAACTTTTAGACTCGGTGTACTATACTGTACCTTTTGTAAGTTATTGGGAGCATCATTTTTGTTGTCAGCCATAAACATCCACACATGGATAGCATCATACTACATGTCAAAATGTAGCCTAGTCCTTAGTTAATATATGTTGTTAAACTACATTCATGGAATAAGAACAGAAAATAGGAGGCAGAACTCTCAACATTTGATTTTATATTTTATATGATGTATGTTGGCTAACTGCTCATTCATTTTGTCCATATGAGTTTTAAAGGATTATAAGTAGGATCTAATTTTGTAGCTCCAGCAATGGATGACATCGATATATATGAATACGTTTCCATTCTCCTAGATAATGTAAGCAGTTGGTGAAAAGGAATTACTTACTACACATTTTAAATTCAGAAGGGCATGCATTAGTAAAATTACTGTGAACAATGATTCAGCTAGCCCAGCTGGATAACCTCCAAAGTGCTGTTTCAAGGGTATACGTGTTCAAAGGCAGGTTGTGATAGGGTGACTCACCTGTCTCCTTCCTTATGGGGCTTGGAACTGACAATAATGCATCTTTCCCTTGGAAAAAGCCATGTGCTCTGTCGAGTTTCGAGTTCATGAGTTCATGGAGAAAGATGCTTCAGGTGTTTTCAGCTAAAGGTATCATTCATTCTATAGCTGGTTTCAAAAAGCCCAAGAGAAAAAAAAAAACCAAGAATGAAATTAACAATAATTTTCACATGATAAAGTGTGAGTAATTAATTTTGCAAAGTTTACAAGCATGGAAATATCTATTTTCCATTATTTTGATATAGGTCTTTAGCATCCAGGAGGAGGTAGTACCATATAATCATTTCCCCTCTTGTTCTTAATTGAGATGGGTTCCCTCTCTTTCTGCTGACTACTAAGCTTATCACAACTTTTGGTGGTATCCAAGGAGATAGAGAACAGACGTTTTCTTTGAAATCTAATCTTTTTTAGATCTGATTTCATCTTCCAATAGAATGCACTGTTGGACTAAATGGTCACATTTAATCTCCATTCACAGTTCCAAAATGAAAGAAATCGAATGCTTCGGAAATAAGAGTTTGACTATATGCTAATTTTTTCTGCTGCTTTATCTCAAAATAGTTCCATGCCTTGGCAAAGTCCAACAAAAAAAGAATTGAATCATGCTCCATTTGATTTCATCTTCAAAAGATACCCTGTCACATTTGAGCATTCAAATTTTTTATTTTCCAGGAAACTTACACAGAAAGGGCATTTTAATGTTATGCTTGGATATAGCCAAGTGACAACATGGCATTTAATATCTTATCATAAAGACAAACATCACTGCGCATTTTGGAGAAGGAAGATGTCCAATTTGTTCATTCTTTATTTTAGAAGAGAGCTACTGAGACATGGTGGTTTCTTTCTAAGGGGACCTTGTTTACATTTCACACTTTCTTTTCCCAATCCTTATTGGATTCTGAGAAAAAGGCATATACATAATGGTAACCAGTAGTACAAAAAAATATTTTAAAAAATTGTGCTAATCAAGGTTCTCTCAAGAAGCAGAACCAATAGAATATATGTGGAGTTGGTTATAATGGCTTACAGGCTGTGGTCCAGCTAGTACAAAACTTTCTGTCTCCTGACAGAAAGTCGGAGAATCCAGGAGTTGTTCAATCTAAAAGGCTAGATGTCTCAGCTCATCAGTCTCTAGTATATATTAGAACTCTGAAGAAGAAGTTCTAATGCCAGTGAAATAAAGAACTTGCCAATTGAGAGTTAGGATAAATAGGCAAAGAGCAAAAACTTCCTTCCATTTCTTTTATGTAGACTGCCACCAGAAGGTATGCCCTAGATTTAGGGTGTGACTTCTGACCTTGGATTATCCAATTAAAAAATTTCCTCACAGACAGCCCAGGAAAATGTGCAATAGGTTCTGTTACAATCCATTAAAAGTAGCCAGAAATTGATCAATAGCTAATCACTTCTTTAATGTCTGTCTGTCTCCATTTCCAACCTAGGTACAATCAACATAGGTACAATATGCACCCTTATTTAATATTGTGGCAAAGCGATTTAAATGTGACAGTTTCTCCATCAGTTCACACATTTGACCACTAGTCCCCAGGTGGTGGCACTCCTTATGAAGGCTGTGGAGGTGGGACCCTGCTGGAGAAGGTATGGCATTAGGGACCTGGAGGTTCTATAGCCTAGTCCCACTTCCCGTTCTTTCTAATTCCTATTTATGAAAGCAATGTGGATGCATGATTTACTTACGAAGATAGAAGAATCCCCTGGACCAGAATGCTGGGATAGACCTTTCTTTCCTAATTTGGTGTTTTGCCACAGTAAGGAGAAAAACAAAATTATGTATGGTGCATATTTTTTTTCCAGTTAGTTCTTGTCCAGAATCCCCATGCCAGTATTCTCCATAGCACATATCTGTAGGTGTCTATCTTTCTTACTCAAAGTTCCTTGGGTAATCTTCCCAGTAAAAATCATGGTTGGAGCTGATTTTCATAGTAGAGCAGGATCTAAATAAGAATTCTGTTCTCCTTTGCTTAGTCTTCATTCATTTCCACCAGATAAATGAAGTGACGGAATGTAAAAATGAAGATTCACATAGTTCCCACCATGAGTATGAACATACTGTACATTGATTATCAGTGACCACTGTAGCAAGAACAGTGGGGCTGCCTCTATGTAAACACGGGGGGCCATGCAGCTGCAAAAGCATCTCCTGCAGGAGGACCTAATTGAGGACTTCCTGTGACACCAGTATTCTTGAAGGAGGATCTAATTGAGGACTGCCTGAGAGAGCAAGGATTGCTGGTGCAAATAATGCCAGCCAATCTGGAACTGCTGTTTAGAATAGATACTCTCTTGGGACCAATGAGGATGTGGGTAGAGGGTATTAAAGGAGCTTGCAGCAGTGTTCAGATGAGCTTGCTGCAGCATTTCTCACCTGCTCCAGGAGTCTGTGTCCTTGACTGCACCAACTCTCCTCCAACCCCCAAGAGCAGGTAGGGTCAGGCTGAGAGCTGTCCAGAGTACAGGCAACATACCACCACCACAAGAATTGACTCATACCATGCCAGGATTATTAATTATCACCATCAGAATGGATATATGTCATGCCATGACTGTCAATCTCCATCATCACAGGAACTGAAATGCATTAGCACAACTTCGAGTCACCACCACTGCAAGACTGAACAGACCATGTCACTATTTCCAGTCTCAACCACCACAAGAACGCACATCCCATATAACAGTCCACCCATGTTCAATTTTGAGGAAATAAGGACATCTGGAACTCTTGAGTCCATTTGTGTCACATCTCTATATAAAGGAGAGGACCAGAGCAGAGGACAGAAGGTCTTTAAAGGCCTAGACAATTCTATAATGAGACATGCATATTAGGTATTTCTTGCTGTGAGAAGTCAAAGGAGACCCATTCATCTGGGACACCATAACCAGAGACAATGGGCATGAAGAACTTGTGCACCAAGATCTGAAGTCTGTATTTAGAACTGACCTGATGGTATAGTGGATTCAGACTTGTTTATAATGAATAACAACTGAGGCTGTGGAATGCTTATATTTGCTTTTTATCATTTTGATATTCTCATGCTATAGGAGGCTAAGCAGTTGTATTTAAAAATAGCCTTTGGGTGATATGAAGAGTGTTCAAAATCAGAGATTTGTTATTGGTCTCTAGAATCATGCAGAAAAGTCTAGCTACCAGCTGGAGGATGATCTTAGTTGAGTCATATGTCTCTCGAATTCTAGACAGGGATATGTTTGAAAAAGGATCAAGTAGCTACAATTATTGCAAGACACAGAATGGATATGACTGGGATAATGAGAGGCAGGAAGAGTATCTCATTTCTAAGCCCATTTTCTTTTTAACTATTCTTTGTTGCACCTCTGAGTCTTCCATAATAAATGGAATTCACTTGATATCAACCACACTTGATGGTTGTTTCATTGTTAAGAACTTTATTGGATATTAACTTTTAATAAACACTAACAAAACATGTTATCTATTATTCATTTTAAGGCAAATATTTATACAACATCTACTCTGCTAGATTCTAAGAAGTAGAGCTATGAACAAACATAAGCCCAGATTCAAAAGAGAGACAGATATTTACATCAACAAATATTATTTAACTTTAAATTTATTAATTCGTAGTATGATCAGCATCTGAAACAAAAATTTCTTACAATCTGTGTGTTGTTTCTATACTTCCATTACTGGAGGCTCATAACAAACCTCTTCATGCTGCATGTATGATACAGTTCTTGGAAGCTCAGGTAGTCACTCACAGTTGGTTGTTGCTACAAATCCTGACAGCACTTTCTCCTGGTAAGGCCTCACTTCATCATAGCATCTTCTGCTTAACCATTAATACTAAATTTATCTTAATATCATGAAGATACCTATGACTCATATTTTTCTCTAGCTGAAAAGTCTCCCTACAACATTCTATCCCACCTCTAAGAATATCCAATAAACTTGTTGTAAACATTTATGTTCACCTCTACAAGTCAAACAATCTCTACACATTTTAGGTATTGAAAATTTAGGAATAGCAGGCTACTAATGTTACATTGACGGTAGTACAGGAATGAACTAAAGCAATTTGGATGTGACATCCATGTTCTTATGACCCCCTTTATATTTAAATTGGTTTTAATTTGACCTTCTAAACACTCATATGAAGGATCTCTTTCCCTCCCTCTGTCCTTCCCACCTTCCCTTCCTTCCTTCCTTCCTTCCTTCCTTCCTTCCTTCCTTCCTTTCCTTCCTTCCATTTTCCTTCCTTATCTCTTCCTTTTTCCTTTCTTGCTATTGTGTCTTAATTACAGTTACTATTAAACGTGATGAAACACCATGAGCAAAATCAACTTGGGGAGGAAATAGCTTATTATTAGCTTACATTTCCACATTACTGTTCATTATAGAAGAAAGTCAGGGCAGGAAACAAACAGGGCAGGAACCTGTAGGCAGGAGCTAACACAAAGGCCCTGGAAGGGTGCTCCTTACTGGCTTGTTTCTTTCTTTTTTTCTTCAATTTTTAAAATTTATTTATTTATTTAAATCACATCATAATTTACTTATTTACACAGGGGTTATAAACACAAAAAGGCAGGATGTGAGGGAAGGGAATGGCACCGGAGCATAGGTGTTCAGGGGGAGTACAGATACCATTCAGAACAGGGTATCAGCTGGGTGTAGGTTCAGGGGACAGGTCACTATGACTCTGCCTATGATTCACTTGTCCTTATCTAATTTGGTACTGTCCACTGAGGCTGCCTATTTATAAGATCTATGACTACGTGGGCTGGTAAATTTCCACAGAAGCCGCCTGTTTACAATAGCTTATAGCCTGCTGTTTCAGTGTTTTTCCACAGAGACCCAAGACTTGGTGTTAGCATGCATGTATGTCAGGACTATTGCTGACTTTAGGCCTATGGCTAATTTTAGACCTTTAGTGTATATGTAGGGCTGCTCCTGACATCCCTCCCTTCTCTAAGTATAGAAGGGCCTTGGCGATTCTATTCTTGCGAAGGCGGGGATAGAGGCCTGACCTACAATAATTGAAGGGGACCTTGTAATGGCTCAGGTCCTCCTGTCGTTGTTACTGGCTTGTTTCTTACAGCTTGCTCAGCCTGCTTATTACAGAACTCAGGACCACCAGCCTAGAAACGGAACCACCTACAAGGAGCTGGTCATCCCCCATCAATTACTAATTAAGAAAATATCCTACAGGCTTACCTGCAGCCCAGTCTTATGGAGGCAGTTACTTCATAGAGGTTCCTTACTCTGATGACTTTAGCTTGTGCAGATTATTACAGAACTAACCAGCAGTCACTCTTTTTTCTTCCCTTTCTTCCTCCCTCCCTCCCTCCCTCCCTCCCTCCCTCCCTCCCTCCCTCTCTCTCTCTCCTTCCCTCTGTCACTCCCTCCCTTTTGAGTGTGTTTCTGGGGATCGAACCTATTTCTAGCCAAGTACTCTTACACTAAGCTATATCTCAATATCCTAGAATATAGACTCAAAATGAGTGACTAGCCCAGTGTTAGAAGTGGATTGATTTGAGCATCTGATTCAAGCATGGCATTTCCTGTCTTACCCATGAGGTTTACTCAGAGTTGACTCTGTCTTTTGTATATATTTTAATTTATTTGTCCTTGAAGATAATATTAATACCTGCTCAATATTTATATCTTTATATAGTTTCAGGATAATTTTATACACAATTAGGTATTAGATACATCTTTATTAAAGTATGAGATATAGCCAAAGCTGGAACAGTTTGGACTTCAGAATAAACTGATAACAAAATGATGTTTGAAAATACTCCAAAGTCTCATAAACATTAAGGATCTAAAGGATTGAAAAAGTAAACTACGAGACGTTTCTTGACATGCAGAATTCCAAAGAAAATTTATGTATGTACTTTGACTTTAAGGAGATAGGTCATGACTCACTGTCCATTCCCCGAGTGTGGGCTGTTAAAAGTACAAAAAACTGTGATTTAAAAACAACAAAAATTGGTCAAGCCATTCAACAACCAGGTGAGCAGGCCCACTTATCAGTGATGAGCTACACCTGCAGTATTGTCCTTGACACGATAATATAAACAAGTTAGTTTTATCTCTCTGATGTTCCGCCTGACGACCTATAACTCCGTGTGAACAACATCAAACAAACCTAAGCCAAAAAGCTTTACTATACAAAATACAATAGATCTTAAAATAGCAAAACTACTTAGAGAAATAGGAGAGTATGTGCAGTTCACAGCAGCCCTGAAAAGATGGGACTATTACTGAAATACAGACTTCCAGATGAGATCGTGACACAGAAAAAAGCCCCAAGAAAAAACTTAGGATATTTGAATCAAGCAGTCTTTAATAATATTTATTTTTATGTTAATATTAATGTATGTTAATTTAATTTATATTAATATTTATTAATGTATCTGTATTAGTTCACTAGCTGACAAATGTGAAATACTAAAGCGAGATGACAAGGGAATTGTTTATGTGCACAATATACTTAAGTTTCAAGTATTGTCTTTGCAATTTCTCATAATTTAATAAAAGCTATTGTAAAATCAGAAGTTTATTTTTAAAACACACATGAATTCATACATCAAGATAGACTTTATTCATGATTGATTTCTACATATCAAATTTCTTGGGCCTCATAACCCAAAGCTACTGGAGGTCCACTGATATCATCTCTACTCTTCTCCCAGACAGATGTACAGATCATTGGAATATAGGCACTGTGTGAAACGGCAATGACAGAAGGATTGTGAAAAATCTGTTGCTATGAAACTGAACATTCCAAGAAGATAATAGAGTTTCCACACTTCTTTAATATATTATCATGTTTTTCCAACTCCAGATTTCTTCTTATTCTTCAATACCAGTTGCATTTTAATCCATGGCTCAAGAAAAACTTTATGAATGGTGTCTGAATTGGGTGAACTTCAAAAAAGAGAGAGGGGTAATCAGGTCGTAAAAAAGAAGCCACATTAGTTGTTTGAAAGGGAACAGATTCTACTGGGCTAGTTTTACTTTGAGCTGTTTTAAAGTTAAGAAATCAATTATATAGTCTTTGGATGGGGAGTCGTCACGGGCGGCCTATGTCACCTGCTTGGCCAGCAAAGTGCCAACACTGAAGGGTACCTAAGGAATCACATTCAGGTGTATACAAACCACAACTATGTGACATAGAGAATTCTGAACAGTGCAGCTGCTCACCCTGATAGTTGCTAACAGAGGTTCCCCAGTCCCCATGTGTAGGACAGCACCTCTTCTTTGTGACCACTTTCTTGTATTATATCTTGTCTAAAGGGGAATGTGGTTCTCCCCTTCCTGACTCAGGCTTGCAAGGACAATCATTCTTCAAGAAAGTGTTTCACCTCCGTTGGACAATTTTCTTCTGCTCATTGTACAACAGCAGGTACTCAAACGCTTTGGGGAGCATGGGTAAGATAGAGTATTATATGCATAGGGTCTCCTTGATAAATAATGACCATATGCCACCCGAAGTGCCCAAGAGCTATGAAGAAAGGATGCTAGTACATCTCATTTGTAAATTAATGAAGGGAACCTCCCTATTTGATTACTATTAATCAGTTGTATTACCTTATTATCATGTTACATTGATTGTCTTCCTAAATGATGTGATTCAGACTGATCCTTGTCAAACTGGATGGGATTTATCTACGAGGCTCCCCCATGGTTTATCTTGGATTTCCCCACTAGGAAAATTCAACCAACCACATTAGGGAGTGTCTGTGTTTACCTCATATTTTATTTACCATGTGATGATATCTAACATAGATTTCTGGCACTTAGTAAATAATGTATTGTTAGATGCATAAATTTTACTTATGGAAAAATACCTTAAATATAATATTTTTTTGGTTTATTATTACGTATATCTCTTTTGTTCACCTAACAGAAGTCTATCAAGACTCATATAAAACCTGTTTTAAAATATGTAAATTATAATGTTTAAGACAGGTGAAATAGAGAGTACCCCACCGACTGCTTTCTGCTAGATTAGTGTTTTCAAACATAACCCCAATGTTTACAGGAACACTTTGTGGGATAGAGATAAGGTTAGTAATGCCAGTGGCAGGGAGACAGAACAAGCACTTTAATCTGAAAGCTGTTTAAATCCAAACCCTTGTAATCTTTTACATAAAGATGAGATCCAGAGTCATTAAAAAAGTACACATCTGGCTGAATCTTTTCAGAGCTTTGTACCCTCCCCGTATATTCTGATAAAAAGAGCTGTGTTACCCCACAAAGGCGCCTTGTCTACAATCTCCTAATATCCGAGATGAAGGCAGAACTAGATACGAGAATTAAAAACTGAGTTAGTGGTTCCTCTCCTGGATACTCCTGAGAAGTTCAGTAAGTCACTTAGAGTGATGTGTGTGTATGTGTGTGTGTGTGTGTGTGTGTGTGTGTGTGTGTGTGTGTCTGCAATGTATTGTATTGGGAATTATTTTATGTTTCTTGCAAATGACAGTCTACTCAGGGAATGTGCATCCTAGGAGCCAGGAACTGGATTCTTGTCAGTGTGTGAGTTGACATTATGGACAATGTAGACCCCGGGCATCTGGGATCCTGAGAATTAAAAGGAGCGGTGAAGATAGAGAAAAGGATTCCTAAATACTGTGACATATTCATGCAGATTGGCACTCGTTTCCTGGAGCCCAGTTTCCTCAGCTACAAAGGATTGGACACCACTGTCTCCAAATTCCTAACGTGTTTCTATTCTCCACCACTCTCTTCCATCTTTTGACTTCTATTTTTGCTATCCTTAGATGTGGTGGCAGTATCAGAAACTGAATGTGAATGAAGTAGCTCATTTTTCTACAAACAGAAACAAACAAACAAAACACAATTAGGCATTTAAGATAGGCAGTTTAACGACATACTTATCCGTTACAAGCTAAGGGCTTTTGAAAAATGTTATAGTCTATCTGAAAAAGCTCAGACTCACTGAACCTGGAGAAATAGAATTTTCTTGCATATTTTGTTTCCTATTTGCCTGTATTTCCACCAAGGTGGAAGGTGAAGTGTCAAACAAGATGCGTTGCAAAGGAATGCCACTGAAGATGGACAAGGCTGCTCTGCAATTGCAGGTCATCGGGGAAGTAGCTCTGATGTCCACGCATCCCACTATACACTGATGTGAAGGATCGCTTTAGGCAAACAGCAGGTAACTCGTGAGTACTTATGCTAAGAAACTGCTCTCAGAAGTCCTAATGGGAAACTTCTATTAACACTGGCCAAACAGTTAATCAATTCAAGGGCCAAAACTATTTCCCCATTTGATTTATTTTAGATTCCAGGGCAAGGAATATATATGCAGCAGGTAGTGCTTAATGAGGAGAGAAAAATATCTCTTAATGTGCAGAGGCAGTTTGGGGTTGGAAGTGCCACTAAATACACAGTTTATGCTTTCATAGACTTTCTACACCCCACTGTTGGGTTACTCTAAATGCCAGCATTAGGTTCTTTCCTTAGCAGGGTATATAAACTGAGGGTTTTATTAAAATGTTTTGAATAAAACACTAAATAAGATGCCATGCATTAGCTCTTGTCATTCATTTTATCACAAAAAAATTCTACAAAATTAATTTTGTCGTGTTTTTCTAGTAGATCAAATTATAATCTGTACTAAAGATAAAGGTTCTGATTTCAAATAGAGACACAGGGCACAATTTCAGCCAAGTGATGTGTGATTACTTGGCACACTGTTGGTATATGGTAAGTTTCTTCTTGCTATATGGATTGTACTATTCCCTAATGTAGAATAGTACAGCCTCAATGAGTAAAACAAAATTATAGCAAACGTGTTGGTAGGCCTAACACCTACAAACAGAGGTGTTACAGAGGACCAGAGTTACTGTTTAGAAACTGTGGACACCAATCAGCTGTAGTAATCACTTGCCTCCCCAGAGAAGCTCACATTATAAATATGTGGTGTTTTAGATCCAGTGATGGCTTAAAAGATGTGATGAAAGCACATTTTCCTAGGAACATGTTCTTAGTTCCTTCCCACCCGCGGAAAGGGATCACTTCTCACTGTAGGACAGCCTACCTGTGTGTGAGAACAGGCAGGTCTTATATGTGGCTTTCCTGTTGGTGGTCAACTTTCCTTGGAAACTAAGTTCACACTCAAAGGAAGTCAAATTCTGTCTATATGGTTCCAAGCCTTGGTGATTGATGACTAGATAGCGACTCTAGGTGGGGATTTATTAAAGTGAGGTCTTTGGAAAACTTACATAGAAAATCACATGAGTTGTGTGTCTAGGCCCCGGCACTGAACTCTGAGAGTCTGTCTTTCAAGTTTGCATAATGTGTTTTCTCTCTCCAAGTGATTGTTACATGTATAACCTTTAGAATGTTTAGGATGCCTAAAATTAATCAATGATGAAAGAATCTAATAGCCAAGTCAACTATACATTTTGAAGTTGTCTAATATGTCTGCTTCCCTTCCAATGAAATAAAAAGCCTATCCTTTAATGCTGCCTGAAACAAAAAGCTGTTGATGAAGAGGGCCATTATTGGAATAAACTGTCACAATAGGGTCTCAACAGTTTGGAATTTCCAAGTTACAGTTCAAAGCACGGAGACACCTGGAACTGGACGCCCGATGTCACAGGAATGATAGTAGTGGGAGCAGCCGACTCTGATTCTAGTCTCCACTATATTTTAAGCATTTTTACTTCACCTATAAAAAGAAAAGAATGAATCTGATTTTTTAGTATCCTCCCTAGGTGAAAATGTACAGACATCTAGCTTAACATTCTGAAAGAAAATTTTTGAAAAGACGCTGTGTCTGGCTATGAACAAATAAACTCTGGAAGGAGTTAGTGTCTGCAGAGACTGATGGACTGAATAGAATTTCAGCACTCCAGACATTGGAATTCTGTAGTTTTAAAGACTACTTATTGTATCTTGGCCTAGTCTTAGTCTTCTGAAACTGCCGTCGTGTGATCCACTCTGAATATGAATATCCTGTGATAATAAATAAGAACCTCTTATAAGCTGTTGACTTAGCAGAACACTAGCTTCCACCAGTCCAAGAGCTAAGATCGTATCTTGGGCCTATAAAATAGCTCTCTCTCGTTTGTTGTACCCACCTCACTGATGCATCCACTAAGGTACTTTAAAGTTGACTTGACTTATGACTTTCTTTGTTCTCCAAAACTAGTAAAGCCCACAAAAGTGCTTCCACATTGGATCATGGAATTTGGGGTAACCTGAATTTGTGTTTCCAGGTCAAGATCCCTCATGAAGACTCCAGAATTAATGACCTGCTATTCCTTTTAAGATAAGAGCTGTGTTCTTTTTGTCAGTGACGTCATCCTGTCCATTGCAATCTGGATCTTAGACTGTATGTACATGCAGTGATTGTAACTCATCTGTCACTTCTAAACCAGGACACTGCAGCAATCATGGCCACTAAGAGTCACTGATGTGATCCCTGCTGCCTCAAGTCTGGGATATTGTGTTTTACTACCACCATGTGTGCTGCCCAGGGACATCAGCCAGACCTCACCATGTTACCACTGGGCACTTTCCAATGCTGCATATCATCAGTTCTTCTAGATGATTTTCTTCCTGCATCCCTATTAGTTCTGGCCCTATAAATCTGACAATTTTTATTTTGCCTCCTGTGCAGTCCAGGGTAATAAGCACCAGCAGGTACCATGAGCCATGCTAAGTATTTCCCCAAAAGGAACGAGACCATGACTGAGGTAACAAAAGTGCTTTCTGTATCTCAGCAGATAGAGATCAGCGCACAGCACAATCTGTTAGATGTTTCATATCAAGGAGGAGGGAATTAAGAACAGAACTTGCGGCGCCATGTTGGTAGAAATCTGTTTTAGTGAGGAGATCCTGTGTCAGGTTTGGCAATAAAGGAGTAGCATGTAATTCAATTGTTGGACCCGGGTTATGATGAAATTATAGTAATGTACTCATTCATTGATTCTTCATTCTTTGTCTGTTACTTAGACATTCGAGATTTACCAACAGTATGAAGGAAATAGTTCTGAACGTTTGCATATACTACAAAGCTTACTCAAGGGGGACTACTCAGTAGACACCCCAATGCATAAAGTTAAAGAAATAAAAAGCAAAAGTAAAAACATTCCCCTCACTTGCCTTGGCATATTTTCCATGTATCTTTACCATTCAAAAAGGGTTTCCACAGTCTCCATTGGCAGTAAATGGAGAAAGTTAATCCTGCCTACAGACTCTAGCATCTCTAGACCCTGATGCTACTTTTAGTTTCCGACAATATTAATTGCTTTTGAGTATCTGAAAGAATAAGGTTAGTAAGGAGAGATGGGGTTTGGCTCATAGTTCCAGAGTATCAGTTAGTGATCACCTGGCCTCTTTTGCATGGGCAGAAAATCATGGTAATGAGAGTTTTCGGAGGATGAAATCGTTTGCCCCATGCTGTATACGCAGCACAGAGGGAGATAGGAAAGGGCCAGGGACTCTTGTCACAGAAGAAGCCATTTATAGGGTCTTACTATTTTCAGGCAAGTCCTACCTCTTAAAGTCTCCAGAACAGTGCCACACTTCTCCAAATAGTGCCACAATCCAGGGCCCTAGCTGGAATACGTGCACCCATGAGGACACACATCATGTTCACATCATAGTACCAACACCGTACCAGCATTCCTATTGTAGTTGTTCTCCATTGGTGAATTTCTCTGCCTTGGCATTTTCAGCTTTTCACTTTCATGAATGAATAAAGGGTGCTAACAATTGAAAACATATGTAGAGAATACACATACATACAAAGGGCTTAAAATAGTCCAGACTATGGCTAGTGTTCCGAATCATTACTCATAATTGTGATTATGATTTTTGTAAATTTATTCCTAGTGTCTCTATTAGGGATAGTTGATTATAAAAGGCTCTAGAGACTGAAAATACTACAAATATAAAATTACCACATGAAAAATTGATTACATATTTTGAAAGTTAAAAGTTAGGAAACTTTAACTTTCAAAATAGTTAATGAATAGTTGTAAAATAATAGTTAATAATGACCAATTTCATAGCTGGTATTCAGAATGCTTTTGGACCAGGACTTGGAAAGCCCTCTGGGTATCCAGGATAGATTCTCTGCATCTCTGGCTTTCTAAAAGGTTGATTGGCACATTATCCTTTATATAATCAGCTATAACTAATGGTCCCACTTGTCCACTATTCAGTTTTGTGCCTCATGACAAAGGCCTAGAAACATATGTGGACTGAAGAACTACCTTTTAACTTTAGCATGAAACTTGCTGAAAGATTCTTTAGTCTGCTTTGGCAAGATGCTGGTATATCTACCATATCAATCTACCCATAGATAAAATGTGAATAAAGAAAAAATCAAGAGGCAAGAAGATAAATCTTAAAAACATTGATGTCATCATTTGGTCTCAGCCTTACTAAATTTGAGTTATTTGTATCACATACTAGATGAGAAACCTCAATATTTGTCATGTGATTTTTATTCTCAAAATTCTTTACTAGTTTTCTTTTCAAAATAACACTGGTAGGAGTCTTCCCTAAATATAGAAGTAGCAATAGGCCAGAAAAATACTGCATGTGGATATTACTATAATGTACAACTTAACTATAAATTTCCATATTGGATAAATGACTTTAGACACTCTGTATGTTTATAAACAAGAATAAAAATCAATTCAGTAGAAAAATTCAACCCCACAAAGAGCAGAACCTCTAGAATTTGAAAGTATATATGTATAGAATTAAATCTATGGCTACACATTAGCATTCATGAATCTTACATATTCTTTGTTTACAATCATTCACAATATAATACTTTCTTTAGCTTACATTTAAGCCCAAACAAAGAGAAACTATATTATTGTAAACACTTTAATAGCGCATTAATATAAGTATGGCTGGCTGATTGAATTATTACCACCTATTATAAGCACTCAGCACATAAAAAGTGGAATATAAGTGCTATGTTTCCATCCACAGTGAGTATTCCTAGTGTCATTAATTCATTCTCTCATCAGGAAATGTAGTGGGGTGCCGTTTCTCCACCCCTTGAAACTCTGCAGGTCTGAGAAATGTGTTTAGTCTACATAATCTGAGGGGTAATGCTGTATTCTTTCTGTGATGCATTTCATTTCCCATAGTCCACTCCCTGGTCTGTCCAGATGGTGATCTCACATACTGATGCAAAGATGTATCTGTACTAGGAACGCCTGAGATGATGTGCTTTCATGTGACATAAGGCACCTGTGGTGGTTTGAATAATAATGGCCCCCATTGGCTCATATATTTGTATGCTTAGGGAGCAATGCTATTTGAAAGAATTAGGATGTGTGGCCTTGTTGGTGGTGTGGCCTTATTGTAGGTATGGCCTTGTTGAAAGAAGTATGTCACTAAGGGTAGGCTTTGGAATTTCAAAACCCCAAGCCAGTGCCAGTGTCTTGTTCTTTCTGCTGCATGCTGATCCAGATGTAGAACTCTCAGCTACTTCTCCAGCTCCATGTCTGCCTACCTTGATGAGAAAGAACTAAACCTCTGGAACTGTAAACAAGTCCCAGGTAAGTGATTTCTTTTGTAAGAGCTGCCAAGGTCATGTTGTTTCTTCACAACAGTAGAACACTGACTAAGACAGCAGCACCCAAGGCCATTGAAACAAACAGTAGGCCAAACCAACATTTGCTAGATAAAAGTGGCATTTGGGGGCATATCTTAGAGGATATTTCATATATTACGATTTGTAGATGTCTGGACTCACATTGGTTAGATATTTCTTAAACTTTGAGCTTGGGAGAGATCGAGGAAGAATTGGAAAAATAAGAGATTCATAGCAACCTCCTCCATCCTTACTGCTTAAGGGATGCTGTGACATGTCTCCATGTTACACGCAAATGACTGAAACTAGCAAGTAAGAGCTGGTTGGATCAAGTTCAGATATTTGTTTTTTAACTGAATATTTTCTTTATTTACATTTCAAATGTTAATCCCTTTCTCGTCCCGCCAAACTCCTATCCCATGCCCCCTCCCCTGCTTCTATGAGGGTGCTTTCCCACCCACCTATGTACTCCCGCCTCCCCGCCCTCAAACTGGGCATGGAGCCTTCCCAGGACCAAGGGCCTCTCCTCCCATTGATGCTGGACAAGGCCATCCTCTACTACATATGCGGCTGGAGCCATAGGTCACTCCATGTGTACTCTTTGGTTGGTGGTTTAGTTCCTGGGAGCTCTTGAGGTCTGGTTGACATTTTGCGTTGTCAAAATTTATAAGGAAGAAATAAGAGAGCAGCCAAGAAAGGACCAGCACATTTATTTGCCATTTTCATAAAGTAATATTTTGATCTAAGGTGCCAGTAGAAATATAAGAATTCCGGATTCAAGTTAAAGTTTCACATGCCGTTCTGTTCCTCCTGGTGAGATGGGGAGTATGCCTTGGAGACCATTGCTAGCACCCAGCTCCAGGCCAAGTTTACCTTTCACAAAAAAACACAGGGAGCGTCATGCATCCATTCTTATGGCATGTAAATAATGGAGTATTGAACAAAGGCAAGCAAATACTGATAAAAACTAAAGCTCCGAGCAAAGAATGGGTTAAAAGCACGTCATCTGATTGATAGCTAATTAGGAGAAATATAGCTAAGTGGCATGAATTCCGTTTCTAAGCCCAAGACATCTGGACATGCTACTTCACTTCATTAGATTCAGTGACCTTACCGCAAAAAGTGATTGAATTCTAAATTTAATTCTCACTTTATTTTATAAAAGGTTAAACCCCTCCGTCTCCCCACTAAGCACAATGATTTCTTTGAATTTTCAATCCCTGGGTCTTATCTGTCACTACTAATGTCAGTCATGAATTTAGTGAAGGAACATTAAGCAGGATTAATCTATTTCTGCCCTTACTCCTGTCTGGTGGGGTCTGGCTTTGGTGTCTTGAGCTCCTAGGTCAAGGAATGCTCCTGACTCAGCCTCTCAAGTAGCTGGGACAAAATTTGCTCACCACCAAACAGCTTGGTGCCCATTTTTTCCTATGAAGTTTCTTCCCTGCCCTTCGCAGCTTTCAGGTGGCCTCCCAGCTACCCACTGTTCTTGAAGCAAATCTTTTCCTCCTGCCTTCCGTGTTCTCATGCTTTTTAGGCTGTATTCTTCCAGCCTTGGGTTCTCTTCACTTTTTCCATGTCTTCTATCAGCTCCTTAATCATGCTGTTTGGAGAACTATCTTTGAAGCAGATATTTCCTTGTGGTTTGCAGCTTTCCCGTTATCGCTTCTTCACGGTTCTGCCTTAATTACAGAGCAGCTTTCTCCAGTGGAATTTTTTTTCCTCTTTCTGAATTCCCTGCTATAAAAGATGTCTTTGAACTTTCTGTTTGACAACTCTTCAGGAAAGCTGATGGAAGCAACATTTAAAAACAAAAAGCAAAATGGGACAAGAGTGTTGTGTGGTGTGGAAGTGTCACTTTGAGGCTATGGTTTCCTAGGACTGGTTTGTTTTTGAGGGCATCTTTAGACAGAGGCTTTGTTTATCCCCACAAGGGGTAATTTCTCCATTTTAGTAAATGACTGCAATGCCTAAAGAGTTTATCAGGGCATATGGATGCCTTTTTGTAATTCTAGCATTCAATAGGGAATTCAAATTTAAGGGAAGAGGAAGATTACATAGCAACTTTGAGTTTAGTCTCACCTATATAGTGAGAATCTTTCAAAATGTAAAACAGATTCTACTCTGTATTTTTTTGCTTTTGCAATTGTTTTCTTCTTTATATTTCTTGCATTATACTCACAAAGATGTGACAGTTTCCAAAAACTCTTATCTTTTAGACAGGAATCTTGGGTATAATATCTTATATCATCCACTTATTTGGTCCATATTCCAGTCCCTTAGTTTTGCTGAGACATTCTCCATGTCTTCAAGCATTTGAATCCCTAATCTTCTCTGAGTAATTATATTCTGAACTATCTCTAAATCCACTTGCCTTACTACAAAACATGGCAACCATGGCCAAGCAGTTCTGTAATGTCTCATTAGCATCCAAGAATGTCTCCATATCATTCTCAACCTTCAGCCAAGTCTACTTTATAGACCCCTAACCTTGGATAACCCCATCAAGCCCTGTCTCCTTTCCTCCAACTGGGCTGTCAGCAGTAACTTCAGAAAGTCACAAAACCAAGATAATTGGGTCCACTGCAATTTCATGCTAAGCAAACACAGACAGGTCTTCCCTGCTGCTCAGCAATCCTTTGATTTATCTATTTGCAGTAGTCCCCCTTTATGCCTGGATGACACAATCCAAGACCCCTAGTGAATCCTGAAACTTCAGATAGTAGCAAGTCCTATTTATACTATGCTTTTTCTGTTCAAACATACCTAAGAGAAAGTTCAATTTTAAATTAAGCCCACTAAGAGATGAATAACAAAATAATTATAATAACATATAAGTAGAAGACATGTAAATATGGTCTTTTGGATTTAAAAATATGGCATTGAAGATCTCACCAACCTCAGCAAGCTTCTTTTTTTTTCATTCTCCACTGAGCCATGTTCACATTTGCACTTAAAGGAAGCATATCTGGATTGGCTTCATAGCTTGTCTTGCATTTTGAGCCTATTAGCAATCGCAGTGAAGGTTATTTGAGCACAATCACTGATGTGCTGCTATAATCATTCTGCTAATCAAGATGCCTACCAAGTTTATAGTGGGCAGATATTGTATGCACCAAGGACACTTGGGAGAGAGAGGTGGCAATTTCATCATGCTGCTTTGAGTTGTATCTCATTTACAGCTTATGCATAAGGACTGTATAAATGGCTCAGAGGGCCCAGGTTTGATTCCCAGCTTCCACGCAGCAGCTTAAAAATGTTCCATACTCCAATCTCAGGAGGTTGGATGCCTTTTTCTGGCCTCTGTGGGCACCATGCACACACATGGTATATAGGTGTAGATGTAGAGAAACATCCATACACATAAAAAACCCTGTGCTTTTTTAATTTTTGGAATTTTTCATTAATTAATTAAAATATAGATTGGCTGTGACTATCTGAAACTGTGAAGTTTGGTATAAAGAAGACAATCCCCCCCCCTCTCTCTCTGTGTGTGTGTGTGTGTGTGTGTGTGTGTGTGTGTGGTGTATATACATGTGTATCTATGAGGGATGGAAGAAAACATCTCCCATGGCAACTGAACATATTCATTATCATTTTTCTCAGATACCCACTCCTACATAGGTCACTGAAGGTCCTAACTGTACTTAGAGTGACATCATTAAAGTTCTGCTATGAGTTCCTCTTCTTTCTTCAATGTTTTACAGTGTACCAGAGTTCTTCCTGGTCTATTCTGTTTGCAGTAGAATCACAGGATGCCTCACCCTTGCTATCTTCCCACCTATTCATTTGATTATAACCCTGTCTCTGTCTTTAGCATCAGTTGCTGTAGATGACCCTTCCACATTTTCAAGTGTTCCTTTCCTATAGTATCTTTCACTGTGTCAGTGTGCCAGCATATATTTTAAGGTTCTAGAAACTTTACCTCCAATATTTTGGGGGTAATAATGAGTAAATGTTACAGGTGATTAGAAGCAAAGATTTATGGAATATTGGTAGAAATGTAGGATGGAAAATAATTGGGACCAGAACGCTGTGGTGTGGCAGCAAATTGGGAATTGTAAGAAAAATCAGTGAGTGTCCGTAACATGCTGTAGACTAGAAGTGGGTCAGTGTAAGAAGTCACTGTCAGCATTCTATTGTAGAAATGCATTTGATGAGGTCAAGACCCAAAGTATCTCCTAGACTGTTATTTTCATGACTTGGAAAATTTCAATCTTTGTTAATCCTTTGGACATTGCAGCATAGGGTAGAGAGAGGTTAGTGTCCATAAAACAAGATAATCAACAACGGTGGAAATTGAACCCAGGTACCCAATATGGACCCCCAGCGCAAATCTGAAGGCAAGCCTAAGATACTGCCCTTCCCTAGTAAAGCATCTCTTTACATACTGTGGCTTGTGGCAAGGATTTACTCAAGCAGAGGAATAAGGTGAATCCCTCAATGCTAAGGACAATGTATTCCATTGAGTGTGGGAGGGCAAGGCACACTCCCATTTGCCTCTGCAGAAGACCGAGTTCATTATCCTTCAATACAGAAACTTCCATCTTCAACTGAATTGATCTATACTGGAAATAATTGTATTTTTTGTAATGTACTGTTAGACTTATTATGGTCTATATGATACCTCTCTATACATATGTCCTCTGGAAGTGCAGTCTGGCTTTTAACTGCTAAACTGTCTCTCTAGGCCCCATATTTTTGAGTTCTGAGTATTTTTGTTGTTTTAATTTTGAGATTTTAATATAATTATATCATTTCTTCACGAACTCTCCTATATATGCCTCCTTGTTTTATTGAAAACTCATGGCTTTTTTTATTAATTGCTGTTATATGCATATATGTGTGTATATATGCATATATATGAATATATGTATATAAATACATACATATGAATATATATTCATAAACAAAACCTGCACAGTCTGAATAATGTTACTTGTATGTATGTTTTCAGGGCTTTTTGGTATCAAATAACCAGTTGATGTGCTCCTCCTGGGAGAAGACTATTTCTCCCACTCTCAGTATTCCTTAGTTGCCTGTAGTTCTTTGCACAGGGTTGAGGCCTTATGGTCTTTTTATTCATCCACATTAACATGGTCTGTTGTTATATTTTTGATAAATTTAAAGAATTATTTATTTTAGTTTCAAGCTTATGTCAGATCTGTGTTTACAGATATTTCCTCTAAAAGTGACCATTATTTCTTCTTTGTGTATTTTTGAACATTTACTTTAATTCACCTGAAATTAAATTGATGACTTTTGCATTTATACTTGGTGATATGTGTATGTCATTTAAAATGTCTCCATACCCCCAAATAACTATGATTTTGTCATCTGTTTCAGAATTTAATGTAGCATATAGGCTCGCTCTGACTAATTTGTATCTAATTTCTGAATGCCTGATGTGAAAGGGTTTTTTACATATTGCATATCCCCGATGCAGAGCAGTTATGGAAAACTGATTTCCAAATTTTTCCTAGCATCTTAACAAAAAAAAAAAATGAGTGGATCACATGACTATACTTTTGATATTTTATTCAGTTTCCTAATTCTACCTATTACTATGACATGACAATACCCCAATAAAGTTATTACTAAGATTATATAATTGACCTAGATGCCATGAAGTTCAGCTAATTTTCTTAGTAATTTCAAAGTTATTTTCTACAGACATTTTAATAGTGTAAAAAACTGTCTACAAGTAGGTACTTATTTTTTTAAAAACATAATTCTAAGGAAGAAATAATTGACATGACATTCTGCACAATGAATGTGGTCCTGACATTTTTTCTCTAATTTGATAGTTCAGAACAAAAAGGTTTCCATCATTTCAGAAAATTGCTATTCTGCTCTTACCAACCAATGTCTAATCTGTAAAAATAATTCTCATAAGGCCTGTCTCCTAATGTTACATCAGGTGACACAACACATCCTAGAAAATGTGATAAAAGGCAAAAATCAGCACACACCTATCATGTAATTAAAAATATAATATTTTTTTTCAGAATCTGGTTAAGGACTTTTTTTGTCATAAATCATTTCAGGTGACTCTTACAGTAGCTTTTAGAGAGCACCCAGAAGCACCATTAGTATTATAATTTTTAAAATATGCATTGCAAAGAGGTAGCAAATGTTTGTCACATGTGTCACATTATATCCAATATACTAAATCACACGTATAGATATAATGTATATAAGTGTAACTACAGTTTTATATATATAAAACTATATTTATTTACTTATTTATTTAGTTATATGTAATACTGTTGTATATAATATATTTATATTTATATAATTATGTATATTTATATATATAACTATATGGTTATATAGTTATATACGTATAAGTCTATACTTATAAATAACAAAATTATATTTAGTATGGAATTATAATTAATGATGTTTGTATATGTGAGAACAATAAAAATGTTTATATATGTTGAAACAGTCATTAAAATTATACATTGATGGATTTAACAGTTTATCTGTATTTATAGGAACAATACATATGTAACAATAGTAATTAAGAAGAGCTATGGTTTGAATGAGGCACAGGAAGTAGTTGGAGTTGGGAAGAGAGGAGTTTGGAAATGATGAAAATACAGCACTTGTACATTAAATCACTAAAGACAGAATTAAAATACATCAAGGTGAATTGATATAAAATTATATGTTGTTAATAACTAGTAAAGTATGTTGAGAGGAGATATATAACATATTTCTCACAAACAAAAGAATGATAAGTCCTGTGTGCTTTGACTAGTGGCACAATGATCCTCCACACTAAGAGGAACTAAAAATTATTTCACAGAAAAAAAAAACCAATGATGAATGTCACAAGAAAGGAAGATTACATTTTGTTTTATTTTTATTTTATATTTATGTTTTGAAAGAGTCTCATCCTCTGTCTAGTCTGGCTGGAATTCGCTATGTGGACAAGATTGTTCTCACACCATCCTTGTGCTGTCGATTCCTGAAGGATGGGTATTTTTTATGAGCCGATAGTAGTGTAAACAAGAACATTGGAGAAATGTAAGCATCTCTGTGCTCTACTTCACGGCTTTGCTTCACAGGAAAGGTGCTGGTTGCAGTGGTAATCACAGATTGTGTTTGAATTTCACAGATAGAAGAGGATTGGTAGTGAACTTGTGTTAGCTTTTTGTTACAGTAATGAATAACTGATGTGATTGGATCTATTGACAGCAAAGGTCAAAATAGATTTGGCTCATGGTTTTGGAGCTTCCAGCTGTGATTAGCTTGTGTGAGAGGAAATAGTACATCATCACTGGAAGGTATGGTAGAGCAAACCCTCTAACCCCAAGGGGAGGACACAAAGGAGATGAGAAAAAGTGTAGGAGGCCTGAGAGACTCGGAGACTCCTGTTAGTCCTTACTTCCTAAAAGTTTTGACACCTCCCAGTGTCACCAACCCTGGAGAACAAAAAACCTTATACAGAAAGAACCTTTGGGAGACACTCAAGGTCTGGAGAATAGCAGACCTGAAAAGCCCCTCTAAACAAAAACTTAACAAAATAAAACAGTACCCCCCCATACCCTTTCCCCCAAACAAAAACAAACAAATATCAAATGTATAGTGAGCAGGGACTATGGGACACTTATCTGTTATGGGGAGGCTATTGATAAGGGGTTAGAATCCCCTGCAGGGAGAGGGGCGACAGGTCCTTCCACTCAGGGATCATATACTGGATTTAACTGTGAGACCATCAGCTCCTCGAGAGGGAAGAGAGAGTTCACCAGAGAGACAGAGGTTTTAGAATTTAGTTATTTTTTAATTAATGATGCACATATGTTTATCATCAATGTTAAGGCTATTGCTACAACAAGATATTGACTATTACCAGTGCTAAGGCAATTTTTACTACAAGATACTGCTACATTTCCTATGTATTGCCCCTAACAATATACACAATGAACATAAATAATAAATTGCTAATTACCAAGGAAAAAAGCATAGCAATAAACACATCATTCATTCATGAATTATACAACCTGAGTCCTTTTGATGGTTTTTAGGTTACAGGTCTGGAGTCTGTGAAGGTGGAGTCAAGCTGCGGCTTCTAGATAGTTGAATTGATAATTTGACCTTGCAGGATGCTTGACCACGAAGAAGCTGGAGGCATTGGTCTCTCGGTTGTCTCTTTGATGACCTGGTGCTGAGGAGGCTTTGTCTGGAGGATCACATTGGTCAGTCACGGCTACAAGTGTGATGAAGTGCTCCAGAGGGGCTCCTCTTTTTATGTTCAATTTTGTGTTACTGCTGATGTACACGACAGATAACCACTCGTGTCTGGTTATCGCAGGGCTCTAATCTCATCACAGCTGGTTATCACAGGACAACTTTACTTCCAAACTTGTCTTTACAAGTACCAGACATGTCCTGACAAGTTTCCTATTACAAAATGGAGTAGGTCCTGTATAAGGGCCTGCTCCTTAAAAAACTGAACCAAACAACCAAACAAACAACAACAACAACACACAACAACAACAACAACAAAAATCCCCAGAAACATCAGCCCAGGTTCTATCAGCACCTGGGAGCTAATTATTCCTATCTAGTGTTTAGACCCATGCTTTCTTGAACAGCAGGCACTTGGATTTAAGTACCCGTGGAATTTAATGCTCAAGAGATCACAGGAACACCTCACAATGATCACAATTCGATTTGGGCAATAGCTTTTGTAGTCAAGTTTATTCTTCCTCCTATGTTTGCAATTTTATTAGTGGTACTTTCATCTGATTCTAAGACAGAAGGCAAGTACCTGTAATTCCCTCCTCCCTCAGTCTTTTAGATATTCCAATAAAATTCAGTTCTGTTATTTTAACTCCACTCTATCAATATGTTTCCCCATTACAGTTTCCATTGCCTTCGCAAACACCTTTATCTTTTCTCTTCAGAAATATTGATGGCTTTGCATTCCTTTTCTTCACTCTCCTCTTACTTGCATTACTCTCCAGAATAAATACTCTTTTATTTTTTTTGCACAAAATTCTTTACTGATAATTCCCTGTACATTTGTAACATTTTCTCATGGCTGTGTCCACCTTACACTTTTAAAATGTGGTAATCTCCAATGTCTTTCTGTGACTCTATATAGCTATCGTTCCCCCCAAAAACGCACCTCTATGAATGTAAGGTTTTCTTTCCAAGAATGTACATTTGTTCTCTTTAGCGATCTGACCTCCCTGAACTTTTTCTTGTAGGAGCTCAAGCCTCCTTTCCTGTGATGACCTTAGTTGGATTCTCTGGGGACATTTCTCATTCTTCTTCAAAGCGCCATTGCACTTGGAATAGGGCTTTATTTGTATAATGATACCCCTGGAAACCTTACTGGGTCTTTCACTTTTTTACTTCTCTTTTTGTTTCCCCCACCATGATAACAGAGAAACACAATAACAGGCAGTGAGAGAAGTGTATGTATTTTTGAATAGTGAAAATTTGTATGCAATAAAATAAATAAAATCATAAGTCTTAGAAGTACTAACTTGGAGATGGATTGTTGCAGTGGACGAAGTGATGGTGGTGATCCTGGTGTTCAAGAAACTTCTCCAGAGCAAGAATACCGCCTTGAGCACCTGCTCTTTGGAATTGGGACTTAATCTGTACATAAAATTTTATCTCACTTAGATATAACTGCAACAGACTTGAGCCATTTCGACCTAATTGTCCAATTTTACATTTTTTAAAAAGTAAGTTTAGAGTCCAAGACAGCGAACTGTATGCTGAATGTGTTAGGACTTAAATTCCCATTAGGGATAAAAACCAGGGCAGCAGATTCAAGCTGTTGGTTATTAAATAATAATTACATTATTTTTGCAGGCTTACCTCTGCTTCAATAGTAATAGCTATTTGAGAAACTGTATTGAAGACCATACTAGCCCCGGAAGGAGGCTGATGGTTTAGATAAGAGACACAATACACTGCTGGAGGAAGTCTATTAGTGTATTTTTGGGGAAAGTAATTGACCATTGGCAGTGCTGACATTTTAATCACATTTTCTCTTCTGTTCACTTATGTTCCTTAAATGCAGGCTGCTGCTCATTGAACTGGAACACTGTGCTGTGTAATCTTACTGCTTTCCTGAAGTTTACCTGACAGTTAAATATTTCCAATGCCTAGAACATTTCTTAAAATGTGTAATTAAATGATTCATAACCTTTGGCACAATTAACATTTTCTTCACTTTTAAGAAAAGCAGAGACTCCTAAATATAGCTGCTGTCACAGAGCAGAGGGATGGGCTCAAAGGTGGTGGAGTTAATAGAAAAAAAAAAAAAAAGAAGGTATATCAAAAATTGGTATGTCAAAGATTTTAATGCCATTTTTTTTTTTTGTAAGCAGTCCTTAACTTTTTGAAGTTGAACATCGGGATTTCTATAAAAATTCAGGATGAAACGTATTCTCAATGTTTCCCAGAAGCGAGCAAGAAAAGGAAAACCCTATATTAGACACAATGATACTGTATACACACAGATGAGTAATAAAGATGTCAATTAGTAAGGAGATAGGACTGTCGAGCCTCCCACTGTGGGGATACTGGGGATTTATTTGAACAGACTGCTCTATTCTTTTCTGGGTTCACTACTTAACTATTAAAGTGTGGTTTTCCCACTATCTAATCCACGTATCATAAAGCTACTCACTGTGTTGTGGTGTTATGGAGATCTGAGAGTCTGGAGGGTGAGGTGGCAGGGAGCATTTGGGAGAAACTGGTTAAGGGAAAACGTAAAAATATGTATATAAAGTAAAAGATAAAACCCCAAAAAGCAGAATACGGTACTCATCTCCAAAAGTTTAGGACTTTTCTAGAAAGTTAGTTTGGCAACCAAGAAGTTAATACTTGAAACTTCTCCGGAGATGGGCAAAAACATCAACTAGTTTCCTGCATGGGTGATGGTTTGGGAATTGGCTGCTTGCGATGAAACAGCTTCACATTCAGTCCATGAGATTTTGTCCTAACTTTACCCTGTGAGCATGGGTAATCCAATACAATTGTTATCATATAATTCACCTACTACACCAAATACTGCTGCATTTTTACTTAGCTTTCAAATTAAACCTAATGTGAGTCTTTACTTGACAGTTTGCAAAATTGACTGAGAAACCAAGGTAGCTTATTCTGGTCAAATGTAACACCATGAAAGAAGGCTAAAGAAGAGAGAAGATAACTATACCAGTAAATGATTTGTCCTGTTTGTTTCTGTCCCATTATTAGTCAGACAAATGTTGTCCCAGGCACTCTACAGCTGCCTTTTTCTTTCATTAACATACAGAAGTTTCTGTGGTGTTTGAAAGTGAAGACCCATCCTTGTTGATGACATTCTATAGTGTGCTTCTACTTGACTTGAGTATGAAATGTGCCCCCACCCCACCCCTTGCTCATGTTTGAATGGCATCATTTGCACTAGGATGACGGCTATTATGGAAGCCTTGGAAGGTGGAGCCTACCTGGAGGGAGAAGGGTAAGTCACAGGAGTGAGTCTGTGCTGTGCCGGTTACAGAGTCCCATTCTCTCCTACCTCTCCTCCTGCCTGCAGGGAGTACAGAACAACTCTCCATCTTGGGTCCCCATTGCTATGACACTAACCCTAAGGATTTTGGGTTGAGTAGCCACAGATGAGATGGAGTTATTTCTGCCATGTATTTGATCAAAGTCACAATAAAATTGACTCTGTGGCCTACTTTTTCTCCAAAACTTGTCTAGTGATAGTTGATTGGCCTGCTTCATTTAGTCTGTGATAGGAAACCTGGGTGCACTCTTCCCACAGGCTGCTGTGTTCATCTGACTTACATTTATATAGCAGTCGGCATCCTTCCATCTATACCCTTGACATACCTCCTGGCTTAAAAGACAGATTGTCTAACAACTTGTGCTCTCCAATTTGACAATTTTTAATGGCATCTTGTCTTAAATATACAAATATAATTTCAAAGTGTTGGATCACTTAGCTGTAATTGACTGCGTTCTTACAACACCCTAATCTAAGCTGGACTGCAATACCTCATTTAATGTGCAATCTGAGTCTGAAGACACGGACTCAGGCTATGTAAGTGGGAAATACTCTAAGCAACCTTGCCTACACACAGCCTGTGCTTTATTTTATTTTACTTTTTCCAGACTCAGAAGGCTTCACACTGATGGTAGACAAGGAGCTGTTGAAATCTCTGCCCTGGATTACAGACTGATGAAAATCATTGCTAAACATAAACAATCCAAATCTGGGCTGTTAAAATATTCCCCAAAGGCAGCATGCTTCTTCTTAAAGATAATTTTAGGAGAAAAACTGAGCATTTGGATAGAATAATCAATGTTGGGAGAAGCTCAATAGCTTATAAAATACACATACCAGCAAAACACACAGTGAAATATGTTATTATAAACAACCAAGTCCTTGAGGATTTGTTAATTCATTAAATATTGATTAAATGTCCATTGTGCGCTACCCACTGAGATCAGAACCAGGGATGCAGGGCTCATCCCTTGTTCTCAGCAAGCAGTGCAGTTGTGAAACAGGTATGGAGCCATCTCAGCAGAGAAAAATGTCAACTTGTGATAACTAGATAACAAGCTAGCTTGTCAGGTAGCTCCAAACAGGAGACAGCTCATTATAGCTGAAGATGAGGAAACAGTGGCAACTCTTCTAGATGACGCCTTATGACTTTCTCTATCTCTTAAACATTCTCAGAAATCAGCTGATTTCCTTAGTTGAGAAAATAGACATAATCAGAATAAAGCTTCCACAATGCACGTCACCGTCTTCCAACATCCGCTGTGCCCCTAGAATTAGAATTCATGGTTTCTACCTGAGAATATTACTAAGGAAATCTACCCTCATTAACATTGTTTTTTTTTTTAATTTTTTTTTTTAGGTTCCCTTCATATTACATGTTTATATCTTTATTTTCTCCACTTAACTACCCCTTCAGTTATTGTAGCTCCTCTCTGTCTATCTTTGTAAACAGAACTGGGTAAAAGAAGCCTATATTTTTTCCTCAAGTCAGTTTCCCCTGTGTCTATGAATCTAACCCAGTGGGAGGTTATCTGGTCCCTCCGTATTTGCATCTAATGATCCACTCTTGCTACTTCTTAGTAACCTGCCTTGATATAACATTGATACTTTGTTCTCTCTTTGCTGAAGGAGATGTTTCCATTCCTTTCCTTCTAGGCGGTCACACCCCTCTTCTTTACCTCATCTCTTTGTCTTTTGGCATCTACTTTGTTGTACCCACCCTTGTCATTTAATGATTTATCTCAAAGCTTGGCTTCAAGTAGCAGTTGGCTTCTGTATGCAGGTGGTTCCCAAATGTGTGCATAAAGATGGTATTTGAACGCTAGATTTATATATCTAACTCCTTACTCTATTAACCCCAAGATCTCTATTTGGTAATAAGTAGTTGATGTTCTGACCTGCCCCAAAGCAGACATGCTCTGTCTCTGTTCTTCTCGTCAAGGGCCACAGCACACACCCATTTGATTGTGGAAATCTGCCAATGAATCTATTGACAAAGCTATTGCCCATGCTGCAAAGTATATTCAAAACCTCTAGGTATTAGAGTCCTATTACCCTTTTCTAATCAAGAAGCCATTAAGTCCCTATTACAAGTTCTTACCCAATACATTTTCTCTTTCTTGAGTTATTATCATATTCTTATTATTTTGATATTGGCATGTATATGGTGATAGTTTTCATAAAAATATTTTAGTTCAACTAGAACATGTATTCTGACCATATTTACTGTCTACAGCTCTCTATAGCCTCTCTCTTTCTCCTCCTTCCTCATCAAGTCCCTCCCTCCACTCTTCCTCCTCCTCCTTCTCTTCCTCCTCTGTGTATGTGTGTGTGCATTATTTTATTTATCTATTCATCTGGTGGTGTCCACCAAGGCCAGTTCTGTAACATCTGTTTTGGATAGTACTGTAGTAAACACGGATATACAGGTATCTTTGTAGAACATTGACTAGATTGCTTTGGTAATATTCTCAGGAGTGGCACAGCTGGATTGTATGGTAGTCTATATTCAGACTTCTGAGGGACTACCATGATTATTCCCTAGTGGCTTAACTAGTTTTCATACTTACTGGCACTGTGTTTGTTTTTTACTCATCCTCTCCAGAATTATTTTTTCTTCTTTTATGAAGGCTCGTCTTTCCACAGTGTAATAAAGTTTCTATGTAGCTTTAATTTGCATGTCCCTTCTAGCTAAGGTTGGACATATGTCTATGTCAATTTGTGTGTCATGTTCTGAGAACTGTTTTTGTTCTCTCCCCTTAGTGTTGAATTATTCAGGGTTATGGTATTTAGATTATATTTTCTCTCAGTCTATAGCCATCTCTTTGTTTAATAGTATCTTTGGTTGAATAGAAGACATTTAATTTTGTGAAATGCCATTTGTGAACTCTTGCTGTTATTCATGAACAGCTGGGGTTCTTTTCAGAAAGGTCTTGGCTATACATCTATTTTGAAGTGTGTTTCTAATGTTACTTTCAAGAATTTTAGGTATTAATTTAATGATACTAATTAACTTGTGGTGTGTGTTTGAGTGGGATATAGAGTGAGTTAGTTTCAGTCTTGTACAAGTGGATATCCAGTTTTGCCACCATTATTTATTTATATTTATTTATTTTTATTTGAAAATTTATTTACATTTCAGATGTTTTCCCCTTACCCCCTTTTTCCCCCTCCCTCCCAGGAACTCCCTATCCCTTCCCCACTCCTCTTGCCTCTATGATGGTGACTCCCACCTACCCTCCCCGATACCTCACCTCCCCACCCTCTAATACCACCCCCACGATGTCCAGCCTTCATGGGACCAAGGATCTCTTTTCCCACTTATATATAGCTCCCTTGCATATATAGCTGGAGCCATGGGTCCCTCCCTAAGCGCTCCCAGGCTGGTGATTTAGACCCTGGGGGCTCTGGTTGGTTGGTATTGTTGCTTTCCTCATGGTGTCACGAATCCTCTCAACTCCTTCAGTCTTCACTCTATCTTCTCTGTTGGGAACCCCATGATCAGTTTAATGGTTAGCTGTGAGCATTTGCCTCTGAATATGTCAGACTCTTGCAGACCTCTAAGGAGACAGCTATATCAGACTCCTGTCAGCATGTACTTCCTGACATCCACATCAATGTCTACCTTTGGTGACTGCACATGGGATGGATACCCCGGTGGAATGGTCTGCAAACAGCCCCTCCTTCAGTTTCTGTCCTGTACTTTGTCTCCATATTTGCTCCCTTGAGTATTTTGTTACTTCTTCTAAGAAGGACTGAAGCCTCCCTCCCCCCCCCACTTGGTTGTCATTCTTCATGAGCTTTATGTGGTCTGTGAGTTGAATCTTGGGTATTTCAAGCTTCTGGGCTAAAATCCAATAATCAGTGAGTGAATATCATGTATGTTCTTTTGTGATTGGATTACTTCACTCAGGATATTATCTAGTTCCATCCATTTACATAAGAATTTATCGAATTCATTTTTTTAATAGCTGAGTAATATTCCATTGTGTAAATGTACCACATTTTTTGTATCCATTCCTCTGTTGAAGGGCATCTGGGTTCTTTCCAGTTTCTGGCTATTATAAATAAAGCTGCTATGAACACAGTGGAGCATATGTCCTTGTTATATGTTAGAGCATCTTCTGGGTATATGCCCAGGAGTGGTATAGTTGGGTCCTCAGGTAGTGATATGTCCAATTTACTGAGGAACCGCCAGACTGTTTTCCATAGTGGTTGCACCATCTTGCAACCCACCAACAATGGAGGAGTGTTCCTCTTTCTCCACATCCTCGCCAGCATCTACTATCACCTGAGTTTTTGATCTTAGCCATTCTGACTGGTGTGAGGTGGAATCTCAGGGTTGTTTTGATTTGCATTTCCCTGATGACTAAGGATGCTGAACATTTCTTTAGGTGCTTCTTGGCCACTTGCATTTCCTCAGTTGAGAATTCTTTGTTTAGCTCCATATCCCATTTTTTAATAGGGTTATTTGGTTGTCTAGAGTCTAATTTCTTGAGTTCTTTGTATATATTGGATATTAGACCTCTATCAGATGTGGGATTGATAAAGATCTTTTCCCAATCTGTTGGTTGCGATTTTGTCCTATTGACAGTGTCCTTTGCTTTATAGAAACTTTGCAATTTTATGAAGTCCCATTTGTCAGTTCTTTATCTTAGAGCATAAGCCATTGGTGTTCTGTTCAGGAACTTTTCCCTGTGCCTAGGTACTCGAGGGTCTTCCCCACCTTCTCTTCTATTAGTTTCAGTGTGTCTGGTTTTAGGTGAAGGTCCTTTATCCACTTGGACTTGAGCTTTGTACAAGGAGATAAGAATGGATCGATTTGCATTCTTCTGCATGTTGTCCTCCAGGTGAGCCAGCACCATTTGTTGAAAATGCTGTCCTTGTTCCACTGGATGGTTTTAGCTCCTTTGTCAAAGATTAAATGACCATAGGTTTGTGGGTTCATTTCTGGGTCTTCAAGTCTGTTCCACTGATCTTCCTGCCTGTCTCTGTACCCATAACAGGCAGTTTTAGTCACTATTGCTCTGTAGTACAGCTTGAGGTCAGGGATGGCGATTTCTCCAGAAGTTCTTTTATTGTTGAGAATGGTTTTTGCTATCCTGGGTTTTTTGTTATCCCAAATAAATTTGAGAATTTCTCTTTCTAGCTCTGTAAAGATTGAGTTGGTATTTTAATGGGGATTGCATTGAATTTGTAGATTGCTTTTGGCAAAATGGCCGTTTTTACTATATTAATCCTGCCGATCCATGAGCAGGGGAGATCTTTCCATTTCCTGAGATCTTCTTCAATTTCTTTCTTCAGAGACTTGAAGTTCTTGTCATACAGATCTTTCACTTGATTGGTTAGGTTCACCCTGAGGTATTTTATATTATTTGTGACTATTGTGAAGGGTGTCATTTCCCTAATTTCTTTTTCAGCCTGTTTATCTTTCACGTAGAGGAAGGCTACTGATTTATTTGAGTTGATTTTATAACCTGCCACCTTGCTGAAGTTGTTTATCAGGTTTAGGAGTTCTCTCGTGGAAGTTCTGGGGTCACTTAAGTATACTATCATATCATCTGCAAATAGTGATATTTTGACTTCTTCCTTTCCTATCTGTATTCCTTTGACTTCTTTTTGTTGTCTAATTGCTCTGTCTAGGACTTCCAGTACTATATTGAATAGGTAAGGAGAGAGTGGGCAGCCTTGTCTAGTCCCTGATCTTAGTGGGAATGCTTCAAGTTTCTCTCCATTTAGTTTGATGTTGGCTATTGGTTTGCAGTATATTGCTTTTACTATGTTTAGGTATGGGCCTTGAATTCCTGATCTTTCCAAGACTTTTACCATGAAGGGATGTTGAATTTTGTCAAATGTTTTCTCAGCATCTAGTGAGATGATCATGTGGTTTTTTTCTTTGAGTTTGCTTATATAGTGGATTACATTGATGGATTTCCAAATATTGAACCATCCCTGCATTCCTGGGATGAAGCCCACTTGATCATGGTGGATGATTGTTTTGATGTGTTCTTGTATTCGGTTTGCTAGAATTTTATTGAGTATTTTTGCATAGATATTCATAAGAGAGATTGGTCTGAAGTTCTCTTTCTTTGTTGGGTCTTTGTGAGATTTAGGTATGAGTGTGATTGTAGCTTCATAGAACGAATTGGGTAGTGTTCCTTCTGTTTCTATTTTATGGAATAATTTGAAGAGAATTGGTATTAGGTCTTCCTTGAAGGTCTGATAGAATTCTGCACTAAAACCATCTGGTCCTGGGCTTTTTTTGGTGGGGAGACTTTTAATGACTGCTGCTATATCTTTATGGGTTATGGGACTGTTTAGTGGTTTATTTGCTCCTCATTTAACTTTGGTACCTGGTATCTGTCTAGAAAATTGTTCATTTTGTCCAGATTTTCCAGTTTTGTTGAGTATAGGCCTTTGTAGTAGGATCTGATGATTTTTTGAATTTCCTCAGTTTCTGTTGTTATGTCTCCCTTTTCAGATCTGATTTTATTAATTTCGATACTTTCTCTATGCCCTCTGGTTAATCTGGCTAAGGGTTTATCTATCTTGTTGAATTTCTCAAAGAACCAACTCCTGGTTTTGTTGATTTTTTTGTATAGTTCTTTCTGTTTTTACTCGGTTGATTACAGCCCTGAGTTTGATTATTTCCTGACGCCTGCTAACAAAAAATACTAAAAGCAGTAAGGGAAAAAGGTCATGTAACATATAAAGGCAGACCTATAAGAATTACACCAGTCTTTTCACCAGGGACTATAAAAGCCAGAAAATCCTGGTCTGATATCATACAGACCCTAAGGGAACAGTAATGGCAGCCCAGAATGCTATATCTAGCAAAACTCTCAATCACTATAGATGGAGAAACCAAGGTATTCCATGACAAAACCAAATTTGCACAGTATCTTCCCACAAACCCAGCACTTCAAAGGATAGTTGATGGAAAACGCCAACACAAGGAAGGAAACTACAACCTAGAAAAAGCATGGAAGTAATCTTCCAACAACCCCCCAGAAAAGGTAGCTACACAAACATAATTCCACCTCTAATAACAAAAATAATAGGAAACAACAATCATTTTTCCTTAATATCTCTTAACATCAATGGACTCAATTCTCCAATAAAAAGACGTAGACTATCAGACTGGATACATAAACAGGACCCAGAATTTTGCTGCATACAAGAATCGCACCTCAGTGACTAAGACCGACATTACCTCAGAGTAAAAGGCCAGCATTATTTATTGAATAGTCTGTCTTTTGCCAGCATTATTTATTGAATAGTCTGTATTTTCTCCAATGTAAGTTTTCATGAATTAAATAAAAAGCAAGCAAGCAAACAAACAAAAAATAACAACAAAACAACAAAAATGTCAGATGGCCACAGATGTGCAGGTTTAAGTCTAGTTCTTTTATTTTATTCCACTGACCTGTATGTTTCTTTTTATACCACTGCCATACTGTTTGTATTATGATAGCTATGTAGTATAATCTAAAATCAGGAATTATTACTCCTCTCCATCATTTTTTTTCCTCAGAGTTGCTTTGGTTATTGAGGGACTTTCATGCTTCCATATGGCTTTCAGAAAGTCAATAAAGAGTATCTTTGGAATTTTAATAGGAATTTCATTGACTCTTTAGGTCTTTTGTCATGATTTTAATCCTCCCAATCCATGAACATGGGAGATCTTCCTGTTTGTTTTTGGGTTTTGTTTTTAATATTTATTTATTTATTTATTTATTTATTTATTTTTACTTCTTCCCACTTTGGTCTTTGCCCCTCTCTCTGCTCCCTTTGGCTTTTGTCCTTCTCTCAATTCTGCTCTCCATACAACCTGGTATTGAGGCATAGTGAGTCTTTTCCAAAGGTCTTCCTTTGTCTTAGTCCATAGTTCCAATCTTCTGCAATAACATCATTTCGGCACTTGGAGCTCAGCTCTCCTTGTCCTCCATGATGGACTCTCTTAATCCATTCCACAGTCTAAGAAGTTTTCTTCTTGACTACTGAAATTGTAAAGTCTCTCTCCTGTAGCCCACATCTCTCCAACCACCACAGGTTTATTCCTTGGAGATTCTAGCTGCCGCAGTGGAATCCAGAAGTAGGGCCCCATCCACCGTCTTCTCATCCTGTCTTGACTCCTATAACTTGCCTTCTTTTTTCTGTCTTAGCCAAACCTAACTAGTCTCAATGCGTAGCCATAGGGATCTCAATATGATGCAGATCATAACATGGCTTCTCGTTTAACTCAACCCAAAAAGTAAGAGGGTTCAGAACCATAGAACTGTCTACAAAAATAATTTCCATGTCTTGTACTCATATCATCTAGCCACACTTTCTTCTTGCTGTTTTGTTTTTTATTATGTAAACAGGTTCATTTCTTTGACGGTTCCTTACATAGTTGTCCAGGCCACTTGTTTTCCTTTCTCCAAATCTTTATTTTACCACATCATCAGTGGGGTCTACTTGGCATCTTTTTAATTGATATCGTCTTCTTCCTTAATTCCTTTCCTTTAGAATTCACCTTACAGAGTGAATATATATTATTGAATATCAATTATATTTCCACCTAAAGAAAAATGGGTCTGAAATGTGAATAATTAGACAATTTCTCATGGTTTAATAATTACAATAGCCATTATTTGTACAATATTTAGACTATGTCATGGTCAAGACTAAGAGTGTCACATCGCTGGGTGGTGGTGGCGCACGCCTTTAATCCCAGCACTTGGGAGGCAGAGGCAGGCGGATTTCTGAGTTTGAGGACAGCCTGGTCTACAGAGTGAGTTCCAGGACAGTCCGAGCTACACAGAGAAACCCTGTCTCGAAACAACAACAACAACAACAACAACAAAAAGTGTCACATCAACATTTTCTTTAATCCTTACTGCAATCTATATCTGTAAAATTGTTCTTTACACTAAAGCAAGAAAGAACTACTTTCTCCAAAGAGGCCATTTTTGACCCAAACATTTTTATGTATGTGTTATATATATATATATATATATATATGTGTGTGTGTGTGTGTGTGTGTGTGTGTGTGTGTGTCTGTGTGTGTGTGTGTGTCTGTGTGTGTATGTATGTGTCTCTGTGAGTGTGTGTGTATGTGTGTGTGTTTTATGTTTATGTATATATATATATGTGTGTGTGTATGTGTGTGTGTTATTCTTCATTTGAAAATCAAAGGTTAACATTGAAAGTTTTCCTTAGTTGTTTTCTGCCTTATCTTTGAGGCAAGTGCTCTCACTAAACCTGCAGCTCTCATCAGGCTAGTCAGACTTGCCAGTGAAATTTGGAGAATCCTTGTGTTCACTCTGCCTAAGCTAGGATTACAGATATGCATGATCCTGGTTTTCTTTTATTGCTACTGGTGATCTGATCTCAGGTCCCTATGCTTGGGTAGCAGGCACCTTACTGACTGAGCCACCTCCCCAGCCCAGCCCTCCCAGCGCATATTCTTACCATTGCATCTGTGTTTGACATAGGTCTCATCTCTGTTTTTTGAGTGAATTATATTACACATCATTCAATGGCAGAAATGCTTGTGCATAAATATTATTTCTTTACCCCATATAGTACAGGGTACAGAACCTGGCTTCATTATCTTTGAATATATAATACTTTAAGTCTGCAACAGAAACTTGCACATGGAAGGAACTCATTAAATGTTGAATTATGAACTATGAAGACAAATATGTGACAGTTTGGTAACTCAGATTAAAGTAGCGTTTTTGCATTTTAGAGGGCTGGTTCTAAAAGAGTGGGGCAGCTTTCCAATTTCTACCCTGTTTCCTTTCGATGTGTCTTTAGACTTCATTGCTTGCTTGAAGGTAGAGACAATATTTCTCAGAATGACACCATGGTTACCTTCTTCCAAATATTCAGACTATACAGTTTTTTGAATTCCTCTAAAAAGTATAAGGTACTTGATGTCAACAAATCTATAATTATGCATTTCATAATTAACTTATGCAAAAGTCCTTATGTATGTCTATAGGTATTTTAAAAAGATAATATGAAAACATTTTTTTCAGTTAACTTCAATATTCTAGTAACAAACAATAGAGTGGTAGTCTCTCTCTAAACATAAACTTTCTTTACATATTATCAATTAAGAAAACAGAAGTTTCTAGAAATTATTTTTTCACATTAGTGTGGAGAGAGTTATCATACTTCCTTTGCTCAGTTTCCCATTGTGTGTTATACAATAGTTTATTATACCTGGGCGGCTTTGAGTTTATATAAATCTTAAAAACTCCTAAAAGGACACAACTAAAAATTTAATGTGCAATTCAGCAAAGTCTTTTTGAATTTTGCATTAGATTTCCCTTCAGCCTTGGGTAAAGCCTTAAAAAATGACCTGCTTAAAAATGTAATCATCACACAGGAACCTTCCTAAAGTCAGCATCAAATAGAATAAAATATATTTTATTAATGATACAATTCACAAAATTACTGGTCCTGCCACTCTCTGCCCTCCAGGGAACACCCCCACCTCTGGTTACATGCGCATCTGTTAGTGGTGTTTGTTCTGTGTAATTTAACCTTCTGATTGCCTTGAATGCCTAATGAACTAGAGCAAGTTAAAGGCTGTTTAAAGATGTGTTGACTTATTTGGAAAATGGATCAGTGAGGCTCTGTCTACAGGAAGAGTTGAAGAATAATTTGTTACTAGTTAATTAGATTTATCCAGAAAAATAATTTGAACTCTCAGATATTCTTAAATTCCAATCAGATTTAGTTTCTGTTTACAGCAAAAATCAGTAAGAAGATAAATTGTTTTTAGGCATTTTCGAAGGGGAATATGCAAACTTTCTTTGACAAAGAGGTGTGCATAGTGGGGGGACACTCACAAGGTCCTTGTTGCAGAAGAGCAATAATTACATATTGAGACAAATGATTTCCATCAATTATTTCCTGGTGAAAAGCTTCTTTGAAGATACAGAGTCTGAACATGGCCAACCACCTGAAATCCATCTGCTCTGTGATACATACTTTATATAATGTCTGTGCTGTGATATAATTGTGCTTGATTCAGAGGCAATAATTTGCTTCCCACTGTTGCTTTATGCTAATTCTCTCAATATGGTGTTTTAACCCCTTTTACTTATTTTAAGTGCCTTGTAGTAAGCACACATAAGTGGAATGAATTATGTATTTGTACTGTGTAATAATGAAGCAGGCTCTCGATAAATCATTCCAGGTGCCACCAAACCATTCTAGATTATTTTGTTTGTGAAGAGAAAGTTAAGCCAATGTCATGAGGCATAATACAGGTAGGATAGAAAACTTGCTTTTCTTCCCTACCATATTCCTACTTCTAATCAACTTTTAACACAAATTAATCTCTAATAACTAGATGTATGAATTCAGTAAGCTTTTGTTGGATATATTGATCATGAGGAAAAAATATGAAAATGCACATAAGAAGAAATAGTTCCATGGCAATATTTTAGAATTTATGATAATATTTGATACAAACTCCATTTGCTATGGGAAATTAGAGAGAATCCAATTATGTGTTTCATAACCGTGTCTATATATGTCTATGCTTTGTATTTGAGATTAATAAAATACAATGTCATATTCAGTCATAATTATTTGCTGAATTCATTCCCCAAATAAATATCTCCTCACCTTTCCAAAAAGTTCCAGTCTCAAAGTGTAAGGAATGGTGGGTATAATAAGCCCTTAGTTGTGATGACAAGTTTGAAGATGTTTCTGAAGAGATGGTGATGATAGGTGTAGGGTATCCAAAGAAGACAGAGCAAAATTTCCTTTCTCAGAAATGATGAAGTACTTTAGGAAAGGATATGAAACCAGGTACTACTTTACTAAAATGCTTAGGCTCCCATGCTCATACACTTCCACTCACACATTTGTTTGTATAACGGATGAGTGAAAGCAAACGAAATAGTAAGTGTTCAGCCCTTGTAAGAAGTGAAGCACAGTGGGTGACACCTACATCTGTATCGTTTCTCACCTAAGCATATTGCTTACTCTGCAGTAGGATTGCTCTACAACTAGAGCCTAAACTGACAGCTTTAGTGTTATTTCCACATGACATGAAAGAACTGACATGAGAGCTATCAGAGAAGCTGAAAATTGAGTATGGGGATCCTAGAGAAAGCAGATCTACAGATCAATTTTTATATAAAACTCTCCTCAAATATTTACTTGACCTTAAAGATACGATTATATGATTATATGTGTGTAGCTCTCAGGAGCTCAACGTCTAGAAAGCTATGATATTTCTACTGATGTCCTCTGCAGAAGTATTGTCAACTTGCAGGGTTTTGATAAAGATCTTCTAGTTTTACACTTTCCTATTAGAGGTATGGCTTAAGAGGGAGCATTATATCACATGGATCAGAAAATACCTTAGATGAAATGCAAACCTGAAAAAGATCTTCTATCCAACATAGAAACCAACCGGGTTTCCAGATGCAGGTGATCTGCCGGCAATTTCAATGTCTGCTAGAATAAATTTTTCTGATGTTCAGAGGATGATTAGCAAATGTAGAGTCTCTGTAAAGTATTTTCTCCCAAGTCAAGGAGGAAACTACATGTTGACCTATTAATGTTTTGAAGCATAACAAAGAGAAAAGTAATTAGTAAGAAATTACTTTGAGGGTATCTACATAATGGAATAAGATTATATGTATTTAAAAGCAGAAGCAGATTGATTTCTCCATATTTTTGACTCTGCTATGAGGTGTCTTCATCAATAGGGTTTTACAATCAAGTTCTGGAGAGAGACCAAGAGCACTGGAAATAACCTGTAATTCTGGAATCCTAACTGGCCAACAACTCCAAATGAAGCAATCCATGCCTGCCATTGGAGTTTTATTTCTTATTTTGTGGTATAAAAAACAAACACGTGCCTTTCCACTGTAGGGTAACTCCATTTAAAGTACAAATACACTCTCTCTTTAAATATATACAAATATATTTACATATACATACATAAAATATACATATACACATACATACATATGATGTATAAGCATATGTAATTCATTGTATATTATATATCATATATTATATATCATGAATTAGATAAAATATTTTACATATCACATATCTCATATCACACATTACTTATCAAAATTTACATTATACATTGTAGTGTATATTACATATATCATGTATACATGATATGATGTATCATATATTATATGCCATATATAATATACCATATATCATATATCATACATCATGTATCACATATTGACATCATACATCATATGTCATACATCATATAACATACATCATACATCATACACCATACATCATATACATCATATACCATACATTATATATCATACATCACATATCATATATCATATATATCATATCATATGTCATATGTTATATGTAATATATTATCCACAACATATATTGCATATTATATACTATGTATTATACATATATTATATATATATGATACATGTCTTATACAATTTATATCACATATTATATATCACATGTTATATTATGTATCATTCTTCATATATAATACAAATTACATAAAAAGTATGATATATCATTATATAATAAACAATATATCATATATTATACATTACATCTTACATGTTTCATATTATATATCATACATCATATATCATATATTCTGTAATATTATATGATGCAATTTACATGTTACACATTACATATTATATATTAACATACTACACATTAAATATTATGTATTACCTCTTGAATGTTGCATGTTACATGTAACATATTGCATGATACAGGCTACATATTACACATTACATATTTTATAGTGTGTAGTATGTAATATATACTCTTTACTCTCTTTATTATAAATTAGACATTATTGAATATTACATGTTATATCTTACAGAGTATATATTACATATTATATAATACATATTATAATTTGTATCTTGTATAGTATATTATATATGTACAATATATTATATTTTATGTATCATATATCACATATCACATGTAGAATATTCTATATTCTATATTGTGTATAGTGTATAGTGTATCATGTGTCATGTATCACATATCATTGTCATATATCATATAGTACATATAAATATAATGCCATACAACATATTTTATAAAATATATATTATATAATATACTATAATGCATTCTAAAATATAAAAATATATATATCTAAAATACATACATTAAAACAAACATATTATATAATATGTGAACTTATATAACATATGCATATTTGTGCCATATATTATACATATAGGTGTACTTATACACATATACATGTATGATAAATAAAAATAATATACAATATCTGACATTATATATGTAAATATATACATATAAATCTATACAACACACACATATATATATATGCATGTTCTACATTATCAAACATGATTACTATGCTACAGACACCTCTAGGAATAAACTCAAAGATAGATCATGTGGTAGATATATTATTTCTGGCTTTGTGAGGAGCCTCTATGCTCATTTCCACAGTAAACTGTACCAATTACACTACCATTACTAGTTAGTGAACACATGTTCCTCTTCCCAGATATTCATGGTAGCAGCACTTGACAGTTTTTAAAATCTTACTTGGGTAAGAGACCTCAAGGTAGTTTCAATTTGCATTTCACTGGTAGATAATAATAATGAACATTTTAGCACATTTTTAAATTTTTTATATTTTCTTTTTGAGAAATTTGTTTAGTTTCATGTTTCATTTAAATGTTTTCTTTCCCTTGATGTTTAGATTTTTGAGTTCTTTGTGTAGTCTGTATAATTAACCTCTGTGAAATGTGTAGCTGGTAAAGATATTTTTCCATTCTATAGGATGTCTCTTCTCTCAAATTATGGGGTCCCTTGCTATTCATAAATTGTTTTGTTTCACAGAATCTTTTTTATTCATTGTTGGTTTATTATTTTTTAAAGGCCTGCATGGCCAGTATCCTCTTCAGAGAGTTCTTTCCTGTACTAATGAGTTCATATGTTGTCTACACTGTCCTCTGATTGGACCACTGTATCAAATCTTACTTTGATGTTCTTGATTCATTTGTTGTGAAGGAGTGGAATTTTCTACAGTGTAAGAGATAAAAGATATGGTTACAAATTTTTTATATGTAACAGTCCAGTTTAACCAACACTTTTTATTGAAGATTTTATCCTGTTCTTTACCTTCTATTTGTTCAAGCAGGTAGTTACACACCAAAAGTAACATGCCCAGGACAAATTGGATTCCATGGGAGAAAAATATTCAAAGTTGGGTCTGTTTGGAAGGGGCTTTGACTTTATAAGGAGATGAGGGAAGGCATGTATATGATTAAATCACATTGTAGTCAATAATCAAAGGAATAATTTTAAAGAAAATAATAAATGAAGTTATAAAAATAAATTTATAAACTAAAATTGGAGAAAAAAATTGCTTTTTGATAAATAAACATCAAGAGATTTGTTTCTAAGTTTACCTGCACAGAAATACAGTCAAAGGTATGTTTCCTTTATAAGTGGCAATACATGGAATGATGTACAGAAAACTAGCATGGTGTGTGTGTGTGTGTGTGTGTGTGTGTGTGGTGTGTTTGTGTATGTGAGTGTGTGTGTGTTTGTGTGGGTGGGTGTTTGCTTAATAAAGAATATTATTCAGCCTTAGGGTGAATCCTGACATTTGTGGCAACATGGTTGGATGTGGAAGGAATTATATTAGCAATAAAAGGATAAAGACCTCCTAGTGTCTCTACTTGTGGAAGATAAAACCCTTCATCCCCTAGTAGATTAAGATCATTAATAGGATACAAGAGGGCAAATGGAGAATTGATAATATTCATAAAGAAACATGTAGCTAAATGGATTAAGTTACACAGCAACTATGGTTTATAGCTAATTTTTAAACATCCTGGTATATCCAGAAAAGAACAGTTTTATCAGACCATAGTCCATGAATGGGTAATTTTGAGTGCTTCTGAGAAAACTCCAAGGGAAGATGTTTTGTGACTTCAGGTTCTTCAAACACATGAAATTTATTCTTGGAATGTGCTTTTGTGCCCCTCCCAGGTGTGGCTGATAAGAGTGAGTTTATATCAGATTATTCATTACAATTGGCTATTATAATTCATTTACTTATATGCCTCTATGGGAAAAAAAATGTGGTGCTGTCATGTATGACTTGCTCTTGTGAATGTACATTTTACCCATGAGACCTCTCTTAACCCTCAGAATATAAATTATCTGAGGCTCTGAATAAAGTGGGCCCCTACATTGCACTTTAGTCTGCCTCATTTTTATGCTTATGTCTCCTAGGTTTCACTGATAGAGAAGTTTGAAAATTTCCAATTCCAGCACTTGAAATATTGAAAAAGGAATATTGAAAGCTCAACATATTAACAAAATGAGGAAAAAGTCTACATGATTACCTAGTTAGATGAACTGAGCTTAGCACAATGTAGTCCATTTCCAGAGAAAATTCAGTAATCTAGAAACCAAAGGAACTGATTTTACTTGTGCTTAAACCAATAAAATCAGCAAACATATAGAACTAAAAAGACATTTATTGGATAGAAAGAATTAAACTTCTATTCTCATATGCCATGATTATCTACAGAAAAAATCTTAAAGAACCTACAAGACAACTATAAATACATGATTTTATTAAAATCAGGAGATAATTATGATAATACACAGGTGAATTATGTTTCTATATAGTGCTAAAATTGTTGAATTATGAAGCATAAAAACATCATGTTCTTAAATCTTTAATCAATAAAGTGTAAGATTATATTAAAAGCTACAACCATCTTTGACTAAAGCTAAGTCTAATGTAAGGAGATGTCTTTATTCATGGATATTATGTTGGCATCATTTAAGAGTGTCACACCATTTAATATTATTTATCAGAGTGTTTTATAACATATCTGCTTTACCTGAAAAAATACACTTCTGTTTCTCAGAAGGAAAGCCCAAGATACTCATTAACTATGAAAATCACCAATTTTTTTTTCTTGATTTTATAAATAGGATAAAATCAAAAGTAGCCATTGCATCAAGTGAGCAGTAATTGTAGACAGAAAGGCAGGAAGAAGGATGAGGAAGGCTGAACTCTGGGTTCATTGACTGTGTTGTTTCTCTTCCACTTTCTGTCTTCTAATTCCATCTAGGTTTAGGGCAACTTTATATATATCTGTGCCCAACATATTCAATAATTCTTAAGAAATTGTGAATTATAGCAGGTATATATTATGCAGTTGGATACTATGCAGTTTAAACCACAGCAAGTGCAGGGCAGACAATTCTTCATTCATTTGATCCTTAATTATTTTTTAATTATTTGGCATGGTAGAGATATTGTTTGGATGCTGGGCCTATAAGGAAATAGGCAAAATGAAGACTCAGTTTTTATAGAGCCCGAAGCAAAGACCAAATTAAACAATGAGGATCCAGTTTTGTGGGCATGTACCCTCTTATTGAGAATGTACATCGATTCTTAGCATTGTTACTGGACTTTATGGGATGCATCTGGGTAAATATAGACTAAAACAAGCATGGATCAGCCATAGAGGAGGGAGGGCCTTACTTTTAGCAGGTAGATCCTAAGAATTATTTCTGAAGAAATGCTCTGCCCAAACTATGAAGCATGGAGACTGAGTAACTGAATGAATTTCATCTATACTCATATAGGAAATTACCTTAGGATAGAGTGTGTTCTTGAGCGTGCTAAGTTAGAGAGGAAGATACTGAGGGTTCTCAGTTGAAATTCTCACAAGAAGAAAGGAAGGAAGGAAGAAAGAAGATAGAAAGAAGAAAAGAAGGAAAGAAGGAAAGAACAAAAGCAAGCAAGCAAAAAGAATGTCTGCACATTTTATGGCTCACTCAATTCTGTGTCACAGAGTACATAGTTTAAAAGGTAAATCTGGGAGAGGCATTATTATGGGCATGCTCATCTTGCTCTGGATCATATATGACACAAAGAAAGAACACATTTAAGGTACATTATGTAAGACTTTGCTCCTGAATGTGCCCATTCTCTTTGTAACAACACCACACACAACCAAACAACCCTCAAAATAATGTAACTGTTATAATGATAATAAACAGTCTTTTTGTTTTTACATTTTGAATAGTTTAGGCTGTCACCGGAATGATGTGATATAAAAGAGATAGTTTATCTATACTGAAATATCTGCTATATGGTTAAAGAAACTGAAAACAAGGTGCAAGAGTTGCAAAGAATTATGCAATGACAAAGCAAGAGCAGGCATCTAAGGTTCCCAAGAGGAATTCTCACTTTTGCTCTCATCATTGAAACGGACCAGAAAAGTAGATGAAAGCAGACATGCTCCACAATTTAGGATTTATTATGCCTACCACCATCTTTTTTCAAATGTAGGACAAAGTGGGTCTTCAAAGTTTTTGCTTATTGCTCCACAACAGCATTGTGGGGACAATATCTTGTTAGAGGAGACAGCTGCTTTGACCTAGGATCTTTTGTGTGGTCGAGTGAGGATCAGACATTTATCATGGTCTGTTACTTATTTATCATCTCTTAGACATTGCCCTCAGTAGTACAAACATGAAAAGGCAAACTTCCTTTCCCCAGGGAAGGACAAGCCTGATCAGTCAATGATTAAAATCCACCTCAACAGCTGACACATGTGCCTCTCTGAAAATCTACAGAAGGGCAGTAGAGGTCGTTCTTAAGAAGTCAAACTGAAGTTTGTCCAGACATGAAGAGTGGCATTCAAATGAGAGGGAGCAAACTCAGAGAGTCTGTTGAACACAAGCTAAATGGGAACCAGCAAATAAGAGTCTACCAAAAAGCATGGGTGAGTGTGCTGTGACCTCATAGCGGGTAGAGTATTAGAGCCCCTTGTGAGTATTCTGCCCTAGGACAGGATGCATGATTCTTGATTTCAGGGCTCAATTTAGAGGTGAAAATCTTAGAGAATTTGCTGATGACCCATTTAATAATGACAAAGCATAATAGAAGAGGAGTGAGATAGCCACTGAAATTGAGATACTGCGATAAACAGCCTCGACATTCATAAAATGATGTTGTCCACTCGTTTCTATTCTATCCAAAAAAAAAAGGGAAAGGCATCCATTTAGAGGCAAATGCATATTCAGACAGACTAAAAATAAGCAGAGATTTTGTTATACATCAGCAGATTTCCAGGGACTAAAGTATCATTTCCCCAAAGGATGATTATATTTTTCCCTCATGGGGCTTTTACTGATATGGCCTTAGGAGCTCTGCTGCTGGATTTGGGGAAAGTGGGCATTTTAGTGGCAACATTTTTAGAAGCTCCTTCAGTGAAACAGGACCACTGTTTATTTTTTATTAGCTCCTATAGAAGTGGAGAAGAATGCCTTGGTTAATGTTGTCTATGGTTGTCAGCATATTAAATTCATTTCCAGGAACTTCCAAATGCTTATGAAGAGAGGTGCTGAGCTTCTTCAAAGTTATCTTTATACATATTAGATATGTATTGTTCTCATAGTTATTAAGCAAAACTCCAAAGAGGATTTTGAGAGATGACTTAGCCTTTAAGTATGTTCACTGATGTTTCAGAAAACCAGACAACACCCACATGGGACAGCTCAGAACAGCTGGCTTCCATGAGACCCAATTCTTCTGACCTTCATGGGCAACTATACTCACATATACATACACAATGCAGACAGACATGTACACATATAAATAAAAATAATTTTGCCAAGATGCCTAAAATATCAAGGAAGAATATGGATGATTGACTTGCTAAAGCATGTGTCCTTTGGTTGTAGTTTCCCCAGAAGAATACAGATAAACATTTTTTTTTAAGAGCATGTTTCCTTTAGTTGCAGCTTTTTCTTTCTAAGCCTTCTTCCCTTGTCTAAAATTTTAAGTATTTTTAGCATTGTTTTAGACAGAGAGAAGTAAAATACCAAAGTTCATAAAAGGTTTCAATGTAATAGAAATGAAAAAAGAGGAATTATTTGAACATATTACTTTCTCATACCACTGGCCTTCCACAACTTTCATCTATAATTTGTAGTGGAGTAGGCTACGGAGAAGAGGATAAAAATCAAAGTAAATACAAAGGTGCCATTTAGCTACTGAGATTTGGTCAGAGGAACACTGTGGAGAAATACCAGTCCCCTGAATCATAGTGCAGAAGGGGAAAGTGCAAACCAGGGCATTCAAGAGCTAGCATAAGCGGAAGCATACCTGGCAGCCACCAGAACGTACTGTTTTCAGGACATTTGAAAATGTTTATATTCTTAAAGGGTCTCTCCTGCCTGTGTCTGTCTCTTTCTTTCTTAAATTCCACTATGAGAACTGGTTTTGCATCTTGTTTGTTTGACTGACTGAAAACTTTGGCTATGGGGGTCAGGTTTCTGGAGAATGTGGCTTTCATTGTGACCACAGTGCTTGTGAGCCAAGATGGTACACACAACATGAGTTAGTGGGTTGGATTTATTCCAAATAACATGACTGGCAGAGAAAGTGTGGGGAGGACCTAACATCAGAAAGCAGAAATGCAGATATGTGTAAGTACTGGAGATGATTTAAAAAATTTGTATTGGTATATCATGGTGAAGAGATGAGATGCCAAACCTGGAGATAAGGGAAATGATACCCCCGACATCTGGAAAGTAACAATTTCAACAAATTGATACTCAACAAGGAACATGATGAGAATATTCTTGCATTACTGTCTTATTGTGATAATATTCTTAAGCTACAAAATTTATTTAAATTATATACTCGGGTAGCCTCCAATTTATTCACAGATATGCACAAGATGACCTAGGTGAATTCTGCCATATTTCCATCATTTCAAGCAAAAATAGGCACCATTTCCATTGGCTTAATCCACATCTCTCCAGTGCTACAGGTCAAGGAGACTATGAATTTATTTCTGTATTTCTCAGTTTGCATGCTGGGGCACTTTATAATAAAAGGAAATTAAGCTGATTCTTAATGATGATTTTATTTATAAGAACAAATCTTTCTAAATAAAGTGACTATCTTTCCCCACACATAAGCATCTTTGTTGATAAAATCACAATCATTTCTATTTTAAATATTATTTATAATAAATTTGTGTTATATAAATATATATGCAAGGATAACAGTTTTTGTGAAAAAAGACATTCTAGAAAAACAAAAACTCCATCAATATTTAAAACTCAAAGCAGGTATCTAAGGTTATCAATAATGCTTACAGCAGAGTTAATAGTCACTAGAGAAAATTGACCACAATTCTTTAAAAGAGTTGTATGATCAAGATCACTCTGCTATGCTCCAGTTTACAAAAACTGATGGAGAGGTACATATAACACTGTCAATAGGACAAAACAGCAACCAACAGATTAGGAAAAGATCTTTACCAATCCTACATCTGATAAAGTTCTAATATCCAAACTATACAAAGAACTAAAGAAATTAGACGCCAGATAATCAAATAACCCTATTAAAAATGGGGTATAGAGCTCAACAAAGAATTTTCAACTGAGGAATATTGAATGGCAGAGAAGCACCTAAAGAAATGTTCAACATCTTTAGTCATCAGGGAATTGCAATTCAAAACAACCCTACAATTCCACCTCATTCCAGTCAGAATAGCTAAGATCAAAAACTCAGGTGACAGCAGATGTTAGTGAGGATGTGGAGAAAGAGTAACACTCCTCCATTTTTGGTGGGATTGTAAGCTGGTACAACCACTCTGGAAATCAGTTTGGCTGTTTCTCAGAACACAGCTATACCTCTCCTTGTTATATACCCAAAAGATGTTCCAACATATAGCAAGGACACATGCTCCACTGTGTTCATAGCAGCCTTATTTATAATAGCCAGAAACTGGAAAGAACCCAGATGTCCTTCAACAGAGGAATGTATACAGAAAATGTGGTACATTTACACAATGGAGTATTACTCAGCTATTAAAAACAATGAATTTATGAAATTCTTAGGCAAATGGATGGAACTAGAAAATATCCTGAGTGGGGTAACCCAATCACAAAAGAACACACATGGTATGCATTCACTGATAATTGGATATTAGCCCAAAAGTTCACAATACCCAAGATATAACTCACAGACCATGTGAAGCTCCTGAAGAAGAAAGACCAAAGGGTTGGTGCTTTGGTCCTTCTTAGAAGGAGTAACAAAATACTCACAGGAGCAAATATGGAAACAATGTGAGGAGCAGAGACTGGAGGAGGGACCATCCAGAGACTGACCCACCTGGGGATCCATCCCAGGTGCAAGCAACAAATACAAACATTGTTGTGGATGCCAGAAAGTGCATGCTGATAGGAGACTGATATACCTGTCTCCTGAGAAACTCTGCCAGAGCCTGACATAGACAGAGGCAGATGCTCGCAGCTAACCATTGAACTGATCACAGGGTCCCCAAGGAGGAGTTAGAGAGAGAAGTCTGAAGGAGTTGAAGGGGCTTGTGGCCCATGGGGAGAGCAACAATGCCAACCAACCAGAGCTCCCAGGGTCTAAACAGCTTTCCTGGGAACACATTCAGAGAGACCCATGTTTCCAGCTATATATGTAGTGGAGGATGGCCTTGTTGGGCATCAGTGAGAGAGGAGGGCCTTGGTCCCATGAAGGCTGGATGCCCCAGTGTGGGGGAATTTGAGGGTGGGGAGGTGGTAGTCGATGGAAGGGTAGGGGCACATTCTCATAGAAGTAGGAGGAGGGGGAATGGGATAAGGAGTTTCTAGGTGGTGAATGGGGAAAGGGGATAACATCTGAAATGTAGATAAATAAAGTATCCAATAAAAAAACAAAAACAAAAACAGATAATGGAACTGGCTATTGCAGTCGAGCATTTGAGACATTTGTCAACAATTTAATAGTACTCATATTACTGGGATTCCTGAAAATTGTCAAGGACAAGGGACTGTGGAAAGGGCCCATGGAACTTTAAAACAGTATCTTCATAAAATAAAAAAGGAGGAGGTATATCCTCATATACAACAAATTTATTTAAATCATGTTCTTTTTATTTAAAATTAAAAAAAAATTGGATGCCAAGGAACTTTCTGCTGAGTATCTATGGCACACTATAACTAGGCATACTTATGCATAAGTGAAAGGCAAGGATGCATTTACTGGCATATGGCATGATCCCAATCAGGTATTTAATATGGGGAATAAGGCATGTTTGTGGGTTTTTTTTTTTTTTTTTCTGCAGGATGCTGAAGGAGCATGGTGACTGCCAAAGTGACTGGTGAGACATGCTGATGCCGGGACAAAGAATGAGGCTGACCTCTGAGCTTGCTGAATGCCCTGACAATGGCAACTGGGAAGCTGTGTTGGACATATGTTCCTTACCCACCCTTGCTTACCTATATCCAAGATGGGACAAGCTGCCTTCCTGCAAGTTGTTAGACCTTGTGGAACAGCAAATCAAAAAGAGAAGTTATAATGACTCTTGTATTGTTATTAAATGTGACCAGATACATGGACTCAATCATGAACTGGTCTAGAAATCAATCCAATATCGGAAATAACAGTCTTTATTGGGAAGGCCAGTTCTCAACATTTACAGAGACACATTTGGAAGTTAGCTGCAGTTTTCTATGAAGTTATGTTAGCAAGAGATAAAGTTGGAACAGGATCTGGATTTCAATCAAGTGTTAGTACATGTGTTAAGGCTCTTTTAATTGTCAAGTAAAAATTACTTTTGTTTCTTCTACAGTATTTAATGTAAGTTGCATTGATTGTACACTATCCAATTGTGTTAGTGTTTTGAAATCTGGCATGTCTGTCAACCAGCTATTTCTTTATTGTCCTGAGTATCACAGAACCTTGGTATTCTGAAAAAAGATTGGAAGTACTAGAAGAATTGAGTCAGGCTTTAAGCAGAAGCAAGAGAGTAGTGAGCTTGATGATTGTTGGTATAACAGTTTTAATTAAATTAATTGCTAGCACCACTGCTTCTGCAACTGCTTTGACACAAGAAGTTAAGACAGCTACTTTTTTAAAACATTTAGCCAAAAATATTACCCATGTGTTGAATATACAAGAGGCTTTAGATAGGTGTTTGGAACAACAGATTGATGCTCTTTATCCTATTCAAATTATTGGAAGGAATGTCAGAGTTTAAGAGTAAGAAGCCATCTTGAGTGTCATGCCAAATTCCATTGGATTTGTGTTTGTTCTAAAATGTACAGGGGTAGTCATACAATTAGGAAAATGTTTAAAGACACTTGCAGTATATTTGACATAATTCTAACACCTCTCTGGATGTTTAACTTTGCATAGTGAGCTCATGAATTTAAAGAATGCTGCCCTGCTAAGCGTCGATGCAGCAGATACCTCTGAAAAAATTACCAATAGCTTGAGGTCAGTATTTCTATTTTGGACAAGCTTCAAGAATGGCATATATAGCTTGATCATGCTAGCCCTTTTTGTCCTGGGAATTCTTTTATTCCTGCCCATCATGTTACAGCTTGTCTTTAACAACATCAACATGTTGGCAGCCAATGTACATGGTTTGAATCTGAAAATGGACCCCCTAACAGAGTTATTAAATTAATAATCTAGCAAGCCAAGGACAGGTAAGATTCTGCACAGAGCCTACCAACCTAAGACATAAGTGCATTGCTTTTGATAATGCATATTCCATTATGGGTAAGGAAGACAATCTTGTCACAATGACATCAGACAAGCTCAGTCTTGTTTATGCAATAAAAAAGAAGGAGAAGTGGAGAGCTTTTGGGGCTGCTTGGCAGGAATCAGTCATTGGCCAAGGACAAGGAAGTGGACTTCAGACAGGTATCTGACATTAGGCTAGAAGAAAGAAGTAATTTTAAGCAGGAATCTAAATTCTAAGCTAGATCAAAGAAGTAATTTCAAACAGGAATCTAAATCTTAGGCTAAGACAAGGAAGTAGGCTTCAGACATGAAAATGACTTTGGGTTAGGACAGGGAAGTAGGCTCAGATACTTTGGTCATCCTGATGAGCCCTTAGAAACAGTGATCACAGGAGTGTTCACAGAATTTTGTTTATTACCTTGCTTGCTCTTTGCTTATTTGTGTTTTATTGTCTTGCTTGTTCCTTGACTATTTGCATCTATTGTATTGCTAGTTCCTCAACCTAGAACTGACGTTAATACTTGCATCCAATTAAAATGGTATAAAAGCAAAAAGGAGGGGGGGTATGATATAGGGGGTTTAAAGGAAGGGGAAATGGGGAAAGGGAATGACACCTGAAATGTAAATAAATAAAATATCAAATTAAAAAAAAGAACTAGAAAAAAATCTAAAGATCTCTTAAAAAAAAAAAAAAAAGAAAACACATTCTTTCACTGAATGTATATTTTCTGCATTAAGACTTTATTTGACAGCCAATCATTTTGGCCGATAGTCTGTCTTTTAAGTAAACCTTTTGTCAATACACCATTGGAAGTTTCTGTGTAGACATATTTTTTTCTTGAAAATAATTAGAGTGTTTGAGAAGAATTTCTAGATCACATGGTGAGTGTACATTTAATTGTGTAAGAAACTCTCTGATGTGTTATAAAGTTCTTGAAGAATTATACATATCTCCAGCAGTATATGGATTTTGCCAACACTTGTCTTTCCAAGTTTGTTTGCAGTTGCTTTTATTAAGCTATCCAGAGCTTGTGTAGTGGTCTTAATTGTTATTCTTTTTCGGTTTCGAATTTCTCTGTTGACTAATGATGTTGAACACTTTTCATACAGCTGTCTCTCCCACTGCAGTCTATTCAAATATGTTGTTAAATTTTAGTTGAGTTATTATATTTCTAGTATTGAGCTGTAAAATTAAAAATAAAAAAGTTCTGAATGCAACTCCTTTCTCATATAAATGGACTGTGAATTTTCCCTGTCTGTGGTAGCCTATTAATTTTCCTAGGTGTATCTCTGAAAAGTAGGCATTTTAAAGTTTGATGAAATCTACTTCATCCATTTTTAATATTATCCTTCTGTTTTCTAGGTTGTGTCTGAGGAATCTGAGTGAATCTGCCAAGGTCATGTCCTGTGTTTGCTCCAAAAGCTTCATGGTTTTAATTTTTTCAAGAGGTTTGAGAATTAATTATTTTGAATTAACATTGTCCATGATATGAAATTGACATTTACATTTTCCAAATTACAACCTAGTTGACCAAGCACTCTTTACTGAGAAGTCTATTGTTTCTTTTGGGCCTTACCTTCATGTGACAGAGAAACAGGCCGAGAGAGAAGTAACTAGTTAACCACTGTATTACCTACCTAACAAAAGCCACTTATGGAAGGGAAGGAAGGAAGGAAGGAAGGAAGGAAGGAAGGAAGGAAGGAAGGAAGGAAAGAAGGGAGGGAGGGAGGGACAGTTTAGAGAGCTGAATGCTGGTACTTAGGTCTTATTCTCCTTTTTAGTCAATTGAGCTTAGATCATTGGATAGTGCATCCCCCCTTCACCATGAGTTCCCTGCTCCCCAATCAAGGTTTTTGGAAACCCCCAGAGGTGGAGTGAGGGGGATGTTCATGACCACTGTGGTCTGAAACAACAAAGCAAAGCAAAAAAAAACAGAACAAAAGACAATTATTGTGAGTCTCAAGCAATTAACCAATAACAAGTCTCCATCCTGCAGTCTTTATTCAAATATGTTGGAAGCTGAAAACTCTCCTCTTCTTATAACCCAACCCCTCATATACAGCCAATGTCACCTTAAGATTATGTATTCATCTTGAAAAATTTATCTGTTGCTGGTTCTTAGGTCGGCCAAACATGTTTTTCATTGCTCTCCAGGCTTTACTGACTGCCACCATGCTTTGTCCAGAAGCTGGTCCTTTAGTGGAGTAAAAGTCAATCAACTCAGAAAATCCATTTGATTTGTTTTGCTGTGTGGGGAATGGAACCCAAGTCCTCACACATGCTAGGCAAAGACTACTATTGAGCTACAGTCCTACGTTCTTGGTCTAACCAGTTTTGCTTAACATTCAACAGTGCGGCAGCAACTGCTTTCATCTTTGTTGCAGTGACCTGAATTTATTTACTCTGGCTAAACCTTGCTGTTTATTTCTATCTCAAAACCAAGCGGTGTAAGTCTACAATTAGTTATTAGCAGCCATTTAATGGGTTTTAACTTCCTGTAACTGGGTTTTGTAATTATATGCCTTGCATTTGTTACAAGTCATTTGCTCGTATTTCTTACTTTACCCACGTTCGTCATTTTCCCTGATTATTTGAATGTTTTGTTTTAATTCTTTGGATGCATTTATAATAGAAGCTTTGAAGTCTCTACTGTACTCAGCATCTGCTTCTATTCAGGATGTTTTAACTGACTGCCCTTTCCAGCTGTATGGGTTATGTTTCCTTTTAAATTTATTTTTGTGTGCCTTGTAATTGTCAACAGTAAATGGACATTGGAGATAACATGTTATAATGGTTGTGAGTTCTGTTATTTTCTTCAAAGGCATTTTTTTTTTTTTTAGTACTCAAAATCAGTTATTATACCTGAACTCAAGCTGAAAGTAATGTCTCCCTCGCATTCTAAAATACAGATGTCTTGTAGGGCATGGTGGTACATACTTGTAAGTTTAGTAAGCAGGAAGGTATAGCATTAGGATTGTGAGTTAAAGGTTAGCCTGGCCTTTTGAGTGAGGTCAGTCTAGGCTGTATGAGCCTCTATCTGAAAACAAAGCCAAAATCAAAACTAATGTCTTCATTTTATCCTGATACCATTTAATGCTTTCAAGCCAGGTTTTCTTAGGTGACTCAGGGTTTTTGTATCAAGTAGACAAGTGCTCTTTGCAGGTAAACCTACTTGATGGTACCATGCATTTGCTGAACACCACACGGGACATCACAGGACGCTTTGAGCAGATTTGCATGTATTTTCTCCAGTTTTTCCAGTTGACACAGCAGGATTGTAAACCTGCATTTACTGACTACAACGTGGCCTTAAATTGGACTCTGGATTAGAGTTCTTTGGGTGTCCTATTGTGAGATAATCTCCTTCAGGGAATTCATGTATTTTTATGTCAGATCTTTACCTGTATTCCACTTCCATAATTTTCTTTCTCATGCATTTTATTTGCTTTTTAATCTGTTTGAGTTTAATTTCTTTGTGGAACTTCCATTTAATTCCATTTTCCTCGATTATTTCTCACTTATTCTTTACGTTTGTCTTTTCATTAATCTTTTATTGATTTCAATGGATTTATTTCTTTTCTTGATGTTTGATTAATTTTTTGTTTTTAAATTTTGTATATATTATATAAGCATTGTCTTTAAAGTGTTTACTTTAGAACATCAAAATCTGAATAAATCAGCTCAGATAGGACAATCTCATTTATTCTATCTATCTATCTATCTATCTATCTATCTATCTATCTATCTATCTAAATGCATATACATAGGCTTACTTGTATTATACGTATTTATTTTTAAGTAGTGAATATTATGATTCCTTTAGAAAATATTCAGTCACCTCTAATATTATTCTTTCCTTATACTTCTTTGATATTTATCTCTCTTTCTCCTCTCTCCCATTTTCCCATTTAGTGATATATTAGCTTTTATGTGGTTATGGAGGTTCAATGTAGTGACTTACATATGTATGCCAAGCAAAGGATGTACCAGTCAGCATCACTCATCAGCCCAGCTCCATTAGTTATACCTAGGGCTTTCAACTCTCACGTTTCAGATCTATGTTCTATGTTGGAATTTTCTTTCTATAATGATAGTATGTGTCTTGTACTTATCATGTTTTTCTTTTCCATGTAATCTTTGCAGAGCTGTCCCTGATATCCCCATACAATGCTGGGTGTGTATATTTTCATATATATGTGCATGTGATTGTAGCGATCAAAAGTCAATGGTAGGATCTTTTTTGACATGGTCTACCTTATTTTTGAGACAACTGAAATTGGTATTTGCTGATTCTGCAGTGAGCTCCAAAATCATACCTCTTTCCATTCCCCGATGCTGAGGTTATAACTAAGGTTAGAGTACTGTCCTGCTTGGCTTTTAAGTGGGTCCTTGGGATCTGAACTCAGAACCTCATGCTTGTGCAGCTATCATTTCACCAAGCAAGCTGTTTCAGTACTCCATATACAACACTTTGGAAGTGATAATGAGGGAGCTAATATCAGCCTTGTTTGCATTCAATGTTGATTTCCCTATGTGCTGTGGGTTAGAAGATCTGCTGTTGTTTGTCTTTTACAATGCACAAAATTCCTGTTTTGTATGGGTTTATCAACACTTCTTTACTTGCAGGGTATAGGCGGACTAGGTGTGCTAATTCTAAATTAGTCACATTTGTGCCATGGCTCATGGAACCTATGTACTGTTCATATTTGCAATTTTCTATATTCAATTTCTAAATGCTTACAAATTTTGTAATATACTTTCTAAAATACCATTACAAACATTAGAAATACTCTGATTAAATTATCCCAAGGTATTGTGGCTTCCCAAAATAGGTAAATAAAGAAACTCAAATAAACTACAGCAACATAGTGAAAGATATTTGAGGCTTTTAAAATTATCATACACAAGATAGGCCCTTCACTGTACCGGAAACTCTGAGAGAAGCTAAAAGGTGATGATCAAAGCTTTTGTTTTTGTTTTTGTTTTTTTTAAACTTGATCTGTTTTCTATGATGCCTTAATCAATAATTGGGTAAAAGTTTAATCGCTGCTTATTTCAGATTTTAAATGATAAAACTTGAAAAAATGTATCAGTAGATTTGACTACAGTAAAAACTTTCACAAGATTTAAGAAGGTGGAGAAAGGATTAAACTGCATCAACAAACTCAGCACAATGTGTTTAGATTGCTTTAGATAAAAGACAAAAATCAATTGCATGAATTTAGAATGTAATGAGCCTGACTGTTAGAAATTCATGTGGAAAAGAGTTGACATTTCCAGCTGGCTGTGAACATAATACAAATCAACTCTCTGACACACCTGCACAAAAAGGCTAATGCTGCAGTAAGCTGTGCTGTTTAGGCTAGTGTGGGCTGAGCACTTAGAAAGTGCACCTTAGTGCAGATTTGGCAGAGGAACTGCAGATTTGGAAGCTATGCCAGTTAAAAACGGAGGTTCAGTGCAGGGAAGACACTGCTTATGTGATGTGAAAAGGAAGGGATGAATTTAGGTTGGGCTTGGAGGCGAAGCTTGGCATTAATGTTAAAGATGCTCAGGATACTTGGTTCATGCTTAGCAGGAGTAGATATAGTTAAATGTCTCAAACCCCAGCTGGACCCAATACTCTAAGTTGCATAAGCCCCCATTACCATAGATTGTTGGCTGATGGCTATTCAGTTACTTGATAGAAATGCCAGCTTTGTGTAGCAGGTTGAAGAAGTGACTTCTAAGGTGTTTTATAATGTAAAATTGCTCACGTAGATAATAGTAGATTTACATACGACAGGTGTAGGCTGAAATGCATATGTTTGAAATGTATCTGGAACTTCTTTCTTCCCAATAATTCATTATAGTTTTATTCACTTTACATCTTGATCATAGCTTCCTCCCTTCTATCCAACCTGTCCCACCCTTACAAAATCCTCCCTCTACTACTCTCTCCTCTCCCCAGAGAAGAAGAATCCCCATTGGATACCTCTCCACCCTGAGATATCTAGTCCCAGCAAGATTAGGCACATCCTTGCCCACTGAAGCCAGTAGGACAGTCAAGATAGGGGGAAGAGTATCTAATGACAGGAAAGAGAGACTGAGATAGACCCTGTTTCACTTGTTAGGGAATCCACTTGAAAACCAAATTGCATATTTGTTGCAAATGTGTAGGGGTCTAGGTCCAATTCCTGCATGCTCCCTGGTGGATCGTTCAGTCTTTGTGAGCCCCATAGTCCCAGTTTAGTTGACTCTGTAGGTCTTCTTGTGATGTCCTTGAACCCTCTGGCTTGTTCACTTCTATCCCCTACTCTTCCACCAGAGTTCCCAACCTCTGTCTAATGTTTGTGGGTCTCTGCCTCTTCAAGAGACAGTTATGCTAGGCTCCTGTCTTATGTGTCTTGGCCTTCTAAGCAGAGAACATCAAGATGAAATTGGTAAAGAGTCACAACTTCCTCATTCTACTCCAACTACATATTATTCAGACTGACTAGACAGTATGCAGTCTTGTTTTGGAATCAGGGGGAGCTAGTTTGCCCTTAGGTTTGGAAGCTGTGGCATATTCAGAAGCTGTGCTGAAATGAAGCGCCAGCCAATCCTCCCCATTATACACGCTGATGTGACTGTGTAGACCTGGTGATTAGGGAGGAGTCAATCTGGATATTCCAAATTACCTGTGAAGGGATGGTTAGCATGCTGCTTTGTACAATATCATCTCCTGCAATTCCACATAACCAACAAAGATAAGTATGTTTTATAACTAATGTTCTTAAGGCTTTTCTACATGCTCTTGTACATTTTGTAAGTAGAAAGGCATTTTACAATGTGATGCAATTGACTGCTTAATGTGTAAGGCACCTGAAATTTCACTCCCCCTTTGAGCTATAAATTACCCTGCCATATAGTTAGGTATGGTGCCTATAGACACACTAGCTGGGCTGGTTGATTGTTCATAGTACTAGATATAGACAGAGACAGCCTTACTAGAATCCTTTTTTTTTTTTTCCCACTGAAGGACAGCGGTTAGGATCGAACAGGGACAGAGCACCCTAGCGACAGAGTGTGAGCACTACAGTGATGTGCCACCGCAGGCCGGTCTTACTAGAATCCTTATCCCCAGTTCTTACAGCTGATTTGAGCAAGGTCAGGGGACACTTATCTATACATGCTATGCTCTGGTTGAGTTACTGGAGACAGACCTTGTGTTTGAAACCCTGAATTTTTTATTCAGGGAACAATATAACCCTATTCTTTGCTCTTGAAGAAGATAGTCTCTGTCTTCTAAGAACATTGTGCTAAAGATTAATTTTTGCAAGAAGATCTCAGCAGCATGCAACTTATACTTTAGCGAGGACTGTAGTCACACAGGAAAACTGCAGAGCTGCCCTCCAGTGTGCACTTTCAGAGAGAGTCAAGTCCTTACTCCACTGAACAACTGTGATAACAGTGACTAGTGACAGAGACAAACCAGAAAGCCCCTGGCCAAGCAGATATTTATTTTAGCATAGTGTTATTACCAATTTTTAGGAAATATTTTGAGCTTTTATATAAACAGAAGTGCTAGATATTGCTCTAATTATTGTCTATCTCTTAGTTTTCAATTCTCTCTTCTTCCCATATGCATATACTCCATAGACTCATGGATATTAAGGTTTCATTCAAGTTGCTTCTCATCAATTTCCATGTTTCAAATATTCCTGTAAATTATGGATAGCAGTATCAACGGGCTAGATTCTCAGTGACAATTGTCATGAAGATTCTTATGCCACATCCAGTGATAATCACAAATAAGACTGTGGGTCTCAAATTTACTCATGGAGATAATTGTAAAATGCATGTATGTGTGTAGATATGTATTTCTATGTAATCTACCTTTAGATATATCTGGTTGTGACATGCGAATTGACTGACTATTTATTGATTGATTGATAGATAATTGATTCTGAACTCCAATTTACTGGTTTATATTATCATAGGTCCATATATCGACTTAGTGTTTAGATAAACTTTAGTTAAATTAAAAGAAACTCTATTTAAAATATGAAATGAGTTATTTTCATGGAGGTATACTTGAGCAACTTGAAAACTAGCACTATGAGCACACTACCCCCACCAAGGTTTAGTTAGCTGCGTATTTCAAAGTGCATGGAATGGGAAGGTAAGGCCTTCTACATATAAGAAGGCTTTGATATGTTATTATTGGAAAAATACCTCTCTGCATTACCAGTCTATGTGTGAGTTACTCTGTATGAATGCTGTACCAAGGACATTGTGAAAGTAGTGTAATGAAAACATTGAAGGTGCGATGCTTCCAGTCATAAATGGTAACAACCCCTTGTTAGATATTAATAGTGTTTGCCTATTGTTAAGTTCACAATAATTAGAGCAGTCATTTACATTAGTCACTCTGACCTAGATGATGTTTTCATTTCATATCTGATATTGTTACTGCAAAGTTAAAAGATATTTTCCATTTCTTTTTTTTTCTCTTAGGACTTACTTGGTAAAAATCAGTGATCAGTTTGGAGAGATTGCAATCAGACTTGTTATACAAAGTCAAGGCTTCAGTTTGTAATCAGGGATCACGCAAGAATGTTGATTGGTGTCCACACACACACACACACACACACACACACACACACACACTTCTACTTGAAGAACACAGATGGCTTTAACTGGAGAATTGCAGCCTATGAATGCTCCTTCATTATCAGCATTTCTATACAAATTTCCCTGCCTTCTAGGTTTAGAGTCAGAGTAGAGGAAGAAACAACACTACAGGGCAGTAAGGAAGTCAGAGCCCTGTGAAGAGTCTTTCATGATGGTCGCTTTCTTGCCCAGACTAGGGAATAATTCCTGGACTTTTCTTCACTATAGTGTACATCTTCTCCATAGAATGAACTGCAAACAAAGGGTATGTGTGGAAGATTTATTGCAATAGTTCCTTAGAGATTTTTACATATTTTAATATAAATTAAGAAAAAAAATGAACTTTCAGTTTTATCAATACATTGAATGCTTGAGGAGAAAGTATTTAATGTAAATTTTTCAAATTTGTTTTTTTCTCCACCCCCATTTTATTATAAAAATCTTTAAGTTATACAAAATATAGAAGTGGATGGTAACTACCTACATATTCACTATATAATTTTCGCTATCAACTGCATGCATTTTCTTGCTTATATAGCCATATATCCACTGTCCCATTGTTTATCTGTACATCTATTAATTTATTGCTGTTGGTTATATAGTATTAATAAATAGTAAACACCATGTATTCATAAGCTAGACTGTAATAATCACGTACTTCTAAATACTTGAGCATGGTCATTATGCTCAAGTGTTCACTATTTGTGTGAAGTTTTTAAAGTAAAAATTTTTGAATAATAGAATGTATAAATCTTAAGGTACAATTTAAGGTAGTAGTTCCTATGTCTCTGAAACACATTTCTTACATAATGTAAACTATTACTATCACACCAGAATATCTCTTCTTGAATAGTGTCTACATATCTCCCTTCACTTGAAACACTGGTTTGATTTTTTTTTCATGCTAGGGATTCATTTTACCTGATCTGGATACTTTGTAAATAGGATAAGATCTGATGTGCCTTTTAATTATATACTTCTTTCTTTTGGCATAATGTTTTGAGACTAATCTATGGGGTGTATATTAGTAGCTTATTTTATCTTATGTGTGAATGGTATCTTTATGATATACCAGCTAACTTGTGTATTATTCTCTGTTGATGGAAAAATGAAAGACTTCCAGCTCTGGATAAACTGAATCAAGCTTCTTGAATAATTTTGTTCAAACTTTCTGATTTGAATATGTTTTGACTTTTTTTGAGTAAATGCTCCAATTTTAACTTTATCTTGGGCTGGCACTATGTGGGTTATGTGGTAAGGTATGTTCTCAGGGCAATGGGTAATGGCAGTGAGACATTGCACCCAGATAAATCAAGAGAACAAATCACTAATACTCAATACTCTGTTTTATCATTAACTATATTGCTCAGTAGAGAGAGTGAATTAATTGTACTTTTGTTTTAGGATTATTTTCAGCTTATGATAAGCTTATCATGATTGAAATACATTGAGATTTGAGCATCTATATTCATATGTTTATTTTAATAATCAAAAGAAAGAAACTTCAGATCCTGATTGGGAAAAAATGAACATATTAAATGTCAACAAACTAAAAAAATTATAGCAAAACTAACATTTATTCATGACAAAAAATATTCATAAAATTACAAATTAAAGAAAAATTCTAATAGAAAATCTGTAGATGAATTAATAGTAGTTCTGATTTAGCATTTTATTGTTAATATTGTTCTTTTTTTGCTTTGTTTTTAAAAAAATGTTTCTATTAACTTTTGTGTGAACTCCATACAGTGTAGTTTGACCATATTCACCCACCTCCCCACATTCCAGGCCCACACAACTTTGTGTCCTTATGCATTTTTTTAAAAAATCAAATCGTAATTTTCACTTATTCACACAGGGGTTATAAACACAAAAAGGCAGGACGTGGGGAAGGGGATTACACTGGAGTGTAGGTGTTCAGAGGGAGTACAGATACCTTTCAGAACAGGGTATCAGCTGGGTGAAGGTTCAGGGGACAGGTCACTATGGCTCTGCCTATGATTCACTTGTCCTTATCTAAGTTGGTACTATCCACCAAGGCTACCTATTTACAAGGTCTATGACTACTCTGGCTGGTAAATTTCCACAAAAGCTGCCTGTTTACTATAGCTTATAGGCATCTGTTTCAGTGTTTTTCCACAGAGACCCAAGACTTTGTGTTAGCATGTATATATGTCAGGCCTGTTGCTGATTTTAGGCCTATGGCTGATTTTAGGACTTCAGTGTATAAGCAAGGCTGCCCCTGGCATCTCCTCTCTTCTCTAAGTATAGAAGGGCCTTGGTGATTCTAATCTTGTGAAGGTGGGGATAGAGGCCTGACCTCCAATAATTGAAGGGGATCTTGTAATGAGTCCTGTCTTCCTGTCGATGTCCAGTGAGGCACGAGGGCCATACCCATCCTGATGTCTTTTTCCTGGAGAGGGGATATTTTTGACGTCAACCCCTATGCAGTCAGGCTTGACTGCATAGGGGTTGATGTCAAAAGTTAATATTGTTCTTAACACAAGAATGTGTACCTTTAGCAATGCTATTCTTAGATGCAGGATATTTGAGCACATTGTGAATCCTGAGGTTGTGTTATATATTAGGAAAACCTGATTTTAGTTGTGGTGTGACTCAGCCTTAGAACACACCTTTAATCTAAGAGATTTCTGCTTGACTTTTATCAAAAAAAAAAAAAAAAAAAGGATTAAATAAAGTCAGCCATAGGTCAAGAGGTAGAGCAAGCAACCAGTTGACAGAAGTTAATGTAGGATTATTAAGGAAAAAAAAAAACATAGAGAGTAAGAGGGAGTTGCAAAGATAGATAAACAGAGAGATGCATAGGAAGTAGAAAGGAGTTCGAAGGAGGTTTTTTGAGATGGTGTGAGAGAAGGACATTACTTTGGGGATGTCAGCTGAGGAGGAGGATCAGCTGGGTCCTTTCTCTGCCTCTCTGAGTTAGCAGGCTTTCCCCACAACACCTGACACTTGAGTCTTTATTGGTAAAATTAAATGATTGAGATTTTGTTTAAAAAACATTTGGTGCTCGAATACATGGCACGCCCACATAGACAGAGAAATCACACCCGCTGTAGACAAACTGAGAAGCCATAAGATTTGGTAAAACACCTGGGAAGTCCTCAAAGACAGAGTTAGTAATATTAAAAGAAAAACCTTTTGTATGTTAAGGATGAGAACTATCATAATGCAGGGTGTTAGACCCTGTATTGTGCCTTCTTAGATAGTTTGAAAATAGAGGCAGAGAATGAAAAGGTAAATGATTTAGTTAAAATTGACATAATACCAACTTTAATTATCAGTCCAGTAATTTATATTTCATCTTTAATAGCCCTAGTGGAGTTTTTATTCTATGCCAATGATGGGAAGTGAATTGATGAGACAGAAGCCATAGAAATACTTATAGATGTAAAAAAAAATATTCAGACACAGAAAGAGAAGTTAGATAAGAACCTACCTTGCCACCACATGATGAATCTGAAGATGGGTGGCCCAAGGTTGTTAGAAAGCCAACCTTAATTTATGCAGTTACTATATCAGAACTACTAGCAGATGATAGGCACTCCCAAGGTTATGAGGAAGTTAAATGGAATCCTATAGACATATTAGAATCTAAGAGATATAAGGTAGTGCTCAATTCATATGGTATGCAGTCATTCTATGTAAAGCCATCATTGAATTCATGGGCAACTCAGAGCAGAATTATCCCCTAAGACTGGAAAGACATGGCAACAGTAATACTGGAATCTGGTCTTCAGTTACAATGCCTAACATGGTGGACAGAGGAAGCTGAGGCCATAGAACAAAGAAATAGGATTTGAGGTTATTAATATTTCCCAAGATCAGTTGCTAGGTGAAGGTCAATATGTTGAGTTACAAAGGTAGTTGGAGTTTGATAATACCTGGGTTAAATGCTTTTGGACAAGGTTGAAGAATCAGGAAAAAGTTCTGAATTATTTACTAAAATTATACAAGGCCAAAAAGAAGTCTTCACTGATTTTTTGCAAAGATTAGCTTCAGCTATATATAAAGTAGTATCAGATTCAGAAGTCAGAAAAACATTAATGAAATCTTTGACTTTTGAAAATGCTAATTCAGAATGAATTAGACTTATAAAGGCAAGATCAGCACCAATAGATGAGTGGATTAGAAATACGGCTGATATTGAATCGCAGGTTTATGATACTACTCTAACAGGAGAAATAGTTTGTAAAAGGTTTAAGAAAAATAAAAATGCCTTCCGCTTCCGGTCTGGGCCCAGGCAGCAGATCCCTGGAGGCAGCTCTGCACTGAACCTCACAAAACCCGGCAGAAGTGGGGCACCCAGCAGCTCTGACCCAGGCAGTATCTCTGGTAAGGAGACAGCAACACCCACCCCAAACAGGGAGTAACTGGGACCCACCGGGACCCACTGAGACCCAGGGATTTACTCCTGGCCCGGAGCGCCGGCACCTTCCGGTCTGGGTCGGAGCTCCCAGCAGATCCCAGGCGGAGCTCTACACCAAATCCCCCGGAACCCAGGGGAAGCAGGGCTCCTAGGAGCTCTAACCCAAGCAGCTTCCTACGCAAGGAGGCAGCAACACTTGCCCCAAACCGGGAGTAACTGGGACCCACCGAGACCCAGGTACTCACTCCTGGCCCCAGCACTGGTTCCTTCCGGTTTGGACCTGAGCGCGCAGCAGATCTCGGGCAGCAATATTGCAAACAATCTCACAGAACCCAGAGGAAGCGTAGCTCCAAGGAACTCCAACTCAAGCAGCTCCTTAAGCAAGGAGGCAGCAACACTTGCCCCAAATAGGGAGTAACCGGGACCCACTGGGACCCAAGTACAAACTCCGGGCACCAGCACTGGTTCCTTCCGGTTTGGGCCTGGGCGCTCAGCAGATCGGGCGGCAACTCTGCGCCCAATCTCACAGAACCCAGAGGAAGCGTGGCTCCCAGGAGCTCTAACTCCAGCAGCTTCTTAAGCAAGGAGGCAGCAACACCTGCCCCAAACAGGGAGTAACCAGGTCCCACAGGGATCCAGGAACTCACTCCTGGCCCAGAGCACTGATTCCTTCCGGTCCGGACCAAAGCACTGAGCAGATCCTGGGCCCTAGCTCGAACCTCAGCAGCGACACCCAACTTAAACAGTTCTGACACAACCAAGAGAACAGGAAAGACAGGTTCCAGCCAGAGACAGCACAGGTAGCACCAAGGAGATCCAGATGGCAAAAGGCAAGAGCAAGAATACAAGGGCCAGCAACCCAGAACACATGTCATCATCAGAACCTAGTTCTCCCACATTAAGTCCTGAACTCCCCATATCACCAGGAAAGCAAGAGTCAGACCTAAAATCACTTTTAATGATGATGATGGAGGACTTTAAGAAGGACATAAATAACATTCTCAAAGAATCCGAGGAGAACACAGGTAAACAGGTAAAAGCCCTTAAAGAATCACAAGAGAACACAACCAAACAGGTGAAGGATTTATACAAAACCATCCAGGACATAAAAATGGAAATAGAAACAATAAAGAAATCACAAAGGGAGACTACTCTGGAGATAGAAAACCTAAGAAAGAAATCAGGAGTCACAGACGCAAGCATTACCAACAGAATACAAGAGATAGAAGAGAGAATCTCAGGTGCAGAAGATACCATAGAAAATATTGACACAACTGTCAAGGAAAACGAAAAATGCAAAAAACTCTTAACACAAAACATCCAGGAAATCCAGGACACAATGAGAAGACCAAACCTAAGGATAATAGGTATAGAAGAGAGTGAAGATTCACAACTTAAAGGGCCAGTAAATATCTTCAACAAAATCATAGAAGAAAACTTCCCTAACCTAAGGAACGAGATGCCCATAATCATTCAAGAAGCCTACAGAACACCAAATAGACTAGACCAGAAAAGAAATACCTCGCGTCACATAATAATCAAAACACAAAATGCACAAAACAAAGAAAGAATTTTAAAAGCAGTAAGAGAAAAAGGCCAAGTAACATATAAAGGCAGACCTATCAGAATTACACCAGACTTCTCACCAGAGACTATGAAAGCCAGAAGATCCTGGTCAGATGTCATGCAGACCCTAAGAGAACACAAATGCCAGCCCAGGCTACTATACCCAGCAAAACTCTCTATTACCATAGATGGAGAAACCAAGATATTCCATGACAAAGCCAAATTTACACAATATCTTTCCACAAACCCAGCACTACAAAGAATAATAGCAGGAAAGACCCATTACAAGGAGAGCAATCATACCCTAGAAAGAGCAAGAAAGTAATCCACCTCCAACAAACCCAAAAGAAGATAGCCACACAAACTATGCCTCCCCTTTTAGCAAAAATAACAGGAAGCAACAGTCTCCTCTCCTTAATATCTCTTAATGTCAATGGACTCAATTCCCCAATAAAAAGACATAGTCTAACAGACTGGATACGCAAACAGGATCCGACTTTTTGCTGCATACAGGAAACCCACCTCAGTGACAAGGACAGACACTACCTTAGAGTAAAAGGCTGGAAAACAATTTTTCAAGCAAATGGTCCTAGGAAACAAGCTGGAGTAGCCATACTAATATCGAATAAAATTGACTTTCAACTTAAAGATATAAAAAAGGATAAGGAAGGTCATTTCATATTTGTCAAAGGAAAAGTCAACCAACATGAACTCTCAATTCTGAACATCTATGCACCAAATGCAAGAGCACCCACTTTCATAAAAGAAGCCTTACTAAAGCTCAAAGCACATATTGCACCTCACACAATAATTGTGGGAGACTTCAATACCCCACTCTCAGCACTGGACAGATCAGGGAAACGGAAACTAGACAGAAGTACAGTGAAACTAACAGAAGTTTTAAACCAAATGGACTTAACAGATATCTATAGAACATTTCACCCAAAAACAAAAGAATATACCTTTTTCTCTGCACCACATGGTACCTTCTCCAAAATAGACCATATTATTGGTCACAAGACAGGCCTCAACAGATATAAAAAAATCGAAATAATCCCATGCATCCTATCAGATCACCATGGTCTAAAGCTGGTCTTCAATAACAACAAAGACAATGGAAAGCCCACACTCACATGGAAACTGAACAATACTCTACTCGTTGATAATGGGGTCAGGGAAGAAATAAAGAAAGAAATTAAAGACTTTTTAGAATTTAATGAAAATGAAGACACATCATACCAAAACCTATGGGACACACTGAAGGCAGTGCTAAGAGGAAAGCTTATAGCTCTAAGTGCATACAAAAAGAAACTGGAGAGAGAACACACTAGCAGCTTGACAACACACCTGAAAGCTCTAGAACAAAAAGAAGCAAAAACACCCAAGAGGAGTAGACGGCAGGAAATAATTAAACTCAGGGCTGAAATCAACCAAATAGAAACAAAGAGAACTATACAAAGAATCAATAAAACCAGGAGCTGGTTCTTTGAGAAAATCAACAAAATAGATAAACCCTTGGCCAGACTAATCAGAGGGCAGAGAGACAGTATCCAAATCAATAAAATCCAAACTGAAAAGGGTGACATAACAACAGAAACCGAGGAAATTCAACAAATCATCAGATCCTACTACAAAAGCCTATACTCAACAAAATTGGAAAATCTGGATGAAATGGACAATTTTCTAGACAAGTATCAGTTACCAATGTTAAATCAGGATCAGATAAACCATCTTAACAGTCCCATAACTGCGAAAGAAATAGAAGCAGTCATTAAAGGTCTCCCCACCAAAAAAAGTCCAGGTCCAGATGGTTTTAGTGCAGAATTCTATCAAACCTTCAAGGAAGATCTAATACCAATTCTCTTCAAACTATTCCACAAAATAGAAACGGAAGGAACACTACCCAATTCATTCTATGAAGCCACAATTACGCTTATACCTAAACCACACAAAGACCCAACAAGAAAAGAGAACTTCAGACCAATCTCCCTTATGAATATCGATGCAAAAATACTGAATAAAATTCTCTCGAACCGAATCCAAGAACACATCAAAACACTTATCCACCATGATCAAGTAGGCTTTATCCCAGGAATGCAGGGTTGGTTCAATATACGGAAATCCATCAACGTAATCCACTACATAAATAAACTCAAAGAAAAAAACCACATGATCATATCTCTTGACGCTGAGAAAGCATTTGACAAAATTCAACACCCCTTCATGATAAAAGTCTTGGAAAGATCAGGAATTCAAGGCCCATACCTAAACATAGTAAAAGCAATATACAGCAAGCCAGTAGCTAACATCAAACTAAATGGAGAGAAACTTGAAGCAATCCCATTAAAATCAGGGACTAGACAAGGCTGCCCACTCTCCCCCTACCTGTTCAATATAGTTCTGGAAGTCCTAGCCAGAGCAATTAGGCAACAGAAGGAGATCAAAGGGATACAAATTGGAAAGGAAGAAGTCAAAGTTTCACTATTTGCAGATGACATGTTAGTATACTTAAGTGACCCCAAAACTTCCACCAGAGAGCTCCTAAACCTCATAAACAACTTTAGCAAAGTGGCTGGGTATAAAATTAACTCAAACAAATCAGTAGCATTCCTCTACACAAAGGATAAACTGGCTGAGAAAGAAATTATGGAAACGACACCCTTCACAATAGTCACAAATAGTATAAAATATCTTGGGGTGAATCTAACCAAGCAAGTAAAAGACCTGTATGACAAGAACTTCAACACCCTGAAGAAAGAAATCGAAGGAGATCTCAGAAGATGGAAAGATCTCCCATGCTCATGGATTGGAAGGATTAATATAGTAAAAATGGCTATCTTGCCAAAAGCAATCTACAGATTTAATGCAATCCCTATCAAAATTCCCACTCAATTCTTTACAGAGATAGAAAGAGCAATCTTAAAATTCATTTGGAATAACAAAAAACCCAGGATAGCGAAAACTACACTCAACAATAAAAGAACTTCTGGGGGAATCTCCATACCCGATTTCAAGCTGTACTACAAAGCAATAGTGATAAAAACGGCATGGTATTGGAACAGAGACAGTCAGGAGGATCAATGGAATAGAATAGAAGACCCTGAAATGAACCCCCATACCTATGGTCACTTGATCTTCGACAAAGGAGCTCAAACTATCCAGTGGAAAAAAGACAGCATTTTCAACAAATGGTGCTGGTCCAACTGGAGGTCAACTTGTAGAAGAATGCAAATTGATCCATACTTATCTCCTTGTACAAAGCTCAATTCCAAGTGGATCAAGGACCTCCACATAAAACCAGCTACACTGAAACTAATAGAAGAGAAAATAGGGAAAAGCCTTGATCATATGGGCACAGGGGAAAAGTTCCTGAACAGAACACCAATGGCGTATGCTCTAAGATCAAGAATTGACAAATGGGATCTCATAAAACTGCAAAGCTTCTGTAAAGCAAAGGATACGGTCAACAGGACAAAGCGGGAACCAACAGACTGGGAAAAGATTTTCACCAACCTTACATCTGATAGAGGGCTAATATCCAAGGTATACAAAGAACTGAAGAAACTAGATTCCAGACCATCAAATAACCCTATTAAAAAATGGGGTAGAGAGTTGAACAAAGAACTCTCAACTGAGGAAACTCAAATGATTGAGAAACATCTAAAGAAGTGTTCAGCATCCCTAGTCATCAGGGAAATGCAAATGAAAACAACACTGAGATTCCACCTCACACCAGTCAGATTGGCTAAGATCCAAAACACAGGTGACAGCAGATGTTGGCGAGGATGTGGAGAAAGAGGAACACTCCTCCATTGTGGGTGGGATTGCAAGCTGGTACAACCACTATGGAAAGCAGTCTGGCGATACCTCAGAAAATTGAACATGGTGTTACCTGAGGACCCATCTATACCCCTCCTGGGTATATACCCAGAAGATATTTCAACATGCAACAGGGCCACATGCTCCACTATGTTTATAGCGGCCTTATTCATAATAGCCAGAAGCTGGAAAGAACCCAGATGTCCTTCAACAGAAGAATGGATACAGAAAATGTGGTACATTTACACAATGGAGTACTACTCAGCCATTAAAAATAATGAGCTCATGAAATTCTTAGACAAATGGATGGAGCTAGAAAATATCATCCTGAGTGAGATGACCCAATCACAAAAGAACACACATGGTATGCACTCACTGATAAGCGGATATTAGCCCCAAAACACACAATACCTAAGATGCAACGCATAAACCTCATGAAACTCAAGAAGAAGGAGGAAGACCAAAGTGAGGGTGTTTTTGTCCTTTTTAGAACGAGTATCAAAAGATTCAACCAGAGCTCCCAGGAGCTAAACCTCCAGCCTGAAACCAGACCGGCAAGCTGTCCTCTGAGAGGCTCTAACCAGCAGCTGACTCAGACAGATACAGATATCCAGAGCCAAACAGTGGATGGAGCTTGAGGACTCTTAAAGAAGAATAGGTGGAAGGATTGAGGGCCCTAAGGAGATAGGAACTGCACAGGAAGATCAACAGAGTAAACCAACCTGAACCCTTGGAGCTCTCAGAGACTGAATCACCAACCGTGGAGCATACCTAGTCTACACAGATCTACCTCCATGGGCTGAACCTAGGCCTCCCTGCACATATGTTGTAAATGTGCAGCTTGGTTTTCATGTAGGTCTCAAACATCTGGAGTGGGGGCTATCCCAAAACATGCAGCCTGTATATGGAGTACGGTCTTCAAAAAAAAAAACAGTTGTTCAGTTATTCATGGAATATTATTTTTTTTATATCTCTTGTATTCAGTTTGCAACTACTTCAATGAGAATTTTTGTATGTATATTCATGAGGGATATTGGACTATAATTTATATATTTTTGTTGGGTCTACACTTGATTTCACTATTTCAATATTATTTGCTTTGTGAAGGAGCTTATTGTGGTTCTGAATTTTTTTAAACATAACTCAAAAAGTGTTGCTTGTTTGAAGGCCCTATAGAATTCTTGTATAAGTATATCTGACCCTTGGTATTTTGCTTGTTTGTTTATTTTCATTTTATTCTGTTTGAATGCTTTTTAATTTTTTTTGATTTGCTGAAAATAAAAATAAAAAAAAAAAAAAAAGAAAATAAAAATGTCGTATGTTTTAATTGTGGTGAACAAGATTATTTGAAAAGGGATCGCAGGCAAGGTATTCCTTGAAACAATATTTTTTATAGAGGTATTAAAAAAAAATATAGCCAGTCTTCTGTTGGATGCAGAAGGTATGGCAAAAGCCAGAATTGGTCTAATGAATGAAGTTCAACAACGGACAGTCAAGATAACCCTTTGCAATCAGGGAATAACCTAAGGGGTCTCTCGCAGGTCCCAACATTAATTTTGATTCAATAATTCTTCATCAGCATTGGAAAAATCCATCCACAGAGCAATTAAAGATTTAATGCTTGAGGTAAAAAAAAAACAACATTTCTCTGGATGTAATGACAGACAGAACAGCGTCAGTAGAGCAAACAAAAAATCCAGGAGGGACCAAACAACAAGTATTTTGGAAAAATACTGTAAATGATCAGAGACCAAAGGTAAAGATACAAATAAGGACATTGAAATTGAAGTTTTAATAGACACAGAGGCTGACGTAATAATAATTTCACCAAATTCTTGGTCGGCAGATTAGCTTCTTCAGAGGTTAATTATTCAGCTCCTAGGGATTGGAACATTATCTCAGGTGAAACAAGGTGCAAGATGGGTCAAGTGTGTAGATTCAGAAGGATTGAATAGGAAAATTAAAGGCATTTGTAGCTAATGTAATTGTGAATTTATGTGAATATAATTTGTTGCAGTAATAAAAACATAGATTAATATTCCTCTAATCTTAGAAACAAATCATAAAATCAAAAATGCTTCTGAGAAAATTATTAAAAGTTCTTTTAACAACAACAGTCAAATACTATTTAGGTTATATATAAGCAGGACACAGCTGTTGGTCTTTCAGAGGTACCACCAACAACCCTATCTGGAAAATGGTTAACAGACAAACCTGTGTGGGAGCAGTTAAATCCTCAACATATTGAAGAATCGACCAGTCCTTAGAATTCTCCTGTATTTGAATGAAATAGAAGAAAATGGAAAATGAAGAATGTTAACAGATTTAAGACCCACACATGGGGTGATTCAGCCAATGGGCACTTTACAGCCTGGGATTCTTTTGCCTTCTTTATTACCTAAGGGATTGTTTATTATCGTGATTGATTTAAAGCAGTGATTTTTAATTTTAGTATATTTTCATAAGAACAGGATAAAGAAAATATCTCCTTCACAATTCCTACTTATAAGAATGCTCAACCTGCTATAGGTATCACTGGAAGGTAAATATTAAATAGTAAAACACTGTGTCAATATTTTGTATCACAGCCACAATTCTTAGAACTAACTTGTAAACAGATTCCTCAGTCTAAAATTTACCATTAAATGAGTGCTATCTTACTGGCCATTCAGATTCAGATACCCTAGAAAAAAAATTTGATGAAATAAAGAGAACTTCGCCTTGCTGGGAATTACAAATTTCTCCTGGAAAAATAGAAAGAAGAGATTCTATCAATTTTCTAGTATATAAGATAGGTTGACAGAAAATTCGACCACAGAAAGTACAAATCAGGAGAGATCAGTTACAAACTTTTAATAATTTTCAGAAATTGCTGGGAGATATTAAGCGGTTATGGCTCATAATTGGATTAACTACTCAAAAGTATGTAATTTGTTTCAAATCCTACAAGGTGATACAAATTTAAAAAGTCCAAGAAAATTATAAACTGAGGCAGAGAAAGAACTGACATGTGGATCACTTAGACCAAAAGATTGATCGTACTTCTGTTATTTTGTCTTCTACTCATTCTCCCACAGGATTTCTTATGCAGAGAGAAGGTAGTATCTCAGGATGAGCATTTTTAGCACATAAGCAGAGTAAAAAAATTTTAAAACCTCTGCAGAAAAGATTTCTGAATTGATTCTGAAAGAAAAAAAAAGTGACTTCATCAATTAGCATGAATACACCCAGCCAAAAATGTGGTTCCTTTTATTAATTCTGAAATTGTCTTATTATGGGCAGAAAATGAACACTGGCAAAGAACTTGCAATAATCTTTTGGGAGATTAACAACAAATATCCTGAAAGCAAGAGACTTACATTTATAAAAAGAATTAATTGGATTCTCCCTCATATTGTAAAAAGGATACCAATGTCTGGAGCCCCTACATTTGACACTGATACAAATAAATCAGGAAAGGTAAGAAAAACTAAGTAAATGTGCTCAAAGCTCTTAGACTCAATTTAAAAATCAGAGCTGTAAGCCATCCTCATGGTATTATTAGATTTTCCTAAATCTCTTAATATAGTTACTAACTCTCAATATACAGAAAGATTTGTATCACATATTGAAACTTCTGAATTTACTCTTGATGATTCAGAAATAACCTCAATATTTATTCAACTACAACAAGTGATCAAAAATAGATACCATCCATATATACAATACATATCAGATGCCACATGGGCCTTCCAGGCCTTCTAGGATAGGGTAAGGATGAACTTGGTCAGCTATTGATACACAATGTGCTAGAGGCTTCAGAATTTCATAAGAAACAACATATGTCTTAGTCAGGGTGTCTATTCCTGCACAAAACATCATGACAATGAAGCAACTTGGGGAGGAAAGGGTTTATTCAGTTTACACTTCCATATTGCTGTTCATCACTAAAGGAAGTCAAGACAAGAACTCACACAGGGTAGGAATTTGGAGGCAGGAGCTGATGCAGAGGACATAAAGGGGTGCTGCTTACTGGCTTGCTCCCCTTGGCTTGCTCAGCTTGCCCTCTTATAGAACCCAGGACTATTAGACCAGGGATAGCACCATTCACAATGTGCCCTTCCACCCTTGATCACTAATTGAAAAATTACCTTACAACTGGATATCATGGAGGGATTTCCTCTAGGGAGGCTCCTTTCTCTGTGATAACTCCAGCTTGTGTCAAGTTGATACACAAAACCAGCCAGTACAACATGTTAATAGCAAATATTTTAAAAGGAATGTTCCTAGCACTTGGCAACAAGCCAAGAAAATGTCCTACTTGGTCTTTGCATAACCAAATGCCATTACCTGCAGAAATAACCCAAAAGGTACCCAAAGCAATGAAATTTGATAAATGGATGTGTTTCATTTTGCAGAGTTTGGAAAATTAAATATGTGAGCCATATCATAGATACATAATCAAGATTTCAGTGGGCAACTGCTCTAAGTCTTAAAAAGCCTACAACTATACAATTATTAGAAGTTATGGTATTATGGAGATACATGTACAAATTAAGACTGACAATGCTCCAGCATATGTCTCTAGGAAAGTGAAACAGTTCTTTGCATGTTTCAACATAAAGCTATTGCAGGTATGCCACACAATACTTTAGGACTAGCAGCTATAGAAATATTTAATCACATTTCAAAAGATATGCTTAATAAACAGAAAGGGGTAATAAAGATCCCCAGAGAGAGTGCTTTATTGACTTTAAAATTTTTTAAATGCTAATGAGAAAGGAATAACAGCTTCAGAGAGACATTGACTAGTAGAGAAAACAGATTAATTAAATCAACCTGTATATTTTAAAGATGTACTGACCTCAGACTGCAAACTTGGATATGTGGAACACTGGGGACAGATTTTATCTTTCTTTCTGAAAGAAAAAAAAGCTGTGGGTATCACTAAGATTGATAAAGATTAGAGTCAAGCATGAGAGACTGCCTGAATAAGTAGAGGTGATAGTTCATCAGACATCTTACTCATTCACTCCATACTAACTGATAAAATCTAACAAATACCTTTCATTGGATCAGTCATAAAGAAATAAAAATTTTCAATTTTAGAATAAATTATTACATTATATAAAGTAAATTATTAAATAAATTATATATTTAAATATATAATTATTATAAAAATAAATTATTTTCAAATGATAATTTACCAAAGGAATGCTTGCCTTAGTAACATGAAACAAAAAATAGTGTTTTAAAACCACATGTCTTAATTCCATGTAAGCATGATAGACTGCAGAATGCCCCATGGCCCTTGCTATTTTAGACATCAATTTTTGAGTTTTCTTCTTAAATAAAAAGGATTTTTGTTGTTTGGTATTAAAAACACAGGTTAAAGAGCCCCCAGGGTCTAAACCACCAGCCTGGGAGCACTTAGGGAGGGACCCATGGCTCCAGCTATATATGCAAGGGAGCTATATATAAGTGGGAGAAGAGATCCTTGGTCCCATGAAGGCTGGACGTCGTGGGGGGGGATACTCGAGGGTGGGGAGGTGAGGTACAGGGGAGGGTGGATGGGGATACACCAACGTGGAGACAGGAGGAGGGGGGAAGGGATAGTGAGTTCCTGAGAGGGAGGGGGGGAAATGGGGTAAGGAGAGAATATCTGAAATGTAAAAAAATTTTCCAATAAAAAATTTCCAAAAAAAAAAAAAAAGAATAACCAATGAAAAAAAATAATAAATAAATAAAGCAAGCAAGCAGCACCACAGTCATATCAGTTGGAAGAAAAACATGGGATTAGAGGGGATAATGGTTGAGTATATTCACAATAAACTGAAAAAAATACCTTTGAAAACATTTACCCTAAAATATAATCAATCAATTATTTTTATATTGTTTTTAAAAACATAATGACTTTATAATGTCATAATTCTTTTATTGGGTACTATTTAAAAAAAAAAGGAAAAGAAAACGCTTTCTTAAATTTTAGGAACAGAGACTCCACATTTTGACTAAACCTCCTGTTGCCTTATGTTTGGGTTTTTGTTTCTTATCATTATTTACTAATGAGTATGGTTTTCCAACTAATTTGTGTTCTAAAAGGACTGCATTGATATTTTGATGTCTGATACTTTTAATAAACGATTTCTATTTTCAGTTGTATGTTTAGGCTTCATTTTCATACTATAAAATAAAGTTTGTCATGCTAAAAAAAAAAAAAACAGGTTAAGAGATTTAAAATGTTTTAAGTAAATTCAAAGGGTTATTATGGTTCAAACTTTTTTCTTATTCTAAGTTGTAATGATTAGGAGCTATGATAAAATATTGGAAGAGGGTGGTGGTAGCCCATGCGTTTAATCCTATCAGCTCTCAATAAGTTAGTTGTTTTCTGAATTCTAGAGTTACAGTGAACAAGGTTTTGGTGGCACACACAGTTCATCAGAGTACTGAAGGACAAAGCTCAGATACAACTCTTATGTGGTGTGTTTGCACACTAGAGAAATCACATATTATATTTACAGATTATAAAAGCCTTCTATGAGTTTACTAGAAATCAGCTAATTTCCAATAGGGACAGGAAGAACAAGCAGCTTTTGTGACTTCCTGTAAACTCATCTCTGTTCATGGGACCCTAACTAATAAATTGAGCCAGATGAAACCCTAATTATGGATATCATATTTATTAGTAAACTCTCAACTGTCAACTTTGCATAATGCAAAAAGGAGTTCACCAACATTTGCCTGTTGGCTTCTATTGCAATTACTTTCTATATATGAAGAATAGATATTCTGTCATTGGAAACAAATCTGGACAGTTTAATGACCCATGGTGAATCTTATTGTCACTCATTGCCAAATACCCTATGGTCATAAGGGTACCTCGTACACTGATAAATTGGGTCAGTTCAAAGGCAGAGTCCTCCTCAGGACTCCTCGTGGAAGGAAAGGTATTAGAGTGGAACTGGTGTGGTTCAGAATTCCTTAATGAACAAAATGTGATAGCAAATGGGTCTGTGGCTTCCTGCACAAAGGATATATCTTGGTTACCTAAATTGTTCATCCCTCCCCTAAGTGAGGCACCTACTGAACTGTAAGTACCGACAGAATGGTCACGATATTTGTCTAACACATGATTTACTGGTGGTACAATAACCACTGATAGATTCAAAATTAATGGAAAGCAGCAACCTATAGACTGGGGGACAGGGTTGGGGGCGGAGTGGCAAATATTGAGGAAAAAAACCACAAAATCAGTGCAGCACTATTGGCTATAAGACAAGCAACTAGGAGAACAAAAGGAAAATATCTGTCTTCTCCAGTTCAAGGTATGTGTGCAGTGATGGTGTAGCTATATGGTCATCAAAATGGAAAACCACTAATGGCAAATAAATGGCAAAGATATCTGGTCATGGGAGGAATGAATGAAAATTGCAAAACCCAGGAAAACTTAGCAAAGACATCAAATGTTATACAGGCAAGACAGATGAAACATCTGATAATAATAAAATGGTAGACAAATTGTCATCATGTTTAATCAAGACTAGAATATTAAAGTTTTCTAGGGGACAAATTCAGAATAAATCAGCAAGAATGATAGATTACACATTTGAAAAACTTGAGAATTCACCCTTAAAACTAAAAATTAAGGGGAAATGGAGAACCAAATTAAATTAGGATAATCCTATGAGAAGAACCAATATAAAGAATCCATAGCCAGGCGGTGGGTTACTCCATTAATCCCAGTACTTGGAGGCACACTCTTGTAATCCTGACACTTGGGAGGCAGAGTCAGGCATATAAGAATTACAGTGATTTGCATTTAAAAATTTTTGCAAAATGCAGGCTGGAATTCAAAGAGAATGTCCTTTGTGATCTAAAATAAATACAGTTAAACCTTGAATTTATATATAAAGAAAAAGAGGAATATAGATATATTTATCCACACATACTAAGGTATATTTAGTTGCAACATTTTAAAAGAATTTTTAAATGTCAAATGAAAGATAATAATACTTTTTCTGTTGCCAAAAGTCATTTTGCTCTAGGAAAGATATAACTGGCCAAAAAAGAAACCCCTCTCCCCAGAGTTAGGATTGGGGCAGGGACTTGCTTTTATCTTTCTAGGAGAATAAGAGCATCCAATTAAGGAAGCCAGAGGCTTCTGGACAAGTAAAAAATATATAGAAAAAGGACAAATTTTCAAGAGAAAATGTCCCAAGAAAAAGAGTAAATTGGCCAAGTAGTGTTATTGCCCATGTCCATTTGACAGGCCTGATATCCCAGCTTGCAGTCCTAGACTAGCGCCTGTATGCAGGCTGCCATCTTGCCACTCCCTCCAACCCCCATGTCCGATTCCTAAATGATTGTCTATGCTGCCCTCTACAGACATAAGTGGCGAACAGTCTTTATGTGGTCCAATTCAATTAAAAAATTAAAACTCGTTTTGGGGTTGAAGTGTCGAGCTCTCCTTCTGTAAACCCACAGATGCTTGTTAAAGGAAAATCCAAAATCTTTATCTCATATCAGAATAATTACCTGGTATGGGACAGAAAAAATAGAAAATAAGGTACTAGTCTATTGTCCCTAATCTCATAATCTTTTGGTTTTCATTTGACTCTCTAAAACCTTTCTTAAAGTGTAAATATTAACTCAAAATTTGTAAGATGATTATGTATTCCTGCATTTTAAAATATTTATTTATTTATTTATTTATTTATTTATTTATTATTTTTATTTGTTTTTAGTTTGAATCTGAAGCAGGAAACTAGGAACAGTTTGTTCTTCAGTGTTGTTTTCGGATGTTCTTAATAGACTGTGGTCCTCAAACCTTACTGAGATCTGCTGAGTATAGTATTAATATGTTTAAATGTTTCACAACAAACTGTTAACATTCCTAACAGTAACATTTGAGGTCTCTAAGAAGATGATGGTGGGCCTTGCGAAAATAATCCCACCTGGATTGTGGTAATGCTAAACACTGGGAAAAAAAACTGTTCCATGGCGCTTTTGCTGCCAGGTTCTGTATAAACAGTAGATATGCTTAGGTTCTACCTAGCCAGGCTTGCCACTCAGCTGACAAACTCCACCCAAAGTCAGCTTCAGACTACAAACTGCTCAGGACATTCAAACTGCTGAGTTCTTAGTAGACTGACACAAAAATTTCACAGAACTTTGAGCTCAACAATACTTAATTCTAGACAGCCAAATACAACCAAGCTGGACACTGGAAAATTTGGCAGAAATACCTTCATTGTTGTAAATAGTTTTAATGTGTTAGAGTTAAAAGATTTATTTAGGTAAAAAGAGGGGAAATATTGCAGGACATTTGGCCACATTGTGAACCCTAGGGACTGTGTTATTTACTGGAAAACCCTGTTTTTAGTTGTGTGGCTCAGCCTTAGCACACACGTTCAATTCAAGAGTCTTCTGCTTGAATATTACAAACAGGATTCAATAAAATCAGCCTTAATCAAGAGGTGGAACAAGCAACCAGTTGACAGGAAATGAACATAGGATTATTAAGCAAAAAGAATAAAGAGAGAGTAAGAGGTTAGTCAGGAAGAAAAGTAGAGAGACAGAGGAGAGTTGCACAGGAAATACATAGGAAGGATATTCAGTTTCAAGGAAGTTCTTTGAGAGGGTGTAAGAGAGAGACATTACTTCTGGGATGTCAGTTTGAGGAGGAAGATCAGCCGAGTGCTTTCTCTGCCTCTCTAAACTAGCAGTCTTTTACCAGCATCTGGCCCCAGAGCCTTCATTGGTAAAATCAAAATGATTGAGATTTTGTTTAGAAAACAATAATTCTGCATTAACACAAGTGGGTATATCCAGGGCCATACTGCCAAGAAAAAGAAATAAAGGCTATACTAGTAGAAAAGAAAAAACTAAAACAGTATCTGTTCGAGACACATCATTGTCTACATAGGAAACCACAGAGAAAGCACTAGAAGTTACCTGAGCCAGACAATGAGTTTGCTCTTGGTACCATCTTGATTTCCATCCCATATACTACTCTTAAAATTAGAAGTTTCAAAGATATTTTTATAATATTGATAAACCCAAAATTATCTGTATAATATTGATAAACCCACTATAGTTATAGAATGTCTTTAATAAAATCTAGACACAGATACTGAAAACTACTAAATTGTTGAGCGTGAGTGAGTGAGATCTAAGTCAATACAGAGATATATTATGAAAAATCAGAATTCCCCAAATTAATTTAGATACCTTCACAATCTGTTATTTCTTTTTTCATTTATATATATATATTTTTCCATATATTTATATCCCACAGCTCCTCCCAATTCCTTCTCCTCCTTCAACTTCATGTTAACTCTGTCTCTTTCTCTGTCTCTGTCTCTTCTCTTCTCTCTCTCTCTCTCTCTCTCTCTCCCTCTGTCTCTATCTTTGTCTCTTTCTCCCTCTCCAAATAACAGATGTTAGGAGCATAAAGTTCCTTCAGCCTACAGATAGCAACAAGGAAACCAGACATGTTAAACATACAGTGTTGTCTTTTCAAGATAAAAAGAATATAACAGGTTTTCTACCCAGAAGACCTGGAACGGAGGTGCCTAATAGCCTGGTGACCTGTGCTATCTGTAAGGCAGAGCCATAGCAAGTTCCAACAAGCAGGATCAGGGATTGCTAACAGTCTAGGTGATCTTTGCATTATCTTTATGGCTAGGGGCTTCCCGAAGATTCTACAATCATGACTTGAGTTAGCTAATAGTTAAAATGACCTCTATACTATTTATATTACAGAGACCACATCAGCTCTTACCCTGGGTCCTTAAGACAACACATGTAGCCTACCTCTAGAACCCATCTTCATAGAAGTGGCATGTTCTTTAAGAAAAGTTTGGATGTAATCATGCTTCCTTGTGCATAGAGAATCGTGTTAGACCAGGAAAATTATGCCAATGTACTGTATTTAAATATGCTTAAAATAAACTGTTTAGGGTTAGACTCTAGAAGTTTGTACCATTGTCAGCTAACCAAGTTATATTTGTCTGGATTTCCTTCTTGCTTTATGAGGGTTGTTACTCTGCTGATGGTAGTGTTTGCAGGGGCCCTACTAAATGGCAGCAGCAGCAGCAGCAGCAGCAGCAGCAGCAGCAGCAGCAGCAGCAGAAGCAGCAGCGGCAGCAGCAGCAGCAACAAGAACAAAGTCAAATGAAAATCAGAATAAACTAAACGAAAAAAAAAAGAAAAAAAAAAAGAAAAGAGAAATAAGAAATAAAAAAACAACATCATCAATAAAAACTAAACCCAAATAAACAAACAACTCATCAAAACAAAGCAAAATAGAACACAGAAAACCAAAATAGAATCTGTTCTGTGCTGGTAAGTACTCCTGGGCATGGTTCTAGACAAATATTAATGTTTTATTATTTAAATGAGAATTTCATATAATCTGCCAATTTATTTTGATCATTTTTTATGCCTGCCCTTCCAGATACATTCACCAGCACACATCCCTAACCACCCAAATTTGTGTGTGTGTGTGTGTTGTTTAATATATTGAGCTAAATTTGAGTTGTCCAAGGATTCTTTGGTTTCAAAAACTATCATGCTACTTTACAGTAAGGATTTCTGTTGAGCAATACTTGGGTAAGTATTTGGCTAAAGCATATAAACATAAATTTTGGGGACATAATAGAGCCAAAAATCTTATTCAAACTTATAGCTGCCTTTTGAGAAAGGTACTCGAAGGTATCATTTTATGACATAAGCTACTCAGTTTTACATGCATCATAGTTCTGAGCATGCTATTTTAAAATAAACAAAATTTCTAGAAGGAAACATCAGAGGGAATTTGTTTTAGGTACTATTTATTGTAAGGTCATAGTTCAAGTAATACAAAAGAAAAACAAACTCTCAGAATTTAGTAACAAGACACTGATAGCTCAATAATAAGCAAAGAATTAGAATGGACATTTCCCTTCAATAAGTACGTGAAAGGAAAATTAACCCATAAAGATGCTTAATATAATTAATCATTAAGGAAATACATATTTCAATCACAAGATAATTATATTTCCATCTTCTTAAACTAGATTTTTCAGGAAGCAACTGTTACTTTAAAGCATCCTGTTTGGGTGTATATAATAGAATAGGGCCTACATGAAGGTGATTTGTAGTTTCCTATAATATTCATCATGTACTTAGTTTGCTCCTCATCATACCATATCTTATCCAGAGAGAAAAGGGAGGAGTTTATGTCTACATAATATCCCCTAAGTGAAAGATAATAGCAGCACTATTCTTAATTGTTCATGTCAAAACAGTACACATATCTATTCGTGAAGGGATAAACAATATACAGGATTTCTTATAGAATATTTCAGAATGTAATTAATCAGCAATCTAGTGTTCATTATTCTAAATAGAAGTTTAGCCCAAAAAAATACTATACTTTGTGATTTCAGTTATGAAACATGTATAAGAGAAGATAAATTAAGAGGACCCAGAAAGAGTTCAATGTTTGTATAGGGTCAAGGACATGCAGGTACATTGGCAATGATTGTCTAAGGAAACTTGGTTGCCAAAACATTCTTACATATTGGGTCCTGTGATCATATATTTGTTAAAATTTGGAATCGTTTGTTTATAATTGAAATTGATATAAACAAGTCAATTTTTAAAAAGAGAAACTGAAGACTAAAGTAGCCCCAGCAGAATGTATATGATTTTCAAACCGCAATGTCTACTGTATGCTTTGTACACTTGCATGTGAAGGTGCAGAGGGAAAAAAAAATCTATTTATTTGTTTCATTCTTTCACTGGCTCATTAGAGCTTCTTATATCACCACCAGATACATGGTAAGTAGTTGTCCATATGTTCCTAGTGATGCTTCTATACATTTATACTAGATGGGATTGGCTCTCTTAACAGGTAGAATCACATTTTGACTGGAGTTTAGACTCTGAGGTAGAAGATACTGTCACACACTCTCTTACAGTAACAAGCTCTTCTTTTTCAAGCTGTAAAACCAAATGCCAGGATATTTAAAGGGCTCTGCCTCTTTTAGCTGCCAGTGCTTGTCCCATTTTTTTACAGCTAGGAACCAGACAAAAAGACTGAAATAATCCAAAACAACAATGTGTTTAGATTTATTTTGAAAGGTGCTACATGTGCTCATGGAATGGCGCAGAAAAGACTGAAGAATACCAAAGACTAATCTGAGTAATATTCTTGGGTTGGAGACAGATCAAGGGTACAGGTGGAAGAAAAGCAACATAAAACAGAGCATTCCCAGTAAGGAAAAAACATGGGACAAGTTTTCAACCACAACAAATACCATGTATACAAAGAAACAATAAAGCACATTTCATTCAAAGGAAGAGATTAAGTCAATAAAACATTTCCCTGAGAGAAACTTGTTTACTAGAAAAGTACCTCAAAGTAACTGACTTAGAGATGCTCAAAGAACTGACTGAAGATTGAAAAAAAATTCAAGAAAATAATGTGCTGAACAAAATTCAATAAAGAACTGGAAAACAACAACAACCATAACAACAGTACCCCAAAGGACATTCTGGAGACAAAATTGCAACACATGAAATGGCAGATTTAACAGAGGGATACAAAGACAGGCTTGAGAAGGTAGGAAAATTGATGTCAAACAAACATAAGGCAATTAAAATGAAATCTTAGGAGCAGAAAAGAAAGTGGTTGAGAATAAATGAGTAGATATCACATGACACTGTTAAACAAGCCCCAGTAGCATGACATGGGCTAAAGCCAAGAGCATAGAGAGAGTATTTGAAAAACATGGTGCCTTGTTACAGATTTGATGAAAGATATGAATGTAAATATCCATCCAGCCCAAAGAACTCTCATTAGATAAATTTACAGTCAGAGATAGAACATTCAAACTGTTTCATCACAGGAAAAAAAAAAAGACGTGATAAGATGTGACCATGCTTATAATCAGAAACTGTTGAGGATAAAATGCAATTGATTGAACCTTCAAGGTAGTAACAATAAATAAAATAAATAAATAAGCCTTTACAAGCAAAACTGGTCAGCTGTGAATACTGTATCTAATAAAATTCCTCCCTCAAAAGTGAGACTGAAATTAAATTTCTAGATAATAAAAGCAGAGGGAGTATCTAGAAACCAAAAAGATTCCTGGGGGTTGTGTAAACTAAAAGATATTATACTGTGATTCAAAGAGATACAAAGAAATAAATGCTCAGAAAAGGTAAACCTGACACGAATGATTAAAGCTAGGTTTATTGTAATAACAATTTGCAACTCAATTTTTTTTTATTTATTATAAACTGATGTACTAAAGTTTAGTTCCATAGTTAACATTATTGTAAGATTAATTTATAAATTCACATTTTCTAGTGAATAGATTAACAGTATACAAAATAATGATTAATTTATGGTAGACACATAATGCATAAAGTTGTAGTTTTTTGATATTGGCTATTGAAATGATGGGTACAGAGTTGTTCAGAAACAGAGTTTTATATGTGGTTGAAGGTAAGCTGATAAAAATAGCATCCATACTATTATAATTTTTAATGGTTAACTATAACCATTGATGGTGATCAGAAAGGTTACAGAATATATATCAAATGAACAAAACGTATAATCACATCATTTCATTAAAAAACTGGCAAAATAAAAAAGAAGACAATAATAAAGGGAGAAACAAAACGATGTAAAATATACAGAAAATGCATTGCTAGTCAAATAGATATGACCTTAATAGTAACTACATAAAAATGGATTAAGTTCTCCAATCAAATGACAAAGATTGTTATTATAGGGTAAAAATCAAAGCCACACAAAATATAATCTGAGCCATGTATGATGCCACATATCTGTAATCTCAGCAATTCAGTGGCTGAGTCAAAATAATTGGATACTGGAAACCATCTCAGGTCATATAGCAGGACCTCAAAAAAACAAACAAAACCATGATATAGTAAGATTATGTGCTACTGTTTGAATCTAAACGTCCTCCACAGGCTTCTGTGTTACATGCTTGGTCCCCACCTGGTGATGCTGTTTTTGGAGTTGGAGGAAAGACCAGGAAAGTAGAGGACTTAGAAAGTACATTTAAAGGTTACATTTAATTTCTGTTCCCTTCTTTCTACTCTCTGCTTGTCTTGAGATGGGTGTCCTCTGTTGCATAGTCCTTTATGTTGCCTTTATTTTCTGCCTCATTATGGAAACAAAGTCAATGGAAACTTCTGGAATTGTGACCCAGATTAATTGTTTTTCCTTTTAAGTTGTTTGTCAAATATGTTTTATCACAAAGATACAAATCTAACATCTGAAGTCTGTAAGAGACTTTCTTTAGACCCAATGCCACAGACTCAAAGTATGAGGATGTTAATGCATATTACATGAAAATAGTAACCAAAAAATAACCAAGCTGGTTATGCCAGTAGCAGGTTAAAAGTTCACGCCAAGACCGTCCTTATAAATTAATATATTTTATTGTTACAAGTATGTATAGTAGTCATAAATATTTATACACCTAATAAGAAACTATCAAGTATATAAACCTGACATGATCCAACATGGACAAACACCAAATATATTATTCTAAGTAAAAAAAAGTCTATCTCACATAGGCAAATACTACATGACCCAGTCATGTGAGACATTAAATCATAACACTGTGTCAATGAAGATGACTTAGGCTTGGGCTAGAAGATTATCAGGAATATTCGTTAAAGCAAATAAAGTCTCAGGTTTGACACATAAAAAAGATTCTGCAGATGGGTGTGGTTGTGATGGATTAATGTGGATTGTCTACCTCACAACATCTGGAGTATATAGAAGACAAATATCTGCTCCTGCCTATGAGGAATTCAGATTAGGGTAGCCTTTGGTATGAGTTGAGGGATTTATCCAGATTAGGCTATTTGAGATTGGGAAATTTTTATTCTGGGAAGGAAACTGGATAGCACTATTCCCTCAGCTTGGGTACTAGACAGAATAAAAAGGAAAAACTGTAACTAAGCATAAACCATCATCTCCCTCTGCTTTTCATGACCCAAAATGTAATATGCCTGGCTACCTCAAGTTCCGCTGTTGCAATGTCTTCCCTGCTGTGATACTCTGTACTCTGGAATTGTGAAACGATATTAGCATATTTTCCCTGAAGTTTCTTTCATCAGGATATTTTTTCATAGAAACAGGAAAAGTAATTTAGGGAGTAGTGATCATTAAGTAGACAGGAATATGTATACTATTTTAAAAATACATACATAGTAAATTTTGTGTTATGTATATTTTCCATAATAAAAAATTAAAATAGAATACAAGAGAAAAGTTGGCAATAAGAAATAGGGACAGTTGTTTAAATGGGATATTGCTTTATCAGAAACAGGAAAGAAAAGACTGACAAATGGACTGAAACTAGAAGCATTTATTTCTTTAATGTGGTTGAAATTATAATTACATTTATTGAAATGATCTAATATAAAGGTATTTGCAGGACAAAAGAGTGATTCATAGAACAAACTCTCAAGGAGACAATACAGGGTGCGTTTTGCTGAAAGGTAAACTACAAGGAGTTGACCTTACATGTCAATAACATCTAGAACATAGAAAAATTCTAAAAATACCATACACCAAAACCTGTATGGTATAATAACCAACTACAGTATAGGAGTTACAGGATACTACTAATAATTAAAGTTGTATGTAATGTAATGGATAAGGACTATAAATACATGCATACTCACAGATATAAATATACATGCCTTTTGATTTTCCTTCATACATAGACAACTTTTATAAACAAAAAGTCCCTAAGGCTATAGAGGTCCTAATTTTCCTCATGTATACAGCCTGTCTCTAAATATGTTTACTCACAATTCTGATGATGAAACTGAGGCTCTAATAGATTCATGAATGTGCCTTTAGTCACAAAAGTGTATGTATTAAAACATATTTTATAATAATACAACAGGAGAAACGAAAGTATCTCTAACAAATAGTGTTGAGAAAACTGGATGTCCACAGATAAACCAATGTAGAGCCTTATTCATCAGCCTATACAAAACTCAAGTTCAAATGGGGCAGAGACCTCAAACTGCTAGAAGAAAACATAGGCGGTACCCTACTAGATTTAGGTGTATGAAAAGTCTTTTGGAATAGGACTTCATTTGCTCAGAAATTAAGGCCAACAGTAGACAAATGGACTTCTTAAAACTAAAATGCTTCTTATACAATGGAAAACAACTAATTGAATGAGGAGAAAGCCCACAGAATGGGAGTATTTTCCAGCTTAATATCTGATAGAGAATTAATATGCTGAATTCTTAAAAAATTAGTCAAGAAAATAAATGGTCCTATTAAATATTGGGCTACAATATTGAACAGAGCTTTCAAGAAGAAATTATAAGTGATAAAAATTCTCAAATATGTTCATGATGGTGAAAGTGTTGATAAAAATTTTCTATTCATTAAATGAACATTTAAATCATTAGCAAATAGGAAATGACAAAGTAAAAGCTCCTAAAATGCATCATTGTCCAGTCAGGACAGGTAGGAAAATTAGAAGTAAAGAGAGATAAGAAACCATCAAAGATGTGTATGAAAGCCACAAAGCTCCTAAGAGTAACATAACAGTTATGTAACTTAAAAGAATGTAAATAAAAATCAAGATTTTATGAAACTAAAGAAACTGGGTGAAAATTATGCCCAACAAAGTCATGTGTAAAATAAACAACAACAAACGTATATCATCAACAACAAAACACCAACATCAACCACCAACATACAAAACAACAAAATTGATAAGATATGAAACCCCCTTCAAGTTCCAGGTCAGGATCAGGAAACCCCAACAATGTCAGTTACGGTTGCCTTTGGTTACTCCCAAGAACTTGCTGACCTTTGATTTCTGAAGACAACTCACTTTGGACATGATTTTGAGAAATCAAGCTGTACTGGATCTGGAATCTCTTGAGAAGAAGACTCTATCATATTAGGAGCTCTATGAAACTACCAATAGGAGAGGAAATAAATCAATATTAGTTGTAAATCATAAACCACATCAATTAAATCTAAACCCAGACATATATGAATGGCTGAATATGATGTTTATTGGAACTTTTCTAGATTCTTAATTGGATATAAATGAAGTGTTTATGTATGACATTCTCCATATGAGCAAAATTATGAAATAAATAATACCAAACCAAACGATGAAACAAAACTTTGACCATAAAGACAAAGGCCTTTTCAGGGACTTTGTTTCCTTATCTATAATAACAACGCCAGAACATATCAAAACATAGCTTATTATACCAGTCTAGAATGAGGGTTTCCTTTGGAATAATACTGAACTGGGAAGGTTTGTTTCTTACTAGCTCTGTATCAGTGAGTTTCTTGTATCTACATGTCTATAAGTTTTTATTTGAAACATGGATATAAGACTATTTTCAAATATTTGGAGAGATTAAATTGATATAGTCATGCTCTGAGCATGATAAAAATATCATGTGTAAGCAATTTTTGAAAAATCTTAAGTCTTGTGTTTCTAATGGTTATAATTCAGTAATTATTCCATTGATAAAATGCATTTCCAGAAGACTATTCAGTCTTCCTGCCAACATTTCCTATTTATTCAGCATAGCTTCAAACCTTCCTAACTTACATAGTCAAAGTGTTAGAAAAGCAAGTTCAAATTATGAATTTTGATCTTTTCCTTGTTTAATATCATATTATAAGCCACTTCCATGATGCTGGGTACCAGCAGAAAGTCTAGTCTCCAGGAATCCTCTTATCAGCTTTAAGGATGGACTATGTTGGTAAGCTATGGTGTTTCAAGGATAGGTAGGTAAAATGTGCCCGGTGCCATATAGGAAAGGCTAAAGGCATGAAAGTAAGTTTTCTGGAGCTGGCTCACTGCTTTGCATGGCTGTGATGGCTACACTCTAAATTACAGAAATTTCAGCCATTCCATCCCAGTATTGCTTCTTGCTACTGATATGCCTTTCCTGTCACTATTTCAGAGTCTATTGATTCCTGGGCATTAGCCCATCCTATTGGGCAGAGTTTCTGCAGATCAACAAGGATGTACTCTCAGTAGCTTACTTGTGGGAGCTTTTGCTCCATCCCCCAAATGAATATATGTATACGTAAGTATAGATGTATGTAAGTATGCATGAATAGTTGTGGAGTTGATGAGCTAGTAGTTGGGCCTGACCAGAGTGTATGTGTGTATGAGTGTATAGTGTGTCTGTAATATTGCCTGTTTAAAAGATTTTAAGTCTTTTCTTTCTTTCCTTTTCTCTCTGGTTCACAAAGAGTTAATAAGTCCCAAGTCTCTTCTTGGCCAGTGAGAGGTCTTTGAGTGAGAGAGAAATCAGTGCTTATTAAAGCACACATAGCAAGAAAGGAAACCAGCACTTATTAAAGCACAAATAGTAAGATTATAATGCCTTAGTCTGATGCTGTGTCCTGCCCAGTACCATTCCTTCTAAAGGCTGGGGCAGATACCCCCAAAAATGTATTTTAAGTATATTGTATATTCACTGTCTAATGGTCTTTGAACATTGTGATTCTATGATATATTAAGGGCATAAATAGTTCCAGTATCTTTTTTATATACATGAGATATAGAAGTAAACCAAACAGAATATCATGAAAGTGTATTGATATACATATATGCACACTCATGTGAACAGAACCATCATACCATTTTTCAACTGAAAAGAACCCTTAAATCATTAATCTAACATTTGTACTCCCTGTCATTAAGAAGTGAGGAATATATGAGAGAATTTGGAAGAAAAAGGGATGAAACATTGATGTAATTATATTATAGTCTCAAAAATAAAAGAGAAAATACACTTTTAGTTTGCAATTTCACATACGTGTACTTCCCACAGTAAGGGTTCACACTATCTATAGCTCTACTTCTGTCTATTCTCTCTTGTCCTGACAAATCTCTCTTGTTCATTCATGTCTAGTCTTTTGTTTTGTGACGCAGCAGGATTGACTAGGGCCATGTGCATGACCTTGTGCTTCAAGCTATCTGTTGTAGCCTTGTGGGCTCAGAAATAGGTACACTATTAAAGACAATGATCTGTCTTCTTCCAGAATCTATAGAGAGCTGACAGTCAAGAGAAAAAGGGTAGGTCTCATGATCCCCTCCCCATTTCTCGATAGATTGATATGGCAGATTTTGGGTGAGCCCATTGTAGTTTAATTTAGCCCATGTGAGTTATTGATTACAGAAGTTGTAGTGCATCTAGGGAATTACATTTTGCAGTCTTTCACCCTGTATTCTGGCTCTTACATACTTTCCAACCTCTCTTCCCCAGTGTTTCTTCAATCTTGGAAGGGGTGGTATGAAAGATTTATTTAGGGTTGGGCCTAAACCATGTTACTTATTCTTCTGGACCTTGGGCAGCTACAATCTCTCAGCATGGTTCACTGAAAGAAGAGGCTTCTTCCATTAATGGTGGGACATGACTTTTGTCTAGGGGTATATTAAAGGTATTCAGAAGGCAATTTATTGACATTCAGCACCCAATGAGACACGTGAATGAAAAAATCATAGTCACTGTTGTAATTCCCACATTACATTTCATTCTAGATATTTAATAAATGTTTGGTGTCATCATAAGTGTTAGTCAGGACTGGCAGAATACCCTTGGTGCCATAGCAAGTATGTTATCCTTCTGCTGAGTACTGTGGAAAGGCTGTCCCCAAATGAGTGTTGAGGGCTCAGCCTACCTGGACATTGGAGACACTGATGTCAGTAAGAAATGTCAGACATAGATGTAAACACTTATCATATCTAGAGAAATGCATGGATTTGGATGTGAAGATTCATGACAAGCTTCTAAAAAGCTTTGCTATCTTTTTTTCATTGACTATTTGATTGGGGAAATCGTGCATCTGGCTACTGACAGGAGAATATAGTTTTCCAAAGTGAAATCATTTTCCTAGGTACATGTGTCTTGTGCTCTACTCTGCTTCGGTGGAACTGACATATTTGGTGTTGGATGCCTTCCACATGAAGATTTATCATTTAATTATAACTAAGAACACCGACAAAATCCCAGCTGCTTTGGGAAATTACTTAACTGAAATGCAGGATTGTCAGTAAGAGACCAGAGGCTTATTTCTGATCCACAGACTCAGGAGTTTGATTCCCTAAAAGTGACAAATGTTTCAGGCTAGAAGAAAGGGGCACTCTCTAATTATGAGGTACAAAGTTAAATCCCAAAGAGAGGAGAGCAAGCAGGAGCTACTCTGATAGGTGTTTCACTGGTTTGAAGTGACTAGATGCAATCAGTCATCCCAGTGCTCAGCATGCAGCCTCTTTGCTTTGGTCAGTCATGATTACAGCATTCTGGAAAACATGCTCTCACTGTCATGTGACTAACTGTTCCAGTTAATTACTCTATTTACAGGGAAAGGAGACACAGTGTCTTGCTTCCAGGCTTTTCCTCTTTTGCTTTCAGAGCCTCAAAACAGCATTAAAGTGAGAGAGCTTGCAGGAAGCCTGATTCATTAAGGAAATTAATCCAATAGGATTGGCAGGCTTGGCTTTCTTTCACCATTTGCTATTGATAGCTATCTTAGTTCTGGGTTCAAGCAATCCAGGAGGTTGTGTGAGAGGAAGAATTTACTGTTGTTTTGCAATGCATATTTTTGATCTAATCTTTTCAAACCTGCCTATGTATTTTATTTATATTCAAAATTATTTTTACTTCTCATTTTAAAAATCAACATGAATTAATCAGAAGATATAGTCATCAGAGTACCACCATTTTGAAAGCTCATGAGATGATTCATGTTGTGCTAATCAGTGCTTCATCACTATAATGAAACCTTTGAGACAATTAACATATAAACGATGAAGGTTTATTGTAACCTTTGAAGGTTGAACATAAGAGTCAAGGGGACTCACTTCTTTGGTCCTCCAGTGGGGAAACTGAATGACAATGGCAGGAACAATGTGGAGCCAAATGCTCACATCATGACTAGAAGTAAAAAGAGAAAGAAGAGTCTAGGGTCTTACAATTCAATGGCATACCTCCAATTATCTAAAGATCTCCCTTGGAGCCTATGCTTCCTACATGTTCAGCCATCTATCAATACCATCACCCAGTGAATAAACATCTTAACACATAGACCTTTGGGGAATACTCAGTACCCAAACTGTCACAAACACATGTCTATATTAAAAATCAGTGTCCACAGATGTAATATTCACCAAGTCATTGTTGAGCTATTAGCTAGAAGAATCTCAAATATTAGATCATTTGGTGGTGTTTGGGTCTCTTAGCCTTCCACTTCAACTACACATGATTATTACAGATCCAGGGATTCTGAAAATGAGTCTAGACTTTAGCTCCTACTAACATTTTTTCCCTTCCTTTGTTTTTAGATAGAAGGAAAAAAAAGTAGCTTTCTAAACATGCAGAGATATGGCCTTCTCCAGATACTCTTGTTGATGTCTCACCTCTTCTATTAAGCAGATAAAGTACTAGAATTTTGTAAAAATGTCGGAAATATTTCAGAGATTCTTAATTATTTTTCTGAATGACACTTTGCTATCAAATTGTGTAAACTTCTTATTTTTTTAAAAAGTTACCAATAATTTTTTTCCTTCTCACGTTTTCTCTAATAATTTCTGGTCAAACTTTCATAGTCACAAACTCAACCAAACTATTCTTTTTAGAGACCTGATTTAGACTTTCTTAGTCAATTTCTCAGTGGGTTTTTTTTTTTTGACATTGTTAATCATTCCTCCTCTTTGAAAGGTTTGTATCTTTTGTTTATGAATAATGTATTCTTTTGAAATTATGTGTTCTGTTTTTTCTTTGAGTCAGTCTTTGTAGTCTCATCACCCATCCTGAACTATGCCAGGGAAGCATGCCAAAAGAGTTGTTCTCAGTCTTTGTTTCTCCTGGAGATGTCACTTAAAGTGGAAAGATTAGGAGGAACTTTCTGTGTTCTTCTTTCTCTGTTTTATGCTTGCGGCCACCCTCATTTTCACAGAGTGAAGTCCAGCTAATGTGAGAGCACAGAGAAGGCAACTTGGAGGAGCTTGACCCTCCAAGGAGAAGATACATCGAAAGAAGATGTAACATGGGAAACGGCATTACACATTTGATAACTCATAGGAAAGGACACTACAAAGGGATAAATTGACGCTGCTGAAGAAACAGGAAAGAAATTAATGGAAGTTTGCAGCAACTAAAGTGGTCTGCATCATCCATAAATGTAGATTTTTTTTTCCTTTGTGGAAAGGACATCACCATCTATACTCAGGTCTTCGCTCTCCCATACCTAGTATCTATTCAATTAATTCTGTTTGATTAGGATGCTTAAATTTAGCCACATCTCATTACTTCATTCTTAGATTTAGCCTCAGCACCTCTCAGTAGCTTATCTTGCTGGCTTCTTACAAAACCTGTTTCTATTGTATTACCATGGAACTTTTGACTCTGTAGAATTCAGACTCTTCCTTTGAAAACCTAAGCAACTCTTGCTTCTTGTTCAAACACGTCAGTTCAGAGCCCCACTCATTCAGAGGACACATTACCTCCTGTGTGGAGGAAATGGATGTTACTTCTGTCTTGAGGCAAGATCAAGGTCCTGCAAAGGACATATGTAAATATATTTTTCCTGCTGTCTCCTGAGCCCTGCAGAATTCATCCTGCTTGCTCCTCTTATTTATATCTCTTATTTATTCCTCTGCCCCATGCACCACTACTTTATTGCTACCCTGGCCTTTAATTCCTTGGCCATGCCTTGCTTTGGGAAATCTCTGAGTGTTTATATTTGTTACTCCTTAATCCAGGTGTTTCTCACTCAAAGGCGCATGCCTCACCTAGCACTAAATGTAGGCCATTAGTCAAGAGGTATTTCTCCACACAGACCTTCTTATTTTTCTTGGTTTTATTGCATTTATCTATGTAACTTCATATTACATGTTTATGGCATATTGTCCCTTTCTCCCATACAATGGTAGCAAATTTTATTTTGTTTGATGTCTGCAGTGATATCAATAACTGGAGTAGGAGATGGCACATAGTAAAGGCTTAATCAAGGTTTTTATAGATTTAAAATGTCAGTTAATAAACGGAAGACATTTGCTCTTACTTGGGCTGAAAGTACCCCTGTGAAGTTTCTAAAATGTGCCACTGAAATTATTTCTCAGTAATATGTAAATTAATGTCATGGTTTTTTTTTTAATTCCATGCAGAATTCCGAAGCATGGCATTTTACCTAGCTCCATGTCCTATAGTAAAGTCAGATTCTTTGTATTCATGAGTCCTCTGTTTATAGAGTCAACCAATCACAGATTTGAAAATGTTTGAAAAATTGTTTGTGATGAACATGCATTTGTATTACTATCTCTTAACAAGACATTATAATGATTATTTCATATTCAAGTAATTTAATTTTAAATCAGGTAGGAATTATTTCTGGTGTATTCAAGAATGTGTATTTGTTATATAAAATGCTTTTTGATTTTACAGAAAGGTATTGAGAGTTTGATTGATATCCTATGAGTAGCCATCTCCAATGATGACATGGGTTGACTGTACTGCTCTTGACAAGTGTTTGTACTATGCTCAGCACAACTTCCCTGGCCACTAGTCTTAGCTCCATGTACAGAGATAGCATGCTATGAACACTGTCCCAACAACTGTCTTACTATAACCAAAGAGATATCAGCTTAGCTCAGGGATGTCATTTGATCTCTCTTCTTGTATATAATGATGTTTCTTAAACTTTAAAATCAGAAGCCCTTAGACTTGTTTTCATGAACTACGTAAAGAATACTGTGCACAGAGAAGACAGTGCTTTGACTGAGCATGCAGCATCTGTTTCCATAGACCACCAGGCAAGTTAACCCATACTAGCTTGTGCTACTTAACTTTAAGAGCTATAGACTTTCTAAGACAAGTCACTTATGACAAAATGATACCATGCCAGAGGTTTCATTCAAACAGCCCAGGAGTGGTAAGGAGGGAGATGGGGAAAAAAGACATGAGACAAGATTATTGGGTGAAAATGAGCATTTAATTCTCCATAATGGGTGCATGAATGCTTCCATGCGTATTATTTTTTGTCCTTTATGCTTGAATTCTTCCATAGTAACAGAAATGAGTGGATGAAAGAAGAGAACTGCAGGCTTCAGCCAGACATCAACACATCTTGATATTTTGTTTAGATCTCAGAATAATCTAGTATTGTATTTACAGTGAAAAATCCAGTGAGTGCATAGACTCCAGTATAAAGAGTCAATCTCATCCCTCCATTTTCTGACAGTTCTGCCTTGAAAGGCAAACTGGCATTTCTAACTACAATGGCACCAAAGACTATCCAATCCATCTTTCTTGTCCCCTTTCAAAACTGAGTCTCTAACTTCTGACTCTTTCTGAAAAGTCGTTTTCAGTACTGGAGAAGAGGCTCTGAGGGAGTGAGGCAGAGCGGTTCACACAGGTTCCATTTGTCACTGTCTTTGCACCAAGGGTCCTTTTCTGCCCAAAGTCTGAGGTTGAATATTTTCAGCAGGAGCCCTTAGCACTGAGAGCCACACACTGAGACTCACCAAACCTTCTGAAGGCAGGGCAAACTACACAATCCATTCTTGTCAACTGTGTCCCTAGGTTTTTAGTAGCTAATGTTTCTTTATGGCTAAGAGAAAAATGACTTTCACTATATGAGCCTTCTCAACCTCCTTTGCCTCATTCTTTTTAGATTCTTTTTAAAATCATGTGTTCAGCTGCCTCAATCCCTGCCCAAGTACCACCTTGCTATGTGTGACCTTGGGGTTGTTCAGGATAGCTGTTTGTTACATTCACCTAGGAACTGACTAGAGCTTTTGTTTGTCTCTTAACAATGGCTTGTTCACCTATTTGAATTTTTTCTTCTTCCTCCTTCCTTCTGATGATTGTGAATATCTAATTTCTCCTCCTCCTTCTCTTTTTCTTCTTCATGATAAATGTCCCTTTTCTGAAGTATCTTTTCTTCTGATGTTGTTTCTGGCCATGAACATAGGAATGCTTTGCCATCATCACTTGACACCCTCTTGTTCTTTGGACATGCCAACAATGTTTCTAAAATGTGCTTGCAAACCTGGGGTTACAAGTAAGTTCTACAAGTACACTTGCTCAAAGACAGAAGGAATTGTCTAAACTTTAGGGAAATCTTCTCAAAGAATAACTAAGGACTCAGACTTCAGCAGGTGAATGTTGCACTCTGTATGACCTCAGGCTGGCCCCCAAGCAAAGCTGTAAGGTCTGTGTATCATCAATCTGTGTATCACATAGGTTTTGTTTTGTCTTTTCTCTGACTTCTCACTTTACCTCACATGTTCCTGACACATACCCTATACATCTATGCTGTCCCAATTGTTCTCATGCATAGAAATTAATTTATTTTAAGTTATTATATACTTTAAATTTATTTTTCTCCAACAATGAGATAGCTCAGCAGGAAAAAACACTTGTGGTCTAGCCTGGTGACCTGAGTTAGATTTTTGGGATCCACATGATGAATGAAGAGAATTAATTTCTGTAGGTTATTCTCTGATGTCCATACACCTCCCTGAGAATGCATACATACGATTCTCCCCAAATAAATGAATTAATTAATCTAAATATTAACATTGTTTAGTTTCATACTTCTCATAGAAGAACTATAAAGAAAAGAGGGTTTAATCTAAGGATTGTATGGTGAGATTTTAGTATTATGGGCACTCTGGAAATAACAAGTGTTATTTTTATTTTAACTTTTTCTTTTAGAGTATTATCGGACTCTTTTCACTGAAAACATTAATGAAAGTATTTGAAGCCTCATGTCTAATCTTTCCTTTGCCAGACAACTAGAATATTGATTAAGCCTAGTCAGCTTATCCATCTAGATCTCTGCCTTCTTCCTTTCTATAAAGTCAACTGCTGACCTGGTGATATCAGGTCCCAGAGTCTCACACTGTGACTGCTCTTAGTTGTCCCCTCAAGTATGGGATATCTAGAGATTTACTGTTCTGTGACTCTAAGGCGCTTCTGGAAAAAACACCATCACTTTGTGTCTTTAGAGGCTTGCTATGTACTGTCAGGTAAGAGATTGAAAATTCTGTGTGCTAAGTCAGAAACTAATGGAAGATTGAATTACTCCTTCTATGTTAGTTCAAAGTCTTATAAAAATTGTAGAGTACTACCAAAGAGATATTGGTATAAAAGAATAACCTTTGCTTCATATTTATGCTTTGCTCAGGGTCCGTATAGTAGACAAGTCAATGTGGTGATAACCAATGCTAATGAATGATAGACTATAATGTTGTTGTAAAAAGACAAAAAAAAAAAAAATGGAACAGGACTAGTCAACATAAAGTCACAGAGAGGGGTCTTATCTACATATTGTTATTTGTCACAGTTTGAGGATGAAAGGAACCACATAAGCTCATGTGTTTGAAAATTTGGTTCTCCAAGCAGCTGGTACTGATTTGGAAGTGGTAGAATTTTCAGGAACTTTAGAGATCACCTGGTAGAGATAGACCCCTAGGAATGGTTCGTGAGACCATCTGTCTGATCCTGTTTCCTTTTCTTATATCTAGTTTGTTTGGATCCCTGACCTATGTAGAGCAAAGGTGCTTCCAACTCTCTTTGTAGCCAAGGCCGACCTTGAAGTCTTGATCCTCTGATTCACCTTTGGAGTTCTGGCATCACAGAATGCTTATGCAATACTAGGGATTGAACACACATCCTCATGCATGCCAGGCAACCATTCTGGCAGAATTTACCCAGTTATCATTTCTGCTTCTTGTTCCACCAATACCAGAACAAGCTCCACTACAAGCCTTTTTGCCTTGGATGGAACCACTACAGCTAACATGCTATCACTGCTATGATAAACTGTACCTCCCATGAACTATGAACCAAAATAAAAGTTGCTTTCTTTAAGTGGCTTCTGATAGGAGTTCTGTGGACTACTTGTTTTAAAGATTTGCTGATCTCACTGGAAAAGGTGAGTAGATACTTGTTAAATCTTTTCTTATCCTAGAATATTGTGGCTAAGTGTCAATATTGTCACTTTCTTTGGATTATAGGTCAGCAGCAATAATACTTGTGCAAATATATTGCTTTCTTCACATGCTGTGTTTGTATTTGTTACTTCATTTACTCCAAAAATAAATTACTGTTTAAGGATGGATTATGTGGTACCAATAGTGTGATTACTGGGAATATAAAGGCAAAACAAACACATTCTTTGCAATGGAGACTCTCAATGTAGTTGAAAAGACACATAACTAAGCACAAATACATCCACATAAGAAGCATTATTTCATTTCTTTAAAATAACAGGGTACAGAACTTCAGAACAGGAAATGATTCAAAGTATACTATCCTGGTACAATCGAAGGCTAAAGGATTAGGTGTAGCCTTACTGAGGAAACAGTGGCTTGCAAAAAGTGATGTTCACAACAAAATGACAAAAGAGAAAAGAATGAACATTTATCCTGAGAGCAAACTCTCCTTTCCTGTGTTTCGAGCTCACTGTAACATGGAAGACCATCAGGCAATAACACTGAAATGATCGAAAGAATTTGATCATGTACACATTGAAGTTTCCTTTTATTTTTCAGTCTTATGGAGTTTTGTGACTTTCGAAAAAGAAGATCAGCTAATCTTTGCTCATTCTATAAATCCCCAAATCCCATAGGCTCTACACAGAAGAAACAACTGTCTTCCATTGATAGACATATCATTGAGCCTCTAAAAGTATCCCTGTACACACAATTTATGATGTTTATATTGCTCAGCAAATTTTAATCAGTTCAAAATCTGAGCCTGGAATTATGTGAAGACAGAGTTGCTATGTAAAATAAGGTTATGGAGTCATTGCACATTTTCAGAGAACCATATCACAGGTACAAAGAGATGGGAGAAGAAAGCTGCATAAATGGAAACTAGACAATATGATACTGAGTCTAACATCACTTCCTATGCTAAGAAGTCACTAATATTTTTTATAATGTGGTCGGAATTGGTAAACAAAGCAAGATGAGTCTCAAACTTAGCTATAACTACTCTACTTAACTTAAAGTTGTAGAGGGCTGCAGTAATTTCATCTTGATGAGTTAATATAAATACTCAAATGTGCATTCACTATAATTTTTGTTTTTAAGTATTTTAATATTAAAAAACTTTAATATCATAAAAATATTAAAATTTATTGCAATTGTATATAATTATTTATATAATATTTAGAATTAATATGTATTGATATCATAATTGTTAACATTTTAAATCATTTTTTATATAAAATTCCTGCTTTATTCATATTTCTGAGACCATATCTTTTCTGTCCTAGGGTTTTACCCAGGGCAACAGCACTACGTAGCTATCATATCTTGTTCTGGCCCACGCTGCCCCACATTTGGGGGCCAAGATGCTGTTCAGGGTCTAACAAGAGAGAGTAGGGATGAAGGGGCAAGAGACTCAAAGAATGGAGACAAGACAAAGGGTCTGATCAAGTCTCCTTTATTGAAAGGAAATCCTGGGTATTACATGCTTTATCATGTGCCTAGCTGCCATGGACAAGCAGGGGAATATAGCTGAAGGCACTATGCCACATGTGCCTTGCAGCTGGGGGCACTAAACAGCAAAACAAGATATGTGGGAAAAACAAGATGTTTATCAGAGTATGCTCAGCTGTTGTGGACTGTTGAAAAACAAGTCTCTTGTTAGAGTATATGGCCTGAGATGGTTGTAAAGATGATAGCCGCTTTCTGCTAGGAGTCGGCTCCCAACAATATCTCATATGTCTCTTGGTTGTAAGTGTTCTTTATGGTTCTTCTGTTTTGATAGTGTTAGATATGTATCAGGTATTTTGTAGATTTTTTTTTCTTATTTGGGATTTTTCAGAAGTTTCTTTACAGTTCAGATTGGATTTATGTTCTTGAAGAGAAGGCATCTGGAATAAAGTGCAATTTCTTTATACCCAGTGTGAAGCCATGTTTAAACAGCATAGCCTTTGATCTGATGCGGTCCTGAGTCAGTTGTCTCAGATAGGTCTCACAAGGTTTCTGTACAGTCTAATGGCTCATGGCTACTCCTTACATATCACATTTCTTTGAAAGAAATCATAGTGTACAATCCAAATTGAAAGAGAAGGAATCACAGCTCATTTCCCGAGGGGCAGAATTTCTACATAAATTACTTAGATTACTTTGTTCATTGATTTATTGGTATATAATTTCTTTATATCAATGCATATACATGGATTTTACTTTTTAATGTTATTTTATTGTGTTGTTCGGATTGTTTGATCTTTGTTTGCTTTTGAGATGCTCTTTCAGCATGCTTTTATTCCTAAATAATCCTTGTTAGTGGGCACAACAAGATGCTCCTGGCTCATATACTCTGTGTCCAGACATAGTTCTAGATTATCTTATTTGCCACAGTTGACTGTTTCATTTATTATAAAAGAAGACTAGAGACTTAGGTTTATACTATACTATGCATGCTCATCCAAGCTGCAGTCCTTGGTTGGAAGACATCTCAGATAACAGACAAAAGAAACATTATTGGCTAAACATCTATAGATCTGTGGCCATCTGTGTTTAGATTAGACTAATCAGAATTACACAATGGTTTGTCCAATACTAACCTGCCATCCTAGGGAACATTTTAGTCTCTACTCTTTGCTTATTAGCCCCATCTTCCCAATGAAATAATTAAAACAACAACAACAACCAACCAACCAACCAGCCAAACAAACAAATAATCCATGGCTTCCAGTGTTCCACAAATATTTAGCTGTTGTATTCTAGTATACACCAAGAAGTATTGAGTCACTAATTCAAATCACCATGAGACAAATTTATCAAATAAAACCACATTTTATGTATGCTTTCCTTTAACTTTATTTTATAGATTTATGTTCCAAAGTTACTTACTCATCAATTTTTTTCAACCTTATCTAGTGAGGTTGTTTTATGCATTTGTAAATACTGGATTTCCATCCCCACTTTTATTTATTTATTTCCTTTCTTGTCACAGCATGTATTTCATTCTGGAGTTCTTCCAAGCTTCTAAGTGGTTCTTTACTTAATCTGCATACATCAATTCTTGTACAGTCCCATGGATATTGACAAATGCATACTATCATTTTCATCAAATCACAGTGTCATAAAATTTTTTCACTAACCTAAAAATTCTTCCTTGGTTTACCAATTCTACCTTACCTATTTTCTTAATATTCCTGGATCAACCAACTTTTAGATATTTTGCCCATTCTATTACTTTACCTTTTCTACAATGTTTTATAAATGATCATCGCAGTGTTTTTTATCAGATGGACGTTGTTCATTTTTTATTTGATCGTTTGATTGTTCAGGGCTCTTTGTTTTTTTGACTGGCTGTCTATTTTGTTGTTGTTTCGGTATAGTTGAAAAGTATGCTTATGTATATTACCATTTTCTTGTTTATTTGTCTATCGAAGCAGATTTTGGATGCCTTAAGTTAGTAGTAGCTGTAAATAAAGCTGATAGAAGCACTTCAATGCAAGTCTTAGTGATGGGTGTATTCCCACATCAGGAGAGCATATCTAGCAGCATGACTTCTTAGTCTTATGCATTAAACCAGGTTTATCATTGTAAGAAATTAAAGTGATCTCCCACAGTGTTCGTACAGTTTTACACACCCCTCCTACTAATAAACAATGAACATTAATATTTTTCCATGAATTTAAACCAGCAGTCCTTCTGTGTTTTGTATTTTAACAATTCTAGTAGGTTTAAGTGTTGTCTCACTATTTTTGTTTATTATAATTAATAATCTAAAAATGATTACCAATATCTTTTCATGTGTATGTATCCTCTACTTCTTTGTTCTGCTTATGAGTTTGTCCATTTTTTAAATTGGTTTTGTAGTTTTTCTTTCTTGAGACTTGTAAGTTTCTGTGTATTGGATACAAGCCATTCGTTAGCTATATGTGTTATGTCTGTATCCTTTTACTCTCCAACAATACTTACTGTTGTGTTTTATACAAAATTTTGCTTAGTGAAGTGCATCGATCTTGAATTTAGATCTTGATTTAAGTGTTGTTGTGCATAAAACCTCAAATTTATTATTATTCTCATTGTCCTCTTGCTTTTCTGTATTATAATTTAAATATGGTATTGAATGTCAAATTAAGTTTATGCTCCCTTTGGAGTTAATTATTTTGTATGTATGAAAAATGTTAGATCTTTCTTCAAGCTGTTCCTTTCTTTCTCTCTTATTTCCCTCCTTTTCTCTTCTCTTCTTGTTTACTCTTATTCTCTTCTCTGTCCATTTGTCCCATAACTATTCTGTTCTAATCCTCTATTTGTATTCTTTGATGAAAACTATACTTTATTGAGTACTGTAATTTTATCTATGTGTTACTATCAGAATACTATGAGTACTCAGAATTTCTTCTTCTTTGATAGCATTATGCTGGCTAATTTTGACCATTTGTCCTCCCAAGTAAACTTTAAAAATCAGTTTACATCAATATGTACAAAATATCTTGCAAGAATTTAATTTTGAATTGCATCAAATCTCTAATTAATATAAGAAAAATGGCATCCTTTTAATACTGACAACTCTACATCATGAACAGAAAATGTTTATCTTTGCTCAGATGGTCTGTGACATTTTTCATTGACTTTTGTAGTTTCATTCATATAAGACCTACATAATGTATTAAATTTTTCCAAAGAATTTAATTTGTGCTTTGGAAATGACAGCTTTATTTTCAATTCTAATTCTTATTATTGGCATATTATTAAACTAGTGGCTTAATAAATTGGTATCATACCCTATAATTTTACTATATTTATTTGATACTTTTATTTTTTATTGGTCATTTTTGTTACTGGAAATTGATAGCAATGTATTTCTTACTTGCTAATATATGAATCTTTCTTATTTAATTCTTGTTTAAGTTAACTGTATTTTTAAGAACTGTGTTGTACAAATCACAATGCAGAGTTGCAGAGACCAGTTCCAATGGATACAACTACAAAACACTCCTGTACCTAAGGCTCAGAGAGCATTGTGGAAGAGAGGTAGCATGATTGTAAGAGCCGATAATTAGGGAATATTGAGAGATTTTGTTTGCTAGCAACGTCAGAAGCTACATCCATAATGTCTCACCAACATTACAGCCCAAAATGTGAAATGAACAAGGATGATACTTGTGGACATGCCAAGTAGATATGGAAGAACTCATGAGACCTGGGTCCTTATGAAGAACTATAGGCAACTGAGAAAGCTAGGACAGGGAGAAGTAGTCTATTCCAGAGAAGAGTAGATCAATTTTTATTATTGTTGGTAATTGGAAAATGGTAAGCTCTGAAATCATAATACAAGTAAAATTATACGGATTTAGGACTTTATATTTAGAAAATATATGTATATACATACATGCATTCAATTATAATTAGTGAAAGAAGAGACAATAAATTTGAAAGAGAGTTGGGGAGAGGTATATGGGAAGATTTGGATGGAAGAAAAAAAGAAATGTGGTAATTATAATCTAAAAAAAGAAACCTGGGTTTTATTAGAAAAATGAGAGACGTCATTGTTTTATCACTAATGTTGGAGGTAAAACGATTTGATGCTTCACCAATGTCTAGTGTGATACTACCTGGAAGAACTTTGTTTTTTGTCAGGGTGAGAATACCCATCAGTTTTTAGTTTGTTAGGAGTCTTTTGGAGATTATTTTTAGAGTTTTGAATTTACACATGATAGTTTTTCATATTTATTATATACTTAGATAGTGTAATGTGATATCTTGGTACACGTATACAGTGTATCATGATCAAATAAAGATGACTGGTATATTTGACATCTATAATATTTACTAGTTCTCTGTCTCCAGAACATTCAAAATTCTTTCTTGTAGATGGAAGCAAAATATTATTTTCATGTTGCCTATTGTAGTTATCCATGACGCTTCAGAACATTAGAAGTTAATCCTTCTATCAACATCATGATTATTTTCTGTTTTGCAACTCTTTATTCAAACTTTAACCCCCTCTTCACAATTGATTATATATTTTATTCTATACTATATTTCTGAAAGTCTGGCCTTTTAGACTTTCCAATTAGGAAAATTCAGTATTTGTCTTTCTGATACCTGAGTTCATTTATTTGATATATCTTGTGGTTCATTCTTGGTTGCCAGAAATAAGAAGATTACAATCTTTATCATGTATTTTTATTATGGACATTAATTTATTAATTTTTCCCTTTCTTGTGATAAATACTCAAGAAGAAGAAACTTGCGGGATTAAAGTTTGATTTTGTCCTCTAGGTCAAAAAGAGATATAGTTCACCACAGCAGGGAAGGGAAAGGGGCATGAGTGTAGGCAGCTGGCCACATTAGATCATGCTTTTTTGGTTATTGGTGAAATGTAATTATCCTTGTGTCTCTAATGAACACTTGGTACCAACTACCTGAAAGACTTATTTATTACTCATCAGGCTTAATTTAATCTAAAACTATCATGTTTGGCCCCCCCAAAAAAATCCATTCTGCTGGGGCAAGCTAGAATCTAATATCAGATACACAACTAGTCACATACTCGGTTCACATATACAAAGAAAAACACTATGAAAGATGAAGAAAATATATTCTTTCCTAAAAACACAAACAAAACAAAACAGTCTTCTACTAGAAATGTTCACTAATGAGAATTATCTAGATAAACTTCAGATAGATAATTCAAAGGAATATTTGTAAACATGATCAAATAATTCAGTGTGTCTAAAAAAGGCATGGTTTTAGACAATGTTCTATTGCTCTGAAGAGACTGTATGACAACAGCTACTCTTCTAAAGGAAAGCATTTAATTGTACAAGGCTTGCTTGCAATTTCAGAAGTTTAGTCCATTATCAGCACGGTAAGAAGCATGACAGGAGGCTGGTAGGAATGGTGGTGGAGAAGGAGAGTTTTATATTCAGATCTGCTGGTAATATGAAGAGAGCCACTGGGCATATCTTGAGTTTTTGAAACCCCAAAGCTCACCCCTAGTGACATACTTCCTTCAGCAAGGCTACACCTATTCCAACAAGGCCACACCTCCTAATCCCTCTCAATTAGCACCACTTCCTATTCCTATTCAAACCACCAGAGGCATAAATACCTCAATGAATTTAAAGAATATAGGAATATTCTTTATTTTGTACAAAGGTCCAAGAAAATCCAAAAGCCCAACTATATAAAATGATGAAAACAATTCAGATGATTTTAGTGCCTCCATTTCTCTGAAAGATGATAGCAAATAGAGAATTTTTATAATGAAATACTATCATACATCAAATTAATTTATAGCTAGCTACAGAATATTTTACCCAAAGTTTAGGAAAGCATACAAGCTACTCAGCAGTCCAGTTTTAGAAATTTTTCTGAAGTAGACCATATCTTGGGAAAGAAAATAAACCTCAGAAATTGCAGAAAATCTGAATTTGCTCTGTAAATCCTACCTGGAAGCAAGAGAGTAAAGCTTGAACTCAATAGAAAAGATCTCCCAGAATTATACAAACTCATTGAGATTAAACAGTGCATTACTGAATGATAAATGGGTTAAAGAAAAATATCAAGAGATTGAAGAAAGCCTGTAATTAAGTGAAAATAAAAACAATATACAAGAAAACCTCTGGAACACCTTAAAACCTGTCCTTCACGGGAAATATATGTGTCTATAGTAATGAAAGGGAAAGAGCACAATAAATAACTTAATTATGCAACTTTGGGTTTAGAAAAATAAGAACAAAACAACTCTAGGTCCAGTAGAATGGGATAAATAAAGTGAATGTAGAAAATAATGAAATAGACACATATAAAAATTCTACCGCCGGGCAGTGGTGGCACATGCCTTTAATCCCAGCGCTTGGGAGGCAGGGACAGGTGGATTTCTGAGTTTGAGGCCAGCCTGGTCTACAGAGTGAGTTCCAGGACAGCCAGAGCTACACAGAGAAATCCTGTCTCGAACGAACCCCCACTCCCCAAAAAGTAAAACCACTACAAATCGATGGATATAAAGCTCATCCTTTGAAAAGATAGCAAGCTTGACAGACCTTAGGTGAATGAACCAAAAGAGAGAGCAAAAATTCAAGCTAATAAAACCAGAGATTATTAGAGAAAAGTCCCACAGATACCAGAGAAATTCACAATACTACATGGGAATACTTAAAACTTCTCCCTAAAACCTAAAAGAAGTGGTAATATTTCTAGAAATTTCAGAACAACAAAATTTAAGCCAAAAAGAAATCAATAACTTAAACAGATCCATAACATTCAAGGAGTTTGAAATAATAACACAAAGTGTCCTTTGACTAAAAAGGTAAAAATCTTGGTCTGATAAATTCACAGCAGAATTCTACCAGACTTTGCAAAAGTGAACTACAACCAATACTTCTTAAATTATTCATAAAATAGATACAGAAAAAAATATTTCTAAGTTGATCTGTGAAGGCAGCATCAGTCCAATTTCAAAGTCAGGTAAAGAAACAACAAAAAAGAGAACCATAGGCCAATATTCTTGATAAGTATACACCAAAATTCTCAGCTAAATATTTGCAAATTACATACAAATAGAGATCAAAAATGGTCATTCACCACAATCAACATACCTTTATCTCTAAGATACAGGGATGGCTTAATCCAGGAGACAATGGATTCAACATACATAAGACAATAATGCAATAAACCTTATTCATGAACAAAAAGACAAAAATCACATAGTCATTTTAATAAATGCAGAAAAGGGCTATGACAAAATCCAACATGCCTTCATGATAAAAAAATCCAGAGAAAATGGAATTGGAGGAAACATACTTAAGCACGATGAGCAGAATATATGAAATACTCACAGCTGATGATGTCATCTTTAAAGGATAAAATGTACTGAAGCATCCCCATCAAAGTTCGGGAGAAAAACAAGGATGCCCACTTTCCCTACAAAGTTTAAATGTAGTTTTTGAAGTATAAAGTAGAGCAGTAAGTCAAAGGATAGAAATTAATGAGATATAAATAGGGAAAGAAGTCAAATCATACACATTTGAAGATATATTTCACAAAAGAGATCTCAAAAAATACAACCATAAAGCTTATAGAAATGAACAATAATTTCAACAAAATGTCAAGATATAAAATCAATAAATAAAAGTACAATATAAAAATATATGGGCTTTTTATACATCAATAGCAAGCAACGTGAAAAAAGATCATGGAAGCACCTGTATTCACGATAGTCTCAAAAATCTAGGAATAAAACTAATCAGTGTGTGCAAAGTCAATTATAGTAAAAACTTAAATCAATAACCAGACAGATTGAGAAGAAACTAGAAGAAAGACCTTCTATGCATGTGGATTGGACGAATTTATATTTTGAATGTTATCATCCTACTAAAAGCAATTAATGTATCCAATGCAACCCCAATCATATTCCCCATGACATTCTTCCTAGAAATGGAAAATAATAAAATGAATTATAATACATATGGAATGAGAAAAATTTCCAGATGCTGATGGAAATCCTGGACAAAAAGACCAATCCTGGAAGGATTATCATATCATATTTTAAGCTATATTATAGAGATATAGTGGCAAAAACAGTATGGTAATAACAAAAAATAGATATGTATGCCAATAGAACAAAATAGAAGATTCGAATAGGTTCTCTAATACAGTCATCTGATATTTCAGAAAAAGATCATAAACATACACTGAAGGAAAGTGTCTTCAAAGATGATTCTGGCAAAACTGAATATTGATACTTACAAGAATGAAATTAGTGTCAAGTGCATCACCCTGTACAAAATGTATTCCAGACCTGAATGTACAATGTGAAATGCTGAACGTTCTAGAAGAAAAGGTAGGTAATGCCCTATAAGATAGAGGTTCAGGAAGTGATTTTCTCAGTAGCAATTTAGTTGCTTAGGGATTAAGGCAAAGAATTGACAAGTAAAACCTCAAAACCTCTGCACAAACGAACAAACAAAAAAACCCCAAATCATTCAATCAGGTGAAAAGGAATTTGAAGGAGTAGAGACAATTGTTTCCAGAAGAACATTTGATAGAGGATTAATATTCAAAGGATAAGAACAAAAACATCTTAGTCAAAACATGGGCTATGCCTCTGAACAGAGTCTTCAAAAGTAGGAATAATAATAGCTTTGAACTATCTTAAAACTTGGTCAATATTCTTAGTAATTATGAAGTGCTGATTGCAAGCACCTTGAGATTCCATCTTACTCCAGCCATATGGCTGAGTTCCAGAGATCACTTGACAGTGAGAGGCATGAGAACGTGGGAGGAAATGAACCTTCATTCATTGTGGTAAGACTGCAAATTCAGTCCATCTCTCAGAAAATCAGTGTGAAGAAGTCCCAAAAAGCTAAAAGTATATCCATCATATGACCCAGATATACCCAAATTGGCTAATACTCAAAGAAATCAATAGCCAATGTCCTACTACAGATATATTTATAATATCCCAGACATGTTTACCACTGCTCTAGTCATTACAGCTAGGGCATAGGAGAAGCTTAGATGCAATCTACCAACATGAATGGGTGTATGGGAATGAATATGTGGTATATATCCACAATGGAGTTCTATTAACACATTTTTTAAATTTCTGTTTTATCTACATAGACATTATTTTGCATTCCTTGAAGACATTTTTATTCAGGTAGTATAAATAAGATTGTATTATATCTAAAAATTATTATTTATTATTTAGTTCTTTTGTGTTTCTGTGTGTCCTCAAGAGGATAACCTGGAGCTTTGGTACTTTCCTTCATAGGTGATGCTCTCTGAAAATAGACATTGAAAATAGATATAATTAAACTTTTTCAGTTTTTACATTTTGTTCTTCCTTTTCCCAGCCCAGTTTCTTCTGGTTATGACTAATATTTTATCTGAGAGCTTTTGTTATTAATTATGTATTGTTGAGTGATAGAAAGTATTCTACAGTTTTATGATATAATCTGTCTTTCAATGGGTATTAGTCTCTGGTCTGTCACCTTCACAAACATTTCTCTGTTGTTATAGGCTAATTCTCTATTTAGGCAATTAAAAAAACTAGGGAGCATCTAATGAAAAATAATGTCTTTTTTTTTTTTAATAGTTGAAAACTATGACAAAGTCTTTTGCCTGGAGAGTGATTATGGAGAACCCTCTTGGACTTAATTCACATAGTTATTTTTACCATCATAAGAAAAATTGTCTTGCATCTTTACTCTTCAAAATTAACAGACATTTGAAGCTAAACCGGTGAAATTCTGGGAGCTCCTAAGAAATATAGTTCCCAGGAGTTTCATACTTTAAACTTCCTTGGGCTCTGCAGACCCGTTCTTTAGACAAGTAGAGATGAATTGGGAACCTTTTTCCCTACCTCTTTATCCAGATTTGAGGGCATAAATTTATCAGACAAGTTTATTTCTTTGAAAACTAGATTTAGAGTTCACAGTTTTTAATTTTTACAGAAGTTAGTGATGTTAGTGACAACTGTCTTGCTCTTTATATCAGTGAGGAAACCAGAAGTTATTTTTTCACTCTATTTGAAGTCTTTATTAGTAGTATGGTATGCATAGCCACAGACTGTATTTACATCAATTTTTTGTTTTGTTTTTTTTTGTTTTTTGTTTTTTTTTGGATAGAAAAGAGGGTAAAACTCCACTGAACTGATAATTTGCCTCATAAAAGCAGAACAGTTTGTGTAACAAATTGTCAACACATTTTTTCTTATTAAGTATCTTTTATTTAAAATGTCACAAGGTAACATTTTCTTGATGAAGCAGTCAAAGAGATGGAAATATTCATTTTGAGCATTGATTGACTGCCTGTTTTGCACCAAGCACCATGGAAGATGCTGAGAGTATGAGGAGAGACAAGATAGATATACTTGCTTTGCACATAATCTTGAAAGTTTCAGACAGAATACACAATTGCAGGGTGCTTATTATCAATTGTCTTGCTTGAAAGGTAATTGTTTAGGGCAACAAAATACATTAGTAAACTCAGGAGATAAGAGAAAGAACTGAAATTCCAGAATGCATAAAATATGGAATTTATTCTATTTTGTAGGGTACAAGAAAAAAATATCCAGCACATTCTTAAAGAACAACTGTAGAGGACAACTATTGGCAAGTATTGGCTGACATCTGAAACATTGATGAGGAAGCTGATGTTTATTCATGACCTACCTACCACTTTACCTGATGGACAGAGAAGGTGTGATTTCCAAAACTTGGTGAGGCTTATAATGAGGGAATAAGGCTGTTTTGGAGAATATGTGGCCCCCACTTAAGGAATACAGCTTAAACCAATCTCTCTCTAGCCTGAGAGCATTATCCAGGTTGGTGTCATGCTATCTATAATTCGTTGAACACAGTCAAAAGCAAAGAGTAGCGCAGCCTTCCTAAGCAGAATGCAAGGTAGAAATTTAAGTTATTTAGTTCTCCCTACAACTTTTCCATATTAGCAAGCTCAGGCTTGTTCTAAGTTCCTGACCAGAAGTTATACAGATCATTGCTCCATCAATCAGTGTTTATATGTAAGAGATTCTTAAATTAAAATGTACCATCTCAAAGTGCTTGACACATCAGGGTTTAATTCAAACACTACTTTTCTGATTCAGATTTCTGTGTGGGTATTATTACAGTTAAGTGTCCCCATTTGTTTCCCCATACTATTCATATGTATGTATAAATGAGGGTCACAGTGTTAAGTGTCCCCATTTGTTTCCCCAAACTATACATATGTATGTATAAATGAGGGTCACAGTGTTTCCCTCCTCTGTTAACTAATCATATGTGTGAGTTCAAGAAGAAGTGCAAGCAGGATAAATTGGCACAAAGGTAACCTGATTTACTTGAGGAGACACCCAATTTGTACATTTGGGACTACATCACACTCTGATTTTCTGATTTACCCTATAAGTAATAACGCATTTTAGAGAAGAATTTGGGGTTAATAGTCACTAAGTCTATGCATTCCATACATCCAGTCTCTTTCAGTGCCAATCAATAACCTAGAAGCTCATTTTTCAAAATAAGATACACCTGGTAGTATAAGCATTGTTGACTCCCAAGATTTAAGAGGTTTTCCAAGGCGTGTGTCAACCACCTTTGCCCTGTAGACTGCATCAAATATCATTAAGTCTATTGTGCATATTTTATTCTATAGCTTCTTTGAAACAAACAATTCCAGATTATCTGCAAAATTTGTTAGATTGGTAGTCCCAAATGTGGCTTATCTTCCAGATTACAAAGATCCATAAGCTTGGTGCATCCTTAGATAAACAGCACATGTACAGGTTTGTTTCCCACAGTAGGAAGACATTTCTGTCATCTCCATTACCATTGGGCCATGACAAACGTTAGAAAGAAGCAGTTTATGGAATTTAATTAGGTTTCTGTCATCATCTGGCATGAATATGCATTTTACAGGTAATTACTTTAACAGCAAGAAATAAACATATGAATCAGAAAAAGTGTCCCTAAATCAGCGAGTTGAGAGTGAAGGAAACCCTGAGTGAATATAGTCTTGAGTGACAGTGTCATATTGACATGAGCCAGTGCTTCAGGCTCATTGGAGTGGCAATACCATGTGAGGCTCAGAGGGATGGTAAAGCCTTCCTTGGGGTCTGATTGTAAATGTTGACAGGTGTGCAGAAGATGTCCTCCATTCTTTATTCCTCCTGTATCATTACCACCTGAAGATTGCTTCCCTACAGAGACTACGTATCATCAGGATCCTTGTTCAGTTGTGTATGATAAATGCATTGAGCTTTTCTTCACCAGAGAGCCCAATCCACCCTACTCCAGATGTTTTTATGTGTCTATGTGTTTATTCTTTCACTGCCTAAGGCAGATCCATCCCTGGATTTTATCCAGGAACACAGTAGTTTTGACTTCATCTCCAACAAGAAATCTAGAGTTTTCAAAGTGCTCTAGAAAATGAAATACAGAATATTAATCCTTTTGTTTCAATGGTGAAGACAAGTACACCTCTACTCATATTTAATCCTTATCTCCATGCTTAGTATCTGAAATGTGCCAACTAGAAACAGTAGACCCCCATTCTTAGAACTATAGCCTCCAGAGACACAGCTACCTGGTTCAACTTGAAACACTCTGATTTTGTTTTTTAAGCAATATAGACTTTGTACAAGAAAAGAAAGTGAGTTAAATGAGTTTGAAACCATATACACATATAGCTTCTCAGTCTCTGTTGCTGGAGATAAACTCTGCAACATTTCCACACAGAATTGGTCTTTGCATTTCCCATAGCAGAGGGAGCATACAGGACAGATTCTAAGTTCCTAGACTTCTTAGTTTATACTTCTGTTATTCAATAGCTGCAGAAGTTCAATAATGTATATAACATGATTGACCATGTTTTTTGAATGTCAAGTTTTAAAGTTTGACTGGTTTTGTTCATGGTGATATTTGCACATTTTGAAGGGAAAAGTTGAAGAAAGAAAAAGAAAAGATTTATTTGAAATAAAAATCCAAATAATGGTATATAAACTATTAGAGTGCTAGACAAATGGACCAGAGTATTTTGGAAACTTTTTTAAAAAAGTTTTACTTGTGTGAAAAACAATGAATCATGAAACATGAAGACAGTCAATTTCCAAGCAATAAAGGTTTCCAAAGGTGACATTTTGCTTGTGCTGGTTTTTAGCACAGATGAAAGTATTGTTCTTTTCTTAAGCAATTGTCTATTTCTGAAAATAGTTATCGAGTAGGCATTGTACTTTTTCTTCAGCATTGAATAAAATGATTCATTTCAAAATGTTAAGTTTAAGAATTTTGCTTAAAGGATGTGCATGCAGGCCTTAATTTACAAATCTCTGAAAAGAGGCAATGAAGCACATAAAGAACCATCTGGTGAGAGGCACCTTTCTTCATCTGATGGTCCTACCTGCTGCTCCAAGACTTGAAACTGGGTTAATTATTCCATCAGAATGCATACAGTGTTTCTGACATTATGTGATCAGTTATAATCAGGACTACGAGTTTTATTCCTGAATTTGTAAACCTTATTTGCATATATCTTTATCTCTATAGCATCCATCTATCTAATCTCTCTCTCTCTCTCTCTCTCTCTCTCTCTCTCTCTCTCTCTCTCTCTCTCTCTCTCGTATTTAAATCAGTTAAGCTCTGAATATGTTTCCCTATGATTACCTCCCCTAACACAACACATGATCTCTGAAAGCTCATGTAAGTTATTGAGTTTCCTGGAAATAATGAAAATGAGGGATTCAAACCATCCTCTCCAATCTTTGGAACATTGAATTAGTTGGTTTTCTTTCTTCTTTTTCTTTTCTTTCTTTTTTCTTTTCTTTTCTTTTTCTTTTTTTTCTTTCTTTCTTTCTTTCTTTTCTTTCTTTCTTTCTTTCTTTTTTTTTTTTTTTTTGCTTTTATACCATTTTAATTACATGCAAGTATATTGAGGTCAGTTCTAGGTTGAGGAACTAGCAAAATACAATAGATGCAAATAGTCAAGGAACAAGCAAATAGTCAAAGAACAAGTAAGGCAATAAAGTCCTGTGATCACTCCTGTGATCACTGTTTCTAAGGGTTTATCAGGATGACCAAAATATCTGAGCCTACTTCCCTGTACTAGCTCAAAGTCCTTTTCATGCCTGAAGCCTACTTCTTTGTTCTAGTTTAAGATTTAGATTCCTGCCTGAAATTACTTCTTTATTCTAGCCTTAGATTTAGATTCCCAACTGAAATTACTTCTATGCTCTAGACACTTGCAGGTTATTTGGCATAATTCTAACACCTCTCTGGATGTTTTAACTTTGCATAGTGAGATTATGAATTCAAAGAATGCTGCTCTGCTGAGTGTTAATGTGGCAGATACTGCTGATAAAATTATCCATGGCCTGAGGTCAGTATTTCCATTTTGGTCAAGCTTCAAGAATGGCATATATAGCTTGATCATGCTAGCCCTTTTTGTCCTGGGAATACTTTTATTCCTGCTCATCATGTTAAAGCTTGTCTTTAACAACATCAACTTGTTGGCAGCCCAAGTACATTGCTTGAAAGTGAAAATGGACCCCCAGACAAAGTTATTAATTTAACAGGCTGGCAAGCCAAGGACAGGTAAAATTCTGCACAGGCCCTTACCAACCTAAGACATAAATGCATTGCTTTTGAAAATGCATATTCCAGGATGGGTAAGGAAGGCATTCTTGTCAGAATGACCTAAGACAGGTTGAGTCTTGTTTATGAAATATAAAAGGGGATATGTGGGGAGGTTTGGGGCTGCTTGACAGGAATCTGACATTGGCCAAGGATAAGGAAATGGGCTTCAGGCAGTTGGTTTTCAAGATAAACTTTACAAGTGACTTTTAAATATTTAAGTAATAATTTACCACTTTCAAGTTTATTAATAAGTTCATAGAAAAGTCTATGACATCATTTCATTCACTCATTATGACTTCCAGTGTGCAATTATTTCCTGCAGCTACCTGAATACAATCCAAATTTCCTTGATAAGTAAACTGAAACCGAGGACCAAAGAGAATAGGTCACATATTGGATATGTATCCAAAGGCTTCTATCCATCATTGCAAGATGTCACATTGGGAATAAACTAGTCTAGGTCCCTTAAGAAATGAATCTCAAGATAGAATTCAATGTGCATATTTTTGTCAGAGAAAATAGAGGATGACCTGGAAAAACAGAGAACTGACTAACACTTGCTCTTCTAACCAATCTGTAAGAAAAATGAAACAAGACTGGAGGATACAAAGTGGTCCCCTTTTACCCAGAGAAAGTGTGACACTGTTTACAGGAGGCTTCATCCTATGGTGATTCAAAGAAACCAGGGTAGTTCAGAATGATCTCTGCTTCATGCTTTTCTTCAGATAGTGGCTGAAGGCAACTCAAGAGAATTGTGACTTCTGTCATTTTGGAGGTAGATTTCAGATCACACAGCAAAGACACTAGAGTCACCCTGTACTTGTAGATTTTTAGGGTACATTATCACAGCCATAGTACAACAATAATAAAAGATTTGTATCCAACAATCAACAAGTCTACTCCATTGTCAACATAGCATATACCACACTCTTTACCATAATTTACCTTCATTAAAGACCAAAACAATATGTGTCTAACAAGACTCAGCTCTTGCAACTATAATCACATTCAGGTTCTGTAAAAGGGAGACATCAAGTTGTCTATGTTTTGTATTCACTTTGACTGATATTTGTATGTTTGTCCCTTACAAGTTGCTATTTGTTTATATCCTTTGACTTAAATCTGAGCTATTGGGTTATCTGTAGTGACTATAAGTTATTTCAGAAGGAAAGTGAATTGGAGAAAGAAAAAGAAATACATATGCACTCATATGTTGTCAATAAAGATGTAAATATATGTGATTGAGTAATCCAGGTCTCATTTTCCCAAATGCTTTGGAAGTGATGACTGTAATATAGCATTTCTTCCTGCCTTGTCCATCTCATTAATCCTTTAATCTCAGTCAGTACCATGAATACCAAAGGCACAGTCTTGGTGAGTTTGTGTTTCTGGTTTTGCTTGCATCGTATTTAAGAGTTGCTAACTATCATTTCCTATTGGAAAGGGCATACTGATAAGCCCCCAGAGACTCCCAGGTCCCTGTCATGCTACTAAAGCACATCCCCAAAAACGTTAACTGTATTTCAAGCTACACCGTGTCCTGACTGGGTATTCAGAAGTACATTTCATTCTTCTACTAGATAGCCTTTTTAAATGATTTATGCTTGTTTTGCTATCAATAGGAAGTGACTGTCCCTCTACTCAAACCTTTCAGAGGCTGCAGGAACAATATGTCATAAACATAGAGAAATACATAAGACTGACTTTTCTTAAGGTAGCTTAAGGGTAAATAGAGTTTATATATTTTATTTTATAACTAAATAATTAAGGCTTTAAGAGAAGAATAGATAATATTCTGCATTGAGTATGGTTTGTTTTTTTTCCAAAAATGTTACAAATTTTTATGATGAAGCAAAGATCAGAATTCAAATTGTGATTTTGGTACTTGAGTTTTTTTGCATGATCACAATGTGTCTTGGGGATTCAGTTCACTTGTACGTACTTAGGGGACAGTCACACATCCCTCAGAGGACTGAAAAGAGGAAATGCCAGCCCAAGCCTCTGCTTTTATTGAACCAATATACCAGATGATGTTCAACATACATTGAAGACTGAATTAGTAATGGGGAATAATGATGGTGAAAGTGAGGTCAGAAGCTTTTTGGAACATCATGAATTGTTTTAACTTATGATTCCCTGTTTCAGGTACCTCAAACAGATTTTTGAACAGAATTTGAGGCCCTGAGTTTCAACACTGTGAGTCTACTAGAGAGGAAAAGTGCTGGGACCATTCTTTAAACACATTCATGGGACTAGTACCTATTTCATTAGGATGAGAAAATTACATTATTACAGCTTATTGCAATCACAAGAAACTATATGCAGGCTTATAATCTAATAACAGTCAACAGCAGGTAGAAAGATCCACTGCTTAGACTGTTTTAGAATTTTAACAATGCCTTCATTCCAAGTTCCGCAGGAACCAGACTTGGTTGTATGATTTTGCACATATCCTAATTTCCTTGAACATAATTGTAATAGGCCATAATTATTATTATTATAATAATGGCTTGTTTTCAGATATGTACAATTTTTTTAAATCACTGCACATGTCATTATTAATGCCTGAAGCCTCACTATTGGGCGTGCATTATCTAGGTTCCACAGACGAAACCTAGAGTTGAAAGGGAACGAGTAATCTTTTTGATCCTTCCTTTCAGCCAGCACTGGGGAACCTGTCATAGAAGACTCTTTCAACACTAACCTTTATCCTTATTCTAACTAAGATTCTCAAACAAATTCACTAAGTTTCTCTTTGTGAAGTTTTATATGCTCAACCAATTAAATAATATAGGGGAAAATTTTGATCTCCTAAGGTGGGAAAAAACCCTTTCCCTACCACACTTCCTCTGCTTTGTACCCATTCATATTTGATTTTGTGTGTGTGTGTGTGTGGTGTGGTGCGTGTGCCCAGCACAAGACTAGAACCTATTTTATCGATGTCTGGATACTAGCAGAGACCTTGGGGTGGGATGGGTGTGACTTTGTCTAACTGGCCCTTTTGATTGTTTTGAAAGGTTCTTAGCAAAGAGAAAACTTGGAATCAACTTGAATTGCCAGAGCCATTAAAAAGAGTTTCAAAGCTGATAAGAAAGGAAGGATACATATTTCTCTGTAAAAAAGTGGGGAAAGTAGCAGATGGTTTTCTACACACACCACACACACACACACACACACACACACACACACACACATACACGTACATTTTTATTTTTCCTTGCTATGAAAGGTCTACTTACTATTTATTTCTCAGTCTATGTTTCTATCTAGGGTCAAGAGCTAAGCTTAGATATAGGTGATGTGTGCTGGATAGCTTTGTCAATTTAATATAAACTAGGGTCACCTGGGAAGAGAGAACATTGATTGAAGAATTTTCAATATTAAATTAGCCTCTGAGGAATTTTCTTGATTACTGACTGATGTGTAAGAGACCCACCACTGTGGGTGGTGTCAATCTTGGGGAAGGTGGTCTAGGTTGTATAAAAAAAATCAAATGGAGGATTCTATGAGAAGGCTGGCAGTTATGAGCACTCCTGCCCCTGTATAGCCCCTGCCTTAGTTCCTGACTCCAGGTTTCTGCCCTAATTTCCATGAGTGACAGACTGTTAAGAGGAAGTGTCTGCTAAATAAATCCTCTCTTTTCAAGTTGGTTCATCACCAGAGAGTTTTTAACATAGCAGAAAACAAACTAGGACATTCAAGAAGCGAACATACAAGAATATTCAAGAAGAGAACATACAGCAATGTTCTCTCTCACACATCTAACACTGACCCAGTGTCTTTAAGCAAACACATGTACATGTGATTTTGACATACTAACAGTTTAAGGTCCCATAATGGATCAGCAAGTAAGATATTATTGAGTTATTTTTGTAGACAAGATCAGCCATTCAGCATAGTATGGCCATAGACATGACTCACTTTTGCAGGTGGGGGAAACTAAGGTGTAGAGACTCACTTTACACCACACAGTTAGACTGTGGCAGGACTAGATTTACTCTGAATAAATAAATACAACAGGTTTATTTTGGAGGTAGTCATCTTTAAAAAAAATCTTTATTAAATTATTTTGTTCATTTACATTCCAAAAGTTGTCCCCTTTCCTGGTACCCCCTCCTCGAGTTCTTCAACCCCTCATCTTTGAAAGGGTGCTCCCCTACCTGGCCATCCTCCCTCCTCACCCCCAACAACACCTCTTCCCTGAGTCATCAAGTTTCCACAGGATTAAGTGCCTCCTCTCCTACTGAAGCCAGACAATGTAGTCTTCTGCTACACATGTGCCTAGGATCACAAACCAGCCCAGGTATACTCCTTGGTTTTTGGCTTAGTCTCTGGGAGATCTGGAGATCTGAGGAGTCCGGGTTAGTTGACACTGTTGGTTTTCCTGTGACACTGCAATCACCTTCAGCTTCTTCAGTCTGTCCTCTAACTCTTCCATGTTGGTAACTATCCTCAGTCCAATGGTTGGCTGTTAAGTGTCTGCAGTTGTCTCAGTCAGTTGCTGGTAAAGCCTCTCCCAGGACAGCCATGCCAGGCTCCTGTCTTTAGGCACAATATGGCCTCAGTAATAGTGTCAGGATTTGGTGTGCATGCATGGGATGGATCCCAAGTTGGGTTGGACTGGCCTTTCATTCAGTCTCTGCTCTACTTGTCCTGCATTTCCTTTAGACAGGAACAATTCTGGGTTATTGCAAGGGCTATGATTTCATAGTTCTTGAACTCCTGTGTTTCTTCATACACTATATTTTCTTCTTAAAATCATAACTCAGGTATGTACTGGATGTGACAGTTTGTGCTTTATTCATGCACACCTGTGTCTCTTCATATTGAATATTAAATTCTACTAAAAGATCCAGACCTTAATTTCCCCAGTATTTAATTCTGACTCTTAAAGGACCAACCAGGTTACCAGATATGAAAACTGAAAGCTTCCAAAGAAAGGTTTAAGCCCTGCTGGCAAGATTCCCCATGCATCATTCTACAGGTTGGTTATTAATAGTTCCCTTGCATTTTGTATAGCACCTAAGAAGTGTTCTGATCAACTTCCTTTATCGCTAAGCCAGTTTTGGATGTAGTATATTATTTGCAAGTAAGGGTCTTTGCTAAGCCACCATGTCACCCATTAGCACTCTTATACACAGTCTTCCTGTCAAACAGTTGGAAAATAATAAATGTTATTTTGCTACATTACTTTCATGTCATTATTCTTTCCAAGATAAAGGCAAGGCAGTCTCAAATATGCACACAAGACTCTCTAGCTGTTTTCATTGTGTTCTGATGATCATCTGCATCTTGTTGTATAGCTAGAAATCTCCTTTAGGTATTTCAATAAATATTTATTTCATGAAATACACTGCAGAATCTAAATCATATGACTAATCCTAAATCTGGGACTCGCTGGTGATCAATCAAATAGAAATAACACTTATTACCTTGACGTATTACCGAGCCAAGCCTTCCAAAAACAGGATGCACTTACTGCATAGCACAGGCCATCATGCAATTATGGTTGTGAGCAGAAGCAGTTAGTCAGAGCAGCAATAATACTGAAGGGAGGCAGGAAGGAACAGCTGTAATTTTGCTTCTGTACTATCTAGTTTATGAGTGTTTCTGAGTCAGAAAAACATGTTTATGCTGTAAAGTAAAGCTTCCAGAATCATGTTTTAATTCTATTTAAAGGCCAAGCTAACTGGTTCCCCAATTAACACTTATTATTATTATTATCATTATTATTATTATCATTATTATTATTTTGATGCCAATGAGGTGACTTGAGCTTTGCTTGGCAATTTTTGTATTCACACCATTTTTCCTTCACTGTTCCATTAACTTTCAGAGTTATATTTTCTGGTAGTTCATGCTTAGATCTACCAAGATGAGTACTGTGAGTGCCTGTGTTTAAAGGTACATTGTGACTGCTCTGAAGGAGCTAGTACTTGATACCGATTGACATTTTCTACTGTCCTGCCAAACCTTTCTATTTTGTTTTATGGTTGGGAAGACATAATTTTGCTCTCCTGAAAAAAAAATTTTTTTTAATGCCTAAATTTTACAAAATGATTCTGCCATCTTTGTCCCAGGGCCTCTGATTCATAGTATTGCTTTCAACAACAGGCTAACAAATCTCACTTTCTCCTTAGTTCAGTGTGTTTTTCCAAAAGCCACTTCATCTTCCTGGCAGGTTTTGTCCGTGTCTGGTGAAATTTTGCTTGCCACATTCAGAGATAAGAAAGGGACCACGGAAATCTAGTGGTTTTGTGCAAGGTTGTGGCTCAAATGTTTACTATATTTGAGCTATTTCCAGTCCACCCATTCACTATCTCTCCACCACCCACTTCCACTGGTGTGGAGCCAGAATACTGCTGTAATGTTGCAATGACAGCCATCCAAAGAGATGGTTAAATTCGTGCAGTCTGGAGCTAAATTATCTGGCCTTATTTGGTTCTATCATTTACTAATAATGATGACTTTGATGAGTTATTTTTTCTACTGGTGCCTCAATATTCCTGTCTATTAAGTAGAGAAATAACCATCATCATTGCATAGGTGTGTTTCAAAGCTTTGCTGTGACTGATAACAGGTATAAATGATTTATCTTTGCTTACGCCAAGACTGCAGGAGATATTAGAGATCTTTTGTGACCCGATGTTTAACTGTAGCTCCTTTTGTTTCTCAAATGTAGACTTGAGCAAGATACAGAAAAGCAGCAGCAAATGTGGATAATTGACAATAGGAAAAATAGAATTGGGAGTGTGCAAGGATTGTTTTTATTATCAATTACACAAAGGCAGAGAGGAGTCCTCTGAAAGGCTGGACATTTTTTGGCTGTCATAGATAACTGATTTTTCTGCTTGTCAAACAGGCTTTACACAGTTCTTGTGGTGGTCCAGGGAAGTGCAAGGATTTTTCTTTGTTGGTTGGTCTCAAAGTTAACCTTAAGACTCACAGTCATGTGCGCTTTTCTTGCCTTGTTGGCACAGTGTTTCATAGTACTTTGCAAATCGCTGTAGAAAGACAGCGATCTTTCTGAAGATGTTTCTCCAGAAAACTAAAGGAGACAAAATTTTTAAAATACTGAATTCAAAGTAAAATAAGAGACACAAGGCTATAGCTACATTGTTTGCATTAAGTCCACTATAGTTCAGTCTTCACGTAGCCAGCCCAACTAAACTCAGCGTTTCCTTCTGCTCAGGTTGGGTGGGGCATACATGTGTGGCAAACTGAAGTGATTTACGGGCCAGGTAGATACTATATATGATGCAAGTGCCCAATGTTGGCATTTCAGATGAACAGCCTGTCTTCACTTTTACAATGAACTACATTCTCCTTTGTTGCTCTTCCATCATGTGGCACCAGAGTCTTTGTTTTCAGAGCCATGACTACAGAGGGAGAGTTCTCTGCCTTAATTTATACAACAATGTAATAACAATGATACATGGCAACTGACATTTGGCTTCGAAGTTTGGAAAGAAGCTGTGGATGAGTGTGCCAGCTAGGAATGGCAGGCCTGGCTGGGGCAGACAGCTGATACCCACATTCAGACAATGTTGAAGCATGGGAATAAGCACTCAATGGATGCCAGTGTTTTGAAGTTTCCAAAGGGAAGCCTGGATATTATATGTTTATGTGAATTTCCCTGATATTTAGATATTCATTTATATTGCTGATACACTTCTGTGCAGGTTAAATAGCAAACAAACACCCTTTTTAAGTGCTGAATTCAACCCCAGCACTCTCAGTCTCTTCCATCTCTTCCACTGTTTTTGTTCCCTTGTTCAAATATCCCAGAAATTTGGGATGTGTTTGCTTATTCTTCAGTTAGGATGGACTACTGACTAATAACCTGTTGCTAATCTGTTTGAGCTCCAACACTATAGAGAGCAACATTTCCTAATTATGGAGCATGTATTCAGGTGGGAAGACACTGTAGAAATAACATACTGAGGAGTGATATGGTTATGCACAGCAAAAGATGAAACAGAGGCATCAGACTATCAAAATTAAAGAGACTGGAGCACAAATGATAAAGAAGAGAATAAATGAGTGTTGTTGATATTTTACAAAAAAGAATTCAGGGCAAGTGACTCAGAAGCATAAAGAACCCAAGGTCCATTTACTTGGTAGATATTTGGAACACACACAGGTGCATATGAATGGAGACCAAAGTGGATGCTATTGGGTTGCTGTGAACTGGTTTATAGAATATCATTATTCTAAACTTTATTGAGAATGTATAGTAGAGGTTCTAGAGAATAGAGACACAGAAGAATAGTTAAGGTGTAATCTCAGCAGTGAGTAATTGTGAAGACATCTTACTACCTCACTTTTTTTTTTTTTTGAGACAGGGTTTCTCTGTATAGCCCTGGCTGTCCTGGAACTTACTCTGTAGACCAGGCTGGCCTCGAACTCAGAAATCCACCTGTCTCTGCCTCCCAAGTGCTGGGATTAAAGGCGTGTGCCACCACTGCCTGGCTTTTCAAAATGTTCTAGTCCATGCACAAATTCTTGACAGATGATGTCATATGGGGAAATACACAGATACAGTATTCTATTTTGTTTTCTAGAGTCTCCTAAGTACCAAATCTTACTTTTCTGTTGCTCGTTTAAACTACCTATGGATTTGACTTTCAGCTTGGCTCACACTCTCTTCTTTTTGAGCCCTCCTCTACCAGAGGCAGTTTCTTTGGTTCATGCCCTCTTCTTTGCTTTATAAATCCCTGAGTGCTGAGGTTTCCCATTCTAACAGCAGAATGGTCTCTGCACTTCACAGTGTATAAATGAGGGGAAGTTGCATCCTGAGCGATGTTCATGTTACTTTGCATCTTTTCTAGTCATCAAAACCAGGAAACCGTATTTCCTGGTTGTTCAATGACTTTCTCAGCTACTAGATAAATTTCTTGCTCCCCCAGATTTGCTCTCTCTTCCTTCATTTTCTTGTGTCATTAAGGAAACAGCTTCTGGGAAAAGCTCTCCTGGTTTCATAGTAGATGCTGGGTTCACTGCATTCAGTTTGTGGGTATCAAGGGAAGTGGCTGAACATTTCTGCATTTCCTCCTGTGTCATGTAGGGCTAATGTGAATCGTGAAATTGGCTTGATGTGAAAAAGTCAATTACAAATGGAGGTTCGAGAGAATGCCCGACCTCATGTTCTTTAAAGAAATGTTAGTTCCTCTTATAATAATACTAATAATCTCCTGTTGCATTTAGATGCTTCAAAAATTATTGCCATTTAATAGCTAAATTGGCTGTTCATATTTCTCAGTATACTGGTGTGTCCACTACAAAGTATAATGATAATATCTTAAAAATGTTTATGTTTTCTAGAAGGCATTGCTATTAGGTAAACATTATGTGCATTAAGTGCCTCTTTTTAGTACAAAAGAGATATTCAACTATGAACTGAAGTCTTTCTGTTCTGACAGCAAGTGTGTAAAGCCTAGGAATTTTAATCATTCTTCATATTTGTACAATCCACCCACATAAGACAATTATGTCCCTTGTGGAGAGAAACACCAAGGAGGTATGGTGAAGGGAAAAGGAGCCCAAAAGCACTCTTTTGCCTTTGTTATTAGAAAAATAATTAATATACATGATTTGAATTCTTTTATTATGGAGAAGGGTGAAGAGAGGAATGGAAAGGGAATGAACAAACAAGCCAGAGGAAACCAGAACAGCACAGAGGATGAAAAACTTTATGATTCTCTTAGAATTCCTGTGTGTTATTTTCTTGCTTTGGGATATTCACTGGATGAAAAAAAATCACACATGTATATATCCATATATGGATATATACATGTGTTATGTGTTTGTGTGTGGGGGGGCATGTAAAATGTTTGAGCTTTTTAAATTACACACTAGTATCTCTATCTTGTTTGTCCTTCTTCAGGTGCTGCTGAGACAGCCATGTTGGTGAAATTTATTAATGTACTTTCATATTCATATTTTGGTTAATGGTAGGTAGAACTCTTAAAAATTTTATGGAATGCTGGCTTTGTATCTTCACATTTCTGAATGAGCTGTGATAACATGATGAAGACAGATGAAGCCCACAGTTAAGTAGATTATGAATAGTAGGAGGATATGAGTCCCTGACAGTGGTTAATTTTCTGTGACAATGTAGATGGAGATGACCATTATCAGAACAAATTTCAGAATGTTTCATGTATGTCAGAGTGTGACAAAAACAGCCTTATTTTATTTAAAAAATGGATTTTACAATTTTATTTTATGCATGAGTGTTTTGATAGGATGTATCCTATGTACCAGGAGAATGCTCACAGAGTTGACAAGAGGGTGTTGTATCACTGGAACAAGAGTTATGGATCACTATGAGTCACTACATGGATGCTAAGAACCAAACTCACATACTTCTGTAAGAACAAAAAGTGCCCTTAATCACTGAGCCAAGTCTCCAGCTCCCAGTCCTATTAGAGAGGCTGATCTCCATTGGATGAAACTATTTCTTTTAATCTAATATATGTCTTTGAGTATGAGATGTGCTCAAATAAATACATTTGTGCCTGTTTAAATTAAACTATGCCACTAGGGAAAAATATATGGCACATTTGTTTGAGTGAAATTGAGCCTGCAGATGGCTATTTCCAAGCCACAGTGTTCTTTGTGTGGTAGATCTGGTGTTTCTGTCAGAGCATTTATAAATCTGTTGCTTCCAGTTGCAAAATGCAGTCATTTGGCTCACTATTGTCCTGGCGTGTTACATCTTCCTTTGAGTTGAGTACTTTCCATCTCTGTATGGCTTCCTATTAAATATTTATTATTAAACAATTTTGAGAATTAGGTGAGATTTTGCATCCAACTAAGACACAGATATGTCATGCTGTGTCCCTCACCTAATTAAACATCTAAAACCTGTCCCCATAATGCTCAACTAAAGTTCACGAAAGCACAAGAGTCTCTCCATTAGGTCAGTCCATGTTTCCAATGTCATACGAAAATACATTTTTAAAACCCCAAATCAAACAGTGTTATGAACTTTACTCTTTCCTTTCTTAATTTTTTAGGTGAGATGTCAGTTACTTTTGCATCAAGGCAGGGTGTAAATGAGGTGATAGACTCATTAGAACTAATTTGCTTACTTGATTGGTTCTTTACTGCTTGATTTGCTGAGGTTGGTAGCAGATGACAAAGTATTTTAGACATGTGAGAATGTTTGATCAAATAGTGGTTTTTCTTAGTTAAAATGGAAAAGCAAAAGATCATATCTTGTGAATTGGCTTCCATGCTGCAAGTTTGCCAGTCCCATCATGAAGACATGGGCTGAACATTCTACTAAAGGGCAAGGTCAGGAGTCTATGGATGTTAATCATGCCCTCTCTTCTTTTTGACTCCCCTTCCGAAACATAGATTCAACTTCTAGCCAGATAGGGTCATGCCTACAGCAGAGTCTTTTTCAACATATTTGTTATATCTAAAAAACCCTGAAACGGTCTACATAGTTTATTGATCTCATCTCATTTTGGAACATAGCAGTTAAGGTTCCTGATAGACATGTGGAATTCAGATTTTCCACCAGGATGGGCTTTTTCTTCAATTTCTCCTCAAGACATTCAGATGTTTGGGGAGACATGGGAGAGTAGTCTATTGTCTTCTGACTATTGTGATGACACATACTCTTTTCTGCCTTCATCTCGCAGGGTTTCTGTACCCTAACGCTCTCTGCTGATATCTTCTGAGATGATGGTCCTATCTCTTTCCCTTGTGGTTCTTGATAAAATCTGAGGCTTCTTTCAGCATCAAACATCCATCAAAATGTTTTGGCACCAAAGTATCCTATCACATCTAGTTTGCAACTCAAACCCCTTTGCATTAACAATAAGTAATAGGATGGGTTTAATCTTTCATAAATGTAGAGGGCACTTGGGCAGAGGTTAGTGCCAGAGTATTCACCAAGCATGTGTGAAGCCTGAGTTCAGTTCTCACCTCTCAGAAATTAAATAGAAAGCAATTGCCCACACCCCCCGACACACACTCACTTCTCTGTGATAGTTTATTTTTTTCTGTGTCACATTCTTCTTTATTTAAGGCCTTATTCATACATTGATATTGCATATGAGAAAAATGCCAGTTGAATCTTTTACTAAACAAACTAATAATCTGTAATAATCTGATGGATAAGAAATAGACTAAATTTCTTTTTGTTTGTTTGTTTGTTTTTTGTTTTTCGAGTCAGGGTTTCTCTGTGTAGCCTGGGCTGTCCTGGGGCTTACTCTGTAGACCAGGCTGGCCTCAAACTCAGAAATCCGCCTGCCTCTGCCTCCCAAGTGCTGGGATTAAAGGCGTGTGCCACCATCACCCGGCTTGACTAAATTTCTTATAGCAAGAATCATTGGCTACATTTTTGTCCCGCACAAAGGTAAGAAGTGTGGTATATGAGAGACTGTACCACCAAATGAATGCTTGAAAGGTATCTTAATGCATGATGTTAGTCTAGACTGTATGAATTACCAAAGATTCTAAATTATTTTCTATCACTCTTATGTTTTGTACACAATAAATATTAAGTAAATGCATGTCTGTGTGGGTTTGAACCCATTCCTGGTATAAACTTCTGACTTAAGTTTGGGTTTCTATTGCGGTGAAGGCAGAACATGACTGCTACAACTCTTAAAAAGGAAAACGTTTAATGTGGGGCTGGCTTGCAATTTCAGAGGTTCAGTCCATTATCATCATGACAAGAAGCATGGCAGCATGCAGACAGACATGCTGTTGGAATAGGAACTGCGAGTCCTACATTTTAATCCACAGGCATCAGAAGGACACTATGTCGTACCAGGCATAGGTTGAGCATATGAAACCTCAACACCTAACCATAGCATATGAAAGCCTAACACCCCAGGGACATACCTACTCCAACAAGGTCACACTGCCTAACAGTGCCACAGCCTATGGGCAACATATTAAAACCCATGAGTCTAGGGGCCATTCCTATACAAACAACTACATTCATCTCTGGTATGCAGGATGTACAAATTAGTCACTGGGGAGGTAGTGACAAGGGAATCCCAGGTAATGGCTAGTCTATGCTGAAGATAAATCTCAAGTATAGCTTGGGTAATTTTACTTTGTCTTAATTTTAAAATAATAAAACTAAAAATAGGTCAAGACATAGATCCCAATAGTATGGTAGTGTTTGCCTATCATGCATGAGCCTCTAGATTCAATTACATATATTGCAAATAAACAAATAAATAATAAATATATACATGCGTACATAATACATAAATTTCAAAAGCATCATATATGGCTACTGCCTGAAGGTAAAGATGCTAGGGAAAAGTAATAGAAGAAGAAGGGAAGGTCAGAAAGAACAGAAGTCCATCATATAGGAGTAAAAGGAGGGCAGTTCAAGATTCTTCTTTGACATTCAGGTCTTTCCTGTCATTCCGGAGGCTTTGACTAAGTAGTCAAGCCTCATGGGTCTCTGTTTTGCTGGTAGAATTTCTCCCTCTTGTTGCTCTTGTTCACCTCCGCTACTGTACTCGGCTGCTCTTCTCTTTGAACATCTCCAGTGCAAGCCAAATCAAGTGAGCATATTATGGAAATTTGATATTGGTAGAGGTGGAGCCTGAAGCTTGCATGACGATGTCCATTCCTTCTCCCCAGAACCTTTTGAACATGAGAAACTCGTGTGACAATTACCAGTAGTTGTTCTTTCAAATCCAAAATGATTTCCAAATTAATCACTTGTTATAAAATGCACCTTTCACGGGCAAGTAGGAAACAAGAAAAATTTTTTTTCTATTGCACGATGTGAAAAAGCCTAGAAGGGGAATTCCTTAATGAGGCCACAGGAAGCCATAATTTCCCAGGAAAAAGACGGCCTTGGTATTTACAGTGCACAGTGGCCCGGAGGCTGGAACAACCTCTTGTAGGCAGAAGGGTGATATTGTGGCTCACAGCACTCATGAACCTTCTTCACTAGTTCACTGCTCACAAAGCACCTGCACTAAATATTTTTATGCCAAGGCCATGAAAATCCAGGGAGGGCAGTCGCCCTCAAAATTTCTCATTTCTTACCTGCAGTGGCAAGGTCAGCAGGTGGCTTCGCAAATGGCTGTAGGATAGATTGCATATGGCAGGGCAAGCAGAAAATAGGGAAAGGATTACACTCAAAGGGCAAGGAGGTCCAGGCAGACTTTCCTCTTGCTAAGGAAACTCCATCCCCAGAGTCTGCACAGGTGGCAGACATGGGCTTTGTTGTAAAATCTTGGAAAGCCTTCTTCTTATCCACACTGAGATCTGCCTGTTGTCTCAGCAATGTTAGCACATAGCAGCATCCTCTGTCTCAGCTTCAGAAGGACAAGGTTCTCATTTAGTTGTGTCTCAGCATAGTGATCTTCGCAGAGTCTACACTTTCCAGGGATTTCAGCCTCAGAGGCCCGGGAGTCTCTGTCTTCTGGAAGGTGCTGTTCTCTTTATCTTCTTTCAGGATGAAGAAAGGTCAAATGAAAATTACAACGGGGGAGTGGTTTCCACACAAACACAGGGGCAAATGTACGTGGTAAATATCAATTCTATAGGTTAGATATATTTTTTTTTCTGTTAGAGTTCCAGAAGCCATATTGTGTGCTGGCTGTGTGACAGAGAGCTCAACCCTGCTTTGACACTAAACACATGAGGCAAATGCTGCCCATGCAGAGTGTTCCACACAGACTCATGAGGAAGCTGGTCCTCCAAAACATAACTCCCATTGTCAGCATGGAGGAGCACCATGCTTACAGCACTTGGGCTCATAGGACAGGCAGCAGGCACCACAGCAACTGTCATCTTCACCGTTGGCCATCAGGTTCTCATGTCTTTAGGACTACTCACCCTACAGCTTTGCTTTGATTTAAAAAGACATTTTTCTCCTAATGTTCTTTACCTTTCCAGTTTAACACCTTTCATCCTTACATTTTAACCTTCTCATTCTATTTTTAATCCATAATCCACTTTTTCTTTTGCATATTTAATTTTTTTTCTTGCATGGGCTTTAGCCTTATTGCAATTTTATATTTTCTCATCTTTAATGTGCCTAACCTTTTATCTCATGGCTTCATGTGCTTTATCTCTTATTTTAAGTCTCATTTCTCTTATCTTTTCAATTTTAACTCCTAACCTTTTAATTTTACTGGCTTTCTAATATTTTATTTTAAACTTTTATTTAAATTAAATTTTTTCTTTTCCATTTTAGTCCCAGTATCTTACATTTAACTGCCCCCTGGAGTGTATTTTTTTTTTTTTTTTTTGGTTTTTCGAGACAGGGTTTCTCTGTGTAGCCCTGGCTGTCCTGGAACTCACTCTGTAGACCAGGCTGGCCTCGAACTCAGAAATCCACCTGCCTCTGCCTCCCAAGTGCTGGGATTAAAGGCGTGCGCCACCACTGCCCGGCAGGAGTGTATTTTTAACTAACGAAAAGAAATGTTTTAGTTTCTAGTGTGTATCTTCATTTTACATTGTTTTTATGATTATAAAAGAAGACTATATTATATATTATATATTCTTTAGATTAAACTATAGGAACAGGACAAGTTCTTCTTATTAGAACACTCACAATACATGGTCTGGGGTGGGGGGGATGAGCAGGAATCTATCATAAAGGATGGCTAGTAAGGGTTGACCTGAAATCTAAAGAGTGGGCTCTGTACTATTTTAGGTTCATTAGCTGGAGCCCTACCAATTAGAATGACAGAAGCTACATTGACAAGAATGAAAATATGAATATCACATCTGGATGTGGAAGTGCTCAGTGTGGAGTATCTCAAAGGGTCTTAGCAAAGAATAATAATTAGGGAGGCATTAAGAAAGTGGAAACCAAATTTGAGCTCTGGGTTCAGCAAGTGTGAGATGATAAACACCTAGGGAAGCTAATAGAAGGCAAATATTAGTTAGGAATGTTTGTTGCATAGAGTGGAAGAGCCCAGGTAGTGGCCTCAGGACTGGTGAGGACCTAGACTTCTCTCTTCTTAGTTTTTAAGAATCTTCCCAGTATTCATGGTAGCAATGAAGAAGTAAGAGTCCTTGAATCATCTGCTTTGCAATTATGTTTAAAGTATGCAATATGGGAATATGGCATATTTGGGGACAACATATCCTGAATCTTGAAAGTTAAGTAAAGAAGTAACTTCAAGTTTCAAAGTATGAACAAATTTGGAAAAATTAACTGATATTTTGAATAAACGGTATTGGTCTTTTTACTTTTTCTTATCTTGGAGGTTCTTAGCTGGTTTCAGAAGGGCTATTTTGGTAGAATGGTGAAAATATAATACTGATCACAGTTGATAACAGAAAGGAATTTGGGGAGAACTAAAGGAAAGCTTCCATTTATCCTCTCTGAGTTCTACTCGTAGTCTCATGGGTGCTAACAAATAGTTTCCTATGTTTCTGTTTCAGTAGGAGAAGGCTTCCTTTTAATGCTCTCTCCTCATAGAATGATGTTCTCAGATCTATATGTTCCTGTTCCATCACCCTCTGAGATCTGGGAACCTCTGTTAATAGTTGTACAGAAAGGCATGTTCTTATCGTGGACATGAGCCTGCTCTGTAAAACTACAAAGCCCCGAACAGAATATTAAAATCAAAAGCCAGTTATTTCACTATTTTTAGTTATCATGTAAATGATTCCATTGTTAATAAAAACTAGATGTCATAACAGTTGACACTTATTGGGAAGAATGTGTTATTGGAAGACTAAGAATGTAATGTGTATTAAAAGGGGGTGAGTGTAGAAAACACAGAGTAAGGAAGGGGACAATGACATTAAGGGATACAGTCTTATAAAGTTTAATAGGTTGTTTGGGTTGTAAGGTTTAGTAAGATAAGAATGAGCAGAGTCAGGCTGCTTATATGAAGTGAGGTAGGAAGATTGTTAGTGAAGTTGGAGTCTAGCCCTTCAAATATGGAGTCACCGTAAAAGTGAGTCGAGGGCTGAGAAGAGGTGGGAGATTAATTTGTAGTGGAACTCTAATCTTGGGGCATGACATGGTATGATATCCCAAAGCAGAACTGTTGTGGTTACCTACAGAAGGCCTTGGCCTAAGGCCACGGACAATGAAATGAAGAGCAGGACAGCTTAGAGCTAGATGTGTTGTGAGGGCAATAACGCTTTCAACATTATCACCTGGAATGAGTGATGGTGTAGTCATGAAACACTCCCCTGAGATTTCTGTCACCACTGGCTCTGCCTATCTGAGCATTGTCATAGTTGGCAGTGGAATGTATAGGAGGTAAAATGTTAACTGGGAAGGGGTGGGATGGAGTCTCCATGTGCAATTTTCATAATCACTTTTCCATGCTTCGGGTGAGACTTTTTGCCTTTGAGTTGTTGAAGTAACTCCAGTATACTTATTAATTCACCAAGCTCCATAGATAGGAATCCTGAGTCTCTGTGTCCAACCTGGAATGAATAGACACAATATACTATGTGATTGGTTTATAGAAAGGCTATATGACTTTTGCTTATTGATTTTGCATACTGCTATTTTCTTGAAAGAATTCTTCAGTTCAAAGAGACTCCTGGTAGATTCTTTAATGTCCCTTACATAGAATCATATCATCTGCATATGAGGATGTTCAGATCTCTTCCTTTCTCATTTGAATTCCCTTTATTTCTTCCTTGGTGTTATTGTGCCAGCTAAGACTTCAAGGACTACCATGACTAAGAATCAGAAAAAGTGGTGTTCACGTCTTGTTCCTGATTTTAGTGGAACTACTTTGAGTCTTCCTCTCATTTAATATGATGATTGCTACAGTACTTACTGCTCAGCTTTTATGCTGAGATGCATTTCTGCTCTTTTCATTTTCTACAATACCTTTAACAAGAAAGCACATACTATTTAACGTATTATTTAAAATCCATACAAAATAATACTGTGACTCAGAATCACCTGGAGAATTTATTAATATTACAGTTGCTTTTGTCTCATTACAGATGTGTTGAGTCAAAATATGAAATGACATCTAAAGTTGTAATATGAGCACTTATAGCTCGAATTGTGTTTTCTTTCAGAGGAATATTGAATCCTTTTATAATTAGGAAAAATGAGACACTGATCATTAAAGTGTCATGTTTTCTTATGCTCCTCAATGCTAGGCCTCTTCCTCCTCCTACTCTGTAGCAAGAGATTTCTGATGCCCTGGCAATACCTGTATCTCAGAGCATATCAATGAATAAGAAAATCACTTTAGACAGTGAGAAGGTTGACCAAGTCAGCATGGAATAGGAAATAAAATGTTTCAATGATTAAAAATATCAACAACTCCTCCAAAAAGTTTATTCTCCATCAAATCTATTACAAATCTCAAAAAAAAATTCAGACATAAAAATGATATTCGGAATAAAACAAACAAAAATGAACAGAACTTGGCTGTCTGAGATGCCTGGGAGAGGAATTATGTGAAGGCACATATCACCAGGGACATGGTGGATTTGATTTTCCTAGCTTTGGTTTCAAAAGCAGGCCTCTTGCCCTAAACTTTATAGAATCAAAACCATGTTCTAACCGTGTGCAGATATTTTTTATTCATATAAATACTAGAAAAACTTAAAAGAATAAAAATGAAGGGTTTATTTTATGGCCTTATATAATTCCAAATTCTAGTCCTTGTGAGTGACAAGCATACATCCTTACTAATTTACCTTTAAAGAATACATACTTTAAAAGAACACTATTTTTTATTAGTTGCTCTTAGCTCTATAATTCCCCAAATATAAATTATTCCAAACAAATGCTTTCCCAGTTATCTTTTTGATTATTATGTTGCTTATTCTAAGGCTGATATTTTATGTGAGGGAAAAAAACAAAACAAAACAAAGAATTGTAGTTGCTTTTCCATTTACCCTATCTAACTATACTATTTGTCGCCACTATGTGGCAAAATCATTGGGAAGAATAGAAGGTTATTGCTATGCCAACATGAGACTTTCATTCAGTAAACTTAACAAGGTCCAAGTGATTAGGAGTGATATGAGAAGCAAGCAGCCCTGAAAAGCAGCAAATGCTCTACAGAGCAGGAAATGAAAGTGATATACAGACCCAATTTGATCAGTTTGGGCTTGGCCTCAGTAATCTGATTGGCCAGCTGCTTGTGATTGACTGCTGTGTTTAACTGAGATCCAGAGATACTGATGCCTCTTTTGAGGGGTGGGAAGGGAGAAAGGAAAGAACAACATGAAGGCAGGTGGATAGGGAGGTGGGTGGGGGGAGGATCTTGTAGGAGTTGAGTGAAGGAAATAACGTGGTTAAATATATATTAAAAAATATAATAAAAAAATTAATTTTATAAAAAAGACTTTCAGCTGCTTTTGTCTTAAACTACATTTTAGTTCATTACCTAAAGACATTGCAGAGAAATTGTCAGGCCAGTTTAGATTTATTCAACACTTGTCGACCGGTTATCTTTTGAGCTTGAGATTGACCCAAACTTTGGACACTGATGCCAATCTATGTCACTATCATAACAAACTTCCTTCATGTTAGAATGGATTAGCAAGTCAAAATGTTACAGCCAGTATGAATAATGTGCTGAGTTCTTGTTTGTCCAGCTAAAATGAGAGGCTTTGATGTTCAATGATGGCTGTCCACATACATCGAAAACAGGAGAAAATGGCACGCTAGAGGGATCATTATTAGAAACTTACCAAGAAGACCGAAGGATGCTTAACAGAAACTCCAACAAGCTGAGACCGTAGCTAAGCAGAAAAGCCCATTTGAGAGGCTGTACACTTAGCTATGTGCAGCACAGTGGGAACCCGAGAGGCTCTGTTTGAACTCCTGTTAGCTGCTGAAGGAAGGCTGCTCCCAAAGGAACTCAGTTGTTATGAGTCATCTCCCTAGGAGTATTATCTAACGGGAAAGATTAGCTCAGATCACAGGGAGGAAGCTGGAGGAGGACACCACTCATGCTTACCACCTATGCTTTGAGGATGCGTTCATCTTTTCCCCAAATCACTTACTCTCTCCTCACTTGAAATCATACATTTACTGTCTTCCATTACAAGGGTGTATAAGATAAAGTTCACTGGATCTGTAGATATCCGCTTTTGTTTTATTCTGCATCTCTGCTCATGTAATCTAGCTGTACACTCTTCTCCTGCTGATTTCACAGATTCAGTTATCAACGTATCAGAGGGTTGGTTTGAAGGAGAATTTTCCACCGATGCATAGTCAAGGTCAGTGGTAGCCCTTTAGGTATAACAATCAAATTGATTAAATTGCCCTTGCCAAGTTTAATTTTTCAAATTGCAATGATCCTTTCAACCTTTCAGAAAAACAAAAAAATGAAGGTGGGAAGGCCATAGTGTTCACAGCTGCGTGTAGCACTGAGCATCTTTAGTCCCTGACAAGCAGATCCATGAAGTTCATTGGCTGGTAAGTCTGTAAGAATCAATGAGTTACAGGTTAAGTGAGGAACTGTTTCAAACAAATAAGATGGAGAGCAATCAAGGGAGACATCTGACATTGGCCTATGGCTTTCCTGTGCACAAGAGCCTTCATTCACATGAGTTATACAGCCAAAATGAACAATATATACACCACACAGAGAGACAGGAATAGAAACAAAACAAACATGATTAAACATGCTTTCACCCATGGCTGCAGTATTTGCCCTACTGTATTACTCCTATAGCAGTGGCAAGAACTGCAATAGCATGTTCAGATATTGTGTATCTCAGTGAGGACAGAGATTGAAGCAGCCCTTCCATAAACATGACAGTGGCACATTATGTGCAGAAGTATACCATTTGAAATTTTAATTGCTTTCAATGGACTATGGGGATGAAAAACAAAATATTTCATTGCTAAATATTTTGGTAGCTTTGTAATACCCAGCATTCCTATACTTCCCATATTCAAACCTTTTTGTCCTCTCTGTGATGAATTGTGGAAGTCAGAACCTGCAGTAAATGCAGTTCTAAGATCTCAGAAAGCATTAGGCATTTATACAGGTATCCTAGGAGTTAATATTCATGCAAAGTGTAATCTTTTAAAATATTTCAAAATTTACCTTGTTTATTTAAAAATCACAATTTATTTTAAATTTATACTTTTCTCCTCATCCTCCAGCTCCCTTCCAAAACCAACCTCCTATGACATCTTTCTCCTCTTCTTCCTCCTCTTCTTCTTCCTCCTTCTCCTCCTCCTCTCCTCCTCCTCCTCCTCCCTCCTCCTTCCTCCTCCCTCTCCTTCTTCTTCTTCTTCTTCTTTTCTTCTTCTTCTTCTTTTGTTTTATTGTTTGTATGTGTGTGTGTGTGTGTATGTGTGTGTGTGTGTGTGTGTGTGTGTGTTTGAAACTGGATTTCTCTGTGTAATTCTAGCTGTTCTGGAACTTGCTTCGCAGACCAGTTTGGCCTTGAATTCACAGAGATCAGCTTGCCTCTGCCTCGGGGTGCTGCAAAAACTAAAGGAGCCAAATCCCTTTGCCTGGATGTTTATCTTCCTTCTAACTTTTGAAAATCTTTATTTTTATTTATTTCTTTTACTAAATAACTTAGCTCATTAGTCTAATTAGAAATGTCCATATTACACGGTCTGTGATAACCTCAGGGGGCACAGACAACATCAATGAACCCACCATAAAGTGACCCCAAAACAGGTATTACCCTAAACAGCAATCAGTGCAATAGTTCCTTAAATAGAAGTGGCACCTTTTGGAGCCCTCTTTCTGCTCCATGTTGGGCTTTTTAGCTGGCTAAATGTGTGCAGGTTTTAAGGGGGGCAGCAGTCAAAAGCATTTTTTCCCCCCCCTTTTCCCCCCCTTTTTATAAATTTTCCCCCTTTTTCCCCCCTTTTTTCCCAAATTTTTTTTTGTTTGGTTTTTTTAAAAAAGGGGGTTTTTTGGGTTGGCCGGCCCAAAAAGTTTAAAAATACCCCCTTTTTAGGGGAAGATCTAAAGGAAAAAAAACCCCCAAGCCTTGGGGGGGGGGGAAAGAACCACCCAAAAAACAAAAATTTCCAATAAAAAAAAGTTTTTCCCAAATTGAGCAGCCAAAACGTTTTTACCAAAATTAAAAATATAAGTTTGAAAAACCCTTTTTAAAGCATATAAATTCCCTTTGGGTGGTAAACCCCTAATTGCCCTTTTTCCTGAGGGAGCCCCCTGTAAAAAAATTACCGAGCATTTTTACTAAACACCCCAAATTTGTGGGAAATTTAAAGCAGGGTTTATGGGAAAATCCGTGTTTTGGGAGTTCTTTGCCTTTTTTCCCTTTTACCAAAAATTTCAAAAAATTATTTTAAAAAACCTGCCAAAAACTTTTGGATATTTAAAAAGAGCCCCTTTGGGAAAAACTACCGTTGGGTTTTATTTTTTATTTTTTGACCAAAATTAGAAAAAATTTTTTAAAAAAGCCAAAAAAGGCTAAGGGGGGGGCCCCCCGAAAAATTTTTTCTTTTAAAATTGGGGGCCTTGGGCCTGGGGGAAAAAAAATTTGCGGAAAAAAATTTTTTTTTTTTTTTGGGTTTCCTTTTTTCGTTGTAAGGCTAATTAGTTTTTTTTTTTTGATATCAGGTTTTCCCTTTGGCCCAAGGGTTTGTTTAACTAGGTTTTTAAGGGTTTTTTGGGTTTTTTAGCCTCCCCCAGGGGTTTTTGTCAACCCCCGGGGCCCAAACCTTTTTAATACTAAAATAATACTTGTTTATTACCCCCCTTTGGAAAAAGAAAGCTCTTATTTTTTTTTATTTAGAAAAAGGATACAAAAACTTTTCATCTTTTTCAGTAGGGCTACGGGGGAATTGTGTTTTCTATAGGGTTTGGGCCCCATGCGTCAAAACTGATATTTTCATTTAATTCCCCCGTCTTCATAAAGGGGAAAATTGAAAAACACAAGATCAAGGGGAAAGAGTGGGAAAATAAATAAAAACTGCATGAAAAATGCAACTTTTTTCGACACAGCCCCAAAAAATAAATTGCAAAAAGGGTTTGTCTTTTAAAATTTTTCCCCGAGAACCTGAATTTCAGTGTGCAAAAAAAAAATAAAAAACCCAAAAACTTTTAACCCCTTTTAAAAAAAAATTTACTCCTTTTTTTTAAGCACTTGGGCATATGACCTGTTTTTCCTGAAATTGAAAAGGGAAAAAGCAGGTAGAACACATCAATGTATAGTCTGGATAAAGATTTTTAAAAGGGGTTTGGTACAAAGGGAAAAAAGACCTACTTGATACTTGAATCAGAAGGAAATTGCCATCTGAAGAAGTAATTCTCAGAATGAGAAAAAATTTTTTTGCCAGGTGTTCTATAAAAAAAAGGGTACTGTCTGAATATTCAAAAATTCACAAATTTCAAACCCTAAGGAAAAAAAACAGCCCAATACAAAAATAAGTGAAAAAACTAAAACAGCAATTTCTCAAAAGAAGGAACAGAAATGAGCTTACACACTTCAAAAGTGTTCAATATCTTTAGTCATCAGTAGACTTTAAGTAAAAACTGTTTAAGAGTTTATTTCACTCTATTCAGAAGGGCCAAAATCTGAAATACAAATGGCAACAAATGCTGAGGTGGGGTGGGGTAAAGGGAGACCCATACACTGTTGGTGGGATGTAAGCTAAAGTAGCCACTTCTGAACTTGAAAAAATTAGAAATACCCTGTGACCCAATTATACACTCCTGGGCATACATGCACTGGACTTTATATATTACTATAAAGATCCTTGCATATACATGTCCATGGTTGCTCTATTAAATAGCTAGGAAATGAAATATAACTAAATACACATCAACAGTTTAATGGATTATGAAGCTATCACTTATATACACAGTGGAATATTACTAAGATATAAAATAAATGAAACCATGAATTCAACAGAATGGATGAAACTAATTATACTAAATGATGCAAACTCAGGCTTGGAAAGATAAATTCTACACGTTTTTGTTTTTGTTTTTTTTCCAAATATGATTCTTAGCTTCAAATCTTTTGTATTGTGTGTTTCACTTAGAGGATAAATGGAAGTTAGAAAACTAGAATTGGAAGGGGTTTTCGAAATGGAGCAGTGCATTTATGGAGAGGAACTACTAAAATGTAAATGAAATAAAAGTAGAGGAGGTGAAGATGGGAGTAGCATGGTCGGAAGCAATTAGTGAAGTCAAGAGGCCAGTGAAATGAAGGGAAGACTTAACCAAAACAATGTATTTGCGAAGAAGCTACTTGGGAACCTGTTATTTTGCCATCTTAGTTTAAGCAATTTAATAAGAGTGGATAGTGGAACACACATGACATGAATCAGTAGAAGGAGAATACTGAGAAATAAGGTTTAACTGATGGTGGAACAGAAGAATTCAGAAAGGACGATAGAGATATGGGTCAACCAAGACCAATTACATATGAAGGACTTTTAGAAAACTTACATCTTTTTAAGTGGTGATTAATTAAGAAGCATAGGACACAGTTTATTATAAATATCATCATAGGTTACAATGAGTTGACTATATTTATAGAGCTAATTTAAATTATGTATCTTAGCAGTTTCAGTCCTGTCTGACTTTGCCAGAAACCTGCCAAAGAATTTCCTTGACACTCAGTTAGTTCTTGTGGCATTTGCTATTCAGATAGCACTTATGTGTTATATGAAACAAGTCATGTTTCTTATTAAAGTTTTTTTACATTTAAATTTTTCCCTTTCAAGATTTTTTTGTGAAATAAAAACAAAGCTTTGTTGTTCAATTAAAAGTCCAAAACTTTTCAAAAATTTTAACAATGTTGTTGGGGTAAATTTTTTTTGGGGGTTTTTACTAACAGAAAATTTTATTATTTAGCTTTACCATACCATATTAAAAAGAAATGCTAGGGTATATATACTATAAACTTATGTTCAGCAATTAGTGCTTCTGTAATATGACTTAGAATTTGTTCAGGACTTCCATGATTATCTATTGCTTTGTGGAACATAACTGTAGATCTCAAAAACTGACAAAGTTTTTAAGAAACTATGATGTATCCCATGGACAAATTTTTGCCATTTACATTCTTCTAATTTACATCATTCATACCAATTAGGTTAAATTACCTCACCCTAAAATTGGCATCTTCATTACCTGCCAAGGTACTTGAAAACCCTATTACAAGCAGAACAGGCTTTTGAAAATTTCCTCCATACGCATAAGCATAGAGCCAACAGAAAGAAACAGCATTAACATTTATTTCAGGAGAGCCTGGAGCCAAATGTACCCTAACAGAGCAGCTCCAAAAAACCGTCATGTTTTCCTGAAAAGTCCCATGTATCTTTCCACAAATCCTTCACATTGAGCTATCTACATCTTAGCCCCTGGACATTTTCCCCATTCCTATTCTAGAATTAGTTAAGTGGTAGAATTAGTTAAGACCCATATCCTAGTTTGGATTGATATAATTATTGATTTGGTTTTTCATGAAGGTGTTCTTGTAATCTCTACTTTTTGCTTTAAACATTTTGTACATTCATTTAAATAAAGACAAAATGGTTCCAGATCCTCTGATGTACTCTGATGATCCTCTGATGTGTACGTTGGAAGCTCTGATGTGCAATGGCAGATCCGAGGCTTTGTCATATGGGTTTGCCTTTGCCCTTCTTCTCTGTGCACATTTCTAGTGACATAAGTTGAGGGCATGGACATAGTCTTATAAATAGAGATTATTTTAATTAAATACAAATTAATTTTACAAAAAGTACACAAATAAGTAGTTACCTTCTCATCTGCAAATTATTCCTTTCTTAAAGAATTGCTGAGTCTTGAGTGGAGCCTAATAAATTAACAGGGTGGTAAGAGCCCTTTTTAGGAGGTAATCTTTTTTTTTTTTTTCTCAATCGCGCTATGCTTAAGTTTTTTCCATAGGATAAAGACAGTAAAGTAACCGATCCCATTGATAAGAGGACTTAAATTCTATAAGCACCTGCTTCTTCATATTCAAAGTAGAGAAATAATTGATCAAAAAAAATGATCAGCTTGTTTTAGATTGAAAAGGACTAGAGAAGCACAGTCTGATATGCCGTCAAGTGTAAAACATATTCTCTTAGCAACTAGTTTGCTAAAATTTGATAGGTTTTAGAAACACATACAAGCCATTTAATATATACTTTGTTTTAGGAAACATTTGATCATTCTCTCTCTCTCTCTCTCTCTCTCTCTCTAGGCATGTGGTTATATAAACACACACACACACAGGACACACCCATCAAAATTACATTTTCCCCTAAAGTTCCTACATATAGGGTTTTGTTTGAGGTTAATGATTGCCTACTGTCACTAAAGTTTTTCTAAACTCTTTTTTTTTTTTTTAAAACTAACGTTCAATCATTTCTGTAAAAATGGACAGTTTCTGAGATGGAAGAGTTCTAGATTCCTTGGCTTTCTGTAACCTTACCTACCTATATCTGTACAACATATGGATCTTGTTCAAATATTCTGAGCCAAGTATGAGTGGACCATGAACACTTGTGCTGTTCTAAACAGCTTGCATAAACTTTTATTAGCCAGATAACACAAGAGAGCCGTAAATTAATAAATTTACACATTACCTTGATGGGTATAGTGGGTAGATTAGTTATGTCAAAGTAAGGATTCTCTTATACACGTTTTTAAACATTAATATTTCTTAGTTTTGAGATTAGAGAAGATAGTGGTCTATTAAGCCAATGTATTATAAAAATTTTCCCCCAAATTCAGAAGAGTATAGGGACACATGTAAAAGTGGGTAGTACCTATCTAGTAAGAGGATACAATTAAAGATAGCCCATGGTAACCTTGAATGGCAATCTGCAACATTCCAACTGTCTTCAATTTTAAAGTTCTAATTATTCAATTATTCTAAGAAATTAACTCACATATGTCTCTTCCACAGAACTTCGTGTTGGAGATAGGTTCTGATGCTTTGATTCAGTTAGGAATCTGTGTGTCCAAACACTAAAGGTCCTTGTCCACAATTGGTTTTTGATTGATCAATAAAGATGCTGACTGCTAATGGCTGGGAATAGGGTGGGACCCTTAGAGTTGCTCGGGTTAGGATGAAGAGGGGAATGAGAGAATTACTGTGACGTCAGAGTAAAAGGATGGGATGCAGGAGCGACAAGAGAAAAAGCCAACCAGCCATGTGAGATTTCAGGTAAGTGGCACTGGCCACTTTCCTGATTGGGTCTAGGGTAGCAGGGGGAAGGTTTATCAGTGCCAAGACTTTGAGGTAGTCAAGGCATTTAAAAAAAAATAAGCTGATGTGTGTGTGTGTGTGTGTGTGTGTATGGCTTTCATTTGCAGAGTCATAGATAGCTCCTGGGGGCTGGGGGTTGTGCCCTTGAAATTGCCAGGAACACAAAGTAGAGAAGCAAAAACTCCTGCTACATATCAGTTCTCTTTACCAAAATCAGTCCAGTTTCTCAAGATGCAGTTGCAAACCCATGGCCTGTAATTGGGTCCAACCTAATTAATTATTGGGTCTAGTATAAACCTCAACCCATCCCAGTTAAAAAATTTCTCAATAAAAATCTTGAAGATCTCATATCTAAGTGAAATTTGACTCACCCAGTTTCTTTGAAAGACTGTGAGCACAGTGGAGTAAGCAGGGTACTGTAGATTGTCACTTGGTTTTCACTGGTCTTCTGCCTTATATCCTATCTCTAATGCCAATCTGCTATAAGTTTTAAACAACCATGTTTGTGTCTAGAAGCCTAGAGTAGGGAACATGAGTCTAGGGAGCTCTGCTCACACCAGGAGTCAGTTTTAGTTATGGATACAGTGATACAAATTCTATACAGAAAGAGCATGACTTGACATAACTTGGCATTTTCTACATTTGATCATGGCCTGATTAGGTGGCTACCTGTGACTGGCAGCCACTAACTACTGTGATTGATTGTGATTTAGTTGTCTGTGACAAATAGGTTCTCTTGGGTTAGACCTTCAGTTAATCTGCTAACAAAGCTAGACAACAGTTGTAATGAAGGATTCCAGCACAAAAACATTCTTATGACAAACTTAGTTTAATACACCAGCCACACTCATTGGTCTTGCCACACTCATATATTCTGAGGGCATAGGTGAGTTGACAGATAAGGGCTACAGTGCAACAGAACCTCTGGTTACTGAGATGCCATGTACAACTTCCGTCATAACACAAGGGACACTGTTTCAAATAAGATTTCTAATTTCAGACATTCAAAATTGGGCTGTACACGAGGTTTCCCCTCTGTTACTTGTTCTTTGCTAGCTTCAAATCATTTTTGGACGAAGAGGACATATATCTTCTATCACAGAAAGCTTCAAGATGATGCCTTCAAGGAAATGCAGATTATATGCAGTTATTTTGAGAAAGACGTGGGTTTTAAGAGGACAAGAGTCTCTTTTGCTAGCTGACAATATCCATGGCTATTGAGACTACTTGAATGATTGGTATGTGACCCTGATATTTAGAGCTATAAATATGTTCAGTCTATTAATTCATTTAGGAGGCTGGGTTTCTTTTGTTCTGTTTATTTATTTATTTTTTTTGCCTATGAATTTGCCTTAGCCAGTACATAAGGAAAAAGAAAAGTGACCCAGGATCAAGGCTTCATAGAGAGAAAACATACAAAACTCGAAAGAGTCCTCCTTTAAAATAGAACAGTACTGAGGATGTAGCTCAATGGCAGATACTTACCCAGCATAAAAGAGGTCCTGGGATTGACCCTACTGCCTGCGGGATGTGAGTAAATAAATAATCCAAGCAGAACACGTACCACAGATGCAAGTGTGAATGTCTATTTATTTAAGAAGAAAATAGCACCACAAGCTTCAAATGAGAACAGCGAGCAGACCCCAGACTCCAGGGTATTGTTGGTGTTTTTGTTTGTTTGTTTGATCCTCTGTGGAGCCTTAAAAGAAATCTATATATCAACATTGCTGGGTGGACATTTCACTAGGACTCCTGGAAAGGCCACTTCTGAATTCTCGGGAGTGTTCCTGAAAATTTAACGTGATAATGAACAGAGAGCTCTGATCTGCCTCTTTAGATGTTTCTAGATTTAAATGGCTGTAGTCACATGATCCAGAGGCAATGACTGAAGTAAATGAACATCTTGTTTCTAAGTTTTGACTTTTTTTAAACTTAGTATATTTAGTGTGCCTCTGCAGAGAAAGAAAGGGGAAGTCTCAGAGAGAGAGAGAGAGAGAAAGAGAGAGAGAGAGTGAGAGAGAGAGAGAGAGAGAGAGGAGAGGAGGGAGAGGGAGAGGAAGAGGAAAAGGGACACAGACAGACACAAAGAGACAGAGAGAAACAGAGGAAGGGGGAAAGAGAACACAGGAGGGGAAGAGAAAGGGAGATAAAGAGAAAGAAAGAGCAAATACTCATGTTTAAGTGAATCTTTTCCAGATTGTCAACTTTTATAAGAGGATGTCAGCGAAAGCTTATCTCGGCTTGCAATGAAGAGATAAGACTGCACACTCAGTTGCTCTTCACTTGTCAGAGAACGTGTGGCTTTAAACTCACTGTCCTTGACACTTATCCAAAGCATGGCTGGTGGACAGTGTTTACCACTCACACTGAAGAACGTGTGCTCATGCCATTTCTTTGGGAACAAGCATCATTTTGGGACTATACAAATGGTTCCCAGACATAATAACAATAATTGAGTGGATTGAGTATAGAGTCATTATCCATCAATTTATTTGGGGTCATTCACATTAGTAAATCACTCTGATGTTTTAGATCTTATTTCTCTCAAACTGGAATAATTTCTGTAAATATGTGTTCATATTTCTATCACAGTATGGCCATGGTCCCCGTTGCTTTTTTAAGTACAACTGTTTTCGTGTGGAGGCAGATTAACCTTCAAAATGTGTAAAACAAAACATACTCTCAGTATTAGGCCTTCAACATTAAATCAAATCAAAGAAAACCCAAATTTCCTTGTTCTACTTTGGCTTACAATTCAGTTCTTAATCCAGCTCAGCTCTGAATCTGGACTGTGGTCCAACGACTTTTTGCAGACTTCACTGCATCCTTCTGTCTTAACTGGCATGCTACCACTTCTTAGACTTGTGGAGTAACTATTTTATATTTGTTTGTTGTAACCTTCCTCTATGTCTATCAGCTCTTTATGTCTCTTTAGCAGGATGCTGGTTTGTATGGCTCCTTACAAATAAAAATTCTTATCTGACCGAGCACACCAGTATTGGCCAAATACCATTGGCAAATGATATAGAATCAAATAAGTTCTTCTCCAGAAAGCTGGACACTTGAGAGACCTTGGAAAGTTATTCAAAAGTTTAGCATCAATAAGATCAATTATCAAATATCCCACTATTCACAAGTGGGGTGACCTTTAAAAAATAACCTTGAAGTCTCAGTTTAGTAATCTGAAAAATAGATGGCACACTTGTCTGTTGAGAACATTTTAAGGCTTGAAGTCAGTACTATCAATGTGAGAAGGGTTTGATGGGTCAGCACAGCTGAACTATCAGTGCACCCTTCCTGATTTGCCTTGCCGGTAGGACCAGCAAAGTCTATCACCTTTTATCTGGTAGAGTTCACACCCTGGAGAGGTGTATAACTTACCTCTCTACAACTCGGTTCTCTACAACTGAAGCAGGATTCTCTTCTTTAGTAATCACTCAATATTTCAAAGGAGCTTAGACATTTCTCAGTATAACTAAAAGAGAACAGTATGCTGTCAGGTTATGAATGGAACCCTAGTAGACAAAACCAGGGAAATGTAACAAGAACAAAGATTTAATGTTTTGAATGTTTGTTTCCCCCGCACTTGAGATTCACCCTATGAAATTCCTCAGCTTCATCCACAGGGGCATTCCCTTTCTAGATTCTCAAAAGCCCCATGCTCTTGCAGCTGGTGCTTCCAGGTGCCTTAGCAGCTGAGGATTTGAAGGGAGGGATTAGGAATTGGGAATCTGGATGGTGTTTATCATTCATTAAAGTTCAGTGACTAGGTTCCCTTCTACTTTGATCAATTCAGCTATTCTACCCCAAAATCAATAGAGAACCAATTCTCTGAGGGCAGCTTTGCATGCTAAAAGGAATATTATCAAGCACTGATTTAAATGCGTGCATATACACATATTTTATATGAGTATATGAGTAAATGTATTTAGATCAATCCACCTGGGGCATGTAAACATAGAAAAATATTTGTAATTTCCCTATAAGATATCCAGTTAGAGAGATGAAATATTTTTAAATCTCTCTAAGGCTTAGAGACTATGTAAGAGACACAAAAACAAGATAGTATAATAAGTTCTTAGTTCTTTATTTTTCTAACTCTAGTAATTGTCTTTTCCAAGCCCATCCTTAGAACAGGCTTCTGTGGCACATGAGCAGGTAAGTATAGCCTGGTGTCCCAGGTATAAAACTCTGAACAGTGTTTCTCATTAACTTACTCAGCCTGAGGGCCAGCAGTCTGAACTCTTTATCCTTCCTGTCTACCTATACTCTTACTCTTTTCTCATTCCTGCTGGCCACAACGTGCAAATACACACTTTTGCACATGTATACCCAAGCATGGTCATTTTCCCTTCTGTCCGTGCTTAGGGTCCTCATATTTCTTAGTTTTCATGCAACAAAAAAGCTAATGAAGCAAAATGAGGGGAAAGTTCAACATGGTGTGACACGCCCAGTTTTTCCCTTAAACTCAATTAATCGTTTCATGCTTAGGAGAAAGTCATCGGTCAGTCTTGTGATGTGCCTTGACCGGAAATGCTTTCTGTTTCTCCTAAGAAGGCTGATGCTTAAAATTTCTGTTTATTTGAGCACTTGGGTATTCACAATGTATTCTTTCATTTCATTAATGCCTAACTATGGCCTCTAGAAAACACATCAAAGATGCCCTTGTAAAAAGTTTTGCTGATTTAGTTCCATTATTTCTTCCTATTTAAAGCCTAAGTATCAAAAATTCACACCTTTCCCCACATAAATGCAAGGACCTTCCTGATATAGGCTCCTATCCTATCATCACAGGCAACTTATGCACACCAGACTTGTCAAAATGAATAGGTAGACTCCAAGAAAGCACAAAGCCTTTCCTTTATTCCTAACCCTAGATATAAAATAACATCCAGTGTAGCTCAGCTGATCGGAAACCTGTCTCAACAAAAAAGATATGTTTTTGTCACTTTCCCAACCAGATAAGACTGGTATCAAGGTTGCTAGGGAAGTCAGTGCAGTTTTTCAATTTAAACAACTGCTCATATCAGTGAAGTCTTGGTTAAACAAATTCCCAGTGAACCAAAAGATAAGGCCAATCTATTAATATATTAAATGGAAAATTTGTTGCAGTATTATGTGTACCAGTGGGGGAAGAAAGAGAAAGGCGAAAACATCTGGGTGTGATCCGATAATTAGCCATTAGCCAGTGCAATTAATAAATTCTCCAGACAATTACCTTGATGCAAATAATTGCTCAGGCCTGGAATTATGCCGTCGGTCGATGACAAAGAGATCTCAGACACAATCTTTTCCTGAGTTACTTATATGAGCCTGTGTAGAACAGTGACTGGGGCATCTTACTCATATCCAGGGTGTGTCATTTGCTAAGTCTGGCTCTCCAGATTGCCCTTAGGGTATAGAAAGAGACAAAGCAACAAAAACAGTTAGTGGAAAATGAAATGATTTATAGTGCTCTCACAGTGATAGCTTAAATTATAACAGTATTCCCCTTAAATAAATCTCATATTACAGCTGAGCTATCAAATGCAATAATTTAATACAAAATAAAGCCAAAATTAAGTTAAAAATATGAGCTTAACTACCAGCCAAACTGGATTTGAATTTTTACTCTTGACCTGATTTGGTCTGCACACTAGAATAAGTCATAGAAAACCAAAGGGTTCGTGATCTCTACACTTGCCAATGACTTGGAAATTGTACATCTAAAGATAGATCTATCTTTGCCTTCATCCCAAGGTCTCTAAAAGTGTTTCATTAATAAAGCAGGGAACACACCTCTTTGTGAGGTCTCCTGACAGCCTGCAAAAGGACAGCATTCTGCAGCAAAACAATTGAGAAGCAGAGCCTTGAGTCTTGATGTTAATGCTTTTGACCCTTACTCAGAGCATGACACGTAAAAACTGTGTTTGTTGTTCATCCCCTGGAGAACAAGTACTCCAGTCATTGTTATCATAATCTTGGTACAGTGAAAACATAGATATGTCTACAGTCTTTAGGTTAAAAAAATTAACGGAATTCCACTGATTTCCAAATGAGGTCTCTGATGTCCATCTAAGGAAATCCAATTAGAGGAACCTGAGAGTCACTACTGGATGAGTCTTGTGCTGGAGTCATGAGGCATATGTAACTGGGACCCTGTGTCCTCACACTTTTATTCCTTGAATTCAAGGTGACTTCACGACAGACTCTGCACTCCAGACTGTCTTTCACATTTTACTTTCTCTTGCTTGGCTCATATTCACTAGGATCTCACTCAATAGTACTTTATATAAACATTTATTCCTGTTTTATATCCCACATGTTTGGACACAATGTCTATTTAACCAGAGTCATCAGAATTTGTCTAAAATGATGCCCGCATTCATTTTCTTTATAGAAAAGGTAATGGGGCTTGGTAACAAAGTAGATTTTTATATCAAGTAATAAAATTTGCTGATATGACATAGCTGATGATTCACAAACTAAGAAAGGACACCCAATGGTCAGTCATGCTATATACTTAAATTTTAATGGATTTTTTGTGTGTATAACTATTTTGCCTACATGCGTATATGTATACTGTAAGGATGCTCTGTGTCCACAGAGATTAAACAGAGGTTTGGTTATTGGACCCCCTGCAACTAGAGTTATAGATGGTTATGAGCCACCATATGGGTGCTGGGAACGTAACCCAGGTCTTCTGAAAGAGCAACAAGTGTTTTTAAAGCACTGAGCCATCTTCCCTGTTCTATAGTTAAAATAGCAACAATACCACCACCACCACCACCAACAACAACAATAATGGCTGAAAAAAACAGAGGACGATAAAAGAAACAGGAAACAAGAATAGAAAGTTATCACAATATGGTTCAGAATTGTTCTATAACGTATTTATAATAATTACATCTAAATAAATGCACAGAATATATTGTATATTTACAGGGGTTTCTTCTCTGGCTTGTGCTTTTAAAAATAACAAAATAATAATAATAATAATAATAATAATAATAATGATACCACCATGATTGCCAGTCAACATGACAACTTAAAAGGAGGAAAATTTTCAGAAGAGCTATGGGCAGTCTGTGACTGCTGAGGAAAGAACCAGTTCTGTTTTCTTTTAGATTTCCTTTCAGGGTTGAGTCCTCAATCCTGATTGTTAGCTCTAACACATACATATAATTAGGAATATAATAGTTTAGCACATTTGGACAGATGCCCCACACTATCTATCTATCTATCTATCTATCTATCTATCTATCTATCTATCTATCTATCTATCTAATACGTATATATGTATATATGTATATATGGTATATATATGTATATACATACACACATATATATCATAATACACTAATATATATATATATATATTGCAGTATATAATATACTGCATTCATGTGTGACAGCCTCAAATTAAAATTAAAATAAGAAGAAAATAAGAAATACAATACTGAAACTCGAGAAACCATTAAGAAGTTAGTGAGGCATTCTCTTTCGATGTGAGAAATGCATAGTAGTGATACTCAGACTCGTTCGATACCCTTGCCTTATCACAGTAGGAACATCTTGGAGCTAGACCCCATCAGTGGCGCCTACTTTCCATCTGGTCACACAGCCCCATGCAATGCAGTCAGCAGGATGAAGCTGCTGATGGGTCTTTGGGAAGAGAAAAGTGACTGCATTCCTTTTCACACTTGCAAAATCAAACACAGAAGTGGGCCAGACCTGGGATGTTATCTACCATCAGAAATGACAGGATAATGTTTCCCTTGGTGTTTCTCTCTTTTTATCTTTTTCTTACCCATCCGACAAGATAATTGAATTAAAAATAACAACAGCCTCCCCTGAATGACAATGATAACATCGATTGATGTATTTTTATAACTTCTGGGAATGAGGCTTATGTCAGGCACTGAGAGTTCCCTGGACATTTGCTAAGGAGCAGTTCATGTGACAGAGAGGGAGAATGGTTTCTATAGATGACTTTTGTTAGCTTTATTTGTCAGTGATGATTGACAGGACACTTCAGCTATGATGATGAGAACATTTCCTTCTTACTACTTCTGCAATGGCAACTGAATCTCCCAGGCATTCATGCATTTTAAATTACTTATCCTAAAGGACTTTTCATTTTGCTGAGGATGAGAGTAAGGAGAGGTCGTAGGAGCTGTCCCAGAAAAACTGGTGCTGAACTTACATCATCTTCCAGGTAGATCATGTGACATTGTTTGAAACTTGAAGAGGATATCAGAGGTGGAAATGAGGACAAATTTTTGAACCACACACAGACAATTTGATACCCATTAACTTTTTCCTGTGTTATCCATAGAACCAAGCTTCTAGTAAAATAGTTTCAGATTAACAAACGTTAACTTATATTTACTGATATGAAGAACAATAGGTGGGACAAAAAGAGGCAGTAGACCAGGCCTTCTCCCACAGAAGCAATGACTTTTGACACAGGACATTGTAGGGACCTTTGCTACAAAGAAGAGAGTGAGATCAATTTGAAGTATTGAATTGGACTGAAGACAAGGCTAACCCAAGAATCATCCATTGCTTTCTGTCCCACCTCATGCTTACGACACCAATATCTCATTGTGGCTTTTGCCAGAGAATCCTTCTGATCTCCACAGGTACCAATTGCTCCCATGTAATCATTCACAAAGCTCATGGACTCCAGTTCTGGGCTCCATGTGTTCTTTGTTAGAGTTATTGAAGCCTAAGACTTTATACAAGTCTCCCCTCTCCCTCCCCCTCTCACTCTCTCCCCCTCTCCCTCTCCCACCCCTTTCCTCTCCCTCCCCCCTCTTCTTTTTTTTTGTCTCCTGACCTCTCAGGTTGAATGTTTTCTATTCTTCTGTATGTTCTCAGTTTATATCTGCTCTATAAAAGTAGATGTTTCTTGACCTGAGAAATAATTTGATTTTAGACTATGTGTTAATGAACTCTCTGTACTCTAATCCCCCATCAGAACACTTACTGTAAATTTAGTTTCTAGTTTAATGATTTTCCCCTGCTACATAAGTTGCTAGAATGTACACACACACACACACACACACACACACACACACACATCACAGCATCCTAGAGGAGAATGTATAAAGAAGGAGGTAGGAGGTAAACGGTATAGACAGCGGACCCTATGTCATTGTGGTACTGTGACAGAGTGGAGTGGTAACTGCATGTCTCTAGGTTCATTCCAATGTCATTCTGTAGTTTAATCTTAGAAGTTATTCTCTGGCTCACCAAAAATATCTCTAGAAGATGCCTCCGGTAGTTTTGCAATTTTTCTTGCTACTTTATTCTGGATAATCAAAGACCAATTGTGATCCAAGCCTAGAATTTTGGAGCAATGTTCATATTTCATAATTCACATTCTGCCACATATTGGTTAAAAGTGGAGGATGTAGTCAGACATTTTTCAATCTTTAGAGACATAGATTTGAGAGCAAAGAATTTGTGAGACACTGTTTTCTCCAAACTTCCAATAGTTCATCACACTGAGAATTCTCAAAAGCTCAGGAATCTACATTACTTGGGTTACTCAGATATACTACAAACATGTTTAAAATCTGTATTGAGACATAATATTCAGACATTAATGTGGGAATAATTACTTGTATACTATGTGGAAGCATCACCTATCAATAAAAAGTTGATGGCTTATTAGCAAAAGGCAAAAACCAGAAGGTTGGAGAGAGAGAGAGAGGTGGGGCGAATGGAACTCTGGAAGATTTGCCCCAGATTCGGAGAAAGTTGGACGTATGAAACTGAAGAGAGGTAACAAGCAATGTGAAAGACATAGAATAATTTAAATGGGTTATGTAAGTTACAAACTAGTCAGAGAAGAAGGCCAAGCTTATAACCTAGGCATTTATTCATAAATAAATAAGCTTCTGAGTCACTATTCAGTAGCAGGAGCAAAAGCAGGGTGGAAAAGTCCACAGTTGTTCTCTCATATTATATATATATATATATATATATATATATATAATATATATATGCACACACATAAATATGCATATATCACATAGAGACAACTAAACACATACATATTGTGACCATATATTTATATATCTATCAATGTCTATATCTATAGAGAGACAGAGAAAGGGATGGGGAGAAAAGAGTTGAGATGCAATGGCATTGGTTTTATAAAATGTGATAAAATTGTTGAATGAAGCATTCTAAGTCCTTTTAGAGTAACAAGCCTCCCCTTTGGGAGAAGTATTTAATCATGGAAGTTGTTATTTCATAGTAATAAAGCAGAATAGACTGACTGTTAATTGGTTTTATAATTGTTTTTAATTTCCCTTTAGATATTATTACACTATTTCTTTATTGCTTGACCCTAGAAGGTGGAGTAAAGCAATCTAGATATCCCATCTATTTTGGTTATTGACTTAAATGTTGGTTTGGTCATTCTGTAACTAGTTGGTAAATTGGTATGATTTGAATATCAAAATTGCTCAAAAGCTTATCTTTTGGGGTTTTTTCCCAGTGTCAACAGGCTCTTCAGAGGTGGGATATTAAGGAAACCTGTATATGACGAGGGCTTTAACTATATCAGTGTGTATATCTATTAATAGACTCATAAGAATAGTCTGTTGGGGGGTGATACCAACTAGAGGGCGGAGCTTAGTTGGTGGACTAGGCTACTGGGATGGATCTTATTTGTGGTGTTCTGTGTGTTGAATAATTAGGCATTCTTTATTGTCACTCCTTTCATCTCTTTGGCTGCCACAATGTGAGCAACTTTCCTCTCTGGCTGTGATATCTGCCTCCCCACAGCTCCAGAAATATAGAGTCAAATAATGATGGAGAAAACTCCAAGACTACAAGCCACAGCAACACTCCTTCTTGAGTTGGAATCTTGGGTATTGTGACAAAGATAGCTCGATAGCATAGTAACCTTTGGGCATGCTGTCTACTGAGTTTGCTTCTGCACTCCAATTGTCTAATCGCAGATACAACACTTATCAGTTGGTAAAGCTTGGTCCATTAAATTAAGCTGAAATCTTGATGTTAGCTGGATTCTCTAATGAGGAGCTGTGTTTCTTAAACCCTATCACTGTTCTCTTTCACCTTTAGATTTGTATATGGTAGCCTTTAAATACCAGGGATTGCTTGAAAATGGTAAATAAGAATTATACATTAAATATATTATTTATAAATATATATACGATAAATATATATATTCATATATATATACAGATAAAATATAATATACAAATACATATATATGTATTTATATATATATATAATATATATATGTATTTATATATTTTATATAAATACATATATATATTAATATATATTATAAATACATAATATATATAGTATATTTATATATATACTGTTTTCCTTCTAATCATCTATCAATTCTTCAAGGTCCCAGGCTTTTCCAAAAGTTCAACAGGGAGCTTCATTCTAATCAGTTAATTCTGCTAACAAAAATTCTTTCTTGGCTCTCAGTGAAGCACAAACCTTCTAGAAAGGACTCCTCACTTAAAAGGTGAGAAATATTCCTCTAAATCTGTAGTGAATGGAGTAATGTGCAGATAAATGTGTATGTAATATTTTAATAAGGGAGTAGATTTTGTTTCCCTTCATTACAGCTCCCATTCATGCTGGCCTGAATTTAGAGCACAGAGTAAGTTGTTAAATTACATTTAATAATAGAGCAGGGCGTTTAATGTACATTAATTAAATATCAGCAGATGGTAAAGGGAGTCCTTGCTGAGTATGAATAAAGGAGAGAGAGAGTTCTAACTGCCATGTAATTAAGCTGAACCTGCAGAAACAATGGAGGTGCGATTACTTTTTTATTAACACATTATACTTACATGTGATGTGGAAGAATTTAATTACCCCGCAACACTTATTATGTTAATCCGAGTTGCACTCACGTTGAGTTGGTCTCAGTTCCCAGTAAACACTGTGGAGCAGGCTGCCTCTCATTACTTCTGAGCACTCAGATTGTCATGTTGTGTGCAGTCAAAGATGTTCTTCAAGTTTCTGCATGCCTCAGGTGTGACAATGCGACTTGCATGCACCTGCATTTTCGGTTACATGTTTGGAATGAGTAACATTAAATCTGCAGAGAGTAGAAATAGAGGCATTTTTAGTGCTGTTGACCTATCTTGGACATGCCACATTTGATATTTTCTATTTAGAGGAAATTAGGAAAGGAGAAAACTTATACTCTTCTGCCTTGAATTTGGAGCCCTAAACTATGTGCACACTTATTCTCTGAGGGAACACTTCTCTTTCTCAACCACTGATTAGTTTGACTTATTTATTAAGCAATTGTCAGCCCTCCTGGCCATTGAGATATATGCTTAAATTAGTTGATAATTAAGACTAGCTTTTCTTTTCTCTTCATGTTGGCCTAGCTTCACCAATGTTTACATGGAACTCTCGGGGAGCTGAAGATATTAGTTGAATTAAAATAATAAATATTCCTTGTATATGTTAGGAATAGGATCATAACTAATGCAAGGCCTTGTGATTGACACAGACCTTAACTAATCTAGATATAGAATTTGAAAACTCATCCCTGTAAGATAACCTATGCAGTCTTTTTAATGAGAGGAAAATTGGTAGCTTTCTACCATTCTTAGTTTTCAAACTTCGAAAATGTCTTGACAAGCTCATAAGGAACCATGCAGATAAGTATTTCTGATGACTACCCAAAGCTAATTTACCCATAATCTTTCTCTTTGTTATAACCTGACATGGCAACAGGTTCTTTGTCCGATCTCTTATTTCTCATAGGTCGTCCTTCCATGTTCAGACCATGAGCCATCTTGAGTCTGATGTGTCCAAAGCCAGAAATAACTCATGGAGTCATAGTAAAATCCCAACATGACTCAGATCTGTACTCAGCCCAGCCTCCTCACATTTACCTCAAGCTGTGTTACCAGACTTTCTCATATGAATTAAAGACAATCCACTTCGGTTGACTTATTCTCATAAATTGAGGTCTGTTTTCTAGGTTCCAGAAGTACTTGCTTGTCCAATTTTAAATATTCTCAAGATCAATAGAACTTTTTAATTGACTGTCCAGGATCAAAAGTCAAGTAATTTTTTTCATGAGCCAGCTCATGACTCAGAAGGTCGATACATAGAAGCCTGCTGACATGAGTTCAATGTCCAAAACACACATGGTGAAAAGAGAAAGCAGCTCTGGAAACCTCTGAACTCCACACAAAATTTTTGAGTCCCCCTAGGTCTCCCACACATATACACATACACATACAGGTACACATGAAACAAATAATTAAAAATTCTAATTAAGAATTTTAAAAATGGCTCTCTCACTTATGAATGTAGGTACTGAGTGACTTCTGTTACCAAAATTGTAATGTTAATTGAATATGGGGCAAATTAGTTCTAAGAAGAGGCCACTTGCTGAGTTAGCTAGCTGGCCCATGGCAAAACCATTTGACTTTTGATCCTGTACTAAGAGTTAACAATCTTTCTGGACATTGAGATTTGTGTCATGTTTCATAGGCTTAGAATTGTATCACTTTCATTTAGATCCTCTTTGAAATTCTGTTTGGAAATACATGCCCTAGAGCCAGAGCTACCATGTTCTTGGAATAAAGAAAAACAACTGATCATATTCAATATTTTTTATATAGTAAGAAGAAAAAGTCAAGGTACTTATAGAGGAGACAGAGTCACTGAATTTCCATGGAGCCTTACATATTTTACTTGACCTTTATAATTAATTTTTCTTATATTAAACCTAGATTGAGCTGGATAAAATGGTGAGTTCCCATAGTCTTCAATACTCCAAAGAGCTGGACAGAACAGCTTGAAATCTGGAACTAAGCCTAGCCTACAAAATAGCAAGACCTAATTTCTTAAATATGCAGAAAATCATTTGATCAATCAATCAATCATCAATCAATACATAAATAATGATACCTCTTAATATCTTAGGTGTACAGGGATTAAAGAAAAAAATTCGAATGTTTTACAATATAAAATCCACAGTATAAACTTCTGATTTTAAACAAGCACTAGTTAGCTGTGTGACCTTGGATTTTTTTTGTGCATTTTTCTCATTCCAAAATCAGAATAATAATATTATCTCCCTTAAAGAGTTGTTGTATTAAAATAATTTTTAGAACCAAACTATACTCTGTCTTCTATGGATTATAAAACCATGGGCTCAGTTGATAGTAGTTAAGAAAATAATTAAAACATTTGCATCCATATTGAACACATGAGACAGTTTTCTTGTCTTTATTCTCTAAATAGTACTGATAGCACACATCTTTGTAGCCTTTACATTATGCTACTTCTCAATAATCATGGCACAGTTTTATGTATTTATGGGACACACATATGGATAACTATTTTTTTACTTTTTAATTAGTAACTTTTTAAAAAAATGTTAATCAAAGGCCTTATAAGTTTGGTAATGCTCAATAACAAGATGCCCATACAATCAGAACTATAACCCAATACCCAACTTAGATACACCAAATATCTTTGACTGGCGGAGACACGTGAATATCCGCCTCCATGTTGCCCTCCCCACTTCTCATCTCCTATCTCTTCTCCTTACTCCTCCCACCTTAGCTCCTCCTACATATCCCCCTTCCTGTTAAAATAAAACTTTTCTCTCAAAATACAATTAGAGCTTAAGTATACCAATTTGTATCAGTAAGGTACAAGATAGACCTAATACCCAGTCCATCATTTTGTTGACTAACCAGAACCTCTGTAATCTCTCCTAACTAAAAGACTTATTTTTGAATCTGGCTTTTTTTCTTGGCTTCAGAATGAATGTCAGCTGAAAACCATCCTCTCAAATCTTCTCTCTCAAAGTAAATAGCTGGAATTGACTATGAGGCTATAAGTCTTCAACCCCTTCAGAAATCCAGAATGACTGAATTTACTGAAATTACGGGAAACACAAAGCATAGCTTATAAAACTTAGCCAATTTATGGAGACTGCTGAACACCTGGACAGTCCCTATACTACAAAAAGTTGGAGCATCCAATCTTCAGCCTTCTAGCCCAGGATCATCTGACAGACATAGTGATGCAGAATTATTAAGGGGTGATTACTCTGTCTTGGAAGATATAATCAGTCAACTATTCTGCAAGTATGTCCTTTTCTGGACAGTAATTTGTCTGTAGATGAAAAGAGGCAATTTTTGCCTAGTGGCTGTCTCACCACAAGTGGAGTAACTCCAAAGATGCTAAATTTCTTCTTAGAATCCAAGACAGGAAGCTGTCAGGAGTAGACAGGTCTCTAATCAAAATGAACCTTAATATAGAAATGTTTGTACCGTCAATTCTGTGGACTTCTGATGTTTTGAAAACCAACTATCCATGTAAGGCAATCTGGACTGTTGTCTGTTAACTTCTCTCAGCTATTTCAAAATAAAATATAGAAAACACACTAACAATAAACTCAGAGCCATGAATTTGCTATAGGCCCTTAACTCACAGGCTAACCATCTCAAATCAGTTAAAAAGTTAAAGAAGGAATGGGTCTAAGCCTTGCATTCCTAAATGTGTTATATAGGCACAATGCCTATGAGAATAACAATATTAATCTCACTTCTATATCAATAAGAAACTCATACCAATGAAAACCTTAAATTTGAAATCAAAGTAAATTTTGTACCATTTAAGAAATTATACCTTCAGTTTAATAACAATTATACAGATTTCTACCAATAGGTTATGGCTATGCAATAAATCCTAGCTACTCCTCTCTGTTCCAACAAAACCACTACCTTCCCCTAGAAAGACAGCCCAATATTAACCACCTCAGTCCCCAAGCCCAGGGAATAGGGGCGCTGACTCTTCATTAACTTCTTCAAGCTGATTACTGGTGTTGAGATATTAGAAGAGGGGCGGGTGGAAGAGCAAATTGATAAGCCTCTGACATCTGTGTCTTCACTGCATCCAGCTGAGATTCCAGGACATCAGAGGTTCGAGCAGGTCTGCTCAGCTTGCTTGATGAGTAGATACACCAAGGCTGTGTATTCTGCAATATACAATTGTCAAAAAAAATTTTAGTATCAAGATATTTTTTGTTTGAATTCTGGAATCTAGTCTTCTGGTGGCCTGTCTCTATCATATCTAATCCATATAATTCTGGGAGTTTCTATGAGGGTGTGCTCCCACCATCTTCCCATTCCCGCCTCCCTGCTCTCAAATGCCCCAACACTAGGGAATCCAAACTATGAGGCACCATGGCCCTCCACTTCCACTGATGCATGACAAGGCCACCCTCAACTACCTATACAGGTGGAGCCGTGAGTCCCTCCCTTTGTGTTCTCTGGTTGGAGGTTTTAGAATGGCTACTCCAGCTTGTTTCTTAGGACCATTTTGCTTGAAAAATTGTTTTCCAGGCTTTTACTCTAAAGTAGTGTCTGTCTTTGTCACTGAGGTGGGTTTCCTGCATGCAGCAAAATGCTGGGTCTTGTTTCCATATCCAGTCTGTTAGCCTATGTCTTTTTATTGGGGAATTGAGTTCGTTGATGTTAAGAGATATTAAGGAACAGTGATTGTTGCTTCCTGTTATTTTTATTATTAGAGATGGAATTATCTTTGTGTGGCTATCTTCTTTGGATTTGTTGGAAGAGGATTACTTTCTTGCTCTTTCTAGGGTATAATTTTCCTCCTTGTATTGGAGCTTTCCGGCTAATATCTTTTGTAATGCTGAGTTTGTGGAAAGATATTGTGTAAATTTGGTTTTGTCATGGAATATCTTGGTTTCTTCATCTATGGTAATTGAGAGTTTTGCTGGATATAATAGTCTGGGCTGGCATTTGTGTTCTCTTAGGGTTTGAATGACATCCATCCAGGATCTTCTTGCTTTTATAGTATCTGGTGAGAAGTCAGCTGTAATTCTGATAGGTCTGCCTTTATATGTTATTTGGCGTTTTTCCCTTACTGCTTTTAATATTTTTTCTTTTTTGTGCATTTGGTGTTTTGATTATTATGTGATGGGAAGTATTTCTTTTCTGGTCTAGTCTATTTGGCGTTCTGTAGGCTTCTTGTATGTTTATGGGCTTCTCGTTCTTTAGGTTAGAGAAGTTTTCTTCTATAATTTTGTTGAAGATATTTATTGGCCCTTTAAGTTGGGAATCTTCACTCTCATCTATCTATACCTATTATCCTTAGGTTGGTCTTCTCATTGTGTCCTGGATTTCCTGGATGTTTTGGATTAAGAACTTTTTGCATTTTGCATTTTCTTTGACAGTTGTGTCAATATTTTCTATGGTATCTTCTGTACCTGAGATTTTCTCTTCTACTCTTGTATTCTGTTAGTGATGATTGCATCTATGACTCTTGATTTTTTTCCTAGGTTTTCTATCTCCAGGGTTGTCTCCCTTTGTGATTTCTTTGTTGTTTCTACTTTCATTTTTATGTCCTGGACGGATTTGTTCAATTCCTTCACCTGTTTGGTTGTGTTCTCTTGTAATTCTTTAAGGGATTTTTGTGTTTCCTCTTTAAGGGTTTCTACCTGTCTACCTGTGTTCTCCTCAAATTCTTTGAGAGTGTTATTTATATCCATCTTAAAGTCCTCTATCATCATCATTAGAAGTGATTTTAAATCTGAATCTTGCTTTCCTGGTGATATGGGGAATTCAGGACTTTCTAGTGTGGGAGAACTAGGTTCTAATGATGCCAAGTACCCTGGGTTGCTGATGCTTATGTTCTTGTGCTTGCCTTTCGCCATCTGGATCACCTTAGTGCTACCAGCCCTGTCACTTACTAGAGCCCGTCTTTCCTATTATCTTGGTTGTTTCAGAACTGTGTGGGGTGGGTGTTACTACTGGGGTTAGAGCTGGGGGTCAAGATCTGCTCAGTGCTTGGGCCCAGACCAGAAGGCACCAGTGCTTGGGCCAGGAGTGAATTCCTGGGTCCTAGTGGGTCCCAGTTACTCCCTGTTTTGGGTGGGGGGGTTGCTGTCTCCTTACCTAAGATACTGCCGGGGTTAGAGCTCCTGGGAGGCCCACTTCCTTTGGGTTTTGTGAGACTGGGTGCAGAGCAGCACCCGGGATCTACCATGGATAACAATTTAAATATTCATGGATACTGATGTATGAAAGTCCAGGAAGTAAGATTGCTGCCCTGGACCCTGAAGGATGACTTATTGGTAACACTGCAGAGGAAGTGGCACATACATATGTGTTTGCTGTTAGTAGCTGGCACAGAGTAAATGCAGGAATAATTACATAGAAAAACTAAGACAATAGCTTCTATATGGCTAGGTAGTAGGTATAGAAAACTAAGACAATAGCTTCTATATGGCTAGTAGTAGGTACATCTTAACTGGTAGTTTGTCATTTTTAACAACAGCTGGCCTCCAGAGATAAGTAGATCTCTTAGTAGAAACGAAACTCCCAAAATAGACGAGTATAGGGAGTCTCACAAATTCTTATCAGTAAACCTGTAAGAAAAATTTAAAGATCAAAGGTTGCTTATATTTGTTATTTATAATTCTAAATGGTGTGGTTTGAAGAAAATATGTTCATTTTTTTTTATTCCTCCCAGGGGAGAGTTACAGAAATATTCTCATTTCCCAGTTTTATCTCTTTTATTAGCAATATTAATTATACATAATGATGGGCTTCATTAGGACATTTTCATTCATGCACACAATGTATTTTGATCATAGACTCTTATCTTTCTTCCTCTTAAATAATCCCCTTCCTCTCTCCAACTAATTCCACTTCTACTTTTTTGACTTCTGGAATCTAAGCATGGTTTAAGTCATGAGATTCTGGAATTAACAACATTGCTCCATTCAACTGTAAATGAATCTCAGCTCAGTGCATCCTTCTGGTTGAAGTGCCGAGGAACTAAGTTCCTGGTAGCATTCAGCTGCCAAGGAGTCAGATGTGGCTGGAATTTCCTATCAGTCCTCAGCTCAGTATAGATTCCATCAGGTTCTGGCTGGATGCTGAAGGAAGACAGTGGCCACACTTATGCATAGCACTATTGTTCCTAGAGAGTCCCTTTCACCTCAGAAGATCTCATTCAGCATGGCTATGACCTTCTGGAGCATAATAATGCTAAAAGTTAATGTTAGATTTTGATTCGAAAACATCAACCTAACCCAACCTCTTTATTGGTTTTCATTCAGCTCAGAAAGCAGTTATGCCTGGTCTTCTCAGATCATTTGACTTATGATCCCTTACCCTAGTGCCAATATTCTTTCTAATATTTTCACTTGAAGCATTGCTGGGTTCTATGTGCCGAAATTACCCCAAATCATGCCTGAAAAATATGGAGTTGGCAAATTTCAAGTGCATCCTGCCCCAAAGTTCATGGACCTACTCCTCCCTAAATTATTTTGTGAATAGATAGTACCCACAGATAAGCACCAACCTTGATAAGCTTTACAAAGTAGATGTGGCTGTGTGTGGCCAGTTTGAGAATTACTCATGGCTTGCTTTCTGCTTCTTTAATAATCCCAAGGTCTCATTCGGACTCCTCTTCTGAAGTTATGGATCCTTCTTTGTTCCTATGGCAAGTTTTGCCATTGGACTGGCCTCCTCCAAAAGGAGGCTTAGAAACAGAGAATTAGGTATCCAATGTACCCATTATAATTCTAAAATGAGGCCCCTCTTTCTAAAAATAAGCATAAGAAATCAGCCTTCAACTATTAAACGTTGAGATATTATTAATAATTCATTTTTATTAATAAGATAATTCCTTTGGGTATTTAAAATGTATATGGCACTGAAGTAGGGACCAAGCCAACGTAAATTCATTTTTCCAAGTCAGCTTTAATAATTTTCTTAGAAACTGGATAAATTTAAGCAACTTAACATACAGGAGTGTCTGTTTGGGTGGGGTGGGGTTAAAAACAAGGTTTCAATCTGAAAGTACAAAACACAATAAGGAAAAATCCCAGGAAAAACCTAGCTATGAATAAATCTACAAAGGCCTTCAAAAACTGAAAAATAATGGAAATCTAAACAACTAGAAGAAGCAAGAGGGAACATTACATTATATGTCCTGCAGTCTTTTACTCTTGGCAGAAGGAAGTTCAATTTTTCTAACTTTGGGAGATCTATTGGGCATCAGAGTTTCTCATCCTATTTTATAATTAGAAGAGAGACCAAAGCTCCTTCTTGGACAAAGGTTCTGAGGTTTCTAGCATGGTACTTTCTAAGACATGTAGCCCACCAAAATAACATTTCTGAAGTACTATGGAATGAAACATTGTCTTTACCCAGCTGAGCATCTGGTCAGCTCAAAGTGGTGGTAGTGTGAACTCATACACGGACTGAATGGAATTATAGGCTGGATCCAGTCTTCGCTTCCTCTCTCATTAAATATTCATGGAACTCTGTGTTTTTCTATCTACACAAAGAGAGTAAACAATGTCAGAACTTCTTTCCTTAAGCAAGGAGCTACTGGAAGCAGTGTAGATGCCAAGCCTCCATAGGGAGTGTCCTGTTTCACCATGTTTGGGAGCACTGAGATTCTGCTTTCTCTCCAGAAATGCAGTTTCTTCATTTAGAATGTGAGTGTAACTTCCATATTGGACCATGTTAATGATATTTAAAATCTGATACATGGATTTGTATAGAAATCCCCCACCTCTTTCTCCTTAAAACTTTCTTTAGGTTCTTTATTTAAAACACCTCAAAAAATCACCGGCTCAAATGCTCTTCTACATAACATCTGCACCTACATAAGAATGCACTATGCACTGCCTCAATTTCTTCTTTACTTCTAATAACCAGGTGTCAGCACTGTGGCCAAAGAGACTGGTCTACATTATAAACCATCCCTTCCATTTATCCTCTCCAAATCACCCAAAAGCTATCGATAGGAAACTAACCTTCACACTTCCTCAACATTATCTGTCTCTACCTGTGCGTAGTCCTGGGCCTTAAATTTCCAATTCTGTTCTTAGATATTCTGTTGGTAAAAAGGATTTCCTAACTCAGTTTTAACACATACCAACTATCCATTTCTTCTATCTATGAACTTTTCTCATAATATTTATCACCATCCAAATGATTTGATGTGATTAGATTGACAAATTTGGCCTACTCTAAATCTAGGCTTTATCTAATTCATTACAATGAGTTTTAAATGTATTCCAACTGCCTCCAATGAATTATGAATGGGCCAGGCAGACTCTGACTGTGTCACCAAAGATCCAAGCCATGAAATTTCATTTTTGTATTGTGTTTCACTGACTCAAGTGATTTCCTGGCCATGACTAGACTCCAGATTCTTGAAGGAAGACATTTCTTTCTCTTTTTTTTTAACCCCATCAGTTGTCATATGCATAACCATTTTAATAAATGTCAAGGAACAACAGGATAAAAATGTATCAAAGCTATTATGATCAGTTTGCATAAGATTTACCAACTTTAAATTCATATTTAACTATCCAAACTTATTTAAGAAGGCATTCTAGCTTCAGACCTACTACTGTTAGAGGAACAAACATGTTTCTCCAGTACTGGCATAAAAGTTATGTTAATTCTAAAGCTCTAACTGTGTTCAAATGCACTTTCATATAATGAGTTGTGTAAGGACAGGCTTTATAAACCATTTAGAGAAGCCAGAAGAAGTAAATGAATAACAGAAGAAGAGAATAGACTTTTAAGTTATGTACATTTTACTGACATTTCTGTGTGAAACAGACAGGGGTTTATTTCAAATTAGTAGAAAGGATAGTTGTATTTCTCATGTAATTCTCTGGCCAGTCAGATTGACTATCATAATAGAAAAAAAAAAAAAGGCTAGAAAGCCTCACATAGTTAATTGCAAAGTCATTGTTATCATGCTAATACACTTCATGTTACCATGGTTTCTGAGACTTTTTTGCGAAATCAAGTAAATGATGGATACTGTGTTAAGTACTTCCCAGTAACATTCAATTACTTCTTAAGGAAACTGGGACACTAATATTATCTCTGTTTATTAGACAAAATACCCAGGTTTTAAAAATGGTAGTTTTTCCAAGAAAACAAAATTTCTAATCAGTTGAATCTAGATACAAATTTAAATCCTTCCGGTTTCCACCTCTGTCTTGTTGTCTTCAGTTTGGTAAGCTACTATTAGTTATAAGGTTGGGTGGCTTAAGTAAGAATGGTCCCCATAGGCTCATGTATTTGAATGCTTGGTCAACAGAGAGCAGCACTATTTGAAAGGACTAGAAGGTATAGCTTTGATGGAGTAAGTGTGTCTATGCTGATGGACTTGGAGGCTTCATATGCTCATCCCAGGCCCAGAATCTCTCTCTCTCTCCCTCCCTCTCTCTCCCTCCCTCTCTCCTTCCCTCTGCCACCTCTCTCTGCCTCTTTATCAGGATCTAGCTCTTGGCTACTTCTCCAGCAGTATGTCTGCCATATCTGCTGCCATGCTTCTTGCCATGATGGTAATGAACCAAGCTTCTGAAACTGTAACTAACTCCTAAATGTTTTTCTTTATAAGACTTGCCATGGAAATGGTATGTCCTCATAGCAATAGTATTCTATGACATAAGATGAAGGTTAATATTTATCTTTTAATCAAAATACAAGTCAATTATAAAAGATTATTAAGAACATGCCATTCCTTGTAGAAATAAGAAAGCATAAAAGTGTTTCATTTATAGAAAGACATTATTGTAACCATAAGGTAGAATGAATGTACTAGTTGTTAAACATGAGTAGGAAGGGAAAACTAGGGACATAGTGACAGGTAGAAGGGGCCAGGTGAGACTGCCACCTGTTCCAATATGCTCTTGTAGCTAGGAAGAATACATCAACTACCTAGGCTTTGATTCTGATCACTGAAAACAAAAGCAAAATAAAAATACATATCAGCATATTAAAAAAGGATACACTTGTGATATTTGTGGTTGGTGCTACTAAAATTTTACATACTTAGCACTTCTTAAGGAAAATCACAAATGAATTTCAAAGCATAACAAATAATTTTGACTGCTTGGTTTACATAAGTTGAATAGACAAAGGGAGGAGAGAAAAAAACCAGCAACTTCAGAAAACATGATTTTGATATTATAGCATAAGGAAGACAATAACTAGAATTAGTGTCTGGGAAGATGACTCAGTGGGCACATGTTTGACACATGAGTATGAAGACCTGGGTTTGGCTCCCTAGCACCTAATAGCCTCTGGCCAACCAGTCTAGGAAATTAGACTCATTGAAAGACACTGTCTCTAAAGCTAAGACAGAGAACAACTGAAGGAGTCACCTAAGTCTATTTCTATCTTGTATACTCTTGTATCTTCCACCTATATATTCATGTCCGTGCACCCAAATGCTCACATAAACAGACACACATATGCACCACATTTGCTCCTGGATATATACTTTCATACCCACACACAAAAATTGTATACAAATACAGCATCTGAGTGAAAAATATTTGGTTTTTTCAAGGTTTTCACTACCTAGTAACTCTTGACTTGGAATTGAGAAAATAAGAATATATAGAGAAATAATGAAAGTCTGGTTCTAAGGTATGGATGTGAATGTTCCCCTTTCAATTCTTACACTTAACTCCTGACTGATGGTGCTAAGAGTTGGGATCTATCAGGAATTGCTTAAGACCCTTATGCCAAATCCATGGCGATTAGTGTCTGTGGAAGGCTTCCAGAAAGCTGTCTTGCCTCTTGTACCATATGAAAGATATGGTGTTATCTATGGACCGGAAAGTGTCTTTATCAGACAGTAAGTCTATCAGCATGATAGCTTTGGACTTTTCAGTCTTTAGAACTATAGGGGACAAATTTCTTTGATCGGTCACACAGTCCATGGTGAGACAGTGCAGAGGTTTCTCCATCTTGGATTTTGCTGAGACAATTTCAACAAAATTTGATATCCTTGATAGATAATGCTATGGAAAATTACCCAACTGTGTTCAAGAAGCCCAAGTTCAATTTATCTTAGTTCCTGTTAAACTGCCTGCTTGTGTAGAATCCCTCCTTCCAGCTAACACTTGCTTCTGGAAAGGCCCCACTGTAGCTGCCTAGTGAGATGCCAGATGTAACACTTGCGTTACTTCATGCTCTAGTCACTTGGGGCTACACCTGAGTCCCCAAATACTTGAGTGTAGTCTCAGCTGGCTAGAAAAAAAAATAGGTTTCAATTGGCTATAGACTATGTCTGAGTTATCATCTCTAGGAGGCTCCCCATCAACGGTACTTTTAGAACAGTGGCAAGAGCAACCCAGCTCCCAAATGCTGCACAATAAAGGAAACCTGTGTGTGAAATTGAACACTCTTTTTCTGTCTCTGTCATCAAGTGTCGGTATTGTCAGTATCTAGTGCTAGATCTATGTCTCTAAATACAATTCTCAGGAAATAGGACTCTGTGGAGATTGACTGATCACAGGGCTGTGGTCGTTGGATGCTGTGGTAACTCTGGGTTGTTTTATATAACAGAAGGTCTACTCTGAAGCATAATGAAGACAGTTCTAGAAAACAGCTGGGAATACACTCAGGTATTTGGGGACCCAGGTGTAGCCACAAGTGACCAGCACATGTAGTAAAGCAAGTGACCCATCTGACATCTCACTAGGCAGCTGAAATGGGGCCTGCAGAAGCTAGGCCATGATGGAGCAAAAAGTAAATAATTACAACAATAAATTATGACCCTAAGAATTGGATAGGTATTTATGCAAATTTACATAAATAATCAAAAATAAATAAACTGGGGAAAAATCTCCTTTATCTAAAATTCTAAAATAGGAAGTATATGGGAGATAAGAAAACATCACTACGCAAATACCTCAATGGTAAATTTTAAAATAAGTTCTAGCTTAGTCAAAATTGGACGGAATGGACATTCCTATAATCACAAAGAATCTTCCCAAAGGACACTTGTTAATTGTCAGGAAAAAATGGTCTAAAACTGAAGTTGAAATCCCTGGCATGTCTCTCCTTAGCAGAGTGGTTATAGTCAGCACATTCATGAAGAGATATGACAGCACACACTCCCTGTTGTTAGGCATAGAGAACTTCCCACATTGTATTGTGTCGGTTTCATGACAGAAGTGTATAACCTCAAGCTAATTCTTGGAACATTTCAGGCAAATCCAATCTAGAAATATTTTGTAGTAAATAGCAAGAAAACAAAATGGAGGCACCTCTACACTGTATTGCCTTGTGACACCATGAAGTGTGTGACCGATCATAGAATATAAACATAGAAAGTGAACATAGAACATGAACATACAACATGAATACAGAACATGAACATAGCACACAAGCATGAACATTCGCATAAACATAGAACACATTCTTCAGATGGGCCAAATACACAGGCGGGAATTAAGAATGAGAAGTGACATGGATGGGAGCAAGGGGCACCAAGGATCACAGCGGATCTTGTCTTACAGCCAGCATCATACACAGGGCATTGGTTCTGCTATTGTTGAGAGCAAAACCAAGTCTACCGATGATCTCATAGTAGAGATCAACAGTGACTTTTTAGTTTCAGGGACAATACTAAAGGCATGCACAGTGTTAACATGAAGGAGCTGAGCTCAAAGAGCACGTGAACTCTGTGATCTCTTCTAAAAACGTGTACATATCCACTGTTTTGAAATACAGATTAAGAAATATGAAAACAAGAAAATAATTTGGACAGCACAAAGAAAATAGAGGTTTTCCCAAGATGCACTGGGTTAGTCTACTTGGGTTCTCACAACAAAGTGCCAGATGGAGTCACTGAAACAGTGGGATTCCATTTCCTCAGGAGACAATGGGTCTTACTTATTTCTGGAGGACTGAAGGCTGTATCCAGGTACTAGAACAGTTGGATGAGCTGGAATCCTCTTATGTTTGCAAAAGATAATGGTTGCTTCTCTTTGTGTTCTCATGTGGTGTTTCCTGTGAAAATGAGAAGAGAGAGAGGGAGAGAGAGAGAGAGAGAGAGAGAGAGAGAGAGAGAGAGAGAGAGAGAAAGAAGGAGGCACATAGAGAGATACAAGAAGATAAAGAGAAAGATACACAGAGAGAGAGACAGAGAGACAGATAAAGATACACAGTTAGAGAGACAGAGAAAGATACACAAAGAGACGGAGACACAAAGAGAGACAGGAGAGACAGAGATACATAGAGAAATACATACAGAGACATACATAGAGAGACAGGGAGAGAGAGAGAGAGAGAGAGAGAGAGAGAGAGAGAGAGAGAGAAGAGAGAGAATCATAGGTGTATTCTTCTGGTAAGAATCCTATTAGATCAGGGTCCCAGCAACTGCACAAAACTCCTGTGTTGATTTAGATCTCTAATGTAATTCTGAAAGAAAACAACTCAATATACGACAATTATTAGCTGTTCAAGTTTGAATCTGAAAAGTCTTCTTCAGGTTCATGTTTTGACTAGAGTCTCTAGTTACTGGCTCTTTTTTTAAGGAGGGCAGGACTTACTGGGCATGGCAGGCAGGAGCAACTCTCTATTTCACACTCACTCTGGCTGACTGGTCTCTTTCCTCTCAGGCTGTTAAAAATATATATAACTGTTTCTTCTACTCAGTCCTGCTCCTGGAGTGAGGAATATGAGACTAATTAGTTATTATTAAATCCCTAGGCCACAAACTATGGCCAATTCACTGACTAGCTCTGAACTTGTTTATACCATTTAAACCATTCTATGTCTATGACTTGGTTAGTTACTTCTGTAGGGACCTACATCTTCTGTCTAATCTCCTTAGCATGTCTTTCAGTGTCTCTTCTACTGTGTGCAGATTTATGTCCGTTTCCTCTGTCTGTCTCTCATCTCATCCCCTGTTGCTCTCCCCATGTGTTTCTTTTACCGCTTAGTATTTCCCAGAATCCTCTCTTCCTGCCAGTGTCCCTCCTCCTATTTCTTGCCTCAGGTCATTGATCATTGTCTTTTTTTATTGACAAGTGATATTTTTAAGAGATTCTCTCTCCACAGGACTACTGGAACAGCAGCTACCTCAGTCCTTTAAGGTGTTTTCCTATGAGGACCTTAGATCACTTGAGTCCTCAGTCAAAATCTCTTTTCCTTTTTGTTTCCCTCAGGCCACAGTGATGGAAATGTAACAAAGACACCAACTATATTCCTAATATTCATATATTAAACAACAGTGTAACTGTACAAATTTATTATAGAAGGGAACCCAGGAGCATAAGGGAGGTAGGGAAACACAGACAGCTATGTATCATGGAGGATCAATGCATGCTTATGCTTTAGACAAGGAGTTTGACTGAATCAAATTAAACAATTTTATTGTTATATAAATTATCAGAGTGTTACAGGAGACATCTTGTGTGTGTGTGTGTGTGTGTGTGTGTGTTGTGTACATGTTGTATGTGTAAGTTCCAGACATAGTCTGATTTCTTAGGCTGCCCAGATACTCAGATGGCCTCTGGAAAAAAAATATATTATGGAAATGTAAAAAATTAATATATATGTTTAGCAGCAGAAGTAGCTGTGTTTACTCATACTAGCTGAATTTGTCATATTGAACCTGACATAAAACACCATGAAACAGACAAAACTGACATTTAAATGCATAGAACTGAAGGAGCTACCATCCCCCTTCCCCTAAATAATAACTTACAGCCACATTCTCTAGCCAACTGCACTTGCTAAGTACCTTGTTTGACATTTTCCTGCAATGAATGGAACCCCCACCAGCATCATTAGCTTCGCAGGATTTCCTCCTGGGAATGGGCAAAGCAGCTGCCAATTCAAACATGCCTGAATATAAGGGGAAAGTAAGGAAACCAACAGTGAGGAAAAGAAAATCTGATCCCTGCAAACCTCTGGGAGGTTTCCTTAGCAAAGGGAAAGGGTGAAACCAACATCACAGCCCTTAGACATATCTCTGTGGCAGCTCTCATGGGATAATGTTTCACATCATGAAAGATATGCTTGCAGATACATGGTCAGGTCATGTTGCAGTGTCATAAGCTTATTCAGCCATCCATTTTCCAGGGCCTTTTCACCTTAGACTTGTCACTGCAATTTGCCTTCAACTACTGTATCTGGCATCCAGAAGATGAGCAAGTGGGATGTTCCCACAATTCCAGACTATGGGTTTTACATTTGTTATTATTTTGCTTGTAGAAAAAAAAAATAAAGCCAACAGCTGCCTACAGTCTGTTACTTTTTTTTTTTTTTTTTTTTTTTTGGTTTTTTGAGACAGGGTTTCTCTGTGTAGCCCGGGCTGTCCTGGAACTCACTCTGTAGACCAGGCTGGCCTCGAACTCAGAAATATGCCTGCCTCTGCCTCCCAAGTGCTGGGATTAAAGGCTGCGCCACTACCGCACGGCTATTCTGTTACTTTAGACTGAAGCAAATATCTAAAATCTACAGAACACAGAGGAGTGCAGCATCTTTTAAAAGGTCCTTGAATTACCAACAATTGATATCTAGTACTCTTGCTATCAGTGTAACCCAGTGGGAAAATGTGAGGTAGATGCAAGAACCATATGGCCCTCTATGAAATTATCTGCCCATGACTTTTACAGGTAAAGGACTAGAATATGAACTGTCAAGACACATTGAACAAACTAAATTCGAATGTAAGCACAAGAAAGAGATGAGTTAAACATGTGCAGGTTATTTTTTGCCTTGACTTAAGTAAAATTGACTGTCTAGGGTGTGGTGGTTCAAATATTCTGGGCCCAGGGAGTGGCACCATTAGGAGGTATGGCCTTGTTGAAGGAAGTGTGTCACTATGGGGTCAGGCTTTGAAACACTCATCCTAGCCATGTGGGAGACAGTCTTCTCTTTGCCTTCAGAGCAAGAAGTGGAGCTATCAGCTCCTCCAGTGACATGTCTGCCTGGAAACTACCATGCTTCCCACCATGATGATAATGGAGTGTAAGCCAGCCCCAATTAAATGTTGTCCTTTATAAGAGTTGCCTTGGTCATGGTGTGTCTTTACAGCAATGAAGACAAACAGTTTCAGGAAACCTTTTTTATCTAGGACCTCACAAACCATAACTCTAATGCTAAACAAAAGCTCAAGTCTTATCAATAGACCATGTCCCCAAATCTGAAATGTCCTTATCTTGTTAATGGTCCACAAATCTTTGATTACTCATTAGAAACTATGAACTTGTGAATGGGGAAGAGAATGAGGTAGACAAAACACTTTAAGTATGATCACAAGGAATAATAAAACAGAAGAAATTGAAAGGTAAATATAAGGATACACGTGTGATCAAGGCGTGTTTTTGTGCGTGTTTTTGTGGTCTTGCAAGAAATGTGATTATCTCAACATCATACATGGGAGAGGTCCACAGTGGCCACCCAATATTTCAGCTTGATCTCTTGTTGCTTGATGCCCTGATCCTGTATCTTTAATTTTTATAACTTCTTCTTGTTCGGAATCCTCCATTGATTAATCCGTTATCTGTTCATCCCTTCCATGTGTCTATCCTTGAGGAGGGTTGGATATGGATAGAGAACTGATCATTTAGGGAGACTGGTGTGAATGCTGAGTAAAACTGAGAGGAAAGATTCACCCTGTGACATTGCAGAATATGATAGAATAAGAGATATTTGCCACTTAATCTAGGAGAGGGTCCAATCAGGTATTGTGATGATTTAAGATGCCTACTGAAAACAGGGAATGCAGAGGCTCAGGTTTCAGAAATTCCAAACACTCTGACACTACCAGGAGCTTTTCAAGGAAATGGCAATGAGTCCTTGCAGGCGTTTTCAGCTGGCTTTATGGGCTGCAGTACTCTAACACTCAGTCTATGCTTGATTTAGACTGGTTTAAGAGTCATAAGGCTAATGCTCTATGGAGAAAATGGAAATGCATAGTTAGTAGAGAAAACACTCTCCAAACTGATCAAATGAGGATGGAAATTGGCATAGAACCCTTGACACAAAGATGAAAATTTGGCCGGCATAATCATAATTTCATACACTTTCCTATAATGCATGCAACAATGTAATAACTGCATTTCTTTGTGCAATGAACTCTTGTTAAATTGATATAGTTTTATTCAAAACAGCGTGAATTTGAAGTAGCATTTCTCCCTAGTTGACTTAAATGTCTTATTGCTCTTAAATAAAATATAAGATAATATATACTTAAAGTTATTTTTTTCATAGCTCCTTTAATATAGAATTAACAAGGTGTTCCTCAATTATTTAGGATTTTCTACTAAAGTGCCTATAACAGTTTCACAAAAATAGTGGGAGTATGTTCATAATTCTCATTGACAGGTAATATACATCCAATTCTCGAAGTTTCAGAGACTTTTCTTAGGCAGCGAAGCTTGCCTACTGTATTGCACTTTTATCTGCTATAGACTATAGCTGAAAGCCAGAGCTGTGTGGCCCATGGGTGGGCCTGGGTTCTGGGAAAGATGGAAAGACAGCAATGCTAGTGAGATGTTGCTTTGAACAAACTCATGATGTAAGTAGGGACAAGAAAGGGATGCAGTGGAAATAGCAAGGAATTGCAGTTGCTCGGAGAAGAAGCAAGTCTGTGAATGAGTTAGCAGTGGCCTAGGGTTAAACTTGTGTTGTCTTCTACAGGTTCTGTGATGTGCATTTCTGAGCATCAATAATTTTATTTATATAGTACAATCTCAGGATAAAACTTATGACAAAGGATCAAAGTAAGAGTATCAGAAAATCCAAGTCAAAAGACAGCAAGAAGGAGACAGGAGTGTTCAGTTGTTCAATGTACTCCTTCTACAATGCACATATATATCAAAACATTCTATAGTATATACTGAAAAGTGTGAAACAATGCATTCTAGCTTGTTCACTATCTCATGGAGGCCACATAAAAAGTAAAACCTATAAAGAGTAAGTTAGTTGTAGGAGTGTGGAGATTGTTCAGTGGGTATAGTCCTTGCTGCACAAATGTGAGGACTGGAATTTAAATCGCCAGCAACCATGTAAATGCCAAGTGGGCACTGTAGGCCATCTGTAATTCTAGTCGTGAAATCTGGAGGCAGGGATACCATGGGGTAAACTAATAAGCAAGAATAGCCTAATCAATAAATTTTCAGTTGAGTTGAGAGAATCTGCTTTAATATATAAAGTGGATAGTGATCCAGATGATGCTGCAGTTAGCATCTAACCCTACATGTGCATGTGCACATGTGTGCATACATATCTGCATATAGACATAGATGTATATTCCTGACACATGTACAGACACATGTGAAAAAATTGTTTATATAATTATGCATTTTGTGTATGTCTGAGTGTATTGAAATATAAGCTAAGGGTGATTTGATGGTTGAATAGGAGTGGTTTATGTAGAGTCATGTGTTTGAATGCTGAACCCATAGCGAGTGGCATTATTAGGAGATGTGGCCTTCTTAGAGTAGGTATAGCCTTGTTGGAGGAAGCGTGTCACTGTACAGGTAGTCTTTGAGATCTCATATGCAAGCTATGGCTAGTGTGGTAGTCTCCTCTGCTACCTGTACATCAAGATATAGAACTCTTAGTTCATTTTCCAGCACCATGTCTGTCTGCACAATGCCATGCTCCTGTCCTGATGACAATGGACTAAACCTGTAACGTGTACACCAGTCCCAATTAAATAGTGTTCTTTATAAAGGTTGTTATGGTCCTGATTCTCTTCAAAGCAGTAAAACCACAATTAAGACACTGAACATGCCTTGGCATCTATGTAACAAATACAAGTTAGTAGATAAGTGAAAACGAAGCTTCAATTAACAGTATTATTTTGGGGGGTTTCAAGAAATCTGAGGCTAGGAACTGACCAGACAATCTTCTAGTAAGGCAACTGTGGCATTGTTATCAATCAAGTCATTCCTGGTTTTGACTTCCATCTTTTATGACCATGGAAGTTCATTCCTGGGGTGAAAGTCCTCAATCTCCTCTGGGTCTGAGAGCTATCCAATGTTCTCATCCTCCTTTGTTAAATGGGAAAATTACTATTATTATTATTATTACTATTATTACTATTATTATTATTAGTTATGTAGATGAAACTGTGACTCTTATAAAATTCTAGGAAAACATTCTACCACCGAGCCACAACATCAGTTCGTGAATCTAAATCGTTTAATTTGTTGAAAAGTTTCTTTTTAACATCTGCATACTGAAAGAGAATTAGATGTTACAAGTGAATTCTCTATTTCAAAGGCTTTAGAGAATGGGGTGTGAAATCTTTTCCCTAGTGTACAGATAGCTGTGACTGTATTTCAGTAGTAATATATACTCAGCAGCACAAAACTACTTTTTTAAATATCATTTTTCATATTCTTGAACATCTATTTCTAAATAAAGGAAAAAGGGGTGTTGATTTAATCCCAACATCTCAGACTACTTTTACAAGAAAAATATTTTTAAAGTCATTTGCTGGCAAGTGTACCATACTAGCTGCTGGCATTTTTTGCTACCTTGCCAAAGACTGAGAATAAAGTGTGGAAAAACATATTAAAAACAGAAGCCAATATGTTAATTTGAAAATGTATAGAGAGAAATGAAACAAAACTCTTCACTATACACTGAAGGTTATAGAGTGATATTAGGGATTGGGAGATACTATTAGGAGTTGAGATCTGGAATACCTGCCTGTTGTAAAAATGGAATAAAATATAAAGGAATTCTTCCATTAAAAAAAAAAAAAGGTGTCTTAGGGTTTCCATTGCTGTGAAAAGACACCATAGCTAAGACAACTCTTGTAAAGAACAATGTTTAATTGGAACTGGCTTACAGTTCCTGAGGTTCAGTCCATTATCAACATTGCAGGAAGCACGGAAGTGTCCAGGCAGGCACTGAGAGTTCTTTGTTCCAAAGGCAAACAGGAGAAGATATGCATGGCAGCTAGGAGGAGGGTCTCCAAGCCCATCCCCAAAGTAACACACTTCCTTCAAGGCCACACCTACTCCAACAAGGCCACATCCAATAGTGCCACACCCTGGGTCAAACATATTCAAATCATCCCACTAGATAACCCCTCAGACCATGCTGATGGGAAACATTTCCTAGCACTCCATATGGTAGAAGGACCATGAACTGCATCATAACACTCTCAGAAGTAGCTAGTCACCTCCTGTAATATACATCTTTCATGAGGCTGAAAAGATAATAAAATAGAAAAGATCTGAATTTATGTGAACTTCTTGCTATTTCAGTGTCTGCTTCAAAAGAATTGACTTATAAATGGTCATTTGATCTAGGTTGGAGTGACCTTCCATTTTAGGACATGTTAGGACAAATGCTGCTCTTTATGCTTATCAGGTCATTGACACTTAAGAACATTACATGTCACATATGCATGCATGTTCTTTGGTCAAGGGAGTTGGCTGTTCACACACAACTTGTGCTCTGTGTATCTACTATTGTATAATAATGAACTCTAAAACCTTGTGGATTAAGAGGCTATTGGCCTGAAGCCTACTTCTTTGTTCTAGCTTAAGATTTAGATTCCTGCGTGTAATTACTTCTTTGTTCTAGCCTAGGATTTAGATTTCTGCCTGAAGTTACTTTTTTGTTCTAGCCTAATGTCAGATTCTTGCCTTCAGTCCATTTCCTTGTCCTTTGCCTATCTATGTCAGATTTTGCATTTATTGTATTGCTAGTTCCTTAACCTACAACCTTAATACTAGCATGTAATTAATGTAAATGTATAAAAGCAAAAAGGGGGGGGAGAAGGGATAGATAAGGGAATTAATGGTGGGGTTGGGTAAAGAGGATAACATCTAAAATGTAAATAAATAAAATACCGAATAAAAAGAGGCTATTGGCATTATGTATTTGTTTGTATAACATGCATGTTGCTGGCTCTTTTCTAGGACCTCAAGGTGACTGAGCCAATGGTAGAGGCTGGAGAAGTGAACCTCTGGTGTAGCATCTATCCACGCCTTCAAGTAGTAGCAGTGACTTTGTACTATTTGCTTGCATGTCAGTGCAAGATCAGAAATTTTGGCAAAGCTTCTCAGGAGGCCAAGAGGAAATGTCCCAGGCTGTATGAGCAGAAGAAGCAGGTTTCTTTAGATGAATGAGAAAAGGTATTTTATTATTCTGGCAAGCTTCTCAACAATCAAGATTCAAAGAAAGCGTAATAATCACACAAAGAGGGAAAGGAGGGAGGGAGGAGAGAGAGAGAGAGAGAGAGAGAGAGAGAGAGAGAGGAAATCTTGTGGGAACAGCTCTGATCTAAAAAATCATCCACAAAAGATGAATCTCAAAAGATCTGGAGGCCTGTTGTCAGGGTTAATGTCAAGATTCCTTCTAATCTTTCACTGACTTATTGCATTTCTTTGTTTTTAAATTCATTTATTTGGTTTTAGTATAACATTATGTCATTATATACAGTTCCTATTAGCATTCCTTGCCTCCACAGCACAGGAAAATACCCCAAAATTCCTCTCCGAAATGACTTCCCTTTCACTTTCATAGTATGCACTTAAATCTTTATCTCAGAAAAAAATGTAAACTTGGTATTTATATACATTAACCGTTCATTTTAGTTATCAACTTGACTAGATTGATGGCTACCTAAGAGATAAGCAAGTCCTCCAACTGAATGGTTTTTCTGGACAAGGTTAATTGATTGTGAGTCCTGCTCTGAAATGGGGCAGCACCGTCCCATTGGCTACAAGGCCAGGTGAAATAACTGGAAAGGAGTCAGCCTGCAGTGCTATTCCTCTGGTTTCTCTGCTTCCTGGCTGTGGTGAGGTAGCAGCTCGGCCCTACCATACCTTTCTGGTACTGAAATGTCTCAATCCATGAGGCAGAATTAAACATCCCTCCACTGAACTTGCTTTTCCTGGTGCTTTGTCACTGTGACAAAACTCTCACAGAAGACAGTTTTCTTCTTAGTGAGAACGTAAGCAACATGGCATAATTTATGAAGACCATATCAGAATTAGTAGATATGTGTATAATGGTCACGGTCAACATTCGAATCAGTCCTCTCCAGCAGCCATGACTAATACAGTGAATAGGCTTTCGCTAGGAGAATTTTGTGAATGATTTAATATCATCAGGTGAAACGTGCACCGGAAATTATTAGATATCTATTCAAATTAACAATGATTATCCAGGTTGTTGCAGTGTGTGCAGAGCAAAACAAATGCAATTAAGGGATGTCGGATGAAATGGAAGCCAGAATGGAGAAGTGATTCACTCGGAGGGTATGAGGCAGGCAGCGGGAAGTTAGAGGAAGGACTTAGTCTTGATAAGACAAGAGCTCACCATCTTAAAGAAGCAATACTTGAAAGATAGACAAATGATTTATCACCTTACATGCTTATACTCTCTAACCATTGTGCTACCAGTCCTTCTCTGCCCTTCTCCTCTTCCTGGCCTGGAACAGTAACAGTAGAGAAGAGATTGCTCTGCCATGGGTCACTGATCAGGAAAATATGTTCATATGCTATGTAGATCATCTGGATGACTCTCTATTCTTTCTGAAAACTAATCCGAGACCGTATTATCCAAAGAATTCAGGCTCTCACAAAAAATATCACTTGAGTGTTATACCCTATACCTGAGGCTGTGCAGAGCTCTCTTGCTCCTCAATTCCTGAGAGGATAATCTCATGGAGCCATGCTGTTTAATATTGTCTCCAGAGGACCCTCACATATGTCGTCCTCACTGTATCCTGGGTGCTGTTGTAAGCCCTTTGCTGAAATCTCCTGTTAGCTTCACAGCACTCCTAGGAATAAATGATCATTAATTATATCCATATTGAGCCTGGGAAAATGAAGACACTTGATTATGTTAATTGAAAAGAGCTTATTTAAGAAACAAGTGGTAGAACTGAGGCACTAATCCAGGTGGGCTGAATTACAAGTTCAAGCTCTTCCACTATCATTAAAGGGCTCATGGGGCACATCGCTTTTTAGTAAGTTCTGATGTACCCAGAGAGAAAGACTTCTTTTATTCAAGTTTTAATTTCAGAACAGAAATCTTGACCTTGGGGAGTTTCTTCAAATTTCAAAGCGTCATCACCCACTGTGTTGGCCTTGCAGGGGTATGGAACAACATGAGATGGGACAGAGTGAGAGAAACCTGAAGAAAAAAATGTGTGAAAGGCACAAGAAGTGATCTCAGGCATGGTTCTGAATGGCCCCCAAAGTGCTCCGAATGGGTGAGACCACTTTCTGCCACAGGCAGTGTGGGGCTGAGTTAAAGAGAAGGAGGGAGAGGGTCAGGTGTCACAGTTCAGAAGCTGGAAGTCTATGAGGACCTGGCAGGGCGGGTTGTTGTCACTGGAAAAATCATTGTGTGATCTGAGGTCAAGCACAGAAACTGGCAGAGGCCGGGCGGTGGTGGCGCAAACTTTTAATCCCAGCACTTGGGAGGCAGAGGCAGGCGGATTTCTGAGTTCGAGGCCAGCCTGGTCTACAGAGTGAGTTCCAGGACAGCCAGGGCTACACAGAGAAACCCTGTCTCACAAAAGAAAAAAAAAAAAGAAAAAGAAAAAGAAAAAAAAAAAGAAACTGGCAGAGACAAACAGGATTGGTACAGAAGTCAACCTGCCTTGCTTTATGTCTTAGAGTGATAGCACTTGCAGATCCTGTCTCTGAAGGACAGACTAGAAACACCCACTGCTTGATCAAAAAGTGAAAGATGCTAGAAGACATTAAGTCAATTCACTTGAAATATTTTGTTTGAGAGACAGAGTAAAAAGATACTGCATTCTTCCTATAATTTAACAGGGAATCATTGTTGAAATTATCAAAACCATAGAAAACAATGAACTGGAAGGTAGTCAATAGTTTAAATCTTCCATTTTTAAGTGGCTACCACTCAACACTACAGGTTATTTTTTTCTAGTAACTTTTGAGTATGTATCTATATTTTCATGTTATAGAACAACACTAATATTATATATTAAAATGGGTTCTTCTGGATTTTTTTAAAATTCAAAACAGTGTTCTATTGTGAAAAACACCATGTGATAATGTATGTAGTTTTTCACTCTAAAGTCATATTTAATGAACTGTATAATGTCAATATTTTAAACTTAAATATTTTTGGCTTATTACTATAACAATGAACACTGAAATATAAACCTTGTCTATAAATCTTGAGGAACAGCTTTACATATTTTAAAGCACAAATGTTATAAAGAAGGTATTAGTAACGGGAAATAGTTAAGTTTCTTCAATGATTTTTATCGAATTTCCCCAAATGGTTTTCCAGAAAAAGAGTACACATTTACCTGTCTAAAACATGATGAAAATATGAGCTATTGTAATGAATAATTATTTATAATAATTCATAGTTTCTATTTGCAATTACTTATGTAGTTCATAGCTGAGAACGAAATGATGGCTTACAATAAATGTCAGTAAATGAAGTGAATATTAGGTAAGTAGGCAGCCATCATAAACATCAACTTTCAATACTGGATATAGATTCCAGGCACTGAAACACTATATCCCAATTGCTTTATTTATATTTTAATAACAATTAATTTTCACAGGTGCATTGATTATTCTTATCTTCTTTTTGAAGTTTCAGTTTATTTTCTTCAATCACATTTGTCTTCTTCTTTTTGATTTCTAAGACCAAATCAAACAGCATCTTGGTTTAGATTCAGGTATGAGACTTTTAAAGGGCTGGCAAGCTAATGTGAGGGTTATTTCTGAATTGTATTCTTCCAGCGACTGTTTTCATTCCTCTGTCCACCCACAGACACTCACTGGTTTCATTGTGTGGACAAATATAATAATTCCTGGAGGCATTAGAAGCTGCAGTAGCAAAATGCTACTTCTACTGTCTAATAGATCTCAGACCAATAACAGGTTAAACAAATAAAATGTTCAATTATTTAGAAGACTTCTTTTACTTTTGAACACATATTATTTCTTTCCAAGTTAGTATTAGAATTGTTCTCACCTTTCCTGATTAATTAGTTTGGGGGGCATACAGTAGTGACATGAATATCCAAGGAGCCAAGAACTTCCTTTGACCCTTTGACTCTGATGAGATAGATACTCTATTTAGGACTTGGTGAACAGTAATGTCTGGGATAGCACAGTACACAAAGGACACAAGTTCTGCCATGTCATCAGGGAGCTCATTTCAGTCCCACTATACCATGCAGACAGTGGCAGGGGCCTGACAAAGTGGACTTGCTGAAACATGATGACTGTACTTACATATCTGAGATAGTAGCAATGCCATTTTCTTTTCCTCCTTTATTTTTCAAGCCAGTAATTAACCTAGGGAAATGTCTGTGAACTATTTAATATCTCATGGAAAATTCTTTTCCTATGTCCTACATATTTAGATTTGATTTCTATTGCAAACACAATAACTAAGTCAAGAAATTGAGGGCAAGAATATAAAGAAATACTGTTAAGGGAAGAACAATTGAAGTCAGCTTCATTGGTAATTTTCATAAAACACAGGTTTGGTTTTCCTATTATGTTTGTTCAGTTACATTGCTTTGGTCAAGAACCTTATTCTAAAATAAGTTTCTAGACTCAGAAACCCAAATTCATTAAATTCTTGAAAATGGAGAATCTTATGTTCATGGAGGATATTGGTCATTGCTTTTGCACTGTGCAAAACTCATTTGTTTGCAACTTGTGACATGTGCCTTGACTTTAATGGATATTTATTTCATCTGCTTTTCTCCTAATTCAATCTCTGGGTAAGAAATTCTCATAGTTTGTGTTTCTTTGCATGGTCATCACATAACGAATAAAATTACCACACAGATCAATCTGTGGGAATGCATCTGGAAAGAGGTAAGCACAGTGCTTGTAGCTTTAACAAAAGTAGAAGGCATGTATGGAATCAAATGTTCAAAGCCCTAGTCATTTCCCAGTACCACTTCTGGACAAGGTCATGTGCTAAATCCTGTATCTGGGAAAGAAATAGTACAGCCTGGGTGTTTACAATATCATGAGCAAGTTAACAAATAAGAACGAGTGAAATCCATTGTCAGAGAAGACCAGAATTTCCAGATCATTTAAATGTCTAGATGAGAGTCAACATAGCAGCATATTATTATTATTTATCATTTATTATTACTACTACTACTAATCTGTAAGTATAAGTTGCATGGAAATCTCTTGTCCCTAGCAATCTGAAGTCTGAAGTGCTCCGACACTTAGAACGTCTTGAGTGATGACACAGCAGTATCTCAGCAGAGACTTCTGCTCTTGACATTTAATGGATCACGATCAAAATGAAATTGCACTGAAAATATTGTATAAAAATGCCTGTGGGCTGTTTGACAAGGTGCATATAAAGTAGGTGACTCTGATGTTAAGACACTGATCCTTCCTCACAGGTATCTAATTATGAATGTGCAAACATTGCAAAGGCTCGGAAATCTCTGACAGCTGAAACGTAGGCCCAAGTATTTCATATAAGGAATCATTGATTCACATCACCAAGCTAGCCATCCATATGCACTAAACTACAAAACGCAAGACTAACTTTGTATGTCACTTCTCTAGGATTCTGGATGACCTTTCATGTAGACATGGATTTAATCACTCTAATGCAAAAGCAGCAGCCATGCACACTCTCTGATAAATACTGTGCATGGCTCACTTATTGGCTCACACCAGAGCCGGATGTGAGACTGGGAAAACGTTCAGTGGTCCTTCTGACTGTTGAAGGCACACAGTTTTTCAGGTTTAATTTTAAATCTAGAGTCTGGTTCCATGTCTGAATGATTATAATTAGAAAATAAATCATCAAGCTATATGCCTATGATTTGTCTAATTTTATATTTGATATTAATAAAATAAACAAAACATTGCAGAATAACTCCTTCATATATGGCTCAATATAACCTTTAGCTAGACCAAAAGAATATGAAATTTTAATTTTTTACTTGACGGTGAAGGAAAGTATTAAGCAGGTTGGCTCTAGTGGACACTTCACATCTAGGATGATTGCAATCCCTACACTACAAACACCAGGATAATGTGCTTCCAGTTATTGTTCTAAGCTAAACTAACCAATATGTATCTGGATGAAGATATAAATAAAACAAGCCAGGACTTGGAAAAATCTCCTTTTGCTTTATTTCACTGTTATTATGATTCTAACTTGCGGCTTCAAAAATGTCTTTGTCTTGATATATATGTTACATTAGTGCTATTGAAGAACTAGTATATTATAATGCTTAATTTTCACAATTATGTAATATTTTATTGGATCAATATGACACAGTTTGTTATTGAGTTTCGTTGTTGGTAGAGATTTGGGCAGAACCGAAGTGGTGCTTACATAAAAATTTGTAGAGTAAAAAAATATTATAAGTTTATAATGTTCAGCCATAAAACCCAAAATAATAAAAGCTGAGAAATAACAGAACAGAAAGCATGTGTAGGAATAGAAAGATATTATTAGATGCTTACTAGGTGCAAAATGATCTCCCCTTAGAGCGCCATTCTTCAAGCAGGACGCTTAAACCAAGTGGTAAATGCCTCGGCAGCTTGTTACAGTATTACCTTATCTTGAAGGGATATTTACACTCCTCCTTGGGCGTGGCGGCATCTATTTAAAGGCTCTAAGGAAGCTCTTGGCCTTCAGAGGCAAATTAAACATGAAATCCAGGAAGAATTGAGATTCTGGCTGTTCCTTATAGTCCGAAAGGCTCTAAATTATGCTGCTATACATTTAGATGCTCAACACAGAGCAGTCTACCTGTATTTGGAGATCAGAAGCCCTGCCTACATTCCCAAAAGTGTTTCTGTGCTTCCAGAAGCTTCATCATGACCTGTAAATGCCAGATGCAACTGTAGGTTTTTGTACTACTTAATGTGTCTGGGTTTGTTTAACTGAGATGATCCTAAATTCCATTTTCACATGATGTAGGATAGACACCTTTTTAGCATCAGGCAAGTCAGCAGTTTACAGGAAGTGCACCAGAATGCAGGTTTTTCAGTTAATGAATCCACACTAAAAATTGAAATCTGTCCTCCACTGGCTTGTCTCGTATATTTTACTAGGAGCATCCTGTGTGACACCATTAAGACGAGAGTTATATTATGTAATGCAGCTCTAATGACAGTTTCCTGATGCCTTTTCAGAGGTGTCTATGGGGAGTCAGGATGTCACAGTTACTGTTAATTTTCTTGGCTTTCTATAATAATTTTCATATATCTGCAGTCTTGAGAAAAGGGACCAGCCAGTTTGTCCATTTCTACATTGGGATCCATTAGAACATAATGCTTCTTCACTACTCCTCACAGTGAATTATCAGAGGCTAGATTATTTTTAGAGTGACTTTCCACATCACTGCAAGTTTAGTCAACATCCTTGTATCTTCTGACTCTCAGCCATTGCCTCTCCTGGCCCAGCTCTTCAGTTGGCTCACATGTTCTCTTATACCTGCAATCTTTGCTCCTCTGGAGGCCAGGCACTTTGTTATTCCAGATTATCTAGCTGTCCACATTATAAATAACAATAACAAGTAGAAATGTAAAGACCTCATTTTATTTCCAAATTAGACTGTAGTTTACAACATTTTAATTTTGGGGAAGAGTGCAGAGTATTGATAATGCACTGGAAGCTATTGAAATTAATTAAAGTAAAATTAGACCTTTGTTTTTCAATCATGACAACTAACTGATGAGTGGTCAATGACCATATGTATTCATGGCGGTCTTATTGAACCAGGGCAGATACAATCCGTCCCCACAGTTACAGAGAATTCTGCTGGATCTAACTTCTCACCTAGAGGTCCAAACTCTGTGAACAAGATTTTTTTCCTCTGGGTCCTTACTACTGAAAAGAACATGTTAGGTACTTTGTGAAAGAAAAATCCCAGCTAGCAAAGCATATACTTACCTGAATGAATAGACCAAGGGTTTGGTTTTTTTCTTTCTGTTTGGTTTAAACTAGGAAATTGATTAAAGAAATTTTCAGTTGGAAAAAATTTGACCTGGAAAACATTTTGGAAAACTATATACAATTACTAAATACTCTAAGGATGAAAATTAACAAATGTGTAGCAAGGTTGCCAAGCAAAGACAGCATTCTTGATTGAGGGGTATCCAGAGAAGTCCATTGCATGCAGAGCCTATGGACAAGGCTTATGTCATTAATCCTTCCAACTGTGATGGTTTGCAGCTTGTCCTTTTTATGACCAAGCCTGATTGACAGCCCTTGTCTGCTTTGAGGGTTATAGCTAAGACCCATTCTCTGTCAGAAAGGACTTGCTACAATCTTCATCTTCACATGAAGGTAGCTAGATACCTATGTTAGTGTTAGCCTTTTGTTGATCTCTCTGGTTATGTCCAAAGAGCTCTGGCTTCCCCAGAATCCCAAACTTCTTGGTGATAGCCTCCTCTTGTGTGGGATGTGATGCCCTCTGGCAAAAGAAGGAGAAATTAAGAGCTGATTAGAGCCTTTGCTGAAGAAAGATGTGAAGAGGAGAATAATCCTTTGGAATTTCAGGGCTGAATGAGACAAGCCCTCATGAAGAAACTGTTCAACACCCATATTTGTTCTGTGTAACTTAGTGCAAGAGTGTACATTAGAAAGCCCTGTCCAAGAGGAGATGGGTCATGTGGAGAATGACAAAGGATGATGGGAAATGCACAATGAGTATCTTAATGTCCTAGGAAATAGTTGTGAAGAGACACCATGGCCATGGCAACTAATATAAAAGAAAGCATTTAATTGGGACTTTCTTATAGTTTCAGAGGTTTAGTCCATTATCATCATGTCAGGAAGCATGGCAGCATGCAGAAAGACACAGTACTGGAGAAGAAACTGAGAGTTCTATATCAGGTTCTACAAGCAGCAGTAAGAGAGAGCCACAAGGCCTGGCTTGGGCTTTTGAAAATCCCAAAGCCCACATGCAGTGACACACTTCTCCAACAAAAACACATATCTCCTAAAACTTTAAAAAATACTATTTACTGGTGACCAAGCACTCAAACTTGTTAGTCTATGCAGACCATTTTTGGTCAAATCACCACACTGTGTTTTCCCCATAAATTTAATTGGATACAGCTAAATGGAAGTATTTACAAAACTTTATATATTTATGGTTGCTGTAATACATTAGTTTCTCAGTGATACTTTCATTAATATACATTTATTTGCCAACATACTAAGCAACTATTGTGTTATGAATCTCATTCAAATTTTATGTTAGAATCCAAGTTTAGGAACACCACAAATTGGGTGATGTGGTCACAGTCCCATTAACATTTTGGTGAACATCTGAGATGGCTCCAGGGGACATAGAAGAAAAGAAGGGAGAGGAACTTGTCCACTGAGAAACTTATCCTTTTTTTTTTGTTTGTTTGTTTCAGAGTAGATTATAAACTTACAGATATTTTCTGACCTGGAATATTCTCTGCTATCTTAAACTGTCAAAAGTATGAGAAAGCAAAAGTCTGAGGAGGACCATGCCAGTCAGCCTTGCAGGGTCCCTGGCAGCTTGAATGTTGCTTCAAGATGTCATGGCTCAAAGCCAATCAGCTCCTGTCACACAGCAAGGGATCTTGATGAGCTAGTAACCTTGTGAACTGTTCTCTGGAGCAAGGAAGGTGAAATTATTTGAAAATAATTCATCCAGGCAACAAATTGGCTCATCACTCAGCTCACGAATCTCTGTTGACCAGACTGCCAGCACAGACAGACTGCTTCCTTTTGCAAATCTTCCTCTACACCATGCTAATTGCAGGGAAAACACAATTTCCTTTGAGAGTAAAATAATGAAGATAATAAATGTATAAAGAAGATTTCCAAACACCAGGCATTTTTCATATAATATCTGTCTTCTAACAATTGGGCTTGTTAGAGGAAGCTACTCTTATATTATATGAAGTGGAATGGACTTCTGAGACATTAATAAAGTTTGCAGGTTATACTAGGGATCAATTAAGAAGCCCATATTCAATTTAAAGGGGAAGGGTCCAGGTCCAAAGAGGACAATTAGAATAAAAAATAAAAAGTTACAAGAGATGCAAATATGAATGTCACAATAAAACCTAGTATTTTGTGTAATAAATAAATAGATAAAACTGTATTCATGTTTACGTGAGTCTTTTTGCTTGTTGTATAAAAGGCTAGCTTTTTTCTAAGGTATATGTTTTTTTTTTTTCTTCTGCTGTGAAAGCAAAGTTATAAAAAGCATGAAGTACAAGAGAATCTTGCTGCAGGATTCTACTATAGGAGGACTCATTTTTAATGTCTTGTTTTTGTGTTTGCTTATATGAACATGAGTTCATTGATCACTTGACATTCCATCTCAGAGGAAGAACTATCTTATACTCTGAACTCAGGAAATCTAGCACAATCTTATTGTTTGTGTCCTCTTAGATTATTGTGTGTGTCAGCTTCCTTTATCTGTAGTTCACTTTTGAGTTCTTCAACAAAATGAGAACTTGGATGGGCAGAGGTAGGAATAAGAGGTGACTGAGAGGGGCATAGAGCTAGATAGAGACTTAGGCAGCACAATAGAACAGCAAAGAGAGCCAGGAATCAACAGTATGCATTCAGTCATAGAAGAGAAAACCAGTTTGAAGGGAAGGAGGAAGGAAGGAGGAAAGAAGGGAGGGAAGGAAGGAGGAGGAAGTGAGCAAGGAAGGGAAAGTCAGAGACAGAGACAGAAACAGAGAGATAGACAGACAGAGAGACAGAGAGATAGAGACAAATCAGTAGGTCCAGACTTCCTTGCAAAATCTCTAGGAGTTTCTGTTCCCCACCCTGTCCCAGTTCTCATTTCCCTAAGCAGTCATTTTCTGTAGAGTCTGAATAAAGACAAGGTGAGGAGTAAGAAACTGGAGGTGCATAAGACAAGAACAGTCTGCTAGGAAGCGTAGCTGCAGGGGGAGGAAGATTTTGCTTTTGTTGTTGTTGTTTGGTTGGTTTTTGTTCTTTCTTCAAAGGCTGAGTTACGCCCTATTAGAGATGAGATTGAACATGAGTGAGCTATAGCCTCCATGAACATTGAGGAGGAAGAGACAGAGGTATGATCTTCATTGGAGATGAGGGGGAACATGGCTGAGGTGTGACCTTCATTGGAGATGAGGGGAACTTGACTGAATTACGACCTTCATTAGAGATGAGGTGGAACATGGCTGAGGTGTGAGCTTCATTGGAGATGAGGGCGAGAATGACTGAGGTATGCTCTTCATTGGAGATGAGGGAAACATAACTGACATACGACCTTCATTGGAGATGTGAGGGGAACATGCTTTTAGTGAACGAAATGATTCACTACATCAGTCTTACTTCTTTAGAAGTTCATATCCCTCATTCCACTCTTCCTGTTTTCTACTCCAGGGTTGACAATAAATATTGAATTTTAGTATGGTGTACAAGGAGGCATCTGTCAGATTGGCCTGAATGAATTATCAATGTCCAGCACTATTCTTAGAGAACTTGCTGCTTAGTCAGTGATTAGATGATCAACACAAATTTTTTACAACATTTTTCAGGTTTTTATTTAATCTCAGAATTTTTATCTCCTATGCTTTTATCTTGACAGTCTAAAGGGAAGAATAGTTTCATTTGATCTTCTTGCATGCTAATTTAGATTTCCATATTTTAATATATAATCCATAAACACTCTGTTCTTTGTTCCTTTGATTTATTTTATTTTTGCAACGATAATTTAAAAAAAAAAAAAAAAAAAAACCTTTCTTGATGCTCTTTCCTGCATCCCCATCTTTCCTCTTTCATTCTCTTCCTTGTATTTTACTGTCTGGCCTACATCTCCTCTCCCATTACAGTATCTCTTGTGAAGAATTACACTCAAGTCATCCTTGTTCCTGATACTAACTCTCTCCTTAATGACCTCTGTGTGTTAATCTCTAACTTTCACTTTTCATATCATCTCAATTCTTCTGTGAGGATCTACAACTTGTTCAAATTTCTAGACCTGAATGTTTTCTAAGCTTTGAGAAAAACTCTTGCTTCCTGGAAAGCAACAATAATTTAAATTATGTGGCTTTGGACTCCAACAACATATAGCAGTGTTAGAAGGTTCCTGGCCAGGTAGGATATCATGCAAAAATTTCGAAAACTGCCTTCCATTTAGAGGCCAAGTAGGTAAAATGAATATTTGAGGCTTATGTGGGCCTAAAGCAGGAAGAACTGATGGCTACTACAAAATGAGAGGTTGAACCATATCTAAAATTCTTTTGAGCAAATAAATCTTCCACTGTAATGAGGCATGATCCTGCCTCCACTTGTCCAATTAATGAATGTCCTTTCATGGTGTGTGTGCAGAGGGTTATTGTGAAGTTAGTAAGTTTCCTTTGGGTGAAACACTTTATGTGGGACACTGCCCTGCTTCTGTAGCAGGAGAACCTGCTTTGAATGTCTCCGAGGTCAGAATTTCTAATTATTTCATGAGATACAAACTTGATTTGTAGTTTGTCCTGAGGGCAAATACTACTGCCTGCTGATATGAAAATTCAGGAGACAGTATTTTTTAGGAGCAATTATTAATTACTCCCTTGGCCTGGCAAGCTGCATTATTATTTATCATCCAGTCATTCCTGCTTTACCCCTGTATGTATGGGGATTATGCCTTCCCCAGCAATGCTACCTGTGGTTGTAAATGTTAGCCATTGTGGGACACATGATACACGTAGAAAGAGACCTTGGCAATACATTTCTACCACTGGATTATTAACCTGGGGCATATGCCATCACCTTTAGGGTGTGAGAATAAATAGTAGCTTTTCTTTTGTCATTTCTGTTCATTGTCTATTTCTATTTTATTCTACCATGTCCATCCATATGGCTTTAAGGTGCCATTATCTTGGGTTGAGATGATACTTTTATTCTCCTATCATATGGACAGGTGATTAAGTTGACTCCTATAATACTTAAATGTATTTGTAGTATTTAATAAACCACACCTTTTATTGACACAATGAAATTAGGAGGGGTGGGACCTGAGAACATGAGAGAATATTTTTAAGGATAAAATAAGATTATTTTCTGTTCAAAATAAAGGAGGAGGGAGAAAAACAACCATAAGTGTTGACAATTTTAAGAATAAATTCCTGCTTCCCTGCCAACCAAAGATATTGCTTTGAGTAAGAAAGGAATACTCTAACATTGGCATAAAGATGACCTCAGGGAAAAGACATTATCAGGATAAAATCATGCCTGGTACCTTCTGTTCTGATTAGATTAACTGGCCTCCAGATTACAATTTCATCTGAGCAAGATGACTCTTAAAATAAAAATCTGTTCTCTCATTGGCCCAAGGAACTTAAATCCATATCCACGGAGATGGTAGAATTAAATAGAAAAAATAAACAAAAATGAAAAAGAAAGTGGAAAACAATGTTATTGACAATATCCTCACAACTTACACTAAATGCACTTGCATGCGTTTTTGAGGGTATAAAATGACCAGGAGACACAGAAATAAGACTTGAAAACATAATGCTTCTGTGATGGTGTTTAAGTCTTTCTATAGTGGTGTTTCCACTGGGGCAGGGGCAGAAAATAAAAGTAACTCTATTGCTAGAATGCCCACATTGTTCTGGGGGATGCAGGAGCCCACCAACAACTTCAGCTGTACAAGATACCAGCAAATGTGTTTTTCCCTGAGATAGTCTAAGCTCGTGTGATTTGGTACAGCTGATGAGACCGATTCTTGCCCAACATAATGCCTATTACTTCCCTGGGAGCACACTGGTATGCTTCTGTTTCCTCTGCAACTTGGTGAAATAAATGATATATCCTTGGAAAATTGATTCTGAGAAAATGGAGGCAAAAATATGCCAGGAGGAGCAGGAGCCAGATAGACGGTCTCCAGGGAGCCCTGCGGTTTAGAGGAGCAGAGTTTCTTTTTGGCTTTAAACTACACGCCATTAAGAATCCTATAAATACACTGCTTTTTTTTTTTTTTTCAATAGCATATACTTCTGGGACCTCTTTCCCCAAGTTATAGATATTCATATTATTCTGACAGCTTCTTCTCAGATTAGAAAACTGTCCACCAGAAATTTTTCCTAGTTGTTATGACTTAGAGCTAATAAAATCATATTGTAGCCATGGACTTCTGCCAACCCACACAGCAAGCATCTTTCATGCACACAGTTCAACTTTGTTGTCTTCGACATTTTTTGTTTCCTCCCTGGTAGAAGAGGAAACACTTATAATCATATGTTAGCACCACACACTTAGTGATGCATTATCTGGATTTCATCTGCCATTCATGTATAGAGATAGCTGCATGGTGTGAATTACGTCGAGTAACCTGTAAGTGAATGTTACCTACTTACAAACTACTGACAGACAAACAGCAAAGTATAGGTTAAAAAAAAGTAACAGCCAAGTGACTCAAAATCTTTAGCTTTTTGTGATGAGAAACTTCAACTGACTAAAATAAGGGGCTCAATCCACAGTTGATGTGGGATCATGTATATACCTGAATTTCTGGATCCGTATTGTATGTCAACAGTCAGACTGTGAAGAGTTTCCAATAAGAGCCTTACAAGCAGGACATCACTGAGCAGAGTCGGTGTTGAGAAAACAAAGTACTCACACATGTTGTATAACCAAGAGTGCTTACTGGATTCGCATAGAATGATTCACACTCGCCTGTTAAAGATTAAGAGGGGGGGAACTAAGGAAGGAATGGCAGGAAGGGGGAGCAGGAGGAGGAGAAATGAGATGAGAAAGTGGGAAGAAGGAGTCGGAAGGTGGGATCGGAAAAATTGAGGAGTAAAGTTTAAGGAGGAAGGAGGGAGGGAAGGAGGGAGGGAGGGAGGGAGGGAGGGAGGGAGGGAGAGAGAGAGGAGAGAGAGAGAGAGAGAGAGAGAGAGAGAGAGAGAGAGAGAGAATATCACAGCTTTTCAACGGGTTTAAAGGTATCTGCACAACCGCACTTAAAATGAAACAACTTACTGATTGAGGAAATACAATGCCCCCTGCCTATCAGTAGAGAGGGATTTCATATTGCTTTATTTAAGTTTATCAGTAATTTGGGGGATCAGGTAGGGTTCCTGATGCTCACAAATAAAGCAATTCCTCAGGTACACAGGCTAAGTCAGATCTTTACTCATTTTTTTTTTTTTTTCCAGCATTATATTCATAATGTCATACAGTTCCACTTCTCAGTAATATTGATTTGGTATTGTTTTTGGTCTGTTCCTACTAAAACAGCATCAGTTTGAGAGAAAATCAAGTTTGCTTTTAACCTCTAAGGTTTCCTGAACCTTATTTTGTTTTTCCTAAGTTTTTATCACCCAAGAGCCTGAGTAATTATTTTAAACTCAGCTTGAATCCACCATTTAATAAAGCTGTCTTGGCCTACACTTGAACCATGGCCTACATAGGCTTTTGGACTCAGAGCTATGCTTTTCTTTTGGAGCTTTCCTCTCCCAACCCAGCACCACTATTTTTGCAAATGTCTTTTAAACTTTTCTTGCTGTTAGTTTTGCATGTTTTGCTTGCATCTCACTTCTGCCTTTCAGTGAATTCCTTAAGTTATCCAAGTAGGCTTCTCTCTCACAGACAACTGTCTAACCCTAAGAAAGTTGTCCACGTGATTGAATTTTTAATATCTTTTGACCAGAGCTTGTCTGCCACTTTCTCAGTGATTTCATCTCTGATCTCTAATAACAGTAAAGGTGACATTACATGGCACTTATGCTGGTTCTTGATATTACATGGATATTATGCTGGTAAAATTAAAACATAATTACTGAATGAGTTACTGAATTCTTTTTGGCAATTTCTACAAATATACCAACATATTACAATTCTTTAGAAATATATGAAGGGTTCTCATTTATCTTACACAAAATCATATACATGTATCATCATCATATTAAAAAAGAAAATGCCTATTTTGGGATATGAATTGGTGTTATTTACCAACCTTCTGGCTGTTTTGTGATTAAAGTATCTTATGATTAAAATTCTATAAAAATAGTTTTTCATGCAACAAGGGTCAAAGACAACTATATATCAAATAACACTATATTTTCTCTTTTGAAAGAAAATGATGTTATTTTATTTAACAATTATAGCTTAAGATACTTACAATGAGAGGAAGCAAGGTGACAGGGATTTTATTAACTTCCTCAGTTACAGATAATGGAAATTCTTTTTTAAAAGTATACCTAAAAAGTTGTAGTTTGGTTCATCATTTGCTTGAGACTGTTCAAAACCCAACTCCATGGTTTATCACTCTAAGAATTAACTTATTCATAAAATTAGGAACTCAATTGTTCACACACAGTTTGAGATGTCTCTTATGTAAGGGACATTCTCTCTATTCCTCAAACTCATCATAGGGCTGACAATAGATTGAGCAATGATACCTGACATGGCTGAAAACCAACAAATATCAAGAATATAACGTAAGGGCACTGTGTAAAATCTCAGAACACAGTACACAGTGGTTCATCAATTTTGTTGCTTTGTCTCTATACTGGAGCAGTCCAGTGTTTTCTTTCATGTCCACTTCTAGCAGGCAAGCCATTGACTGTTGGACTCCTTGAATAGCAGTTTGTGCAAGGAGATGCTTAATAAATGCCATTAGACACTGATCTCCCGTGTTTAATATTTATTGAGTCCCTATAGGGCCCTTGAGACTTTGGTCCAGCATGAAACAATTTGAAAAAGCCTGTACCTAATTAAGAAAAACATAGTCCCTGTTCCCAAGGAGCTTATCTACTAGCACAGACAGCATTGTCATGGGTGCAGGCAGAGAGAAAATTAATTTTTTTTTTTTTAGCTAAGTGTAGAAAACAAGTACCTTTATGAAATGACAGGATTTATTTTCTTCTTCTCTCAACTTGTTTTCTTTGTGAGATCCTCACGTTACATGTCTGGCAAAGAACTAAAGCACAGAAACCTGGAAAAAGGACAAGGCAATGAGGCAACAGAGAGAAAGGGAAGATAACAGATGGTGTGGTGGTTGCTATAGAGCTGGAGGGAAGGGGCGTTTGTGGGAGAAAAGGAATGTCTTTAAGTAGTTGCTATGATTCTAGGTTTTGCAATAATCATAACATACCTTCATCACCATGATTAATTAATATTTAAATTCAAGTAGTGAAGGAGACCACGTAGGAATGAGTCAGACATTGATATTCTTTCCTTTGGACATGCTACAAAACACATCTGTGATAGAGGGCAAGTTTGGCATGGATTTCAAACCTTATCATAACTTATTAGGAAAGGATTCAAGAGGCATCCATGTTTATACTGGCAGACATTGGGGGACTGGGAATAAACAGAAGTGATTATGAAGTATAGATCTCTTTGTTCTTATAATGCCAAGTGAATTTACTTTTGGTTATTATTGTGGTTCATTGTCATTCCAGATCTTTAATAGAAGAGATTCAGCATAGGAAGACTTGGGTATGTGTGGAAGTCACATCGGTGTGTATAAAAATAAACCTTTATGCATTTAGACCAAGAAAACAATTGGTGTCCTCAATCTACACACCACAAAGCTAAATTTTCCTGTATTTACCTATATTTAAAGCATAATCATGTGATCATCATATTATAGATTATGTTGACTGTAGACTAAGGATTGTACCTAGAAAGCCAAAATCCAAAGGGTAAGCAAAAAGTAACATTTTCAAATTTAAAATGTAAAGCATGCCCAATGAGTGTTAATCCCTAAAGCTTTTCCTAATTAAAAAACAGAAATAATAGCAATGGTGCAATGAAAAATATCAAGACAGTAACAGTAAAAATAGGCCAATGAGTCAGAGATAGCACTGTTTTGGAAGCCAGTTAAAAGAGACAGGAGCAACTTTAGAACAAAACATAAATGTCTGCTCTCTCACACACACATACACACATGCATGCATGCAAGTGCATGCACACACAGGAACACACATAAACACATGTACACACAATAACTGTACCCATGTGACATAGCTTAATTGACCCTGAATAAATATGAAAATCAGTGTATACTCTCAGCATGGTGTGAGGATTTTTAATTGGTTTTAGCAAAAACCATTTTAAATAATGATCAATTAACGGTATAGGTTTGTAATCTCAGTTATTCAGGGGAGACTGAGGCAGGAGGATTATGTATTCAGGAAAAGCCTGGAATTCAGTGTGAGTTCCAGGAAGATATGTGTAAAAGGGAGTTGAAAATATATTTCAAAGTTAGAGTGTTTCCTAGTGCACACAAGTTCCTAGCTCCAGTGAGCAAAACTAACAATCAACAAAGCAAAACCTCTCTGGGATGAAAACAATCCTCGTCCCATCTGTCTGACGTCTTTGCTGACTCTGCCATGGATTTCCATTTCCAACTTCGTATCACTCCATTCAACTTTGGAGTCTTATTACCTCAAAGCTTCTTTCCATATGCCTGTAGTATCTTTTCATATCTGATTCATCCAAACAGATTCAAGCTCCCTAAATTCTTCCACATTATGTTTAAATGTTCTTTTAAAAGTCATCCAACCACACTGCTTACTTAGTGTTTCAGTATTTGTCTTCCTCTGAAGTGGAATAGGAGTTTGGTTCAGATCGAACTTACCTGTTACTGCTTCTCCTGAAGTATTTGTCATACACATACCTTCTCCAGTCAGAATTAAGTGAAATTTTGTTGTGAGTTTTATGAATGTGGAATAAAATGTTTGGGTGTGATCTCTACCTGGAAGTTCCTGTATATTCCATTTTATGTGCAACTGTGTCTATAAATGCTTGATACAGTGAAGATTTTAAGCTACCCTAATAATATAAAGGGACAATGAAAGGTCCTTGAGTAAATTATGCACAGGGAGACCAGGATAAGCAACCCTGCACACACATTGAGACTGAAGCAAACATTTTACTGTAGAAACATGTAGTTTTGCTCTTTGAGAGGTAAGGCACTAGCACAGTGAATAAATCTATGTAATTTCATTGAATTTCCTGTGCATCCTAGACCTTTGCTCTAAGTTCACTTTTTTTTGGTGTAATACACTGATGTTTGGACCATATTGTTCAGTCTCTTTTTAGGCGATTGTTTTTCAGGTGAGAAAGCTCAGTCATCTCAAAATATTTACTAAGTTTTAATTTTGAGTGAACCGATCATAGATTTGCTTTCAATATTTCCCTATTGCTACTGTGGAGTTGAAATGTATTAACGTAGGAGGTATAATGAAATTTGCAGGAGGCCTGAAAGATGATGTTGGAGGAGGCTTCTTTCTTGGTACCTGAGGCATTGTTAAATTTTAGAGAACACAGGAAAGAAGAATGAGTGGAAGAAATTGCATATGTAATAGGAATTGGGCATCACAGTTGTCTTCCAGAAGCACATCTCAATTGCCCAGAAGGATGGCTGCTTTCCCAAATCCTTTTATTAATTAATTAATTAACCATCTCTTCTTAGTAATTTCCTTCTTCTACTGCTAAGTTTCAAACTATTAGGAGGAAATGATAACAAACGCTCTAATGATTTGCTTATTTCTTAGCTCAGCATGAAAGTAAGAGCACATAGAAATGGTGTTCTATAAGGTAAGTTGTTGAAGCAATCTAATGTTGCCTGAGCTGCTTACTAACCAACATTAATTAATTAACCATTCTTAAGCCACCAAGGTTCCTTGGGGAATTAGTATTTAGTGAGACAATGAAATTCATTGAGAGAGGGCTAAAACTTAGCAATGTTGGGATCGAAAGAGAAGATGCAGGAAATTATTCTACAGTCAATGCATTGCTCAGTCTAGTTTACTTATGAGATAGATTGTCTTTCTCTTATGCTAGTCTGCAAGAGTCCACCTTGAAAACCTACACCCAGAACTGGACTGGGGTCTTTACTCTCCATGCCTGTTTCCCTAGCTATTGGCAACAAGCACTGAATAGCCAAGGAACAACATGCATATTGTCACAGCATCTTTCCCAATGAGATGATTCTCTTCATCTTGAAGTGGATCTTTTCTGTGATCCTGCTTGAGAATATATGAGTTGATGAACTGTGGGAAAAAAACTGGGCGCAGCAGCGGTGGAGTCCCGGGGCCCACGTGGCAGCAGGCCCCAGGCCTACTCGGCAGCAGGCCCCAGGCCCAGGCAGCAGCGGCCCGGGGGCCCTCGTGGTGGAGGCTGCCTGGAGGCCTCCAGGCAGCCTGTGTCACATACCGGAGAAAGGTCCCAGGTTCCAGTGGCTGGAGGCTTCGGTGGCGGCAGCAGGCCTGGCAGGCCCCAATGATACAAGGAAGTCCTTGGTTACAAAAGGGTTTATTGTCATGGCGGATGGTAGATGGATCTGGAAGTACCCCCCCCAAACTCAGGGCAGGCCTGAGTTAAATAGGGAGGGAGAAGTAGGAAGGGTCTGGGGATGAATGCTTAATTGGCTCCGCCCTCTGACCTTCATTAGTATGTAAATCCCTAGGGCCTGAGGCCTGTAGTTACACCCTCTACCTGTGCACTTTGGGAGGGGCTGTAATGGCCTTCGTGACTGAACAATGTAGGTCTATGGAGATTAGACTGCTTGTTAGGACCCTGAGTTCTGGGGACGTAGCCGAACTCCTGCCGTTTCTCCCTTGGAGTCTCGGGGTTCTAGGCCCATGCCCAGCCAAGAACCAGGATACCCTTACACAGTCCCACATCTCCTCCCCTTTACTTTTTTAAAAAAGGGGGTTCACTGTGTCATTTGTGATAAAATTTTGCATGAGGAAGTTAAAAGAAAGCACTACTTAGGCCAGAGGGGTTACCACAATTAAGTCACAGGGTAAGGGGAGTTAAGGGTGGGGATTGGAAGGAAGGGGAGTTGAGGGTGGGGATTGGGAAGGAAGGGGAGTTGAGGGTGGGGATTGGGAAGGCAAAGGATCACTGAATCAATTGAATACAGGTGATACAGTTTGAGGGTAATAACATCTGACTAATCTAGATAGACATTAAGTTTTCCTCACTAACATGTAACTTTAGCTATTTGACTTTGGCAAAAGAGTTCATCTGTAGCTGGAAGGTCTGGATCTGTCTTCTGTAGGATTTAGCTCTGGAGTCTTCAGTTAAGCAGTGTAGCTGGAAGAAGACAGCTTGGCCTCCTAGGCAGGTTCCAGGAGGTGGCTTTGTGTCTGGATCTCAGCGTGTCTCTGGAATCTGCAGTCTGACGAGATGGCTGGGGAGAAGGCAGCTTAGCATCTCAGCCAGGTTCCAGAAGATGGCGTCTCCACTGGACTTGTGGGAGCACCTATAGGATGATCAAAACAGGAAAGCAGCACCCCACCCCGGCATGGGGATTTCTGCAAAGGCTGAATATTAAGCATTAAGTCACTTGGGAACAAGCACATCACGGTCTGTCGTCTATGGAGATTAGACTGCTTGTTAGGACCCTGAGTTCTGGGGACGTAGCCGAACTCCTGCCGTTTCTCCCTTGGAGTCTCGGGGTTCTAGGCCCATGCCCAGCCAAGAACCAGGATTCCCTTACGCAGTCCCACAATGAACTATATCAAACAATAGACTAATTGAAAATACCTTCATGATTTTTATAGGAATACTTTATTCCTTAAAGAACAGAGTATTCTGAATAACCGTTCTAAGTGTGTTTTTCAAGATAACAGTTATAATACCAAGGGTGATACTGCTAATATTCATAACGAAACAATAATGAAAAACAGAAAACAATTATTCTACTTACTTTGTTCAGGCACAACATAAATTCCATTAGAAATCAGCCAGGAAGAAATGATGTATTTGGTAAAATTTTTAGATTCTCTTCTATATCTTCTATGTAAGAAATTGGATAGACACTCAAACAACCAATTCTTCTTGCCTGAGCACATAGAGAGTTTATATTTTATGGACTTGCAAACAGGCAGGGCTTTTACTGAATGGACACTGAGTGAAGTATTTTATTCCATTTCTGGTATGAATGGAAATATGCAAAGGGTTTGTTGGGAAGTGTTAAGGAGACCCCCTAAAGCATTTCAAGGCCCAGAAAGTCTTTCCATGGGTGAGATTGCATGATATAGATGAAACCCAAAGAAATTGAGCTGTGGGGCCATCTCTTCAGATCTTCTAAGAATAGTTAATTAACAGCAAGAGTCATGCTCTAGATACATAAGAAATAAACAGATTCCTTCCAATCACATATGCACTTTGTTTTATCTGAAGCCTTAGAAGATCAGCTCTAAGAAACATTGGTCCCAAAACATAGAAAGGGTCTGGATGCTCATGTTGCCATATGGCTGACAGTTTCTCAATTGACTTTCTGGAAGAGAGACGCTCTATTGTCCTATGTTCCATACACTTTATGAGTTTATTTATTACTGCTTTTTAGCTTATTTGGGCTACCCTAGTTAGTCCCACTGGCACTTCCAGGAAGAACCTCTCTCTATTCTTTATCAGCCTGAAAATCCATATGCTGTGAAATGAAATGCTACCTGTCTTGTTCTTTGTTGTCACAGTAAAACATGCTTTCTCTGTCTCTGCTCCTTTTCAGGGACATCTTCGTATGGTGGATAATATTTCTCTTTCTGGCTTGAAGAAAGAAATACCTACAGAGACACTAAAAAGACATCTGTTATGGGTGGCGAAAGGTATGCCAAATATACCAGGCATATTCCTCTGGGTTGGGGGAGAGGGAGAGAAGTAAAGAATGCTTGTTCTCATTGCATCAAAGTGGGGTTCGGAACCTTGCCTATTGTGCTCAGAGATTATAAATCTTTGCCATTGTTTTAATGGTAAGGGAAAGTAGGCTGAGATTGTTATAGCCAGAGATCATAGACTAAGTTTAAGCCTGATGCTGATAAAGATGGCACTGTTTGGAAAAAGAAAGACTTTATCTAGTTGTTTGTTTGTTTCTATTATTGTTGCTGTTGTTGAAGTTTCATTGATATAAATGTAAACTCAGCCATGACATAACCTTGAATTTTCAAGGAAATAAAAATCAAACTCAGGATATACCATGACCTCTAGAGTCCATGTAGACAGCTGGTTTTTTCCAGAAGGAAAATTAAATTTAAAATCTCTGAAGTTCCTAGAAAGGTTAAAACTTTGAAGACAAGAGTTAGGAAAGATGCTAGCATTAGCTGTGAGACATCTAATGCAACTTTATAGAAAGCTCAAGCATCCTTTCTCACTGGTCAGCTTTCCTTAGCCTTATGGAGTACGCTGGTCCAAAGCTGATAACAGAACCCAGGTATACAAAGAGAAGGTACACACTCAGCTCATTGTTTCATGTGTTCCCAGCTGCGTACAACTCAACTGTGCATCCGTTTTTTAATATTTTCCATTCCTCTTCGATTGCACCCAGCAAATTTCTCAGTATTTAAATAGCCCTAGATGGATTTCCTGAGCTTGTATTAGTGAATTGTTAGGAAAATAATGACTAATTGTATTCTTTAGAAATAACATGAAAGTGGGCACTCTTGATTAAAAATATGTCTGCAGAATTTTATCACGACTTTACTGTGTGAGCTGCTCTGCACTGCTACACGCCCCCGAGTCACAATAGCAAGAACATTACGTTTACAGCAAGGATATTAAAATACTTGAATCTTCTTTAATAAGGTAAGATTGCATGCGTGTTTGAATTTAACTCTTTTCCTTTACCACCTCTCTAATTTACCTAAATAATCTATCACTTTCTAAAGTTTATATAGTCATGATAAAATACTGCCTGTGCTCTCTTAGGGTTCTGCTGGATCTGAGCATTAAATTGATAAAGCATCGATTAAAAGAAGAAATATAAAATTGTATTCAATACAAGTTTTACATAGCAAAGGAGTCTAGATAAGGACCCGGAAAGCTGAAGAGTCGGCTACTTATATGCTATGTTGAACAAAGTGTACACGACCATAAATCTGTAAGGAGGTAAAGGGGCTTGGGCTAGGCAGTTAACTGACAGAGTGGCCTCCAGGACAAAAACTAGCTGATTAAGGCTGGTGCAAACTCTCTGTCTCAGCTTTCTGTCCTTGACAGGAACAATGATGCACCCCTCACAGGGGAATTTTATCTTCTGCTTTTAGGAAACGGCATGAAGGGCAGATGTATCTTTTTGCACATGATATTTTTTTAAGTGCTTTTAACTTAATCAATATGCCAGAGTGGTGTATTTTTAACTGCTTTGTCTGTAACATTCTTTTTTTTTTTCTTGAGTCCTAACCTCCTGATAGGTATCAATTGTTGTTTCAGACTCATGGACTTTCTATTTGCTGTTGTTCATACCTAAAGATTAACAAACGGGAAGCATTTGCTTTAATAGATGTGAATAGCCAATCATAAGCACATGTTACATTAACTAGTCTTTTGCGTGTTTGCTTGTTTATTGTTCCAGAAAATGTGTTAAGTCTTTGGGTCATGAGAAAAACAAGAGGAAAAAGATAAAATATCAATTGGATTTTGTATGCTAATTAATAGCTAGTAATTAAAGAAGAAGAAGAAGAAAAGGAAGACCAGTAGGGGAAGAAAGGTTGTCGGTTCTTAGAAAAATGCTTAGCAAAATCAGTTTTATGACTAAGTTCATCTTCTGTTTCCCACAGCATAGCACAGGATAAAGCCAGATTAAACTCGTAAGCTTCCTCTGTCTGTTAAATGACCCAATCAGGGCATTAACTCAGTTGGTCAAGGGACTCAGCTCTTTAGGTCATGACCCCAGAGGGACCTTTTGACAGAGTTTGGGTTAAACTGGTTAATAGGTACTACACCTAGAACAGTGTAATCCAAAAGTGGCTTCAGAGGCTAATAATGACCATACACAGAGAAAGTAAGACAATGCATTTAGAAACTTTGCGATATTTACAGCCAACCTTTTGATGTTGAAGCTAGTAATTTAATGATTGGAGCTGTATATCAGATATCCTACTAATTTTAATTTTCCAATAACTGACTCCCTGTGTGTTTTATAGAAGTATTCGCTCACAACATATAAATTGATACAAAGCACAATATAATAGGGCAACAGATGATTGATTGGCACAGACCGTACCATTATGGCTACAAGGCTATAACAGGAGATGTTAGGCTGCATGTGATCAAGTGTCAGACCCATGCATTTCCATCTGGAGGATCCTGGGGAAACATTACTTGTCCTATGCTTTATGGCCCAGGATGGTCAACACCAAGGTCAGTTTCTGAGATGACGATGAGTACATAAAGTGAGAGCACAGTTACTGAATGGAGTGAAGGCATGTTTTATTATTCTTGGCCAGAAAGGAGTAAGGCCATAGTCAAAATCTCAGTGCAGGTGGGGTAGAATCCAAGAAGCAGGGTCCCTCGACCCATAGTGAACCTCCCTAGAAATTTTTGTATGCCTAATGAGTCTGATTCTTCAGAAAGCATCAGGATTTTATAGTTATATTATAGACTGTTCTATCAGCATGCCAATGTTGATAAAAAAGGCTGTTTGTAAGCTAACCTGGTCTAAGGCACAGATTCAAACACACAGTGATTTACATATTTTAATTCTTCTCTGTCTGACTTCTCCTTTCTCCCTGATAGGCATAAGTGAACGTCACATCATGCCCTTATCCCCTCCATAAAGAGATGTGCTTGGTGGGCTCTTCCTATACTTTATCTCCAGTTTAGCTATAAACGTCTCTTCATTTGTCTGTGCCTTGTGCTATAAAGTAATGTAAGTGAATGCAGGGTGTTGTTGGTTCTCAGGTTTCTCTACCACTGGATCACCTTCTCTCCCCTTATAAATGATTGCCTAACATTCTTTCTCAACCAAGAGCAGAAACTGATGCAATTCAGGAAAAAAAAAAAAACAGTGGAGGTTACAATACTTTATAACTTTTGCTTTTTTGTCTACAATGAAAAGAATAACTATTTTTATGTTGGAGTGACGTGCATCAGTATTGGCTCTTCTTTTGGTCCTGTGACTTCAGGCAAGTCAGTGAAATCTGAGACTCACTTTCCTTCCTGATATAGTACTGATTAGGTTAATTTATATGGCTGTCAGGATTTCTCATGATAGCCAATAACTATTTAGTAATACTATATAGTCTATAAACTGTGTACATGTATATACATATGACTTTGAAACCATATTACAGATTACAATCTAAAAAACAATGTCGTAGAGACTCATGATTATTCTCAAATCATAAACTGATTTTATTTTAGGGCATTACAGTTTGTGCTAGGTCATAGAATTCCAAAGAACAGGAAAGAATCGGCTTGAATCAGGGCTCCCTCTAAAACCCTCTATCCTTCCCTTTTTCTTTTAACAGAAGTTATAGTGATTTGTCATAAACAGCAGACATTCTTATCCATTCCCACTTCCAGAAAACTCCCGCCCTGCTGATGCAGGCAGAGCCATTGACCTTCAAGGCCCAGTCACAAGCAATTGTGATTACTTTGCTAAGGAATAGGAGACAATATTAAACTACAATATTATGAGACATCCAGAACATTCTGACATTTCTAGTCTCTGATGCACTCAGTTTTCCTAAAAGCATCTTCCCTGGTGGGCTTGGTGTCAAAGCAGATCTGTCATTTTGGGGGAATCGCTTTTGTTTGAGACTCTGTGGACTCATTTGATAAGGTGGATAATTTCAAGCCATAGTTCATCTTTTGCTCCATGGATTATGTTTGGGAGTTGGCTCAGAAGCTGCCCCTCCCAGGGAGAAAAGAAAGTGACAATTAAGGAAGAGTTATAGACTGGGAAACCCTTGTTGACAGGCTATCTCTCCAGGAATTAGCTAGAAAAGCAAAATTAAATGCTATTAGAAGAGAAGCGTCTGGCTCTCCTTTTACTCCACCATGGGTAAGACTCCTTAGCGATCAGCCTTGGAAGGGACTGCACAACAGCTGTGCCTGGAGATAGCACACATTGAGCACAATTAGGGTAATGTTTCTTCATTGCTTAGGCAATATAAAGGACGAAATAGGCAAATGCATTCTGCATTCCTCTCAGGCGTGGTTAGACGGGATGATGCCAGAAAGCTACAACATGGCAGCTTGTCTTCACCAGGTATAATAGAGTTATTTAATCTAAGGAAAAGAGAAAGGGAACACAACATTTATATCATTTCCTCATAGAATGATTTTAGAAAATCTCAGGACTTTAATCCATACAGAAATCATAAGAGAAGCACCGGAGATATTTATGGCATTGTGATTAAAAGAAATTTGCATGATTTCCAACATGGCAGCCCTGTGACATGAGGACTCTATTGAGCTGTGCCTGTTTTCCATCAACAAACTGAAGAGAAGCTCCCCATGCTATCAATATCACAGGGGTTTTGTAAGACTCAAAGCCTCCCACAGATCTGAAGATGCTTGAAATGTGACTAGTCATTATTATATCACTGGTGAATGTACATACAGAATCTGACGACATAGGGACACATATGGAAGGGAACACTGGAGTGGCCCCAATATATTCTTTATAAGGAATTTAAAGCTAAGACTTTATTCTCAAGCAGACACAGGTGGACAATAAATATTTGAAAACAATGTCTAACATTCTTAGACATCAGGGAAATGCAGCTTAAAACAACACTGAGATTCCAGCTGTAGACTGTGAAACACTACACTGACCTGATAGTGATCAAGTCACTGTAATCTGTAAGCTACATACCCAATACATATATGTATTGTAACACATATATTTATATTTTCTTAGCTTATGAAATATGTTAAATTTTATTGAAAATATTTTTATGTAATATGTTCTAATTTTGGTTTCATCTCCCCTATCTCCCCCCAGCTCCTTCCCACCTATAAAATACCTAATCATACAAATACAAAAATAATATCGAGTTCATTTTGAGTTGTCCATTTACTGCTGGGTATGGGCCTTACCCTTAAGTCTGGGTAATATTCTCCATGAGACAGCATTGGAGAAAATTAAATTTTCCTTAGCAAATGCCTGTCAATTTAAGATAGCTTCTTGGTTACAGATGAGAGCTGATAATGATTTCCTCCTCTTAGTACTGAGACTTTGTCTGACTTGAATCCATGCAAGGCCTGTGCATGCTGTCAGAGTTCATGTGAGTTTATAAGTGTATCAGTCCTGTTGTGACTGTTCTTTATACTTTTCTTGATGTCACCCCCCACTTCCCTAACACACACACACCCTTTGCTCTTATAATGTTTCTGCCTTCTCTTTTGCATACCTCCTTAAGCCTTGGGGAGGGGTGTTGAGGAAGACATACCATTTAGAATTGTGAGTTCCAAAGTCTCTCCCACTCTGCACATTGTCCATTGATAGGTCTTTGTGTCAGTTTCCATCTACTGCTAGAGGAAATCTCTCTGATGATGGTTGAGTAACTCACCGATCTGTGGTGTAGCAGAATGTCAGGAGTAATTTCCCTGCTCTCTTTCTTTAGCAAACAATAGTATTTGGCTTATTTTCTGACAGTTGTGGTTTCTCCAGTTACTTGGCCATTAAAGCAGTGTTAGACATGGGTTCTATCTTGTGAAGAGGGACTTAAATCTTATGAGAGAGTGGTTGTTTACTATCACAACGATTGTGCCAACATTGTACCAGCAAATCATGCAGGTAAATCATTGTTATAGATCACATGATTGTAGCTTGGTTGATGGTTACCTGTTTCCTCTGTTAGCAATGACATTATATCTTGGAGGTAACCAACAAATGTCTAATTGGACTTGATAGGCACTCAACAAGAGGGAATTTATACCTAGTACTGTAAACCAAGTCAACAACTTGTAGTTGATGAGTTCATGATACTCAGAAAAAAAGAACCCACTATTGCCAATTTTCTAAACCATTATCATTTCCAGCTGCATTCTTAATATGTATTCTTATTTTGGATAGAGAAGTGTAGCTTTCACTCATCATGCAAGAAAACTTCTTTTTGAAGCAGACAGAGAGCACCACAGCAATCCACAATTTGTCAGAATGAAGAATACAAGTGTCCCTAGGGTACTCATCCCCAGTTGATACATCTACAATATAAATCTTACACATAAGATTCAGGGAACACCTTGGAAAAGTGGGAAGAAAAAATTTAAGAGCCCACAGAGTAGGATGTCTGCTGTGGGAATGTATCATTTATAAACACCAGGGAGTTAAACCCATGAGAATTCAACGATGTGGTTGCCTAAACAAGACATACGCAGTGACATCACCAGTTGACATTACAACATGGAGGGAAGATATCTCACCAAACATCGCTGCTTCACAAAGACATAGGATACAGGCAACTAATGGGTGCTGAGAAAGGGAGAATCAGTCTTTTTCAGGAATGTCTTTCAGATAGGTTTTCTAACCATAAGTAGCCAGCCTAGAACAAGTATTCATATGAGCAACACTACAACACTAGAAGGACTCATAAGATTGTGTGTGTTTGGTGTGTGTGTGTGTGTGTGTGTGTGTGTGAAACAATAATATAGGAGAAGTCTCGAATATGAGAGAAAGTAGGGGACCTGTGGGAAGAATTGAAGACAAGAAAGGACAGGATAAAAATGGTAATGCTAGAACTCCAGTACTCATATGTTTTATCCTAAAAATACAGTCAAAATAAAAGTTTAAAATTAGTTCCTATTGAAGTAGACAGTAAAATGTAGAAATAGAAATGAAGGACAACAACCACCAAGCAGAAGAAAGAAAGAGAATAGAGGCAGGCATCTGTAAGGATGTGGAGAAAGAGTGAGTGTCATACAGTAGTGGTGGGAACATAACTTTGTGCAGGGTCTACTCAAATCCAACTAGAAGGTTTTCAAAAGAGCTAAAAGTAGAACCACCACATTATCCAGTTATGCCATACCAGAACATGTAAGCCAAGGACTATAGGCCCTACCACAGAAACACTTGTAAATCTTTGTTTATTTCTACACTATTAACTGTTACTAGGAAATGACAACTATGTAATTGCCCATTAATGGGCAGAATGTAGCATATGTATACATATATAATTTTATTCAACCATAAAGGTAAATGAAGTTTTGACAGTTACAGAACTGGAGATAAATATGCCAACAAAATTAAACTTATATTAAGATAAAAAACATGTTTCTCTTATACATAGAACCTGTTTCTTAATGTTCATATATGTCTGTTTATTTATGTATTTCTGTACATCTTGGTGATTCATTAAAATATAAAGAGTCCACGAGAAAGGAAAAAGAAGTACAAAGGTCTAAATGGTGGTAATGATGGTTGAGTGATGGAAAATGTATTTCAAATCAGAAAGCAGATTACTTTGAGGAAGAAGTAGATGAGTAAGAACATGAAGGAAGAGTAGTGGATGAGGTGATGAATAAGAGAAGAAAGAAATAGAAGGAACAGACCGCAATAAAACCCATCACCATATTTCGTACTAATAAAACACAAAATAATACTGTCTTAGAAATCACATTTTGCTAATTACTTCCAAATTCATATCACAGTTTTGTTTGTTTTGATTTCTAAGCATGAAGCTTCCCTTAGAAAGTGTTAATTATGGACAAGATATTCCAGAAAATTGTCTACCTGTCTTTTAGAATGTAGTCCTTTCTTCAAGAAAGTGGAAATTGACAAAACGATCTTAAAAGTGGATATGTTTTCTCACCTGTTAATGAGAAAAATATCAAGAAGACATGGATTGGTTCTGACGCACAGCTGCACGTCTGTGTGTACTAATGCAGCTTTATTGTTGTTTTCCCATAGCACCAGAGACATGGTAAAGGAGCAAAGAATCATTTTGCCTCATATTTCCTTCACTTCAAAACACTTGGGCCGAACACCACGGTGGTGAAATGTGTATCAGAGAAGGCTCTTATCTCATTTTCAACAGGAAGCAAAGATTGATTCCAAAAGAGGCAAGGCAAGAAACAAGATACACACAAGAGTACGACTAGGCTCTACATCTAGTGTTTTCAGAACTGTCCAAAATAGTACTTTTGGGACACAGATATTAATGTGTAACCTTCCAGGGAACAACATTTCAATACAGTGCCTAACAGTATGTTGATTTCAAATTCCTCATGTTCATGATAGCTCATGACAGTGTTGGAGGACCCTGTAGTTCCTTCTTTGTCAGGAGGACAAGAAAACACATCTAGTTGATGGTCAATGTCATCTAAGCTAGTTCTCAGTTAACTTCTTAGAAACTTTTGTCCTTTGCATCTGACTGAGGGAGACCTACAAATATTTTCATCACGTTATTTGTATAAAATTAACATTTTTTTAAAAAAAATAATGGCATTGGATTTCATATTTCTTTTGTTTGGTTTTTTTTTTTACACCTCCTGGTTTCCTTCCAATGAGGACAACAGATTTTCTCATGCCTTCGGAACACCAAGTGAAAAACAGTTTCCTGTTTATTCTTGGGCTTGCTAAAGTGGTAAAAGGTAGAAAAGACCAATTATTAGATACTGATTTGTGGAATTAGTGATTTACTTAAAGCATTGCTTGTACTGCCTATTTGCCAATCATGAATTCATTGACTACCTGGAGCAGAGCGACCAGGAGGAATAGCTGACATAGTGGGCCATTACCCTAACAACTTGCTGACTACCATGTACATTTCTGCAAAATATTGCTTGCTTACCTTCCCCTGCCTTGTAATTTTAGAGTACAAAATGAGAATACAAACTCAATCTCATATTGACGCATTTCAGAAGCTTTCCGGGCTTAGGTCCACTGGTGACTTCTCTCTTCCTCTCTCACTGCTTACAGAATTTTTATTCCAGAAAGATTCTTGCAACATTGTCAGCCTTCACACTGGAATACTACCACAAATGATGCATGCAATCAGTTCTTCAGACACAGCCCTGGACCAACACAGTAACTTCCTGGGTCTCCGCTGGATAACCACCACCCCTCCAGGTCTTAGAATTTTTCAGTCTGCATAATTGCATGACTTGATTCTTTAAAATAAATCTGATGGTTTTGATTTTGTTGAAAATACAATGAAAATATGTTCATTTTCTTGAAAGAATTTTAAGAATAATCATATTTTATGTTGTTAGCATCTATAAAATGTAGAACCTTTACTATCCATCTATTTTACTGTAGAAAATTTCTGGATCAATTTTGGCACATATTGGAGTAGGAACAGGAGGAAAGAAATGAGAAGAGAAGAAGGCTGTGGAGGAAGCTGTCTGTACAGACATGATTTGAACCTACCCCTTCCTCCATAGTCAATATTTAGTAAAGAAGCCAGGCATAGCAGCACACACTTACAATCACATGCTGAGGAGACAGACATAGGTGGATCTCTCAAATCTACTTGATCATCTCCAGGCCACTGAGAGACTCTCTTTCAACAAATAATGGACTGTTTTGAAGGAATGACACTTGAGATTGTCCTCACAGCAGTTGTACACATGTGTATATGTAATCCCATACACATACATGTATTACCACTAACACATACATACAGACACAAGCATACTCATTCATGTATATGCCACACATACAAACTTCCCCCAAAACCCACATGCAAACAATAAAAAGAAGCAATGGAAAAAGACTGTGTATGCATGCCTATAGATACATGTGTATATAAGTGATTCATATCTGCAGAACTTTTTCAATCTAAGCAATCATGTTTAAATGAACACCTTTTGTTCACATTCCTGTATAGGGTTTTCTATCGCTTTTAATCACTAATTCTTGCCACGGATACCTCATTGTAAGGCCTTACACTTTCAACTTCAGATTTTCTTCTTTCCAAAATTAAGAGTGGGTTTGAGTCAACTCTGAGTCAAAAAGATATTAGGGAAGTCTTTTCAAATTGTGTTTAGATCCATCTATTAAGAACATAGTAAAACTGATACAGCTATCCCAGGCTGCCCTCATGACCTTTCAACATTCTCTTTCCTGTTATCTGCAGTTTCTATTGTTCATGTTGAACTTGCTACAGATTTTTTTTCTTAAAAACCACAAGGCCCTCAATATACTTTGCTTATTTTCTAGTGCACATATGATGTTCTTTTGAAATTTTATGAGCAAATACATTTCTGGGTTACTTGTGAGGAGCAGTGTAACTGGGTTAATCATATAATACAGGCTATAAATCATTAATTTATAAACTGATATCAAAACATATTGTTTCGAATAGTTTTTCTACATCTCATATTTAAATAAGGTGATGCTTTCTATCCTTCATATTGGGCAGTGGCAACATATATTAAATCCTTTGTGTATATCATACTTTGCATATATCGTATTTTCTCGTTTGCTTTATACAACAATTATGATGTAATTGCATTGAAATTTATAACTTGCATAGCAACTGGGAATTCTCTCTGTTGTTTGTCAGCTGTTACATCTTTAGTGATGCCAGTTTAACCTTCAATCCTGGAGCATTTTCTGCTGATGGGTTGACTTCCCTGTGCCATCATCTACAAAAGAGACTCCAAATTCTCCCAGGATAGATGACATATACAGTCTTTGCTAGCCCAAAGACTGAAAACCCCAATTATACACTTTATGGTGTAAGACATACAAAGTGTATTTTCTCAGTTCAGTTGCCTGAGTAAGGGATTTAAGGGAAGAATGGCTTGTTTAGTTCAACTTGTCTGATGTTCTAGGGTCCATAGATTTTAGGCCCATGGTGAGGCAGATAAGGGGCATAGATTAAAGCAAAGGTACTCTTGTCTTCAGAATACAGAGGAGAGGGTGAACATTATAGTCTTCAAGTGTATGTACCAAATGAACTGCTACCGCCTAATAGGTCCAACTCTTAAAGTTTCCTGAAACATTCTTTGCAAAAACACAAGAAGCTCTGCTCTGAATCCATTTATGAGTCTCATAACTTTGAGATCATGACTCCAGAAACCTTGAGGCTTCAACACATTAAGTTTGATGGATGTTTAAGGTATAAACAATATTCTAAAAAAAAAAAAAAAAAAAACAAAATTAAATGATCTTAATTATTTAAAAGCAATAAGCTTAGGAAATAATTTTATAATAAATACAATTTCCAGTGCAAGAACACTTGACGGCAGAGAGCTAGGCATCTGGCGTACAGCCTGTCTCCCTCATGAAGTAACAATGGCACATTCGTAAGTTTTCTGCCTCATAATTGGAGTTTTCATTTGTTTAAAAAATATTTGTACTAGATCTTTCAGGTCAAACCTCTATGATGATTGTACTCTACGATGCATTTTATCTATTTGTAGGAGGCAGGTATAGTAATATGGAAAGATAATTCAAAGACATTTGTCTCCCGTATTCCAAGTCCTAGAAAAGATTGCATGTGTCCTGAAATAACTGCTGTAGTAAGATGTTATAATAGATTTTATGATTCAGAACAAAGCTTACAGTGATTTACTTCATAGATATTAATTTTCTTGCTCACCTTTAATGATACTGGGTTCCTCTGGCTCACGAATGTATTTGGACATAAATTGGAGACTTCTAATTTCAAAAATATAATTAATATGAATGATAACTCTCAGTTATTAAGTTATCATTCTCAACTCTTTATGTACTCACCTTGCTAAAATGCCATAGTCAAGGGACAGTGTCCTTGCATGAAAGACAGCCTCAAGTTTAGTCTCAGGCCACATTACAGGAGTTAGAGGCAGCAAATGAAGACATAGAAACCATCTCAATCATCACAAACAGTCTTGTGGAATTTCCACTGGTCACACAAAGTCAGCACCAACTTTCACATGGAAGCCATTATGTTCTATTGTATTTTTGAGCCATCTGATATTAAGGTCTACCCAAATTTTCCTCATTATTTAACTGTTACTTCTGAAACAGAAAACTAATAGTTCCATAAACCTCACAATGGACTGAAATGGCATTGCTGGCAAACAGACCACTATGGGGACATTATAATTTCTTTGAAGACAATTGGTTTCCCTCTCTCTAATTTTTCTCATTACAGTTTTACCCTTTGACAGCTTGGACAAGAGTAGATGGTCACCATTATTCCAAGTTATTTTAAACATTTAGATAAAACAATTGATAGAAAAGAGACTTAACATACGATATATATAGGTAACCCTGTATGTTTAAGGTATGTTTACATTTCAATTATAAATAATACCACAAAATAAGCTAATAAGGACAGAGTATCAGGTTGCCAGAGTGTTAGGTAGGGTGATACCAAAATATACTTGATCATGGCTGTGGAGTTTTCATGTTATAGTGAAAGTTTCACATTAAATGACATGGTACCCTAAGAAGATAGTGTAAACAATTGTCATGGTTAGAGTCAATGTGGCTTCTATAGAGTCATGTGTTTGAATACTTGGGGAGTAGCACTGTTAGAAGATGTGATCTTGTGGGAGTAGGTGTGGCCTTGTTAAAGGAAGTGTGTCACCTTGGAGGCAGGCTTTGAGGTTTCATATATATACTCCAGCTCTACCCAGTGTGAAACACAATCCTCTTCTGCTGCCTGCGGATCAAGATATAGAACTCTCAGCTCCTTCTCTGTCTCCATGTCTGCCTGTATGCTGCCATGCTTCCTGCCATAATAATAATGGCCTAGAGCTCTGAAACTGTCAGCCATCCTCAATTAAATGTTTGCCTTTGCAAGAGTTGCCTTGCTCATCTTCACAGAAGTCTCTTCACAGAAAGAAAAACAACAACAACAACAACAAACAAGCCCTAACTAAGACAACAATTAACCCAGAAAATTGGTTATCTCAAAACAAAAGAAAATGAAAAATAATAATTATTGGAACTGAAGAAATGTTGCACTTGTTAACATCACTGGTTGTTCATGCCAAAGAACTAAGCTATGCTCCCAGGACCACACAACAGCTTGTGAGGCCCATGTTATTCCAGTTTCGGGGCATCTGACACCATGTCCTGATGTCTGTGGGTACATACTATGACTATGACTACGACTACGACTGCTACTACTTATTAAATATTCCATTTAGTCATTTAAATTCCCTTTGTTAAACTTTCTGTCCTGTCATAATCATAAGTTTCCAATTACCTTTAATATATCTGAAAGTCCTTGACCATGAATGTATATTAATGGGAACATTTGGGTAATTTCTTCATCAATTTAGTAAAGATGCATCAGTGATATTTACATGATCAAAGCAGATGTGTGCAGTAACATCTGTTTTTAGAGCAAAGGACAGTGCAAACTTTGATTTTAACTAACACACTGGCTAAGGAAAGGAAAAGAAGAGGAAATCCCTCCGTGTCTGGTCTGTCTGTTTTGTGTGCTGCTTTTTTCCAAGCATCTTTCCAGCAGGTGTTTGCGCCGCCATAACTTGAACTCTGTGCCAGCTGGCTTATCTGCAGGAACTGCTATTTCCAATCTCCTCTTTTCTTTAAATGGGAGTTTCTCCAAAAGGATTGCTCATTGGCATCCCTGAGGATTTGGACTCTCCTGCCAGTGTTTGATATTAGACTAGGTGAATCTGATTCCATGTGGTACTAATTGTGTTTGTAAAAGGCCCCTTGGGTGATTTTATTGTGTTTCCAATGGCCAATAACTTCAAAAGAGTTGGCCCTGTTTGTTGTGGTTAGTTATGATTTATTCTAAGCTCTGCCCAAGCTTTCCATTCTCAGCATCCTCACACATGAGTCAGCTTTGTCTTGCTATATTATAGACCCGAGATAAGTTCTAGAGAAAATAGATGCAATGGTTTCATGATTTCCAAGATTTGGGTACATCAGTTTGACCTGCTGCTTTGAGCCTCTGGGGTTGAAGCACTTTATGGAGGGAGTGCATGTTGGAGTAAAACTTCTCTAGCTCCAGAGTGGCACAGAGAGAAAGAGGAGCTTCAAAGGCATACCACCCATGATTTAAAAACCTCCTGGTTGCCTCCACGTCTTAAAACTTCTACCTCCATAGTAGGTACCAATGTAATAGGTACCTTACTATTGATAAAACCCTTTGCTGGCCCTTTGAGGGTAGGGATACTTACGAAAACTAAAGCTCTTTAATCCCATATCTTTTGCCTATTGGGTTTGGTGATATTGTTCCATGGGCAGTTCTGTTTTTGTCATCTAGCTTCAATATCCATGAACTGAAAATTGGCTCTCCCCTTTAGTAATATGGTTACTTAGGAAATCACAATTATTGGGGGCTTGATATTGTTCTTCTTTCTGTTTGTTTACACCTCTCTTGTTATTGCTGCTGAATTGTTTAATGAGGCTTGTTTCATCTGTTTAGATTACAGTTGACATGTCTTCCCTTCAGGACTAGGTCACGTAATTTTTATATTAGTAGCATGTAACTTTCTTCTCTAATAAACCCTCAGACTGACACCCGATTAATAATGTCTTTATAACAACATGCACATGAATTTTATTTTTCCTCGAAGTCAGCTTATTCAGTAATATATTTCTCAAGCATTTAAGAAACCATTGTTATCTGTATTCTTTACGATTCCATCACTCCCAGGGTGGCATTATGTATGTGCCACAGGGCATTTCAATTCTGCCTTTGTATTAGATCTACAAGGAGAATTTTCAACAATCATCCCTGGCCTCCTCACTTCCATCAGAATAGCATACTTTCTCCTCTCCGGAGGATTTACATGGGAAAACATAAATATGTTCAGTAAAGTTTTCCCTTTCTTAAGAATCAAGGTATAAAGAACAACAGTCAGACATTCATGCATTCCAATGAATCTTTCATGAAGAAAGGAAATCAATGAACAATGCCTGGCGTGAGCGAATCAGCAAGAAAAGGACAGAGACAAGAGTCCGTATCTCTAAGCTCTCTCTCCATGTTTACTGGATGCCTAATCCCAGAAGGTAAAAACAAGCTGGTTGGCCTGACTCACCATAATGAGATGTCCGCTGACCTTATCTGAAAGCGTAGAAGCATGTGACTGCTGCAAGGTCCCACCTCCTGTGCGGGCTGGCTGTTAATAATCACTGTGGCTGCGACGTGTGAATGGCAAACTAGGCATCAAATGCCATGGCTCGGTGAACAGAAACAGATATTCACCCTCATTTAGCTGTAAACCCATTTAGCTGTAATATCTGGTTGCCTTAGCTCGAGTTAAGTCTCTGACAAGTTAAAAAGATGCTTGACAGGTAAGCCTGTACCTCCTTGGGGAGATGAGAGGGGTACTGAGTGAGGGCTAAGAACTCTAGGAGGAGAAGTTGAGTCCTTTGAGGTTGCTGTTTACAAGCTGTTTACTTAAAACTGTACCATCTGAGCATGCAAAGCTGACTGGCACATCCTTTTGTGTGTTCAGCATTCGGACGTTTTCCTTGTGGTGTCTCAAGTATCCCTCACCTCCACTGCCGCCTCTCTCTGACAGGGAAAAAACCATCTTCCTGCCCGAGGAGCTGTTAAAAAATCAGTGATGCAAGGGCGCATGCAGGCCAGCCTGTCGGCTACTCATCCTTATGAATCATCTGGCCATTTTTTAGTTTGACAATTGCAGCTCATATATTTTAATATTGGTTTTGAAAGGAGAAATTGAGGAACTTCCATTTCTTTACAGCTCCCTGTAATTTCAACTTACTCTTTACTTATGTATGAAGTCGACTCGGGTGGAAAGGTTAGAGGCAGATGAATTTCTAGTATCAGGGCCTAGGAAAGGCCAATAAAATGTGCAATAATCTTAATGCTAAGGCTCCATGGAGCTGAAAGTGTGTTTTATATTCGTGGATGACACTCTGTGAAAGTGGGGACCAAGACATTAAATATTTTTCGTTTTTCCTTCACTTTTTAAAAAAAAAAATTTATTTATTTACATTTCTAATGTCTCCCTTCCTAATTGCGCCTCCACAACACCCCCCCCACCCTTTCTGCTTTGTATCTAACAGGATGCTACCCTAACCCTGGCTCACCTCTCCAGCATCTCCCTTAGCTGGGGCAACAATCCTCCACAGAACCAAGCACCTCCATCCTATTGATGCCAAATACGGCAGTCCTCTGCTACATATGTAGCTGGAGCCATGGACCCATCCATGTATACTCCTCCTCCGTTTGTGGTTTAGTACCTGGGAGCTCTGTGGGGTCCGGTTAGTTAATATTGTGGGTCTTAAATGGGGTTGTATTCCCCTTCAGCTCTTCCAGTCCTTCTCTTAGGTTTTTCATTGGAGTTCCCGACATCAGTCCAATGGTTGGCAGTGAGTATCTGCACCTGTCTTAGTTAGGTGCTGGCAGAACCTCTCAGAGGACAGTCATGCCAGGCTCCTGTCTGCAAGCACAACAGGGCGCCAACGAAAGTGTCATGGTTTGGTCTGCATATTGGATGGATTCCAAGGTGGGACGGTCTCTGAATGGCCTTTCCTTCAGTCTCTGCTCTGGTTTTTGTCCCTGTATTACTTTTAGACAGGAAAAAATCTAGATTAAAAATTTTGAAATAGGTGGGTGGCCCCATCAGTCAACTAGGGTCCATATTTACCTACTAGATGTGGTTTCTTCAGATTCTATCTCCCTGCTGTTGGCTATTTTGGCTAATGTTATCCCCATTGGGTCCTGGGAGACTCTCACATCCCTGGTGTCTGGGATTTTCTAGTGGTTCCACCTGTTTTCCAACCCTACTGCTACTTATTTCTATTCATTCTCCTGACTCTCTGAAATTCTCTCCTGTCTCTTCCTATACCTGAACCTGCCCCCCTTTTTGCCTTCCCCCACTCCTCTCCACCCAGAACCCTCTCTCCCTCTGCTTCCAGTGATTATTTTGTTCCCCTTTTTAAGTGGGTTTGTAGCAACCACAGTATAGTCCTTCCTTCTTATTAAGCTTCATATGGTCTTTGAATTGTATTGTGTGTATTCTGAGTTTGGAGCTAATAATATCCGCTTATCAGTGAGTACATATCATGTATATCCTTTTGGGTCTGGGTTACCTCAATCAGGATGATACTTTCTGTTTTCATCCATTTGCCTGGGAATTTTTAATAGATGTGTAGTATTTCATTGTGTAAATGTATCACATTTTCTCTATCCATTCTTCTGTTGAGGGACATCTGTGTTGTTTCCAGCTTCTGGCTATTATAAATAAGACTGCTAGGAACATAGTGGAGCATGTGTCCTTGATATATGTTGGAGTGTCTTTTGGGTATATACCCAGTAGTAGTACAATTAGGTGATCAGTAGAACTATTTTCAGTTTTCTGAGGAACCTCCATATTGATTTTTCAAAGTGGTTGTAACAGCTTGCAATCTCACCAGCAATGGAGGAGTGTCCCTTTTTCTCCGCGTCCTCACTAGCATCTGCTGTTACCTGAGTTTTTGATCTTAACCATTCTGATTGGTGTAAGGTGGAATCTCAGGGTCATTTTGATTTCAATTCCCATGAGTACTAAGGATATTGAACATTTCTTTAAGTGCTTCTCAGCCATTTGAGTTTCCTCAGTTGAGAATTCTTTGTTTAGGTCTGTACTCCATTTTTAATTGTGTTATTTGGTTTTCTGGAGCCTAATTTCTTGAGTTCTTTGTTTATTTTGGATATTAGCCCTCTATCAGATATAGGGCTGGTTAAGACCTTTTCCCCATCTGTAGGTGGCCCTTTTATCCTATTGACAGTGTCCTTTGTCTAACAGAAGGCTTTTTAGTTTTATGAGGTCTCATTTGTCAATTGTTGATCTTAGAGACTGAGCCATTTGTGTTCTGTTCATAAAATTTTCCTCTGTGCAGATATGTTTGAGATTCTTTCCCACTTTCTCTTCCATTCGATTCAACCTATCTGGTTTTATGTGGAGGTCCTTAAACCACTTGGATTTGACCTTTGTACAGGAGGCAATATAGATCAATTTGGATAAATTGGATATCATATGGATAAATTTGGATCCTTCTACATGCAGACCTCCAGTTAGACCAGCACCATTTGTTGAAAATGTTTTCTTTTTTTCACTGTATGATTTTGGCTTTTTTGTCAAAGATCAAGTTACCATAGGTGTGTGGGTTTATTTTTGGGTCTTTAATTATATTCCATTGATTTGTCTGTCTTTTTACCAATATCATGCAGTTTCTAATCACTATTGCTCTATATTACAACTTGAGGTCAGGGATGATGATTCTCCTAGAACTTTTTTTACTCTTTAAGGTTGTTTTTGCTATCCTGGGTTTTTGTTATTTTAGATGAAGTTGAGGATTGCTCTTTCTCCCTCTGAAAAACTGAGTAGGAGTTTTGATGGGGATGGCATAAGAGTTTGTACATTGTTTTTCATACGGTAGCCATTTTTATTATGTTAATTCTGCCGATCCATTTGCATGGGAGATCGTTCCATCTTCTGAGGTCTTTTTCCATTTCTTTCTTCAGAGACTTGAAGTTCTTGTCATACAGATCTTTCCCTTTCTTGGTTAGAGTTACAGCAAGATATTTTATATTATTTGTGACTATTGTGAAGGGTATTGTTTTCCTAATTTCTTTCTCAGCCCATTTATCCTTTGTGTAGAGGAAGGCTACTGATTTGCTTGAGTTCATTTATATCCAGCCACATTGCTGAAGTTGTTTATCAGCTTAGGTGTTCTCCAGTAGATTTTTAGGGGTTGTTTATGTATATTATCATATCATCTGCAAATAGTGATATGATTTCTTCCTTTCCTATTTGCATCTCTTTGACCTCCCTTTTTTTGTCTAATTGCTCCAGCTATAACTTCTCATACTTTGTTAAATAAATAGCAAGAGAGTGGGCAGCCTTGTCTTGTCCTTGATTTTAGTGGGATTACTTCAAGTTTCTCTGCATTTAGCTTGATTTTGACTGTTGGTTTGATGTATATTGCTTTTACTATGTCTAGGTATGGGCCTTAAATTCTTGATCTTTCCAAGACATTTATGCATTTTGTTTGTTGTAGTTTGTTAAAGACTTTTTCAGCATATAATGAGATGATCATGTGATTTTTTTTTCTTCATTTTTTTTTTTTGCATCTATAGTGGATTATGTCAATAGATTTCCATATATTGAATAATCCTTGTATCCCTGGGATGAAGCCTACTTGATCATTGTGAATGAATGTTTTGAGGTGTTCTTGGACTTGGTTTGTGAGAATTTTATTGAATATTTTTGCATCAATATTCACAAGTGAATTTCATCTGAAGTTCACTTTTTTTGTTGGGTCTTTTTGTGATTTAGGTATCAGTGTAACTGTGGTTTCATAGAATGAATTTGGTAATATATTTTGTGTTCTATTTTGAGGAATAGTTAGAAGAGTATTGGTATTAGGTCTTCTTTGAAGGTCTGACAGAATTGTGCACTAAAACCATCTGGTCCTGGGGTTTTTTTGGTTGGGAGACTTTTAAGGAGTGCTTCTAATTCCTTAGGAGTTATGGGACTATTTACATAGCTTATTTGGTGCTGATTTAAATGCGGTACCTGGTATCTGTCTAGAAAATCATCCATTTCATCTAAATTTTTCAGTTTTGTTAAGTGTAGGCTTTTGTAATAGGAGCTGATGATTTTTTTTTAATTTCCTCAGATTCTGTTGTTATATCTCCCTTTTCATTTCTGATTTTGTTAATTTGGATACTGTCTCTGTGGCCTTTAGTTAGTTTGGCTAAGGATTTATCTATCTTACTGATTTTCTCAAATAACCAGCTCTTAGTTTGATTGATTCTTTGTTTAGTTCTCTTTGTTTCTAATTGGTTGATTTCAGTCCTGATTTAGATTTTTTTTCTCTGCCATCTACTCCTCTTGGGTATGTTTGCTTGTTTTTGTTCTAGAGCTTTTATATGTGTTGTTAAGTTGCTAGTGTAGGATCTCTGCAATTTCTTTATGAGGGCACTCACTTCTATGGATTTTCTTCTTAGCCTTCCCTTCATTATGTTCCATAAGTTTGGTTATGCTTTATCTTCATTTTCATTAAGTTCTAGAAGATCTTTAATTTCTTTCTTTATTTCTTCCCTGACAAGTTATCATTGAGTAAGAGTTGTTCAGTTTCCATGAGTATGTAGACTTTCTGTTGTTTTTGTTGTTATTCCAGACCAGCTTTAGTCCATAGTGATCTGATAGAATGCATGGATTATTTCAATCTTCTTGTATCTCTTGAGGATTGTTCTATGTCTGATTATATGTTTATATGGTCAAATTTTGGAGAAGGTACCATGAGGTGCCGAGAAGAAGACATATTCTTTTGTTTTAGGGTAGATATCTGTTAAATCCATTTGATCCATAACTTCTATTAGTTTTACTCTCTCTCTGTTTAGTTTCTGTTTCCATTATCTGTCTATTGGTGAGAATGTGGTATTGAAGTCTTTTACTATTATTGTAGGAGGTACAACGTGTGCTTTGAGCTTTAGTAATGTTCCTTTTAGAAATGTGGATGCCCTTGATTTGGGGCAGAGATGTTCAGAATTGAGAGTTAATCTTGGTGGATTTTTCCTTTGATGGGCATGAAGTGTCCTTCCCTGATTCTTTTGCTAAGTTTTGGTTGAAAGTCTATTTTGTTGGATATTAGAATAGTCACTACAGCTTCTTTCTTGGGACCATTTGCTTGGAAAATATCTCCAGCCTTTTACTCTGAGGTAGTTTCTGACTTTGTTACTGAGGCATGCTTCCTGTATGCAGCAAAATAATGAGTCCTTTTTATTTATCCAGTCTCTTAGCCAATGCATTTTAATTGGGGAATTGAGTCCATTAATGTTGAGAGATATTAAAGACCAATGAGTCTTAGTTCCTGTCATTTTTGTTGTTAGAGATGATATTATGTTTGTGTGGTTTTCTTCTTTTGAGTTAGTGTGAGATGATTAATTTCTTGGTTTTCCTTGGATATAGTTTCCTTCCTTGTGTTGAAGTTTTCCTTCTATTTTCCTCTTTAGGGCTAGATTAGTGGAAAGATATTGTTTAAACTTGTTTTTGTCATGGAATATCTTGGTTTCTCCATCTATGTTGATTAGGAGTTTTGCTGGGCATAATAACCTGGGCTAGCATTTGTGTTCTCTTAGGGACTGCATGACATCTGTCCAAGATCTTCTGGCTTTTAGAATCTCTGTTGAGAAATCTGGTGTAATTCTAATAGGTCTGCCTTTATATGTTATTTGATCTTTTCCCCTTACCACTTTTAATATTCCTTCCTTGTTCTGTGCGTTTATTGTTTTGATTATTATGTGATGAGAGATTTTCTCTTCTGGTTCAGTTTATTTGGTATTCTGTAGGCTTTCTTATATGTTTAGGAGCATTGCCATCTCTTTCTTAAGGTTAGGAAGGCTTTCTTCTATGTTTTGTTTCAGATATTTTCTGATCCTCTGAATTGGGAATCTTCACTCTCTTTTATTCTTAAGTTTGGTCTTTTCATTGTGTCCTGAATTTACTGTATGTTTTGGGTTAAGAGCTTTTTGCACTTTGTATTTTCTTTGACTATTGTGTCAGTATCTTTTATCCCTGAGATTCTCTCTTCTATTTCTTATATTCTGTTGGTGATGTTTGCATCTGTAACTCCTGATCTCTTTCCTAGGTTTTCCATCTGCAAGGTTGCCTCACTTTTTGATTTCTTTATTGTCCATTTTTGATCCTGGGTATTTTTGTTTAATTCCTTTATCTGTTTGATTTGGATTTCCTGTATTTCTTTAAGGGATTCATATGTTTCCATTTTAAAGGCTTCTACCTGTTTACCTGTGTTCTCCTGTATTTCATTAAGGAAGTTATTTATGTCTTCCTTAAGGTCCTCTATCATCTTCATGAGATGGGATTTTATGTCAGAATCTTGTTTTTTTTTTTTTTTCATGTGTGTTAGGGTATCCAGGGCTTCATGTGGTGGGAGAACTGAGTTCTGATAGTATCAAGTGGCATTGTTTTAAATTGCTTATGCTCTTGTACTTGCTTCTCACCATCTGGTTATTTCTGATGTTAAGTGGCCTTGCTGTCTCTCACTGAAACCTGTCCCTCCTGTGAGGCTTCAAACCTAGTTTTGATGGACGTCATGTGAGTCGAGCTCTCTCTTGGTGTGGGTGTGGGAGATACTGGCATCACCTGATCTGTTCCTGGGCATGTGGTTTTGGACCAGAAGGATGATGTGTATCTGGCAGGGTTGACAGTTCCGCCTCTGCTGGGCCACGTGGGGGTCCTAGTTAGGCCAGGTATTGGGGATGGGGACTCACACCTGTGACCCTGGTTATGAAGGACCTTCTGGGAGTCAAGCTGTCTCTGGGTGTGGGAAGAGGTATGAAATATACGCTGTGTCCTGGTCAGAGATGCTGGCCAGAAGGAAGTAAGGATTTTACATTTTTAAGATTAGTTTTGCTCCGTTTGATGTTTTTTTCTATGTTCTAAACATTATTTAAGTATGACCAACCGTAAAAGTATAAATTAAAAAGGAAAGTAGAAAAAGAGAATAGTAAAACAAATAAGATTTGATGATTATTAAGATGAACATCTTTAGATAAATGAGAAACTAATATGGCTTTGTTTTTTTTTTTTCAATATCTGATTTAGCAGCCAAATAAATTTCAATTTTCAAATGTTTACCAGTTGTCCTGGCATGAGCTTCATTTTTTAAGTTGTATTCTGTTTCATGACTGATCTTGTTTTTTATTAACTGACATGCATACTTACCTAAAGCATTTGATTAGAAACTCCACAGACTATGGCAGATAGTATCTGTTGCTACAGATGTGAATGCAAGAGTATATAGCTATCCCTACTCATTTAAATACTTGGTTCTATGACAAGGATATAATAAGTTTCAATTACTTCTCATTTTACTCTTATGGTCATAGGTAATACCCAGAATAGTACACTATCAGGGAAAAGTGTAGAGAAACTAAATGACAAAGAGACAGATTGTCCTTTTAAAAGTAAGTTTGGGCATTCGAGCTGCCACACATTTCAAATATCTTGAACACTTCTCTCAGTCCTGCTTGAGAAGTTTATATTCAGTTCTGTGGCAGCAATTGTATACATCATCATTCAAGCAGGCTTTAAAATGACAGCATGTTCTTTTAGAAATCTGCACTTTTTTCAGCTTCTCTTCAGTGTGTCATGTTATCGTACCAACAACCCCAAGTGATAACATTCTGTACTTGGAAGTCCTTTCTTCTCTCAGCTTCCTGCTCCATCTCTATCCCCACTCCTGCCTTATTCACATCCTTTTAGAGTATGGGATGAGATGAAGAAAGGAGAACGGTTTCTCTTTTCTGGCTTTCCATTTCACTGGGATGTCTTGAGAATGTGTTCTTTTGAAAACTGATTTTATACTTTCTTCTTCCATCTTCTGGAGCTGACAGACAATATGACCTGAGTTCATTAAGACCGACAGTTCTAGACTTTTCCAAAGAAGGTGCACTGGTCCACAGGCATTGAAGTCTACTTGGTTGTCTGTGTTAGTGGTACCCATCTGAGATGAGGATGAGGAAAGGCAACAGAAGTTGAGAATTGTTCCAAGAAGTTTGTGGATAGCTTCAAGAGGAAAAGAGATGGCATCAAAATTTTATGGCCGTTTATGGAAGAACCTCTTCAGCCTCTGTGATCACAGAGTTCACATAAAGTATTTGAGACATTGAAAACTGGATAGGGATGGTCTCTTCCTCAGTCAGATGACTGGCAATTTATTATAAAGCTCTGGTTATAGTAGGGAACTGAGTTTACCACTGGATGTCATGTAAACAACAAATATGGATTAGAATCACAGTCAAAATAGACATTTGGTTTTCATGTGGATATCCTGAGATAGTAGCTCAAAGCTATAGGCTTACCCCCCCCCCCCCATAGAAGATTCTCCTGAATTCTGTAAAAGCTTAGGCATTTTGAAAATTACAGAACCAAGGTAGGAATAGGGTAATCCGAGAGATTCTTAGGTTGGCATCTCTCTAACTTAACATGGTATAGGTTGAATTTCCTGATGAATCTTAGCTCTCTGGTGCTGTGAATTCTTGTGTGACAGGCGCTGAGGTGAAACATTGCCAAATATTGCACCAAGAGGCCCTTCAATGGGTCATAAAAATGCTATAAAAACATGAAAATTGCTGCTATAAAAAAGACATAACAAAACAGGGAACCTCCTAAATTCAGAAGCTAAGAAAGATGGAGAAATGAAAAGCATTCCACATGTTCCAAGGAGGTTGTAGGCATAGTACCTTCACAGCCATTTACACAAGAGGGTGTTATTTGCATTCAAAATGTACTTCAGACAATGTCTGAGAATACTGCTTTAAGTATATAATCATCTGGCTTTCTCTAGAATTCATTCTTAACTTGGGTACCTTTTTGTCTTTGTTGTCTAAATTCATCAGAATAAATCTACGATTTCCATATCTACTTTGAAAGGATCCATAATACCCCATGTCACAGGGGAGAACAATTGCACCTGTTTAATGCTTGAGGAAAATACTGTTAAAAGCATAGTTCATAACGAGACTATCATTTTACAATTGATAAGGAGCGGACTTAATACATTCCTTCATAATAAACCTGGCAGCTGCGCTCCTCCTTCATCACAAATGCACCTTGGCTTTCATTTATGCAGTTGTTTTTCAGTGAAGTTTCTGGGTATCCATTAACACTGGCATTTTGGGGGTGAAACATGCACAAGAATTCATTTTCCATATGCCTCATATGCGGATGTGACTGCACTGAGATACAGTAGCTACTTATGCTACTGCTATAAAATTCTGAACATGTTTAAGCAATAGTCATAAACAGATTAAATAACACCATCCCAAGCACTCAGAGTCTGTCTGCCGGCTGGGCAAGCCCCTTCTATATGTCATTTTGATAGAATGTGCTTCTATTTCTGCTGTTATTAGATGCAAAGTATTTGAAAAGATGCTTGATTGAATTGAATTCTGATTGCATCTGCATTTAGGGCTTTGAGATATTGCCTGTTTTCCTAAGACCCACATTTGTGTTTTCTTTTTAATCTCACAGATATGTGCACACATTTACACTCGCCTTTATTCTCATCTTCTCTTTCTTAGCATGTCTGGATATGTCGCACTCTTAACTCTTATTCTAAACTATAGTCAAGATGTAGCAGTGATGAGTCAGAGTTCCGTAGATTCCAGTGGAGAGGAAGTAAGAGTCAAAGGAAAAGAGAAAATGGAAGCCAAAGAGAGGTGGGGCAGAAAGGAATGAAAAAGGAGGAAATGTCTCTTGTATATGCGGGTAGAGCAAGGATTGGGCGCACACGTTAAAAGCCATAAAATGTCTGTGTGCATTTTATAGCAATTCCACTTTCCCCACAGTTTCTTTTTCTATACAGTTGCTTGCTTAACCACAGATTATAATAAGTACATGGGAAAATTTAAAAAACAAAAGTTCACCAATTTTTTTTAAAAATATGTATTTTTTTGACGGGCATGAGACTGTTTTGATTTGTTTCCCAAGTTAGATTTAAGATGGCATTTTCTCCGGGCAGTGGTGGAGCATGCCTTTAATCCCAGCACTTGGGAGGCAGAGTCAGGTGGATTTCTGAGTTTGAGGCCAGCCTGGTCTACAGAGTGAGTTCCAGGACAGCCCGGGCTACACAGAGAAACCCTGTCTCGAAAAACCAAAAAACAAAAACCAAAAACCAAAAAAACAAAACAAAACAAAAAAGATGGCGTTTTCACTGCTTCTGCCTCTTAAATGTCTTGATCAAAGGCATGTGCCCTCCCATTCAGCTGAAATTATAAATTGTGTACCACCTGGCTCTGCTTCTTGGATGTGGGATGTGAGTATAATATTCATTTGCATGTCCACAGCCTACACACTTCCATTGATAATGCCTGCTATCAGACTGACAATTGCATCCTCACAGGGCTTGTGTTCAAGTAACCCCCTTTTTACTTAAGAATTACAACAAACCATAAGAACATTTAGACTGGCAATCTGAACAATACCGAGAGAATTCTCTAATATTCCATTTAATTAAAAAGTAGGAGCTTGGTGGAGAGATTAATCAAAAAGCTACCCTTACAGAGGCTCCATGATCACATCTCAGTACTCATAAGTTGTCTAGCAACAATCCATAATTTGAGTTACTGTCCTCATTTGACCTCTGTGGCATCAGGCATACATGTGGGACACAGAAATACTTGTAGGTAAAAACATCCATACCCATAATAAAATGAAAGAAATGGATCTAAAATAATTAAAACTTGAAACCACTATAAGATATCTTGAACCAGAACACCCTCACATGAATTTTATTACAGTAGATTATTATATCTGTCTTATTTTATAATTACTTATTGTTAATCTCATATGGCACTTCAGCCATAAATTTTTATCATAGAAACAAAACTTGACAGATATAAAAATACATACTGGATTTGGTCCAATTTGAAGTTTCACACATCTGTTTTGGATTTTGGATTGTATATCCCACAGAGAGGAGGGTGAATATTGTAATTTGCTGACTTAGAGGTCACTCAACTACATCTCTAAACATAATACTATTTTATGAGCTTATTTTGTAGTATGAGTGCCTGTGTGTATGTGTGTGTGTGTGTGTGTGTGTGTGTGTGTGTGTGTGTTAGAGATGTACATGTGGAAGCTAAAATTTGGCATCAGGTATTTTCTTTGATTGTGTGCCACTTTATTTAGTGAGGCTAAATCTCTTAATGAACCTAGAACTTACAGATTTTTCAGACTTAGCTAACTGGTTTTCCCTGGCGATCCTCCCATGAGCGAGGTTTGCAGGTGGGCCACCTCACCCTCATGTTTTCTTATGTGGCTACTGGGGAATCCAAACTCCTGTCCTCACACTTGCACAGTGACCACTTTATCATTGATCATCTTCCTGATCTCCCCTATGCCATTTACAGTGCTAACTTTTCTTATTGAACTCCTTTTCATAGGTAATACAAACCCAGAGCAGATTTGATCGGTTCACACAACTGTTTATACTGTGGAACATCAAGGCAACATCATGCTGTGTGCATGTGTCTAGCAGAGATGCCATGAGGTTTGTTTCACAGTTATTTTCTTGAACGTTCACTTGGAGAGGTCACATCTCTCCATGAATCTAGTGTTTTAATCAAACTGTGTATATACAACAATACAATACTTTTATATCCCTAAAATGACCGAGTCATTATTAAATCTGAGCCTTCAAAGATGAAAGAGGAAAGTTACATCCTAACATAGAGATAGTGCCTCTCTGCAGGGGATCACGGTTTGGATGGGTCGATGTTATGAAGGATATTGCCCATACAGGACTGTACAGCTAGCATAATCAGCACCCAGACAGTGCCTCGCAAGAACATTAACTTGGTTAACTGGCCGCAGTGTAGATATGGTCTCAAAGCTTCTAACACATCCAAGCCCCTCAGTTAATTGGACCCAGCGAGACACAGTGAGCTCATCAAATTTACAGAGAGCATATGTGTTACTAAGAATGCCAAGTATTCATCCACAGAAAGGAGACTCGTTGCTGGAGCTAATTGCATCTATGATTTCTATTTAATAGGTTTCCTGAGATTATATACATAAAATGGATGAAATGTCATATGAGGGAATATAAATAATATAAATTCTGAATCTATATGAAGCAAAATACTTAGAAATTTAATTAGTGAATTTGGATTCAGAGAATGGATACTGTTTTGCAGAACTGAAAATATCAAACTTGCAGGCTACATAATCCACACAGTCATAGTCTCTTAGTTTTTTTTTTTTTTTTTTTTTTTTTGTAAGCAGCCAGTTTCTTCTATGAACCTGAAGTTTACCACATTAAGTCTAAGGGGACTGTCTCCATCTCCCATGAATTCCTTTTTCAGTATACATACACCCTCCCTCTTTCACATCCCTTTGGTGTACTTCATTTTGCTACCCTCTCTTAAGTAGTGAGTTACCACATCTTCAGGGAGTGAAGAGAGCACAGTCACTAAGATTTGTACCTTCTTTGCAAAATATGACTCCAGTACTTATGATCCAGCTCTTTCCTCCCTTCTAATGCCTTCCTCATGCTTGGAATTTTTAATAATACCCTGAAGCATTTTCATGACTTTAATCTCTCCTGTGGTCCTCTAACACCTTCCAAATGACTCCACGTATCAATACCCAATCGATCCCCCTAAAACAATAGACTTTACCCAGTGGCTGAGGTCTTTAAATTTTAAAGAGCTTTTTAGGTTTTAGTGTCCAAACTTTTCAGCGTGCCCTGTAAGATCTATAGGCAGCCTACCTATTGAAAATAGCTTCTTGCTTTCTCCACTTCAAATTAAGGTCCTTTTATTCAGCCTGTTTCCTACTTTACCTCCCTCTACATGATGAGTCTCATCTTAGTTTAATTTTCTCACATGCTTCCTATATGGCATTCTGGGGCCTTGTGCTTATTCTGAACTTGGATTTAAGTCTTTTGTTAGCTATAGTACAGTTTCTCCTCTTGCATTTTGGAAGGAAGATTCCTCATTACCCTAGGAATGTAGTCCACGACCACCAGTGTTAGGGGAAATAAAAAGAACACAAAAAACAAAACAATTAGAAGTGTGATTGTTTGTGGGTCCTGTTCCACCCGCCTCAGGTCTCGGCTTCTGGGGAGGCCCAGGGGTGGGGAAATGTAGTCTGAAATGTGAGAAGCCAGAGTGGGATTTGGGAGTTCCCACACCTGTGACAAGGCCAGGGCTCTCTGACTCTTGGACATCCAGGAACCACTCGGAGTCTCAGAAGAGAATGGGGTGTGGGTAGGGGTGGGGGTGGGGAAGCAAGGGCTGGGAGCAAAGTCTAGCCAGGAGCCAGGGAAAGGAAGCTCTGCTTGTCTCCACGGTGATTGACTTTAGCTTGGTGACAGTTGTCTGGGAGTGCAGAGAGACCTTTGAGGGGGCTCTGTAGGCGAAGACCTTTATGTTCCCATGGCAGGGTTAGATGGAGAGAATCCATGTTTCTAAACTGTTTATTGACTGTTCATAGTGGAAATGGATACATATCCACTTCTCAGGGTCTGACCAGAGATTAAATGCCTTTTACAGGGTGGAATATCTGGGAAGGGAAGCTTATTGGCTAAATCCTTGGGGCCTCTAGTACCACATTAGCATGGAGAACTCTGTTCTGGGCCTATGTGACCACAGATCACATTTCCTTATGTGGGGAGTGTGGCATGTGTTCCAGGCCAGGAATCTGACAGGGAGCAGGGAGTCACCTAAGTCACCTAAGTCTCAGGTGTGTGCCCACTGAGTCTCTCAGTCTCAACCCACTCTATCCACCAAGCTTCCTGGCATGGTTTTATCATCTCACAGTTGGTGACTTGGGTCCAGAAAAAAAGAGATAATGATGTTTTAGGAGAGATGGAAATCCAAGTACAAGTAGGATACATAATTTATACAGCCATAGACTCTTGTTTCTCTTTTACAAAGAGACATTTTCCCATAAACTGCATCTGCATTTCTCTGCTATACCAGTACAAAAACGAAGTGACAAACCCTATATGTTGTTTCACTCCTATACTATACATACAGGTTACAGTGTTGAAAATGTATTTTCTTGGAGCAGAGGCTTTCATTGACTCTGTCACATGCCTTTGGGACCCTATCCCCTTCTGGACTGCTATGTCATCTAGCCTCAATAGGAGAAGATGCACCTGATCTTTCTGAAACTTGGTATGTCATGGCTGGTTGATATTCATGGAGACCTCCCATTTTCTGAAGAGAAAGGATGGAGAGGAATGGAGATGGATGTAAGGATTGGGAGGAGAGCAGGGAGGGGGGAAACTACAATTGGATGTAAAGTAAGTAAGTAAATAAATAAATAACATTTATTTTCTTTGTATAGGGATTTTATGTGCATAGATACTAGTGTAACATGTATGTACTTGGTACCCACAGAGCCCAGAGAAGGTACTCGTTCCCTAGAACTGGAATGATAAAAGGTAGTTTTCTAACATTGTGGATGCTGAGAACAAACCTGGGTCCTGTTAAAGAAGAGCCAGTACTCTTTATTGCTGAGCCATTTCTTCAGTCCCCTATAGTAATATTTGTATAAGCAAGACAGGAAAATATACTCACAGAAACAGATTAAAAACAGAACCATATACTATAACAATTGTAGTGTGTCCCTGTGTGCTGATTGTCTCTAAAAGCATATGTCGTACGATGTACTCTCAATTTTCATTTACAGGAATTTCAGGATTCTATTTAACATACCCTAGTCACCAGGTCAGTTTGGTGCTATTAGTAAGTAAAATATGAGTTTCATGAGCACAGACCTGGCCACATTTCAAGACAACTTCTAAATGATTTCTAGATGGGTGGTGTACACACTGCAAATATCCGGAGTGAAAGGATGGTCCATGTCCCAGGCAGGATGGAGGAGAACAATGTGAGATTTTATCACATTGCTCAGAGGTATGTGTGCAATTTCAAACTTACGTGTTGTTTATTTCTGGAGTTTTGACTTTAAACATTTCAGTGTGCTTAATTGTCGGTAAATGAAACCCAGAGACCAAACTCTGTGCAAGAGTACTGGTGTGATTCTAAGACCTTCCTCCTCTTTACTGTAGCTACCTGACTTACATGATATAGTCACCTTTGCTGAGCCACGAATGACTGCATTTTATGTCATGTCATACTCACTTAATGGCTTACAAAAACATTCATGGGATAAGTGTAATGAAAAGGACCATTCTCAATCACAAGAGAAACCAAATTAATTTTAGAAGAAAGTAGGCAAAAACTTTTTTATTCTGTTTCCTGACAGTTAAAGCCACACATTTTGAAAAACTCACGAGCAGGAAGCTATAATCTGTAGCGACTGACGTCTCACCCTGATGTTTGTCTCTCCTATGTGTCTGTTGGGAACCCTGTTTTCAGTGACTTGTCAAGGGTGAACTCTAACTGAACAGAAGCCAAGCTCGTTGGTCTTCCACAGCTGCAGTCAATGACTGGATAACAGAGAAGAAAGGGCCTCCATTTATGCTTTCAAGAAACTCATATAGTAACTTTCATTCCTTTATGGAGACATTTGACCAAGACAGTAACCAACTTTAATGACTGTTTACATGGGAGAAAGGGACATGAGTTTTTAAGCATTTAGCAAAACTAAAATTTTCAGCTTGGCCTGAAAGTATTAGATCTTAAAGAAGGTATCTAGGTGGTCAGATATCTTATGTCCCTATAGCAACAAGAAATGGTTGTACTAATATTGCCATGAGGCACAGGCATGCATGCCATTAGTTGGGGATAAGCCTACAGATCTCTGTGAATCATAGCTCTATTAGCTAATTAAATATCTGCCTAAAGTAAAGCAGGAAAAGCTGCTAGTATTTTTTGGACTTGTTGGAGGAATGAATGACTTCAACTGTATAAAATGTTTGGAAGAGTTACTTGCCAAGGGGTGAGTATATACTAAAGACTAGGGTCACATACTACTGTATGACTGAACATATCCAGAATATTGCTATGTTTTATAGAATGCTATTATATCTCTAAATATTAACCCCCCTTCCTCTAGCTGCAACACATGAGGTCTTCCTTCCTAGTTCTGTTATTCTGATTGTGGACATTCACAAAGTTAGGTTTGCATTTCCTATAATAAACATACAAGCTCCCTGTGTTTCATCCTTTCATTTATTAAATTTGAAGCCTACTGAATCTTCCTAGAAATTCAGCTGTATACTATATGTATTTGTGAACTATTCATGGTGAAATAAACATCTGTTCACCGTAGATATGGCCAAGGCCACAGTTAAAAGAAAATATTTCTTCCAAGTCTAATCTAGTGAACCAGGGATTCTAGTTGACTCTCCTTACAGAAGCGTAGATCAGGAACTAATGCCACGATTGTGAACAACTTACGGGTGACTAAACCAAAGGAGAAATGTCCCTGCTCCAAACCATTTATATATCCTAAGAGGGGAGTGGGGCCTCAAGGCCTCCCCACCCAAGTGCTAACTCTACATTCTCTTGTGAGAGTTGGGGAAATTTTACTCCCCCATGAGATGTTAATGAACTCAATCTTGTACAAGTCCCTTGTTGGGAATCATAGAGCCGAAGACAGCAATGAGCACGCTATGCCTACAGATAGGCATTCCATACCCCAAGTTCTATGGGATCTGATACACATTATCCAGAGAGCCCACTTTGATATAAACGCTACAGAATCACTCTTGCAGAATTAGTATGAAACTAGATGTTCATAAGATCGAAGGAATTACAATATGTTTAAAAATGACCTAAATATAATAAATGGCACACCCATTAGATATTTCAAGAAAGCAGCGTAATTTCAATTAACTGTCAAAGACATAGTAGCTTCTTTTATTCTAGAACATTTTAAATTATAAATGGTTTTAAAGATTCTAGATATGATTTGCAATAGAAGCACAAATAATTGATCTGGTTATAATGAAGTGAGATTTTGTTGTAATACTTGTTACTTTTAGAAGGAATCATTCAGTTTTACCACTCTGATAAAGTCATAGAAAATTTGAGAATGTTGTCAAATTTAAAGACTTTTTTAAAAAAATTTTCATATCTAACCCATATAGTTCGAAGAATATTTTCTAAATATAGACTTTTTACCAAATATTTCCCAGATATTACAGCTGACATACAAACAAACAGCACTCTGCCACTCTTACTACTTGAGTCTTGTGTTTATATGCAATGGGCTCAGGTATATAGATAGGAAGAATATGAGTTATTTCTACTCAGAAATGGAGCGTAAAAATATATATCATATTATATATAAAATTCTATATGTCATGTATTTTCTATCTTTTCTCCCACAGTCAAAAGATAAACACTCCATTAAAATATGATGGTAAGCCTGCCTTTTTATGTTTTCCCTTCTGCATAATTGAAGTCTTGTTTCCTCTTACTTTTGCAATTCTTTTATTTTTTTAATTGGAACTTTTATTTACATTTCAGATGTTTTTCCTTACCTCCTTTCCCCCCTCCCTCCCAGGAACTCCCTATCACTTCCCCCCTCCTCCTGCCTCTATGATGGTGTACCCACACCCACCCTCCCCAGTACCTCACCTCCCCACCCTCGAATACCACCCCCCATGATGTCTAGCCTTCATGGGACCAAGAATCTCTTCTCCCACTTATATATAGCTCCCTTGCATATATAGCTGGAGCCATGGGTCCCTCCCTAAGCACTCCCAGGCTGGTGGTTTACTTTTGCAATTCCTAACAGAGAAATTACAACAGAGCATACATTTTGGCCTCGATTCTTGCATTTTCCTATTGAATACACTCAAAATACCCTTTTTTTGATCATCCATATGCTATTTCCTGAATTAAATTGCTTCTTTATTTTCTAGATATCTAAGATTTCAGTACATGTTGGTTCTTTGTTATGAGACACTGAATATTATAATTATAATATGTTGATCTCTTATATCCACATGCATACATGGCACCTATAGTGTAGTTCCTGCTTGAGCACATGATCTATTGAAACTGCAACTATCAAGTTCCCAGATCCTAAGATACCCTAATTCCAATATTTCTGCCTTCTACTGAGATGCAAGCACTCAGTGTCATGTTTCCCTCACCGAGTAGCTGGGATGGGAGCAAAGACTCATTAAAAGTCTGTTAAGTGGGATTCATGAGTTGCGTATCAAACATTAGCTTTAAATCAAAATTAGCAAATGTGACTGGATTTCTCAGGAGGAAAAACTTGTTGAATCTTAAACAATACAGCTGTCAGGGATCACACGGAAAGCTACATTTCTTTTCAAATATGTGCAAAGATGAAATGCAAAGAGTAAGCTGTCAGGATAGACAAGGGGAAGGAAATCTGTTCCTTGGCCCTTGAACAAGTTAATCTGTTGTAAAACACCATAGGAGTTTCCTTTTCAAGAGCATAAATTTTCAACAGGCTGAACAACCAAACTCAATAACCAAGCGAACCCCGAGGCCTGAATACAGATAAGATAATTCATTTGTTGCTGAGTATTTATTTATTTACTCATTTACTTAGGACCAAGAAACGTGAAATATACCCGCATCCGCATCCACATTCTGAGTAATACGTCACTACACCCAATATATTATAAGCAATTTTATTCATGTTCAAGAAAGATTCAGCTCATCTCTTGAAACAATTATAGTTCATGCTGACTCTTTCAATGGGAATATTGAAGCATACAATGTTGTGGAATAGGGAACAAGACTAGAGAAACGTAAGTAATATAGAAAAATGGCTTAAAATGAACAAGTGTTCTTGTCATTGCAACTAAAACGAAGATGCCCATCAACAAATGAAGGGATAGTAATTGTGGTACATTTACACAAAGAGAAATACAAAGATATAAACAAAATGTCTTTTTTATGTGGTTTTTGCATGTGTCATATATATATTATAATTCTAACATTGTTTTTCAGAATTGTATACGTGACTATTGCATGTCTGTGTTTAGATCATTTCTATGCAGATCTCTCCTCTAACCACCTCTTGTCTTGTTCCATTACTCCTCTCAACTTTGCGACTGTGCCTTTAATTATTACTGTTATTATATGTAATGTATATATAAATTCACCCTACTGAATCCATTTAGTGTTGCTCCTGTTCTCATAGGAACATGTTTTGTAGCCGACTGTTTATGATCAGATAACTTATTGAGAAGCATCCTTAAAAAAGACTGACTTCCCTTCTCTAGCAGTCATTAACTGTCTGAAGCTCTTTGCCTAGGGTTAGGGCCCTGTGAGATTTCCCTTATCCACATTGTCACGTCAACTGGTGTTGTCATTGTGCAGCTGTTGTTCAGGCAATTCTATTGTTAAGATTTTATAGGTGCTCCTTTCCTATTGTATATAGAAGACATCTTAAAGCAGACTTCTTGGACGTTTGATTCTATATTTCCATGTCCTCTTCTGTAATGTTTCCTTATCCGTAGGCACAGAGGTTGTGTTGCAAAGCTAGCATTTGAGTCTGGGTACCACCCAGCCAGTTCTCCTCTGAATTTTGAGCAGTCTTAAGTTTCTGTAGCAATCCATATGCTTTATATAGCTTCTTTGATGAGGATGACAGCTGCATATATCTGTGAGTATGAAGATAAATATTTAGATTGCAGTTAGCAATTCTCCTGTTTTATGAATATGACAACAGTAAGTACATTCTAGGGTTCAAGAATACTATCAGCCAGAGGTGGTTGGCTATGTTTAAAGTATCAGACATGAAATTTTTTTCTACTAAGTGATTCTTAAGTCTTTACATCTTATGCTGTAACTCTCTTGGTCTCATCTGACCAATATCTCAAATGAAGGTTGCTTCTGCCTGACCTTGTTTTGTTGTTTTTGTAGTTGTTATTTTTCTTTTCTGTAAGATTGTCTGTAGTTCTCAGGGAAAGCATTATTGCATCAAATGACATAACTTGTTTTTTTTTTTTTTTTGTCAGATTTTCTAGTTCTCAGGGAAAGCATCCTTTTAACTACACACATACACACACACACAACCACACAAACATTATGTAGAATATATCTGTTTTTAATTAAACACAAGTTAATATGGTTCGTAACAGTTTTTCCAAGTAGCCTTAGTATTACTTATCTCTCATGCCTCCCTTTTGCTATGTACTGGCCCCTCTTTCTGCTTCCCAGTTATATCCCCATCTTGTTTTGCTCATTTCTACTTTCACAGCACCTGTTTCGCCTTCTCTAGAACTACTTCTTCTACACTCTCTCATTCTGTCCCATCTTATAATTCTTATACTGTAGGAATTTATAATTCACCTCTAAAGATTCAGAAGAGGAGTCCAAAAAAAAAAAAATAAAACCATATCACAACATTTGGTATTTTTGTTTCTTCGTTAGGTTACCTCAGCATAATATTTTCTAGATCCATCTATTTATGTATTAATTTAATGTTTAAGCTATATAATATTCTGTTGTGTATATGCACCTCATTTCCAGTATTTCTTCACTTGTTGATGGGCTTCCTGATCCTATTCACAGTGGCAAGAACATGTTCATTATGTACCATTTTTTTAAATTACCTAATCATTCCTAGTATTGTTTCCTTTCTTGCAATGTTTCATATTGATCCTTATTGAAACAGTCATCATTAACTAGAATTGTTTTAAGAGGTGGGCTGAATTTCTTTCTTTCTTGAATATGAATAATAAGTGATTATGAGAGATTGGTCATCATGATGTTCAATCATTGGTTGAAGGGCATTTAGGTTGTTTTAATTTACTACTATTGTAATAAAGTAACAATGAACATTGCTGAGTAACTATCTGTGGAATGAAGTCTTGAGATGTTTGGGAGTATGCCAAAAAATTGTATCAATACATTATATGGTAAATCTACTTTGAGATTTCTCTACACTAATTTCTACAATGACTTTCCATTTGCAGTTCCACTAACATTGGAAGATAGTTCCCATTTCCTTTTATCCTCAATATTATTTACTGTTTGTCATGTTCTTGATTTTTGCAATTCCTATAGGGGTAAGAAGAAATCTCAAAGTCATTTTAAACATTCATTTCTGTAATTGCTAAGGATATTGATCTTTTAAATCTATATATTAGTCATTTTATATTTAAAAATTTCTCAGCATTTCTAATATTTTAATTATAACACACCAAATAACCGTTCACTTCCTTGTTATATATTCCATTTGTAATTATAACTGAAACAGAGTTTTCAATATTTTGACTTTTTTAAGTCAAGAAACTATTACAACTTCTCCTATTGATGATAGAAATCACTGTGCTTGGATTTAGCTTGCCTGGTCATACCTGTGGATGTATATTATTGTGAAAAATGAGGATTGCTTCATGAGTGCTTGTGTGTAGATAAAAAAGGCAGGTGATATGAGAGCCATCAGTTCCTTTTTTTTTAAAGTGTCCCTAAACTTGTCATTCTTTACCTTTAGCCTCCAAAGTGAAGACACCTGACGTGTGCGTAAACACATCCAGCTGAGGCTAAGCCTTGAAGTAGAATAGCAAGGGAGAGTCATGGTGATTGGAGAAATGAGGTGGCATATGCTTAATCCTGGCACATGACAGTGCAGTGAGCTCATAGAGCCTGGGTGATTCAGTGTGGGTAATGCCAATGTTCCCACAAGGTGAAGAGTGATAGAGTATCATCCAGACTGAATCCTGATTTTTCAGTATCAGTTGGGGCTATGTAATCTTTAGCTTAACTAGATGGTAACCTAGGAAGGGTTTTCAGCAGAAGAATAGCAGAATCAGCCTTTGGGGGGACTGAAATAAGATTCAGATGGCCACTGAAACTCTTCCTTTACCTTTCTTCGTGCCTCTAAACTATTGATTTTTCAAAATCATTTTGGTAAGTTTCTTTATAACACTACAGATAAGAAGCATCCATGTCTGCCTTACAGTCTGAAGTATAGCCACATTGGAGTCTACTCAACACTCCAACTGCATCTACAATAATAGAACTCATCGACTGTACAGGCAGAAGTCTAGCATATTCTTTACTTTCAAAATTGATGACGCTTCTTTCCTACATTGATACCTTGCTAATCATATCTTTGATATTCCAGCCTGATTAGGGGAAAATATGTTCATGCAAGGTTCACGGTGCTCTCTAGTTCTGCTCATGCTGTCTTCGACTCTTCCATTCACTGGGTAAGTCTAACCATCTCAACATGATACCTAGCACTTGTCCTTGGGTATAGAGATAATTAAAAGACTTCATAGAGGCATGATGTTGTGAAGACAAAGCAAAAGCAATTTCAAAGTTCAGTGGCACTCAGGCAGTTAAGGGAAGGCAGGTCATCAATGTTGGCTATTCATATACATTACTATTTTTAAATGGCTATCCAGCTCTAGAAAGAAAAACCTGTTATATCCTTTAATGTAGACAATGATAAAAATTGAAGTATAAAAATATTTTCTTCTTTACAGTAGAGATTCCTTCCAGTCCCACATGCATCACAGTGCTATAATAAGAATTGTTTTCTTCAATTTAAACAGTGATCCTCTTCAACACGTTGTAAAACTTCTTTAAACTATAGTTTTTCAGACTCCAAGGGACTGGGTATTATTCACAAGAAGTGATGGAAATATAGTCTAGATAGGCTTAGTTATTCTATTATCCTAAGGTACATCAGATCTGCCAAGCATGTCAGCCAGCCTATAACCAATGTGTTTGCCTCTCCTACATTGACTCTTTGTTATTATTTCTGCCCTTGGATGAGACTCAGTTCTCTACCAAAGAACATGTCCTAATTTCTTTCTTTGTTAAGACAGTTTCTATTGTGGTAGATGGCAGTTTGTGATTTCCCCACACACTTGGCAGATATCTTTATTCCTCATAATGATTGCATCCACAGCAGCAATGAATATCAATGATAACAATGCACCTCTTCAAGCTCTTTCCTAAGCTGATGCATCTGGCCTCCTTGAATGGCATTCATTACAGCCATGTACCAAGATAATAATACACCAAAGCAAATGATGCCAGCCATTTGTCTATTTTACCAATTACCTTTTGTGCTTTGTTCAAGTGGAGAAAAAAAAATAAAACCACTCTGAATCCTGTATTAGTTTCCTCTCCATTTGCAGGATTCTATGATCTTTCACAGTCATAAGACATAGAGTACTCTAAAGTCAGGATGCACATTTACATCTAGAACTCTAAGCTAACATTATAATTAATAAAGTCCAGAAATATAGGAAAATTGATTTAAGGAGCTTTTGAATTACTATCTCAGTCAAAATTATCATATAATTTTAATGATCATAGGACAAATGTGCCCCAACAGGGAAGGTACAAAAATTCCTGCTCAGAAAAGCCAAAGGACACCGCCTTCAACAGAATCCATTCTTCTCGAAAGAAGGAAATCACATTACAGTTTTGACGTTATAAAATTGTTGAAGGCACCAGTGAGGGCCATAAAATGCTTTTATGTTTATTATAACCATGTCCCTTCTTTAATTATTGCTCAGGTCCCTGTCATATTACAATTATATTACAAACCTTTTGAAAAACAAAAGCTATAGCATAACCCACATATATGGAAGGAATTATTATTTTTCAGGTTCAAGAACTTAATGTATGTAATGACAAACGGGAAGGCAGAAGTGGGGCATCCGCCTGTAGTCAGTACTTAGAACTCAAAGCAGGAGGATAAGGAGTTCAAGGACAGTCTGGGCTACAGAAGGCCATAACTCAAACAGAACAGAACAAACAAAAATACAATACAAAAGCCAAACTGTAAGTGAGAGATAATCATGAGAAAGGAAACAAATTGCTCAAATAACAACAAAATGCAATTGAAGCTGAGCTGAAGTGTCATAGAGATGATAAGATTTTGTAGAAGGCAGCTGGAGCTCCTGTGATCAAATAACAAGTTATTCACCTTGGAAAGCCCAGTGTTTTGCATGGCCATATGTACCTAATGTACTGTATTGTGCCGTTTCAGACATATTTACATATATGTTACTGTACATACATAGAGATAGGAGTATAGATGTACACAAAAGTCTCTCATATATGGAGTATAATAGATTCTAATGATTCTGTTCTAATGATCACAATATGAATTAAAAATAATCTGGTAATTATAACACTTAATTAGTATATTTAAGTTGTACAATGCTAATATGATGATTAAACATAAATTCCAGTGTCTGAGGGAATGAATTTGAAGTTATTATTTTAAAACCAATGAAAAATATTTTTGACAAGTAAAATTGTTTTTCATCAACTATATTCTCCTTTAGCAATATTAGACATTAGAGGGTTAATATTTTATATGGTATATGAATCTGTTTAAGCTTATATTGACTATTCATTGCCTTAGACTTTTCATATTAATGAATTTGCATTTATCAAAGGTAGGAATTTTATCCTATTTAATTTGTATCTTATTGCAAACATCTCCTGTGACCTGGGTTTTCATTAGCCTTGGGATCTATCGTATTATTCTATGTTTCTTTTAATTCACATTTTTGTGCTTCTAGATATATGTGAAATCATGTGGTATTTAGTTTTCTGTGCCTTATCATTTCATTTGCTATGTTATCTTTCATATTTACTATGGATATCTCACTTTAAATACTGTGCCATATTCTATAAATACCACTCATTATTAGTTTGCCTATTGATAGGTGACTCCACATCTTGACTACAAAGAACAGTTCTATGTCAAAGTCTTTCATTAAGACACCAATTTCTTTCTATTTTAATACATGCCCAATAGATAGATTGCTGTTAGATGAAAATTCTTTTAACTTATAATTTTAAAAAGAGAAGACATTTTGATAAATCATTTTATTTGCCTGCCTATAGTATTTCAATATGGATAATGGGCTTATTTCAAATGATAAACTTAACACACAATCTCTTCATAGCTGTGTAGATAGTACTTTATTTGTTTTTTTTCATTTTACATCCTGCTCACTGTCTCCTCCCCGTCACTTCCCTTAATTTTCCCCCCCATCTCTCCTCTCCTTCTCCTCTGAGGAGGTTGGTACCCTTCTGGGTATCCCTCTAGCCTGGAACATCAAGTCTCCCTGTGAGGCCAGACAATGCAGCTCTGCTGGAAGAACATATTCCACAGACAAGCAACAGCTTGTGAGATAGTTTCTACTCCAGTGTTCATGAAGACCAACCTGTACATCTGCCACATATGTGCAGGAAGCCCTAGGTCCAGCCTGTATATGTTCTTTGGTTGGTGATTTAGTTTCTAAGATCCCCGGGGTCCAGGTTGTTTGACACTTTTGGTGTTTCTCTGAAGTTCCTATTCTCTGTGGGGTCCCACAATCCTTCTTCACATTTGCCCATAAGAGTCCTTAAGCTCCATCCACTGTTAGGCTGTGGGTGTCTGCGTGTATCTGCGTAAGCTGCTGGGTAGAGCATTTCAGAGGTGAGCCAGACCAGACTCCTGTCTGCAAGCATTGCAGAGAATCATTCATAGTGTCAGGGATGTCCTTCAACTGAAGAATGGATAAACAAAATGTAGTATATCTACAAAATGGAATATGATTCAGGTATTAAAAACAAACACATCATGAATTTTGCAGGCAAATGGATAGAAGTTGAGAATATCCTGAGTGAGGTAACCCAGTCCTAAAAGGACATGCATGGGATATTACTTATATGTGGATATTAGCTAGAAAATATAGGATGCCTACATTATATTCCATAGACCCAAAGACGTTAAAGCAGAAGGAAGGCACAAGAGAGGATGCTTGAATCTCACTAAGAAGAGGGAATAAAATAGTCATAAGAAGAAGATGAATGGAGGGAACTGGGTGGGAAAGGGGATGCAGAGGGGTAGGGGGCTCAAGATCAAGTATGGGGAGGGACAGGAGAGATGGCCAGATGGCCATGAGAATAAATGGAAATCTGCAAGTGATGAGAGTAGGGAGATAGGATATATCTTAGGATGAGGCAGAGACCTGGGATAAGGGAGGTACCCATGCTCAAGACTCAATGGGGGTGACTTTAACAGTTACTAACAGCATTGGGTGTATGGAACCTGTAGAGGTCACCTCCTATAGCCAGACAGGAACCCTGGTGGAATAATAGGGACACTAACTTACCCACAAAATTCTTGACCCAAAAGATATCCTGTCTACAAGGAATGCAGAGATGGGAGATGGAGCAGAGACTGAGGGAATGGCGAACCAATAAAAATCTAAGTGAGACTCATCCCATGGGCAAAAACTAATCTTTTAATTTTTTTTTTAACTTAAGTAAGTTTTACTCTCAGATACACAGGCAAAAATTGAATAAGCACTGAGATCATCTCACACATGTAATGAAGAATGAGCCTATTAACCTGACCTTCTCACATATGAATAAGTAAGTCACTCTATCAATTTTTGAAGACTGTTTAATTTTGATCAAATGGTTGAAGTGTTTAAAAAAGAGAAATGTTTTGTTCCTAAAGTGAAACCACATGAAAGCCAAAGAAGAATTGTAAACAAAACAAAATAATGACAGAATTGTATGACAGGTAGATGATTCTACCTGGTCTCTCTGGACCAGAATGGAGCATGGCACCATTCCAGACTATCTGCTTTATCATGCAGTAAAATGGAAGAGGATGGGAACTGCAATTTCATGTGTATTTGAAGTATTACTTCTCTTAGCTCCACAAACAATGAACGTGTTGACTTAAGCAACATGACAAAGATGCAAAATTAACCCTCACGGAAAGCTTTCTTTCCCCATTTCCAATGACAGAGAAGTAATTAGATAACTGAATATTTTGAAAATTAGAAATAGTGAAAAGTTTACCAGTGCTTTTGCTCAGATTCACATCTCTGGCATCTGTGTGTCTGGCTAGTCTGCCATTTGAAATCCAATGATAAAGCATATTCCTTTGAAGAAAAGTTATGCTGACAATGGAAATGTTCAAAGCCAAGGTCAGTATTTCACTTTATTAAAATTTACCATGGGAATCTTTTAATAAACAGTCAGGCCTTCAAAATTTCAGAGAGAAAATCCTCAAATGTTGTTAAGTGCTTTATTCTTACTGTGTATGTTTTTCTTGTGAATGAAGTCTCAGGATCTGTTTCCTTCAAGTACTGGATCCTGTCTAGGGCCATGCAGGAGGAATGACAAATGGATTTAGAATGCATGGAATGCAGCCCACATTTAAGCACAGCCAAAATGGGTGAACCTTGGTTGAGGCAGGACCCCAAAGTCTAGTGTTCTGAAGACTTCATGCTGTACGGAGTTCTACTCCGCTTGCTGCCCTCACTTCCCTTTAATCTATGAATTGTATGAAAACTCTAAGGGGCCTTCCAGTCCTTCACTGGGTAGTATCTTAGGCACTCACAATAATAGTTCTTGATCTCTTTTAAGATTCTTAGAAGATTACTTTTAAAGATAGATAATAAAATAATTAATGTTTTCTTTGTAATCACAAATTGCTGCCTGCCTGTGAGAGAAACTGGCTGAGAAAACTCCCTTGCTTGCTCACTGTATTTGTTTATCTATAACAAGTTGCTTAGTTATGAATGTAAATAAATTCTTGGGAATAATTTGTTTTCTTTACCTGCACTATGTGATGTTATTTCTTGTAAAGTTACTGGAAAACATACTGTTTATCCATAGTCATCTACTAGAAGAAAATTAAAACGTAATCACATTGTAATTTTATACTGCCTAAAAGATTTCCCTGGGATATATAAGTCATGGGAGAGAGAACAATGGCATTGGAACATTTTTCCTTCTATCCATCAATTATGTGTATGTGTGTGTATATGTAAGATTTGTGTGAGTATATTGGAACTTTGCTCCTTCTACCCTCCAAGTGTGTATGTATGTGTGTATACATGTATGTGTATATATGTATATGTGTAAAGTTTGTGTGAGTGTGTGTTGGAACTTTGTTCCATCCATCAAATCTCTATATACATATACATATATATGTAAAGCTTGTCTGGATGTATGTTGGAGCTTGCTCCATCTACCAATTGTGTATATATGTATTTATGTCTATATGTATGTACATATGTATGTATGAATATATGTATGTATGTATGTATGTGTATTTGCTAAATGCTCAGGGACTGCTTGTTGGAATTTTGGTCCATTCACCACTAGATTTGTGTGTATAATGTTCATATGTGGATATGTACATATATATATGTGTGATATACTTGGAGTCTGCTTGCTGGAGCTTTGTTCTAACCATTCAGTGCATGAATGTCTCTATGTCTGTAGGTAAGTCTGTTTGCATGTACATACATATGTACATATGTATACATTATGGATGTATGCATGTATATTTGTATTTGTACATGAATTTGTTGAAGTCTGCCTTTTGCTTCATTCACTCAATGTGTATATATATATGTATGAATTTTCTCTTTCCTTTTCTTTCTTGCCTGCCCCAAGGAGTTAAAAGGGTTCAGAGATTTTTGCAGGCTACAAGGAGTGTCAGCCTCAGTAAATTAAGCTGTGTTCCCTCAGATAGATGTCTGCTGAGTAATTACTCTAATCACTGGCTGCTATAGGCAGCAGGTCCCAATTGTATCTGGACCAACCCCAGTCAACAGCTCTAAGCACTGCCCCCATCATCTACCTGCCTCGGTTTACCCACCCCAGAGATACCAAAGCTGGCTATTGTCAGGATTCTTTAACAAAATCAAAATTAGAACATGCCTCTCGTGTCTTAGTATAATGATATTAATAGGAAGTGCATAGGCTGGAGGGAATATCCTAGTGTCATTTAGATGTGTTTGGTCGGATGCAATTTAAAAAATGCATGAAGTACAATTTCGAAGCATCCCTTCTGTGCAACCCTTTCTTCCATTGCATCTGATTTCACCAGCCTGTACTATATATTTCCTAAAAACAAATCAATTTCAAGATCATCTTATTATATAACTTAAACATATATGAAATGTAGATTTGCATTCTTCTGTTATTTTATCTTTTTTGTAAATTTCAGTATGCAACAGAAGGGATTTGAGATTATAGGAGGTAGATAAAAAAATATTGTGTAACTGGGTAACCAGGTAGGCATTAGGTCTAGCTTAGCTAATATAAGATCCCTAATTAGCTCAAGGTTTCTGACTATAAGGCCATTTATATGGACTTTGACCACTCACAAAGAATGTTTCTTATATACTTTATTTATTCTTAACAGTCTTCAGGTGCAGATGATAGGAATTCTCTTTCTACTTGTGAAATTGAAATTAAAGAAGGCTTTATATGGCTCATTAAAATCACACAACTGGGAAGCAATAGCTACTTAAAGTCTTCCAGTGTAACCCATTGAAATGAGTCTTATGGGTCTCTACTATAAAACAAGAGTCTTCCTTAATTCTACTGTTCTGACAAAAATTGGTTTTAAAATAAAATACATGCTTAAGGCACTGTGTTTTCTATGATATTCCCGTATTCCTATGCAAGGGGACAATGTTGAGGAGCTAGCCTGAAGTTATGCCATATGTAAATTTAACTTTAAGAGTATACACTTGACCAGAGGTAAATGAGAGATAAAGATGCTCAAGATCACGGAAAAACAGTCTTCCTATTCCCTTTAGAGTTGGGATGTGTACTGATGTTATCTCACCACAGCGAGCCTATTGTTTAATGTGTTTTTTCATATACAGTTTTCACCTTAGGCACTGTCTCAGAAGTTAAGCCCTTGTGATTCAGTTTTATTTGGTTTATGATAGAAAGGTTTTTTTTTTAATGTACTTGTACAGTATTAGTTCTGTGTGATATCAACTAAATAAATGAACAGACTGCAGTGTGTTAAAAATGAACAGGTTTGAATGTAAGATTTTTCTTTTTTAGATCCCTTGTATACAAAATTGAGTGTGAATTTATGTTGGTAAGAGAATATTATGATTTGAATATTAAGTATTTTCCACAGGCCACAGGCACATACTTTGAATGCTTGTTCTGGATCCAGTCTCACTCTGTTGGGAGCCTGTGGGATCGTTAGGAGCTGGAGGCTGGTTGATAGAGGTAGCTAACTATTATTGTGTACCAGAAAGCTAGTCCTAGATCCTGGTTCCTGGTATAGAGTACTCCTTGATCGTAGGTTATGTCAGTACACCTAACATTGTAACATGCTCCTGCTATCGTGATGTGAACTGTTCCACAATATCTTCACCACAATAAACCGAACTGAAACCCTCTGAAATGATAAGTCAAAGTAAATCTTTCCTCCCTAAGTGTCTTCTAGGAAGCATGGTAGTCAAAGTAATGCAACAATAAGAAACACAGGGTGTAAAAATAATGTAAAACTGCAGGATGTATCATGGACTGGAATTTGGTGATGTAGATTTTGGAATTCATATGTATACATGCACATGTATACATATAGTTACAGTGCACTTGGTAGAATCCAATGTTATAATTACAATCATTCCTTGAAACTGAGAGTGACATTAGTTTTTAGCCACCCTGCCTGTATTTGATCCACCTTAATGCTGTGCTTGGAGGGGGGGACAGATCATGGTTAAGTAACTATTGTTTGGCAGGATAAGTGATGATGACAAGGACAATGTAAAAGTATGTGTCTAAGATTATTCTTATGGCATTACGATCAACTGAAACCTAGTTAATTCCACACAAAAGAAGTAAAGCCAGAATTCTAAAATTAAGAAATTGGCACTTCCTGCCCTTCCAGAAGACCTGAATTTGTTTTCAGGGTTTATGTTGGAGAGCTCACAATTGCCTGTAACTCTAGCTTAAAGGATTCTTACCCATCTTCTGCTTTCTCTGAGTTCTTGTCCACACGTGAACTATGTGCTGAACAGTGTCCTGTCAACATGACACAAATCAGAGTCATTTGGGAAAAGGGAAGCACAATTGAGAAAATGCCAGCATAAGACTGGCCTAGAGGCAAGCCTGTGGAGGATTTCCTTAATTACTAATTGATATGGGAGGGCCCAGGCTTCTGTGGGTGTAGCCACTCCTTGGCAGGTAGCAATAGAGTGTATAAGAAAGCAGATTGAGCAAACAATGAGCAAGCCAGTAAACAGGCTCCTCCATGGTCTTTACACTAGTTCTTGCCCCCAGGTTCTCGCCCTGAGTTCCCACCATGACTTCCCTGGATAATTGACTACAAGCTATAAGATGCAACGAACCAATTTCCTTTTCCTCACCAATTTGCTTTTGATCATTGTGTTTAATCACAGCAATAAAACCCTAAGTCAGATAGCATATATTTACACCCCCCCCCACACACACACACCTACACATTTTTGAAACAAATCTTATACCACACAAAACCATGCATGATGTCATAATTTGTTCAGTATGAGCACATCTCTTCTTTTAATCACGCCACAATTCAAACAAGTGTTTGATATTCTGTCTGTGACTGTGATCACCACTTGGAACTTATCTAAGCCACATCTTTCTTGGCTTGTAGGCAATAGTAAATTTCTGAAAGAAGATAGAAGGAATTGTATCTGAGCATAGAGGTAATAAACTGTCCTCAATAAAAATACACACATATCTATATGTCTGTCATATAGCAATATGTACTTCCTTTTCCTTTTTCCAGCTTTATATTTGTCCTCATCTTAGAGAGACAATGTTTTCTTTCTTTGAGAAATAGATGTTCATACTTTAAACTTGCTCATGATTATAAGAAGCATATAATGGCCAGTCATGGACTGTAGATGTCACAATATCTGATTATTAGGATTGACTTCTTTCCCTTACCAAATTAGGTTTAACTGTGTGTACCTAGAGAGGGGACCTGCTGGCTCATGAGATACATCTATATACCATGTGATTGGAGGGCCAATGACAGTGCCACACACAGAGAAATACTTTCTTCTCAGACTTGCCTCATTTAACAAAAGGAAAAGCAGGGCTGGAGAGACGGCTCAGTCACTACGAGCACTGACTCCTCTTCCAGAGGTCCTGAGTTCAATTCCCAGCATTCAAAGAGTGGCTCACAACCACCTGTAACAAGATCTGATGCCCTCTTTGGGTATGTCTGAAGAGAGTGAGAGTATACTCAAATACATAGAATATATAAATAAAACTTAACAAAAAATAAAAAGGAATGGAGGAGCTTTGTCTGAATAACTTTTTAAGGAATAACATACAGCGGTGGAGTGTGATCACACACACCTATAATATCAGCACTTTGGAGGATTAAACAGGTGATTCCTCTAATGCAGAACCACAATGAAAAAGAGCAAATGGACAAAAAGAAATACAAAAGTTAAAATTAGAGGAAAACTAGAACACCAGGACATTTGACGCTAGAGTAATTTTTTATTCTATAGTCTTTGGAATGTTATAATTATTTCTTTGAACACATTTTCCTTGAAAAATATCATTATAACTTTGCTTTGCATTGTTTTAAATTTGTAGATCATAAAACAATATGGTCATTTGCAATAATATTTCGTTTATCCCATTATTCTAAGTGTGTTTTCATATATATCCACAGTCCCTTCCACTCATATCTCTTTGTCTCTCTCTTTTATTATTAATGATAGCCCTTGATTATGACTAGTGCTACATATATGCAGCTGAGTGTGGGCCATACAGCATTACATGGGCATTATACTGGTAAGTATGTCCCCAAAAGAGGATGTCACTTCCATATTCAGCAATCATCCACCAGCATTGTCCTCCATGCTAACAAGGGAATCTCAGTAATGTCTCCCCATACATACTGGAATTTTGCCTGCCTTGCTACTTTTGCAGGTCTTGTCCAAGTAAGCACATTGCTGTGAGATAAAGTATGCAGGATTTATGTGATGTCCAGAATTCAGCATTTCATATAGCCCTTGTTTATCTGCCAACATTGACAATTTTTTCCACCCACTGTTCTGTGGTATTCTCCAAGCCTTGGATGAGGAAGGATAATCAAAATGATTCTTCTGTAGCTAAACATTCATGGTTACTTCTGGTTGGCATTTAATCAACTAAAATTCTCTTTATTACTCACTCAAATAAGAGGCCTCTTTGACCAAAGTTGGGAACAACACAAATCTATGGGTAAAAACAGTAATATTTAGATGGTAATTTGATCTCATGACTATTTTATATGAAAATAGTAACCTTATCCCTTGGGCCTTTGATTTCATTCATTATTAGGATTTTATCAGTTTTATATTGCCATGTATGAAATTCCTATGGACCTACCTCATATTCTATCAAAAAGTGGCTTTTTACTCTTCCATTCACCATGCCACTATTATACCAGTATATATGTGATATGTGAGATGATTGGTGTAGACCTTTTGATAATATTACCTCTTTTAACTTATGAACATAGGGCAACAATCCATTTATTTGTATAGTTTTTAGTTTCTTTATCAATGCATTATAGTTTTCATTTACAAATCTATCGTCTATTACTGCAACTATGGCATTTCAAACAATTCAGCATTTTATGCTAATGGCCAAATAAATTGAGTTTTTAAATTTATTTTTGGACAATGTATTCTTATTATAATGAAATTTTTACTGTTTTTTTTTTGTTGTTGTTTTTGTTCTGCATCTTGAAAGTTTACTACATATGTTTGCTACTTCTTTTAGTTATTTGGTGGTCCTTTTGCAGTTTTTCTATGTATAGAATAAATAATATCTATATATTAAGATAATTTTTTTCCTTTCTAAGTTTTTCTTAATGTTTATTTTGTTTTATATATTATACTCACTTTTTATTTCTTTTGGTTTTCACTTACATGGAATGTATTTTCCTGTCCTTTCACATTCAAGCATTTTGTGTTCCATAGTTGTGTTGAGGGGTGGTCTCTTGAAATGGAAATAGCAGAATACAAAGCAGAAAATGGGCATTCTACCTGGGGATGGGGGATAGAGGTCAAGATACAAAAATCGGGGAGAAGGAACAAATACCACCAACGTTGTTCGATAAAACCTCAACGAATCAAATTCCTTTACATTTAACTAATACTATACATAATACATATAAATATGTGGATGCGTCTCTTAAAAGGAAATTATGCCATTTGCCTCAAAACTAGGTATGTGAAACCTCCTTTCAAATGGTTGGTCATTGTAGTTCAAGTGTCTTCCAAAACAATATAGACTTTTGGTGTTGTCCTTGCTTGTCTCTTACAAGTTGAAGGTAATCTGCTATTGCTAAAGATATCTCACATTTAAGACACATGACTCAGATGATTCCAACTAGATCTAACCTGAAAGCTTCCTACCTGTGATTCGGCTTCCATGGTACCAGAAAATACTGTACAAGTTGTCATGGAGGGAAGCAATTAATAATCCTTACTAGCTGCACTATCCATGGAACACAACAATAACCAGTAATGTGAAGGTAGCCATAAAGTTGCAAGAGTAGCACTTACATACAAGAACTGTTTAATTGTACTAAGGCTCACTCAACAGAAAGTCGTGCCTGTACTAGAATTTTAGCCAACTTTCATAGACTAAGAAGGACATGTACCAAAGAGAAGAATCCACTACCATCACTTTTCTAGACCAGCATTATTCTTAACTACATTCTAAATCTTACACTTATATCAAGCAGTAGGTATAGTTACCATCCCTCATCAAACACTGTCTGAAAGCCCTGAGCTCAGTGCAAAATGGCTGACATGCTTTGTCAGCATGGCTTCTCTTTCTCTGATCTTGCCTGGGGAGCTGGAAACCCCCATACCCTCTGCCTGGAGAATCTCACATAGCCTTGGTGAGATTACAGGTTCAGCCTCCTTTCAGCAAGCACCTCAGATTCCTCAAATGTTGTCACATGCTAACAAGGCATCCTTCAGATAATGACCCTTGCCCATTCTGAATATTCCTTACCCCTTTCTCCAAACTACATAACCCTGGATTCATCCCAAAAAATGTTCATCTGTCTCCCTGAAGATGATCCTAGAATGTTTGTTGACTCTGCTCACTTTGTCCTCTTGGGCTAGTGGCCAGTAACCCCGGGGAAAAGGGAGGATCATAATCAAAGAAGCTCATCTTTACAGCCAATGGAGACCATCACATAAATTCACAGCTGGAAACAATGCAGAGATCAATATATTATGAGGGTGCCCACCCCAAGTAGATACATTTACTTCACAGCTCCTACAACTACAGTTCAGGGAACAATGACGATGAAAAGGCAGAAACATTGTAAGAGCCAGAATACCAGGAAGACTGCTATGAAAAAGTTCTCCAAGAAATGACTTGCACAAGGCTGGGACAATGGTAATAACAATGGACAATGGACATGTTAATATGGCAAGGTTGAATTTTCAGGAGTCTCACCTCTAGACAAAAAACTATAGGCAACTAATGACTGCTGGGAAAGGAAGAATAAGCTTCTTCATGGACTAGCACCCTAACTATTCAATATAAAGTGGTCATCCCTGAAACCAGGGAGACACAAACAACAAATACAGAGGTATCACGTTGTATTTATACTTGTGTGTGTTAGTGTGTGCATATAACAATAATAATTAAAAGAGGAAAAAGCTATCAATTTGTGAATGAAGGGAACATGGAATGGTTTGTAGAGAGGGATCATGGGAGGGGCTGAAAGTAATGTATTTCCATTTTAATTGAAAATGTATAAAAATAAATATGAAAAAAATTAGAAATACCCAGAAACCAAAACCAGTAATTCTTGATGGGATGTCATTTGGACATAAAGAGGATTTTGCTTTATCTATCCATTCAGCTATTCTATAGCTTAAGTTTGACAAGTTCCATCTACTTAAAGTGACTGTTGGTAGAAAGCGACTTAGCAGTGCTCGTTTCATTGGGGGTTTTATTATTATCTGTTACTTTTTCATTCTATTCTACCTTTTACTCTCATCCTTCATGTTTTGAAGGTGTTCTTCAGTAGGCTACTCTAATTTCTTTCCTTTGGTCATTGATTATTTTTCTCTCCTGTGGTTACTGTAAAGGCTCCTGTAAAGCATCTTATAATGACAATTGTCTATGTTGACGTGGTAACAACTCTCAGTACAGTGCTCACCTTTAGCCTCTCACTCATCTGTGTGCTATTGATGCTCCCATTTGCACAGCTCAGTTTTTCATCGATGAGTTATTGGGCTGCCGCTACGCTAACACTTTCTTAACGCCTTTGCTGATATTCAGTTATTTTAGTAACTCCTTTACAGTATTAGAGTGTCTGAATCTTACCTAAATTCTAACCTCTATGTTGAGGTTTATGTCTCATCTATTGTCATGTTGCTAATATCTGTTCATTTCTCCTGGAAAACTATTTTTTAAAACATCCTTATAAGGCAGACTTTGTATTGGTTTATTTTCCTCCAACATTTTGGAATTTTTTTTTTTTGTATTGCTCTAAAGAGACTTCCCACCACTTCCTGAACTCCAGTGCAGGACTTATCTCACTTGAGAATTTTCATAGCTCACATGGGTTTTCCTTATGCTAGTCCATCTATTTCTGTTTTGGTTCCTTTGGAAATTTTCTTATTACCTATATTTGCCCTAAGTCTTAATTTTGTTGATTAAACTTGCCACCCAGTTTACATCTGGAATTTTTTAATTAAACAACTCTATTCCTTAACATTAGGATAGCGTTCACTGTCTCTACTTTTCTTGTTGATGTTTTCAGTTTTGGTGGTATATTCCTAATACCATTCAGGATTCTGATGTCTAAGCCACTCAATATCTTTAAAGCAATTTTATGATAACTCTTAATAAGTTTTAAGTCAGACTTTTCCTATAGAGCTCTGTTTGGCATAGACCTCAAGACCCCTAGCTCATCTCTGGATTATGAGGAATACAGACACACACTACCATATCTAACTTAAAACAATTAATTTGAATTACGTTTATTATCTAGAAATTTGTAGATATCTCGTAGTAAGTATGTGTAGCAGAGAGTTCAATAAGAAGAGTCATTCACTACACGGTTTCTTGGGGTAGCCTGAGTGGGCTTCTGGTGGAGTTCATGAGTGAACTTGCTGCGAGAGTCCTTTTGGTCATCAGGGTCAGCAGATGAAATAGAGTGCTATTTCCACAGGCTGCAACCTTGTTCCTGGGTCTGCACATTTCATCTGGATTTATTCATACATACCTAGGTATTGGATCTTTTAGAGTGGGTCTCAATTTTGGATTCATGGGCCCTGACTTGGTACTAGAGTTGATTAGAATGGACCATTTCATTTGGTCTGTGTACGAACAGTAAACTTTCTGAGGGGTGGGACATGTACTCTATGTTAAAAGGGCCCAGATAAAGCCTGTGTCTGTGAGTTTTTGCCTGGTTCTCAGATGGGTTTTGTATATTGGTGTACATGGATGCTGAAGCTTGATACGATGAGTGTTGGTTAAGAATTGGAGTCGGCTGGTGTCTTGAGTTCATAAAGCTAGTCCTATATCCTTAGTCTTTAGTGGCCAGATTAACAAGTCTACCCATAAAGTTTCATTATACTGTATCCATGAGTGCTATCTTAGAATCATGATCTAATTGCTTGCATCTAGACACTAGTTCTGATGGAGTAGTTCTGATATTAGGTTCATACATATTGAGTCAAATGGGAGATATATGTAAATCCCAGAGCTAGTCTAGCACTGAGTGTAGCTGAGATCTGAGTCTGCAAGAGTCTCTCAGAGGAATGATACTTGGGTGGAATGTGAAATGGCCCACCCACTGGTTCAGATTTTGAAGTTTGGTCACTGGCTTGTGGTACTACTTTAGAAGTCTGTGCAGCCTTAAGGATGCAGGGTCTGTTGGGTAGAAGTAAATCACTATTTATGGGTAATACCAACCTTGGTTCTGTCCAAGTTTCTTTCCTTCCTGGTTCACATTATGTGACTAGCCACTGCCTCACACCTCCACTGCTGTGAATTGTTCCACTCTACCATGATGGAGTGAAATATGCCGAAATCAAAATAAATCCCTATAAACCCTCATGTAACTACCCTCTTCTAGCTATTTTGTTGGGTTTTTGATGACAGCGATGCAAAAACTGGTCCTGGAGATTAATTCCACAGAAAGTAGCCTCACTATGGCTTTGTAGAATGAACTTGTTGCCTGGGTATTCTGTTCATGTGGCATTCTGGTAACTGCCCTTGAGCTTGGGAATACAAATGCTAGCTTACTGCTTCAGGGCACAGTAGCTGGCCTGGTAAGTGGTATTGAGATGTTGGAATCAAGAGGAAAATCATATGGTCTCCTTTCCAATTTGCTGGATATACTTCTCAAAAATCATCACCCAGGAATTCCAGAGGGAGTGAGAGCAACACTGTTCACCTTTCTCTCCTTCGATACTTCTTTCAGGAATACTGTGTAATACTCAGTTGTAGTTGTGATCTTCTAAATTGATCTAGTCATCACCTCCTTATGGGATGGATAGTAGTCAATGCTAATGATAACTTGCTTTATTGAACAATGCAAATTTTACTTTCAAGAATAATTTCTACTAATTTGTTTATGGCCTACACTTCTCAAAATAATCCTTATACAAAAGAAGCCTACTTGGGATTGGTGTAGTGAAATCTAATCTACTACAATCTATTTAACCATTTTTGTTGTTGGTTTTGTTCTTATTGATGTTTATCAGCTATTCTTGTAGGCTTTGTGATGGTGTTTCATCAGTCTCTGAAGTAGCTGAGATTACAGGCATTTGCTAATATGTCTGGCTTGATTTAGCCTGTTTTATAATTTAAGGATTAGGCCATATTCATTTTCTTCTCTTCCTTTTTAAAGAATTTACACAAATAACTGGCAAATTTTCATTTACACATATATTTAGTCCTCTCCTAGGAATGTAGATTTAAATTTGAATTTCTTAAGTCCAAGTATACTAACTTACTCAAGAATTGGATAAAATATAAAGCAACACTCTCTGAAAATACAGATGGATCTGATACACATTACACCCACAGAAAAAGTTCTTCTCAAATATCTGCTTCTATTTCAACACACTCAAACATGCCCTCAATCAGGAAGTGACAAACTTAAGATTTCTTCTCTGCTTACTTGTATGGTTTCCTTTTAATAGCCTTGATTTAGAAAGCCTTCGGGTGAATGGGGTAGCTAAGGATCAGGCAGAAAAGGGAAAAGGAGAAAAACCAACATGAAATAGATAGGCAATGGCCCAATGACTAAGGGATCAATCAGTCTTTGTTGTATTAGTTCTAAAATCAAAACAGTCCCAGTGTCTGAATGTAAACACATTCTCATTCTCTCTCTCTCTCTCTCTCTCTCTCTCTCTCTCTCTCTCTCTCTCTCTGGCTCATCTGGGAAGAACATCTGGCTAGTATACCTGAAATATACCCTCCTATCTCTACTAGAAAGAAGTAATATTCCCCAAGAGGAGGAGAAATCAGAGGGAGAGCCAGGAATGACTAAAAAGCCCTCTACACCCCAAACGACTAGTGTCAAATTTCATCCTTCCATTTGAGAAAGATACACTACATTTCTAGGGTAACACTTGAAAATCTTACATTGTTCCTTGAGTGACAAGCAAGAGACAAATTTATCAAATAGCAATGCTATTCTTGGAGAGTGTTTCTGTTTTCTTTTTCTTTTTTCTTTTTTTAATGACTCAGTTAGGGTTCATTGGACATAATTGAACAGCTCCCTGATTAGAGGGCACAGGCTATGCAGGGCAGAAACCAGCTGTCAGTCAGGAGTCTCTTGCACTTTCAGTGGGTTCCTCCCTCAGGTCTTCTCCCTTCTGGGTGAATGGAACTGCCCTGTTTACTCATGGTCATTTCATGGGAAGGGACTACAGAAATTCCCTTGACCAATCAGCCACAGAATTGCAGGAAAATAGCCTGGCAGAGTTTGTCTTTCAGAACCAGATATTTACTTTGAAAACCTCAAACTCCAGGCTTTTATGAACTGGAAGCATTATACCTCATTACTGGCAATGGGATGTGAATACTTGGGGAACAGTTACCCATTCTTGCTGAATGCCTCTTTCCTGACTTGTTGCTGATTATGGCTGATGTCTTGAACTAGAGTCTTTTATTTTTCCTTGGGTGGGAGCATTTTCTGCCAGCATTTGTCTTTGTCTTTGTCATTGCCACATCCAGACATCAGCAACCAAAGTTGAATCCAAGCTGCAAGTAGCTACTTCAGCTTGATTCTGTGATTTTCAGAACATTGCAGAAGGATAGTAGTACATCCTTTCTATGTAGCCCTGCCCTAATTTGCTGAAGCAAATCTATTACAATTGTCTATGCCCTGCTCTGAATCACAAAATAGTTAAATTAATAGACATGGCTGTGAAAATAGACAACTTTTGAGTAATTTGTTCCTGATCATAAAAGTGTAACCATTTAGAATTTTTAAATGCCAAGAACCATATTGATTAAATGTATGATTTGCTTTAATATATTCCCTTTCTATAGCTCTACCAAGCAATCTTCATGGGACTTATAATACTAAATATAAGGGAATATTGGCCCTCTGGACCAGAATAACCAGTGGTTTGGAAGACCTACGCATAACTCACTGATCATGACAATTCTAGAATGATTAATGCTGTGGTTATTGGTGTAGACTATAACTGGATGCTTGGTCAGATGGATCCTGCAACCTTGTTTCACATACCATCAAAGTTGCTGACTGACACAGGACAGATGTTAACAAGTGGGGAAGTGGTGAAAAATATTTTATACATTTAAGGTTGTGAGAACTATGGATTTGTCCACATGAGAGTCTAAATTATTATTTTAATCCCCAAAACTATAACTATCTATATTGAGGTTTTATGAGATGAACAAACCTGGATTTGTTTAGGGATCTAAATATCTATCTATCTATCTATCTATCTATCTATCTATCTATCTATCTATCATCTATGTATCTATCAATTATTTATCTATCTTTTAGGTATCTATCAGTAGTATGTGTGTATGTGTGTGTGTTTACACACATATATGCATGCAGTAATAAAAATGTAGTATTATAAAAGGAGGTCATGAATTTTAAAGAAAGTAGGGAGGGTTTTATGGGCAGTTGAAGGGAGCAAAGAAGAAATGTTTATATATATCAAAATAATAAAAGAAAACACAGGTTCTTGCATTCAAAACTATTCACATCTTAAGACAGAGACAGCAAAGACTTAACTACAAGATTCTTCCGAGCATGCATCCTCAGAGCCTACATGGGAAGTATACCCACGAGGCTGGTCCAACTACATAATCGCCTTTCCTACCATCCTCTGAAGGCTTATAGTTCCATTTCATTGAAATAAACAATCGCCTGTCATAAACAGAAAGTTATCTCATAGAAATAATGTAATTTTATTTTTAATTATTTTAAATATTCATTTTAGGCATGATCTGAAACTCACAATCCTCCTGCCTCAGCTTTCTAGTACTGAGATAATAGGGATGAGCCAGCATACCTGCCAGAACAATTGTAACTTGTGAATTCAATCTTGTGTTATTCAGATAACTCAGAATTAGCATAATTCATTGAATTGTGAAGGAGAATTTCTGGAAAGGGATTGTATCTGAAAAGGCTGATTCACTGATTAGAATTTCAGTGATGTGTAGAAATTAGAATGTCACAAATCCAGAGCCTAATGACAGTTTATCTTGGACTATCTTTATCTCTTAAAGAGCCATTCCTTGTGAACCTCTGTGTTGGGCTTAACATTCTGTAACTAGCAGATAAAACTGAACCTAACACCCTGATAAGCAGATAAAAGAATCTGGGATATATTAATTGAACAAGACCCTATTCTCCACCATTCAAAGGGCCAAGAATCTATCAGAGAGCATCAAAGGCTCATAGTTAAGATTACTCCAATTTGCTGGTTACACACTTCATATTTCTACCAATATACTTTAAAAATACTTTGATTTGTGACTTGGTTCAATATGACATTCATAAAATTGCTTTTACATGGAATTTGTGATGGCCTAAATCTGTACTTATCTAAGCCATGGTCACCCACACTGTTTTTCAGAATAAATGGTGTCTTCCCATCTTTAAAGTGAGAGTTGTGTGCATGTTTGTTTTAATTTTTATTTAAAATTCTGTCTATTTTGACTATATTCCTCCCCTCCCCTACACTAGGTTGTTCGTCTCTTCCTAACCTTTCTTCCCACTAAGTTCATGTTCTTTCCCTCTCTAATGAAAAGAAAAAGAAAAAAAAAACAAAAACAATGAACAGTAAAAAAATAGCAAAAAGCAGTGAAACTCAAAGCAAACTAGAAAAAAGTCATTAATATGAAAATTAGCAAAATAGCACAAATCACATACAAAACACATGAAGTTGGCTTTGTTTTGGCTGACTACTTCTGGGCATGGGGCTTGCCCTGGAGTGTGCTTGATATACGCAGTATTGTTCCATTGGAGAAAAACTGATTTTCTTTCTTATAGCAGGTATCAGTTGCCACAAGCTTCTTGCTTAGAGGTAGAACTTTGTGTCTACTTCCCCTTCTCAGCAGTGGGGTTCCTGTCTGGAGATGTGAAAGCCTTGTGCATGCTGTTACAGTCTCTGTGAGTTCATATACTAAGGGCTTTTTGAAAAGCCACTTGGAAAACTAATACACACACACACACACACACACACACACACACGCACGTGCATAGAGCTACTGTATAACACGGAGACAATGCCCCAACTAGACATGTTATATAGTAGCTACGTGGTAGAACCAGGAATGAGTTACATTTAGCTGAGTTGTTGATCAACACAGTCACAGCTGGTACATAATTTAAAGTGATACTAAGATCCAGTTTTTGAAGACACAGCTTATTTATGTCATTTGCACATGGGGAAATCAAGGTGGCGCCCTCTTAAACCTTTGCCTCCTACTGAATATCATTCATGGTGTGGGAAGATACTTTCCATGCTACCAGAGGAAAGAATTAAGGATTAGTTTCATCCAGGTACAAATCTCTCTGCCGCCGAGTTATAATTGTGCAATGGTGGCACAAATGTTATTGGAGTAATAACTCATTTTGTTCCATTGGATTTAACCTGCAAGTGACACTGATAAAATGGACAAGAGCCTGAGACTAGATATGTCATGGGCCTAGGGGAAAACATACTACTGTTATTCTGTTAAAGAAACATAGCAATAGAATGAGTCTTAATGATGTACTTAGGGCAGATCATTACTCAACCTTCATCAGAGAAACTTCTTCATTCAGTAGATGATTATCAACACAAATCCACACTGGACAATGTGCAGAGAGTGAGAACGTTTGGAACACTCAGCCATAAATAGAATGCCTTCACCAAACTCCTAACTTCAAGACCTGGGGTTCTCTGTGGAAGAGGGTGCAAAAAGATTTTAATTAAGAGCCAGAGGTGGCCAATAACTCTGGAAAACAATGTCTTCCATATATAATGCACTGATACATAAATGAACTCACAGATAGCTGTGTTTTTGCCTTGAAAAATGACCCCCCTTCTATCCCTGTCTGTTCTGAGAAGTATTATTTACCATGCCTTTTGAAGTTATTCATTTAATTCTGGTCTACGCTACTGGTGCCTATGAAGTGAGTGAGTGCTGCGTTTTCCTCTCCTAACTGCCCATGTCTTCATTTCTCTGTGACAAGTTCCTGTCATCTGCCAGTATGGATTTGGTTCTCTCAATTTTGAGTGGCTTTTCTTCGTCCTCTACCTAGAGCTGTTCTTTTCTGTTATCTTTCATTCTTTTGAAAACCGTGTCTTACGATGAAACACAGGATAATTTGGAACTTAACATGCTCTTTTCTCATCCTCCTCCACTAACTGTTAATATTAATTCCGTGTGCCCCCATGTCTGCTTTACCTGTTTTCTCAGCATCCAGATTTTCTTTTTAGGTAATTCCTCCCCAACTGTACCCTTTAAGAAATTTCAAGAGTGCAGATATGCACAGCTTCTTTACTATACATGCATATACTAAATATATACTATGACACATGTGTACTTATTTTATTACACCTACAATGTATATCATTTTTGTGAGGCTGTTATTAGTCTTTCTGAAAACAAATGTCTCAATAACTTTTCAAATTTACTGACATATTATTTCTATCCCTTCCTCCCCTCCACAACAATTAAAAGCAAAAACCTCAGAATTAGACCAAGGACTTAAATAGTAGCCTTCATAAACTCAAACTTCCTAAGAAATCTTAGTGTACCACCACTAAGAAAGTAGTCTGCAAATATGTGTGTGCTGTGACAGGGCTCATGATGAAACCATCTGCATTTTAATTACAATTTCATTTTTTTTGGCTACTGAGGTTGGTACTATTCATAGCTACCACTGGAGGGGATGCTTTTACGGACACCTAATAACAACAACAAAAAATGAACCAATTATTCTTGCTGAGATCAAAAAAGAGAAACGACATATGTAGCCCCCAAAAGGTGAGCTTCCTTTAAGCTTGCAAACTCCAGAGAAATAAATTTGACAGTCTCTAGATTTACTGAGGCCATTTTCATACACAGCATGCAGTTTTCTCAATAAATACGGTAAAGAATTTTGCTATTGCCTAGATGGTAGACATCGTAAGACATTACTGAAGGCTGGGCAAGATGGCATATATCTTTAATCCTAGCACATGGGAGTCAGAGGTGGGAGGATCTGTCTCAATGCAAAATAAGTTTGTCCCGGGCCAACCAGAACTACATAGAGAGACCCTCTCTCAGAAATCAAATCAAAACAAGACAAGACAAAACAGAACAAATCTAACAGACAAACATGCTGGTGTTGGCAAAGGGCGCTATCGGAGGAAAAACCTGTAGTGTGAGGATGATAATACTTTGCCTACATTTCCAGGAAATGACAGATGATAAAAACTGTTGAGAGACTTTAACACATGGTTTCACTTTTCCTTAGATAGAAGATAAAACTTTGCTGACTCTATTTTCAGTGATATTATTCCATTATATGATAAACTCTCTCTTGTGCTGCATGAAGATATGTCAAAAATATTAAGCAACCTTAAAGTATTTACTTTTATGTAGCAAATAGATAGCCACAGAATGAAGTTTAACACAGCTTGAAATAGATGGCATAACTGAAAGCAATTTACTCTCTTGGAATTATATTATTCAGGCTGCCTTGAAATTATATATCTAAAGTAGGACAGCAAAAAAAAAAAAATGATCAGCAAAGCCACCACATTCCCATTTGCTTTGTTTTATCAGCCTTTATAAAATATATATGTCTAAATCTACTCTAAATGTCTAAATCTACTTTAAAAATGAAGTTCCCTGAAGAAATAGCCTCTCTATTAAAGAGGCTGTAGACGCTAACCTCTGGTCAGAAGAACCTCATGGTGATAGAGACATTGAATTCTATGTGTCTAGAACCAAAATCATCTTGGGCTATTAAAAGTCATCTTGGAAAAACAAATAGCTATTTCTGTGTTACCTTTGCATGTGACCAGACATTCCCTAGTAGGTAAACCCAGTGGAATGTGTTTGTAAGCTGAGCAAACAACTGGTTTCTACCACTGACGTTGTAAACCTCCAGTTGCTATGACCCACTTACGTACTATCCTCGATTATGTGCTTGCTGAATGCATTAATTTATGACTTTTTGGCCCATTGGCTTTCAAAGTTCATGCACATCAAAAAGTAAATAGAATCTGTGTTCCTATGCCAAGGTTACTCATAATCATGCCAAACAACGTAGTTTTTAAAGCAGGGTTGTTGCATTATAACACTAACCCAACCCCTGAAATAAAGAGATATGCAGGGTTTACTTTTCCATCTAGGCAAGGGCTATATAACAAGGGATGAAATGACACAATGGGAAAGGGTATGAGAAATAGGAAGCGGTATTGGTTAAAACATTATTCTGGCTGAACACGGAATCAGCAGATATAATAATTTCTAAAATAGAACTTCTGAAGTTATTCCCTATTTACTCTTGTTTTTATGTCTTAATTGAAAAACGTGGTCACTGAGTATTTGTTGCATCTATAGAGTGATGCTGGGCACTATATGTGATTGAGTTTAAGCAAATCACCTTTTGTTCTCCCTATGCTGGTGTAAAACAAGTCAGGCTTCCTTGTTCAGTCAACACAGAAGCCAGTGCTATGGCACTCAAAATATTGCTTCTCCATACATTGTTACTGGTAGGATTTACAGAAACGAGGTAGGAAGAGTTTGCTTGTTGATTGGATGGCAAAAGGGATGAGTTACCGACATTTTACCGGCATAAGTATAAGATGGTCATGAGTGCAGGTCCCATGCTTCTTTTCGGCGGTAGTTACCTTGTTCCCTGTCAGAAACTTGTGAGGACAAAAGGTACTGAGCAAGACAAGTTGAGTTCTTCTGCATTAGCTCCTTCCAAACTGTCTTTAATAGATTCTGGAAGCTTTTTTTAAAAGAAAATTAAAACATTTTCTTATTAAGGAATTTATATCTAGGTGTACCAAGTCTTAACTGATATCCCTCCCTTTTGCCATATACATATTTACGAGGTTTTATCTCTAATGCAATCAAAAGACTCTGTCTTAGCCTCCACATAACCCTCCAAGGCTCCTTTATAATTAGCTCAATGGTTCTGAAAAAGGCACATGCAGAAGCTTCTGTGATTAACCTTTCAAGGTTTATAAATATTCAGCAGATCGCTATTATTTCTCCATTCATATAAATCAAAGTTTAGCATGTGGAAGGGTACAGGAAAGGTGAAGGTAGACATTTTACCTGAGAATCACATCTTTCTCCAGACACTTAGCTCTAGCTTTACAGATATCCTATCTGTGATCTTGTTTACCACTTGGAGTACAAGTTGGCTCAGTTTATTTTTGTCTAATTAATTACTTAAATTGGACCTCTTAACATGAGGACCAGATGATTCATTTCTTCCCACTTAATCAAGTCACTAATCGTTAAACAATCCCAGAACCTCAGCTTGTTTCCTCAGATTATGATATTCAGAGATAGGTTTCCTCAACCACTCCAGAGGATTGGAGCAGGGGTTTAAGAGGATGTGCACACATAAAGATGACAAAAATTATTTAATATATTATGAGACATTAGGAGACATGTAAATATTTATAATTAAAGGAAGATCAATATAAACTGGAAATTCTACATCTGTTTTCTTCTAGGGATGATGAACTAAAGGACAGTTGTAAAAAAAATAGCAGAAAAAAATAGGAATTATTATTTTACAGTAGTAAAGTAGAATACCAATTTTAATGTGAGCATAGGAGAGTGGGGGATGGCACAAGAGAGTGTCCGTGTCTCTTTGTCTTCAGAGATATGTTTCTTCCTGATGGATACAAAGGGGATAGTATTTTGATTGATGTTCTAATGATTATTTTATGGGAAGTCATCAGGCTTGTCTGGTCTGCTTTAGCTGATGAAGGGACAAGAGCCATTTCATTTTTTATCCGCTTTATAAGAGAGGTGAGAGCAAGAGAGAGAGACACAGAGAGAGAGACAGAGAGATAGAGACAGAGACAGAAACAGAGAGACACACACAGAGAACAGAAAGACTGGGAGACAGAGACAGATAGCAAGACAGAGACAGAGAGTAAGGAGAGAGAGAATGCAATCTATTTCAAGGGTTTTGCAGGTTCCTTCAGTTTTGAAGTATTCAGAATGTCAAGTCATTGCATGCTGGGCACTATGATTGAACTCCAATGTGGGTGGCACTTCTAATTGCGAGAGTGGGATTCTGGTTAGCCCTAGATGTACCTAGCCTGGTGCCCTTCCTTATGATCTCAATTAAATTATTTCTCTTGAAGGACAGAACCATCTGCTTTCACAGAATATATCATTTGCACCATAGATTGACAATTTAATAAAAGTTATATTGTGTATTTATATGACTCATAAGCAATATTTAAGTTTTAAGTTGTTAATAAAATCTACAGCAAAATAAAAAAGACTATATTAAAATATTCATGTGATCTTCAAAACATTTTCTGTTTGATACTTTCAGAGAAGATCTACTGATTCTTGGTGTACATTATCTTCTTGCACCATAATCAACCACCACATGATTGACATCAGCTAACTATGGTGGACAATTTTACTCTGAAAAGTTTATTATAAGAACATTCAGCATCCTACAACTCCCTTTTGATCTTGCTCTCACTCACTCTGTCTCTCTGTCTGTCTGTCTCTCTCTCCCTGTCTGTCTCTCTCTTAGTTCAAATCTTTATTTTCTTCGTAAAATCCCATATGTATTTCACAAGAACTCTACTGCTGAGTCACAACATCTGTATACATAGCTACTCTATAATGGAAAATATTAACAGACAGTTTATCCAAAACTCTTGAGTTTCCTTCCTCTGTATACTTACACAACCCTAAATGATTATTCCCAATATTAATTATCCTGGCCACCCATCCAGTTGAAAGCTATGTCTTAAACCAAACTCTGAATCTCAATGTAATAGATGTTAATTTTTATCTCCTAAAACAACCAGACTCTGCTGAAGCAGTAACTTTGGTAAGCTCTTGTAGGACTGGCTATATATGCTTTGAGTTCAAAGACAACAAAACAGGCATAGAATTGCATAGTGTATAGTTCTGTGCAGGACTTTCTCACAGAAATATGGCCTTGGGAAGCATCAAATCATGTTACATTCCCACAGTTAAGGTCAGAAGTGGGGAGGGCATATTTATGGGTTAGGTTAGGACAAAACTGATATCATCTTAACTGGCATATACCAGGTTTTGTTTTTCCTTATGCTTTATGTAAATAAGGCACATGGCTCTGCCTACTTACAGTTTCTGGTAAATGAGATAAAAACAGGGTCACACTTGGGCAACCCTGAAAGTTAGGGCTTATAATGGCTGTAATTATGTCAAGTTGTCTAGCCTATCTTAAAGTGATAAACAAAAAGAGCACAGGCTTATGTAACAAATATTGTCCCAGTTGATATTAAAGGAGTGTTAAAAATGTTCAGATACATTTCCAAAACAGTTTTACTCCTGAGTCCTGTGATAGGTGTCAAAATTATAACTGGGATGGGGGGGGTTGGTTTTATTCCATAGCTACCAAAGACAGTTGAGTTATTATTAGTAAGCAGCTTGAAAGGACCATTTAGAGGACCTTGATTCAGAGGTCATCAAAAGCAGTGGGAATTCTTGCTAAACCTTCTTAATGGATTTGGTTTTACTATCAGCATGCTAGGATGAACATATATAATATGTAGGAATGAAGAATTCTATCCAACATAAAATGTAATCAACTAGCAAGTATAGGGTGTAGGCATTTATTTTTCACAACCTACTTTGTAAGGGTTCAACCCCCCTTCTAGCCCACTACCCACCAGAGGGAGTAGAAAAGAAAGGTTATTAGGATACAGAGGAAGAGGACCTGCATGTCATCGGTGTAGACTAGGTAGGTGGCACAAGGCAAGCCAATGTTCCTACTGCCTGTGGGTTCCTATTTATATTCTTTCTAAATAGCACACATCCTTTCATGTGTCTGTTATAGCAAAACATTTCTTCACGTGTCGGCTTTAGCAAAACATTGTTTCCCCTGTCTGCCCAACAAAACATCATTTGACATAACAAATGACATTCCAAAGAAACCAAAAGTTTCCACTTTAGTGGAGAGGTACCCCACAAGGATGGCCCAGGTAGAAGCACAGTCATGATCAGGCCACTGAAAAGCCTGTCTAAGATTTTGTCAAGGAAAGAATCTTTATCGGCAACCAGAACTCTCCAATCACTGCTTGGTATATTCTAGAAGTTATCATTATTACTGCTATTGTCTCACTTTCTAGTGCAAGCTGATCTTGATTTTGTGACTGTCATCTGCCTCCTACTTCCTACTTGGTGTGGTTACATCCTTAGCCCCCATAGCCAATGTCTAGATAAGTATTTTGCTTTGTTTTCCTTGCTGCAGATAACTATCTGAAAACATCTTAGTTCATATTTTTATCATAGGGCTCTACCACTGAAACTAAGGCACCTTCAGAAAGAGATTGTGCCCATTCTGCTTGTACTTTATTCCTAGTCACTGACTGCATTGTGTCTCTGTGGAAGTATTTAGCAAATGAATGTTTAACGTGCATATGGCATCACTAATGTCAACTGTAATTTAAGCAGTTATACATACCTCTGTCCTCTATTGGGCTGCCATTAGTTGTCTAACCCTATTCAACCTGTAGTAGAGCTGTAAAGCTTGCTGAATAGTGGCCATTTAGGAAGAGCTTCCTTTGAAGGAAAAGGAAAGAAAGTACTCTGAAGATGAAAGAAAAAAAATGCTGATATGTTGAGGTCTACTGCAAAACATTCATTTGTTCTAGATATTGGGAAGAAGGATAAGAAAGTCCCGCTTGTGGGTAGCACTATGAAAGTCACATCCACAGTATAGAAGACTTGAGATAGAAGATGCAGGGTGTTATGCAATCTGGCATTATCTAAAGTTTCAGGCAGGTTTGAAGAATGGAGTCACTGGAAAGTCTGAGATCCCACTGCAGATTCCTAATGCTAGTTGACAGCAACGGACTCAGCACATTTTCTTCACACTATCCCTGACCCTGTGAATGTCCATGCCCAGAAACTACTCCTTTCCTATCTTTTTCTTTTCTCTGTTTTTATAAAACAAAATGATGAGTAGCAGGTTTCCTTCGTTATGTCCAGGAGATGCCCAGTCAATCAGTTTAACCATCTGCTTGCTTTTTGGTTTGACGATCATGGGTTAATTGAAGGAATGTGCATATGTTTGAGAAGCCTGTGGGACACTGTTATTAGCTTCTAGAACCTCCTAGTTTTGACACTGAGCTGCTCTGCCTTAACACCACACTCATTGGAGTAACGTGAGGTGTCCTTAAAGTGTTTCTCTTGTACCACTCAATGTACCCATCTTTTCCTTTACTACTAAACAAACATAGGCAGACCTGCAGTTTGCAGATCTTGTTGTTTGTCCTTTCATTCCCTGAATTTTATTTTTATCTTAACAGAAAAAAAAAAGAAGCTTCCCATTTTTTTCTAAACAGACACTCCAAGAGGCAAGGTTAAAATTATACTGAAATGTTTTCTAACTTTATGTCTGTCAAGAAAAAGGTAGGCATCAATAGCAGTCCTCTTCCACTTCCTTTGATTGAGCCTCCAGTAAGCATGGCTCTGGAGTGATTTCTGTTGTTGCCTTGCTTGCTGGTTTCCACCAAACCTGGCCTTGGGAACACTAAGGCAGGCTTGAAATTCACAGTTTAACTTAAATATAAGCATAATTGTCAGATTATGTAAAGTTGAGGACCAGACATAGAAAGATAATCCTTTCTTGATATAACACTGAAAAAACACTCGCCAATTTTAGGACCTAAATTATGAAGGTTCTTGAAAAGCAATGCCTGTGTGTGTGTCCTCTCTTTCTACTTAGTGTTTCTAAGCTGGTAGACACAGCATCCCTGGGAGTTGCACCTTATTCCTGGTGAAATAGGTGGTCTTCACATTAATAGTGAGAGTGGGAAACTGAACCAAATGAGAGATTATGAGGTCAATGTACGTATATTCGTTTATTATTACTCAATACTTTTGTCCCTGATGCTATAACTACTTGGTAGTTCCTGTCCTTTGTTCCTCAGCCTGATATCCTGGGATTTTTGTAAGTTTCCCATGAACAGAGCTTTAATATTAAAATTTCTTTCAAAGAGTATCAGTGATATGGCTGCTTAAAGTGAACTGACAGAAACAGCAACAATAGACAAACTAATGTGCATGTTGGGGTGGAGTCTAGGAGGGCTCATCCCTTTGTGACAAGCTATAGGCAATTAAGGAATGACCAAAGTGGGAAATCATCTCTTCTAGTGAAGATTATACCACCTGGTTATCCAACTGCAAATGGTCAACCCCCGAAAAGTACATAACTGCAATGGCCCAGGAAAACCCAAACCTGCCTTCATCTTTTCTCTGCTTGATTTTTAATAGGAGTTTTACTTTATGTTTACCTATAGTTACATGGAACTGTATAAACAGTATTTTAACATACCAATTCATTGCTTTGTCCCTTATAAGAAGTGCTTCACAGGTCAGAAAGATGGCTCAGTGGGTAAAACCACTTGCTGCACAAGGATGACAACCTAAGGCTGATCCCTGGAATTAACATAAAATGCTGGACATAGTGATGCATGTTTGCAATCCCAGCAACTTATAGTGAGATGGGAGTTGGATATAGGAGGATTTATGTTGAAATTTTAAGGCCAGCTGGCTTGAGGTACACAGAGGAGTAGAAACAATGAGAACGTACTGGCGTCCAGAACAATGTGGAAGGAGAAATGACAGTCAGAATTTGTCTTCTGACCACCACACGCATGCTAAGGCATGAGTACACCTGTACTTAAACACGTACAGAATACACATACACACACACACACACACATACACACCTACCAGAATAAAAATAAATAAATAATTAAATGGTGTAACAGAAATGTTTTATGGTATCCCACTATCATGATTCAGTATAGTTAATATAAACATTTTAAATATGGAAACCCAAATACTTCACTAGGAACAAAAGCTGGAATGTTCTAGAGCTGTGAAGTATCTATGTGTAGGGGAAGAGAAATCCCGAGGGTCTTAGTGACACTTTTAAAATTTTGATTGGCAAGTGAAAGACAAAAATATGTTTATTAAAGTGAATACTTTATACATGGAGTAGCTCACAAAGCCTCAAGTTTGAACTTCAGCTTATGTAAAATCTGCAGTGGAGAACCGAAAAATTTTCAACAAATGACAGGCAATGGAAAAGGACTTTGAGTCTCTAGTGTAGTAACCAAGAACATATTATTTAAAGTGGATATTTTATACATAGAGTGGTTCACAAGGCTTAAAGCTCAAATCTCATCTTATATAGAAACTTCAGTTAAAGAATAGGAAAGTTTTAGACAAATGACAGGCAACAGGAAAGGACTTTGAGTCTCTAGGTGTAGTGTCTTAGGAGAAGATAAAGATTTGGAACATATAGAAAAGATAACCAATATATCTTGTTAATATTGGTTCCTTTGGTATCATTACAGCAAAAACAAGCATGGTATAGACAGGTTGACTTCGTATTTCCATAATATCATCTATATTTTCCTGTTGCTTTTCTCCCAGGATGTATTAATAATAATAATTTATTATTATTATTATTAGTAGTATAATATTATACTATTAGCTAGTATAGTACAGTGTGGTTTGGAATTTAGCTTATCTCAGCCACTTGTATGCAATTATTACAATTATTATTAATTTTTACTTTATCATTACTATTATTTTATTATCTTATTTTGAATCTCTAATATGTGCTTTAAACTAAAGGCTCATCATAAAGTTTGAACAATTGTTATAAATACTCAATAAAGTCATGCTTATTGTATTCTGGTGGTATATGATTGGTTGTTTATTCTGAATGAATACTCTCTGATTTATTAAAGTTATTATTCTGAGTATAGAGAGTCATATTGAAAGAGTACTCATAGCCTTTATCCAGGATTGTGCTGATGGCCAGGAAACTCAACTAGAACCTCAATTAAGTGCTCTAAAAATCTTCAGGAGCTCAAATACTACTGTTTCAGACTACCGTTTTTTTCTTTTAATCTCTTCATTATGGTGGGATGGGAACTGGTTATTCTGCCTTCTCCAGTATCTTGGCAAATGGCTGGTGTGTGACAGATACTTCTTGTAGTGAATTTAAATGAAAGAAATAATTTCATTTCTCCTTTTCAGATGATGGAAATAATTGACAACCAGATATTTGAGTAAAAGAAAAATGTTCCCGTTAGACTAAATATTAAAGTTTCTGTGTGTTCTGAGATGTCACACTTTTTTATTAAAATGGATGTCTTGGGAAAAAGTTTCTATATAGTCTTGTATTAATATAAAACTGTAGGCTATGGTTAAAAACAAAAATATCAATCAATCAATCAATCGATCGATCAATCAATCTATTTTACATCCTGACATCAGTTTGCCCTCCTTCCTTTCATCCTAGTCCTTCTCCCCACTTTCCCTCTGCCTCCCTATCCACTCCTCATCCTTTTCACTTTCTATAAGAGGCATCCTACAGATTTCAACCAGCCCTGTCATATCAAGTTGTAGTAGTGATAGGTGCATATTCTCCTACTGGGTTTAAATGAGGCTGCACAGGAAAAAAAGGGGGGGGTACTAAAGGCAAACAACAGAGTTAGAGACTGATCGATCCTGCTCCCAGTTTTAGGAGTTCCACAAGCAGACCATTCAGACTTCCTGAGTCTCTGTACATTCCTATACATCCAACTTAGTTTATTCTGTGGGGTTTCTTATGGTGTCCTTGACCCCTCTGGCTCCAACAATGGGGTAAAATTGGAGCAAAACTGAGAGAATGGCCAACTAATGACTGGTCTAGTTTGAGACCCATGCCATGAGTTGAGATCCATGGCATAAGAGGGAGACTGTCCATGGCACTGCTAATATTATTCTGATGCTTGCAAACAGGAGCCTTATCATCATAAGAGAAGCTTTGCCCAACATATGACTGAAACAGATGCAGAGACCCAGAGCCAAACATTGAACTGAGATTGGGGACTCCTGAGGAAGAGAGACAAAGACGTATTTTTTAGTCTCCATAAACTTTGAGATGGAATTCAATAATATGGTGGAGCCAGGAAGACTAGGAGTTCAAAGTCATTCTCAAATATATACGAAGTTCAATGTCACTCTGTCACATATGAAATGTTCTGGAGGGTGTCCCACGATGATCTCCCGGCTGAGGACAGAGTGAGAGCAGGGAGGGTCCTCTACCCACGTCTCCGCTATCTGTTGGTCTTCAGCCCAGCCTGGTGTAAGAGGTCTGGGCCAAAAGGGTGCGAGTGCAAGCAGGGAGGAGAGATTTCCTGCCTCCGCTGCTGCCTCTGCTCGAGTCTCCGCTGTCACAGCTCGGTCACTCCCAGGTGCTGCACCTGCCTCTCCACGCTGAGCCGCCCGGACTGGGCCGATAGAAGCCAGCTAGCAGGCAAGGAAGCAGCTTGGTGCCCCAGGAAGGCTCCGGGAGAGCGGATCTCTCCCCAAGTGTTACAGCTCTTGAGACAAAACTCCTGGACACCAAGATGATTCTCGAACACACACCTTTACTTCTCCCGAATAGAGCCTTTATATACAGTTTCAGGGTGGGTTAGGGTCTGATAGCAGATAACGCTTATTGGCTTGGTCGGAGAGCTTAGAGATACCTCATCTGCATGTGGGTTAGGGTCTGGCAGATAATGCCTATTGGTTTGGTCGGAGAGCTTAGAGATACCTCATCTACATGTGGGAGGGCCTGAGGCACTGTTCCTCGTGACTGATAGTCATTGACCTCTCTTTGGGAGAGGCTGTGGAGGGCCGAAGCTGAATGAAAAGAACCAGGGCTTGGGGGCAACGCCGAACACCTGCCGTCCTGGTAAAGGTCCGGGGTTCAAGGCTTGCTCAACCAGGCACTCAGCTGCTTCCCACAGCCCACCGCCCCACAAAATGCTATCTAAAAAATTATCACCTAGTCTATTTCCATTGCTCATGGTCACCCACCAACCATATCTACAAAGTATGTTGCTTAAAACACCATACATTTGACCTGCAGAACAATCAATCTCACACAATTTTATAAACTTCTAGCTGTCTGGCTAGATTTCATAGTAGTAGATAGTGCTACAAAAGCCACTGAGGAAGGCAAGCCTATTGTTTTATCCAGCACTGAACCATTCCTGGAACGAAGTATCTACTGGTTCAATAATGGTGATTGTTGATGTAGCTAACCACTTTCTGATTTGAGTTGTGGCCTGTCCCACAGAAGGGCTTAGTACCATACTTCTGGTCAAAAGCAGATGCTGACAGGGAAAGCTACAGGGTCTCAGAATGAACCTGGTATTGTTACTTTGCTAAATGGTTATGTTGTTAAATTACTTTCTAAAATTTCTATCTATCATAAGGTACTCGAGCAGCTCTCAACTCGGGTAGGAGAAGCTTCCTTCTTTAGCAGGCAATGCAGAAACTCACGATTCTTCAGCATATTGAGAATAAGAGACTGTGAGAACTTAGTTCTAAGTAGAACATCATGGATATTTTATTTATTTACATTTCAAATGTTACTCCCTTTCCAATTTCCCCTCCAGAAACCCCCTATCCCATCAACCCTCCCCCTGCTTCTATGAGGGTGCTCCTGCCCAACCCACCCACTTCCACCTGTCCGCCCTGGCATTCCCCTACACTGGGGCATCAAGCCTTCATAGGAGCAAGGGTCTCTTCTTCCATTGATGCCCAACAAGGCCATTCTATGCTACATGTGCAACTGGAACCATGGGCTCCTCCATGTGTACTTTTTGGTGGGTGGTTTATTCCCTGGGTGCTCTCTGGTGGGGGGTTCTGGTTGGTTCATATTGTTGTTCTTCCTATGAGCTTGCAGCTCCTTCATTCCTTTCTCTAACTCCTCCATTAGGGACTGAGCCCAGGGTCCTCAGTAGAAAATCTTTTACAACACCTTTCATTTCCTACTAAGACTCATCACAGAAGAATGACAGAGAGAATGTGGGAGCCAGAGCATGATGAGCAGTGTGGCACAATTCTAATTCCTGGACCTGAACTGAATAATTACACTTGTGAACCCATATTAGTTGGGGAAAAGTGCACAAGACCTGCACAAGACCAAGTCAGTTAAAATTCTGAGATAGATGAAGTGAGTAATCTCAAACCTCTACCTTCTACTAAGGGGTTATTAGGTGCTGATAGTTGCTGAAGAAGAAAGAATCATTCTTCTTTGAGGATGTGGGTATTAGTAGGTTCCCAAGGGTCCAATGTTTGGTCCCACAACCATGCATGCATTGGCAACACTAACTGAACATAGAAGGTTAAAAAATAAAGGAGTTGGAAGGTGGTATATGTTTAGGAACATATGAGAGTTGTTGGAGGGAGGACATGAAGGATATGTTTGATTACACTTGATTGTATTCATATTGAATCTCATTTATATTATGACAATGCTCTAGTGACAGTCTAAGGAAACTGGTTATTAAAACACGACACAGGGAGCTAGTTGGTGTGTGTAAGGAGTGCCTTGAAATGAAATTATAGATCTTAGCTACTAGAATAGACTTGAGCCATCACTTTTAGGTCAATACAGATTCAAATACCTATTTTCACTACAAGTAGGTTCCACATACTGTTCGAATGTAAGTTTTGGACCAAAAAGACATCAGTCTCTACAAGCACATGCCTTCTTTTATCCCATGTCCTATGCTTTAAGTAAATAATATTCTTAATCCGATCTCATTGTTCATATAGTTGGTGAGCTGTTCACAACTCCACGAAGTAAAATAACAAAGTCCTCAGAATAATCCAAGTCTATTAGGGACAGTAGTGCAACAGCTGGTCACACCATGTGGGGACACGTTGTCAGAAGAAAACCACAATCTCCATCAGTATGCAGCCAACATGCATAAGTGCTTTCCCATGCTTCGTCTTTATTGGATGCACACGGTTAATGAGGAAGTACTCTGCTTGCTGCAGTACTCCTGCCATGATTATGGTTTCTGGCAAGTAATTTATTTAGTCACTGTGTTGTTTGTGAGTGCTAGAATCTTCTTTACTTGCTCCTAATGTGTAAAGTGCTTTAAAAACCTTGCAACCATCAAAGTAAAAGATGCAACTCAGTGCCTCCCTTTCCAGCATTGCCACAAGGCTCAATAATCTATAGATCATGTAATAATTTCATTTAGCAGCACAATAAAAGTCAAATTAGCTTCCACGAGACAGTTATGTATGATAATCTGTATTACTGCAGCCTGCTGCTGACTGTATTAGCATTGTAATGTTATTTCTCCTTCTAGGATACTCTGAATTTTTTCTTTCAGTTTATATTTATTGAATCATTATGAAAACTGAATTCTTAAAGTCTTGAAGAAATGAATTTTATATAAAAAATTAATGTGCAGCGGTAATGATCTTGACTTCCAATGTATCACTTTTCCCTTTCTCTAAAGTGGTTCCTTCAGCTGCTGGATTTTCAGAGTTGAAAATGGGCCTCTGGTAAAAACTAATGGCCAAACTCTGTGTCGCCATCCCTTAAAGCCAGCATTTCCAGAGGCCCTTGTTCTTTTTCTTTATCCTCCAACAATACTACTCGATATTGCATAGGAGTCCATCATTTTGCTGCATTTCATAGTATTTGACCATGATTTCCAAGCTTCTATATAAAATCTTCCCATGGAGAATTTGTGTCAGGGGCAGGAACAGTGTTAGGGGTGTGTGTGTGTGTTTGTGTGTGTGTGTGTGTGTGTGTGTGTGTGTGTGAAGATTGAGGGTTAGGTATAAGAGGAGTATCTTGCATGACAAATTAGGAATGAAATTCAAACATTTTTAGTCAGATGAAATTCATTGATGCTTCCAGAGCCTTGGGCTCATGCATTTTCTTAAAGACTTTTAGTAATGTGGGGATTTACTACTTAGCTACTTTACAAAACACTCTTCATTTAAAGCTTGAAACTACTTAATCATGATCCAGTTATGGATGGAGAGGTTAGCCATAGGAAAGCATTCTACCTTAAGAAAAAGAAACAATCATCATATAAGCTTTCAGTGCTAACTACTATTTATATATATATTTGTCATAACTACTTATTATAGAATCTCTATGCAATCAAGTCCTGTTCAGCCCAAATGTAGCCAGTTTTAACTTTCGAAGTACCAGAAACATCTCATATGCATAGGTGCTTGCCCAGGAGCTATCTATGTTCGACCGTTCCTCATCGTACTCCAGTAGATCTTTAGATTGTTTTAAACCTTCTCCCACCTGCCTTCCTCCAGTATACCAAACCACATTGTCTCAGGGTCCTGCTTTCTAAGTGCTGCTCTGTGTATCCAACTCAGGAAAGATGATGGAGCTTCATCTCAAAGATGAGAAGTTCATTTTCACAGAGCAAGGCTGAATTCTGGCCAGAAACTCCCTGAGAAGGTGGCTTATGGGGTGGTTCTGATTTATTAAGATAGAAGGAGAATGGAGAGCAGAAGCAGAATATCCACTGTCCTTGTAACTCAGGTGTTTACAGCAGGACTGAGAGGACAAAATAGCCAATAAAGTAATGAAAAGAAGAAACTGCATAAGACAGAAAGAGGAGAGATGAGGGAATCAGTCAAGTGGAGGGGAAGACGAACACTACTGGAATGAACTTGAGTCTACCCTTTATTTACTAACCTATGGTATTAAAAAGCTTAGCATTCCAGAAAGGAAACAGAATCTTGAAGTAGCTTGCCAATGGTCTCATAGTTTGTAACATTTTGTTCTGTGTTTTGCTAAATATCCATAAATAGCATAATTGATTAGGAAAGATGCAATCACAGAGAAAGAAAGCAAAGTGGGATGACTCAATAAGTGTGATATACAAGAAAAAAATTATCATGGGCCATCAAGGTAAAACCTTCCCTGCTGATGTCATGGTGCAAATCTACCCCCAGAAGTACCTAGAATACACCATCCTCTGAACCAGTCCACTCCAGTCCTCAGTCCATCCCTTTTGGTAATTATCTGTTGTGTGCTCAGTTTTTGCTAACGCACACTATTTCCTTGATTGTGGCTTTTAAAACACCTGTCAAAAGAAATCTCGAGTCTGGCTGCAATTACAAAATCACAAATATTTCAAGACACACATTTCTCATCAATTGTAAATTCATAGCCCTATTTATCTCTTTCCCGAACTCTAATTCTGTGTTAAGACGCCATTTCTTTCAGCGCCTTCACTATAAAAAGTCTGTTGCAGGTGGTAGCTTCCATTAAATGACAGCTTCATCTGTTTAGGAGTGCAGTTGGTAAAGACATGATCTTAACTCACTCAGCTTTCTTTAGGAGAGAAAATAATTTCCAACTTAAGTTTTGGGGACTTATCATGCAGACATCAATGGCCTGTTGCAATGTTCCATGCTCAATCTTACGTAAACACTGCTCCTTGTTTCTTCACAGCTAAGTAGTTTGACATATGATAACATATATTGTCATATATATATATATATATATATATATATATATATATATATTTCATACAAATCACTTTATCAGACATTACAAAAACAAACATAAAATGATAAAACAGTATCATCTATACTTTGAGGTGCTCAAATCTTGAAGAAGGGACATACTGGTCAAGAGTCAACTGTGACATATATCTAAACACTTGTATGATAAATGTCTGATCATCCTGATGTGGAGCTCCTTAACAATGTCTGAGAAACTGAAAGCTGAAGAAGGAAGGCAGAGGAAGTGACACTGGGGACCTTGGTGTTCTCTGAGCTCACATAGGCAGCAAGGAGGAAGAAGATACTTTCCCAAAATCCAGTGATATGAAATCAATGGGATATGTGCTACATTCCCTGAAGAGTGGGTGCTTCGGTGTGTTGGAAAGAGGGTTTCAGGAAAGCCTGTGAACACAAGCCTGTGGGCCTCATACTTGACTATGTCTGAGAGTAGGTATAGAACAAATGAGGGTGAAGAATGGAATATCTGCACGGATCCTGCATCTACCCTTTAGCCACACTGTGATCTTTGTCAAGTTCCTCCATCTACCCTTCGGTTTCCTCATCCTTACAAAGAGAATGAAAGTAATAATTCCCATCTCATGTACAGTTTTCCAAGATTAAGTTAAGTAATGCATCTAAAAAGGATCAGAGAAACACCCAGCAGTTAGAAATAAACTAAATAATCTTAACTCTTATCAATATTACTTGATAAGAACAATTGTGTTGGTTATCTTTCAGATACTAGCTGGTACTGGTATTTAATGCTGTCTGTACAGAGAAGTTAATTTTGCCACATGATTTTGGAGTGTCTAATATAAGATTGGACAGGACTCATCTGGAACTTGCTGGTGGCACCATATCATGGCAGAAGGGCATGTTGGATTCAGTAATTACATCTAGAGATGGAAATCAGAGAGATACAGGGTATGAGGAATGGGGGGAAATCCCATTTTCATATTGAGAAGCCACTCTCAATAATCCAAACGCTTCCCCTAGGTCCACAGTACCACCAATCCTGCTGTATGCATGGCAATGTATGTAAGATGTAGGCCTTTGAGGAACCCTGTCCATTTTCACACTATAGTAAAGCTGGAAAGAGATTATTAAAATTTCATTGATGTTATCCACTCTACAGTCAGACAGGCTGAGAAGTGCTTATAACCTTGGGTGGGCTGCCTAAGACCTCTGTCTCTATAAATGAGAGACAAAGCTAATAAAGATTCATGGTTTGGCTTTGAGGATAAAGAAATGTAAAACACCCAGAGTAGCTCACACCACAATGAGGTCCACTGTCGAAGTGAGAGGGAGAGTATAGGGTAAGCAAACAAAGGTTTTCTATTTACTTCTTGTCCCCAGACAGAAGTCAGAATTACATGTGAATAGTTCACTTGGCTTTGGGAAAGTTGTGGCTTTGGGAAGGTGAGCCTGAGGTGGTGGGGGTTTATGTGCTCATTTTCTGTGGAAAATGAAGCTTCTATTTTAAAAGACACGTATTTGAGGGTATTGTATTTGCAGCCTCACATGCTTTCAGTTTCTCCATTATCCTAAATGCAATTTCTACAATCAAGCAGAGCCCCAAATCTCTCCGTGTGCTGCTGGAAGCAAGACTTCTGACTCTGAGCATTAAAAATGCATTTAGCCTGTGAAGCTTCTTGGCAGAGAAGCTTATTTCAAATGGCAGAGTCTGTAGTGAGCCTGGAAAGACTGTGCAACAGAAAGAGGGATCCAGCCAGAGGGTGAGCTGGAAACAAAATGATTGGCAGCCCCAGCTATTTACTCATGTGGGTGTTAGAAAAAAACATGTCAAACATTGTGAGTGTATGTGTATATATCTACACAAATCAAACTGTTGTTATTATTCTGTTGTTTACAGATGTGAAGAAAAAATCTTCGATACATTAATTGATTTGTCGTAAGTTTCATGTTAAACTATTACAGAGGTTATTTGGACTTTGTGTGATCCAGTTCACGTTCTCGTACACACATATCACATTATGTGGTGCTTAAGATGATAGGAGGTCTAGTCTCATCTTACAGAGACCTGAAATCAGTTTCAAGCAGAGGTATGTACCCCCAAATGTGCCCCCTCCCACCTTGATGATACTCACCAAGTACATTTCCTATGGTAACAGGCTAGCAAACGGACACTGTCACAAAGCTGAGGTGACAAATGCCATCATCAAGTGAAGTGCAACAGTGTCACATTTTCATCTATGTCACTCTGTACTGCAGGGAGTATATTTAGATGTATTCATAGGGAGATGGCCACAGCACAGTACTAAGCACTATCTAATCACAGTTTTTTTTTTTTTTTTTTTAACTATAAGAAAGGTTGTTGCTTTCTTTTTCTCAAGATGCATTTAGAAAATGAGTCTGAGAAGTTTTCTTTAGTAGACCAATGGAGTGTATACAAAATAAGGGAGAAGTGCATGGTAGGAGATACCCAACAACGCAGAAGTAAGGATAACTGAATCTGGAGGTGCATCCTCCATTCTGCCAGCTTCCTTTCCAGGGTCTCTTTTGCTTCGCTTTGGTGGGGTGCAGAAAGCAGAAGCAAAGAAAAAGAAAGAAGGATCATTTTGTGCCTCATATCTCCATCCTCAAGTTCTGAGAGGGCTATGCTCAGCCTTGTGTAATCAGAGTGAGCTCACAGTTCTGAGGGCTTTCTCTGGGATACATGCTTTGTTTGGAAATTCTAATCAGTTGATTATGACTGTACTCCTCTTACTGGTGGGCACACTGAAGTCTTCTTTACCTTTGAGCATCAGGTATTTTCCAAGGGGTTTATATTTTCTTTGTCTGCTTGTTTTACATTGCATTTCTTTCTTTAGTTAAATTATTATTAACTTTTACTCATTTTTTTAAACAATCTCCCAGTCCTTATCAAAGCTTATGGGTGTTTCAAATTGCTGTGCACAGTTTTTAATCATGTAAGGCAGTTGTGTGCAACAGACATTTTCATGACCATGAGTAACAAATAGGATTCCATAAGAGTAATTGTCATACAATTTATTGTTATTGTGGCTTTTCTTATAAACCTCAGGCATCATCACAACCAGCTTCTGGATGCATAGTTTCTTCTTGTAGCTGCCTCTAGCATCATCTTCCTGATCCTCCTGCCCCTTCCCCATACATGAGCCTCACCATCCTAGTTTTCTAAGCCATTCTTAGAAACACAACTTCCCCTTTATTTTATTTAAAACAACAACAAAAGCACCTTTCAGTTCACATCAGTCTTTCTGGCTGCCAAATTCTAAAATAATACAAAAAAATAATAATTCTCCAAAAACTGTTTGGAAAAATAAAACAAAATAGATAGATAGGTAGATAGATAGATAGATAGATAGATAGATAGATAGATAGATAGATAGAAAGATAGATGATAGATAAAAATTCATTTCTTGTCCTAAAAACAAAGCTGTTTTGTTATGCTTTCAGTTTGGTTAAAATGTAAATAAAAACACATTCACATTTTGTTGATAGAAGGCTATCATGTTAGAGGTAGATAAGTCTACCTAGCAACAATAAAGGATGTGAGGAAAAACAATCCATGATGTACTTTCATTATTATTTTTAAACTGGGCAAATCAGAAGCAAGATAATGGAAAAATGAATTTATTGGAGAAATGTATTTTAAAAAGTTTCACAGTTGTTTTTTCCAAAAATTAACTACTTTATTCACTTTTCATCCTAATCATAGTCCCTTTCCTCCTTTCCTCCCAGTCCCACCCTCACAAATCTCTTTGTACATGACCCCTGCTCCTTCTCAGAGAAGGAGAAGCCCCCTTGAGTACCACCCTGCTTTGGGACATCAAATTACAATAGGACTAAGTACATCCTCTTCCACTGATGTTCACTCAGGCACTCCAGGTAAGGGAAAGAGATTCAATGGCAGATAACAGAGTCTGAGACAGCTCCCACTCCAGTTGTTAGAGGACTCATAAGAAGACCAAGTTGCACATCTGTCACAAATATGTGGGGTATCTAGGTTCAATCCATGAATGCTCTCTGGTTGGTGGTTTAGTCTCTGTGAGCCCCTATGGGCCCTAGTTAGTTGACTCTGTAGATCTTCTTGTGGTATCCTTAACTCCCTGACTCACTCAATCCTATCTCCCACTCTTCCACAAGACTCCCCAAGCTCTGCTTAATATTTGGCTGTTGGCCTCTGCATATATTTCCATCAGCTGATGGATAAAGCCTTTCAGGAGATAGCTAGGCTCCTATCTGCAAGCATAGCAGAGTATCATTAATAGTGTCAGGTTGGCATTCTCCCCAGGGGTGTCGCAAGTTGGGCCAGTCATTGGTTGTCAGTTCCCTCAATCTCTGCTTCCATTTTTATGCCTATAAATCTTGTAGTCAGGACAAATTTTAGGTCAAAGGTTTTATGGGTGTGTTGATGTCACTCTCTTCTAGAAGTCCCACCTGGCTATAGCAGGTAGCCACTTTAGTTTCTATATCTTCAGTTGATAGGAGTGTCAGCTACAGTCACCCCACAGACTCCCAGAAGCCTCCCCTCTCCCAGGTCGCAGGCTAGTGGCAGAGATGTCTCCCACTGATTTTTGTTTTCTTCCTCAGCCCTCTCTGGCCTTGTCTTTCCCCACCCCTGATTCCCATCCCTGTTCTGCTCCTCACCCACTCTCCCACCCAGTTCCCTCCCTCTAGCTACCACCAATGTCCATTTTACTTCTCCTTCTGCATAAGATTCACACAATCTTCTTTGGTCCATACCTATTACTTACTTTGGGTCTGTAAATAAATAGCATGGTTATTCTATACTTTATGACTAATGTCCACTTATAAGTTAGAACACACTACATGTGTCTTTCTAAGTCTAGGTTATCACACCCAGGATGATCTTTCCCAATTCCATGAATTTTCCTGCAAATTTGATGCTGACTTTGTTTTTAATGGGTAGTAGTATTTGATTGTACTACACTTTCTTTACTGATTCTTCAGTTGAGGGAAATCTAGGTTGTTTCCAGTTTTTGGCTTTAAATGAAGCTGGTGTGACCATGCTTCAGCAAGTGTCCTTGTGGGATGGTGGAACATTTTTGGGATATATGCTGAGGAGTAGTATAGCTGGATCTTGAGGTAGAACTATTTCCAGTTTTCTGAGAAACTGCTACATTAGTTTTCAGAGTGGTTGTACAAGTTTACACTCCCATCAGCAATGGAGGAATGTTCCTCTTGCTCTACATCCTAACCAACATATGTTTTCACCTGAGTTTTTGATCTTAGCTATTCTGAAGGGTGTAAGGTGGAATCTCAGTGTAGGAGGAGCTAAGGTGGGAGGAGTTAGAAGAGGAAAAGGAAGAGGAGGAGCTAGGGAGAGCAGAGATGTAGGAGCTAAGGAGAGTCACACAGGTATGGAGAGCAGTCGCGGGTAACTTTTATTTAGGTTAGCTAATTGGGAAACAAGTCTCTTTGTATGGGCATATTGTAAATGATCATTACCAAATATATAAACCTTTGGATAATCTAAGCATTAGAGTCTCATTTGTATGGAGCCTGCGTGGTTAGCGGGATGGTCTGGGCAATGCCCAGCCTTGCAGTATGGAAGATTGGCAGAGCCATCTACACACGCTGGCATCTTGCGGGTGGCAGGGCTGGTGTCTCGAGGTGGTGTTTCTAGCTACAGTGTACACGTGGCCTCCAGCCGAGAAACATAGCAGCTGAGATAGGCAGAGCCATCACTGCTTAGATGGTTGGCCTGCGCAGCCCCACTTTTTAAATAATGGCCGTTTTTAAAATAATAACTGCAACATCTCAGGGTTGTTTTGATTTGCATTTCCTTGATTACTAAGGATGTTGAACATTTCTTTAAGTGCTTCCTCTGTTGAGAATTCTCTGTTTAACCTCTTTACCCCAGTTTTTAATTGGGTTATTTGGTTTGATCGTGTCTAGTTTCTTGAGTTTCTCATATATTTTGGATTAGTCCTCTGTCAGATGTAGGGTTGGTAAAGATCTGTATGTAGGCTGCAGTTTTGTTCTATTGATGGTGTCCTTTGATTTGAAGAAGCTTTTCAGTTTTGTGTGGTGCCAATTCTAAATTTCACATGGAAAAACAATCCAGGCTAGCTAAAATAACCCCGTGCAATAAAAGAACTTCTGGAAGTAACACTATACATGATTTCAAGCTGTACTACAGAGCAATAGTAATAATAACTACATGGTACTGGCATAAAACCAGACAGGTTGATCAATGGGATTGAATCAAAGCCCCAGAAATAAACTCACACACCTACGGACACTTGATTTTTGACAAAGAAGCCAAACCTTACAATGGAATCAAGAAAATATCTTCAATAAATGGTGCTGGTCTAACTGGATGTCTGAATGTAGAAGAATGCAAATAGACTCATATCTATCGCTTTGCACAAAACTCAAGCTCAAGTGGATCAAAGACCTATACATAAAATCTAATAGAAAAGAAAGTAAGAAACTGCTTTGGAACACAGTGACACAGGAGACCAATTCCTGAACAGAATTCCGGTAGCTCAGGGACTAGGATCAACAATTCATAGATGGGATCTCATTAAACTGAAAAGCTTCTGTAAGGCAAAGTATACTTTTTCTCTACTTTCAAGAACAAAAGAATCAACATGAAAGTATTTGTATGTTTTAAAAGATTGTGTTACATATATTCCATGTAATTAAATATTTCCTTGGGACAGTTTAAAATGATGATAAGTATTTCCTGATAGATCCATAAAATGTGAATATACAGGAAGGAAAGCAGGGCCAGGTGTGTAGTCCGTCTACATGTATATTCAGCAAGGAATAGTACTCTGTATAGAGGGCTGAGGATTTTATTCTAGTTAGCAAAAATAAAAGTCATCAATAAGTTGGAAGGACTATCTTGTTTTCTCCATCTATTGTGCTTGAATGTTTTACTGGGTACAGTAACTCAGGGAGTTTTGTGAAGGATCAAGGGAGCCAGAGAGGTCAAGGAAGGGCATCATAAGAAGACTTAAAGAGTCAACTAACTCGGGCCCATGGCAGCTCACAGACTAACACACCAACCAAAGAGCATGCGAAGTTGGACATTGGCACCCTACATATTTGTAGTAGATCTACAGCTGGGTTTTCATGTGGGTCCCCTAACAATTGGAGCAGGGACTGTGTCTGACTCTGGTGCTTGCTATTGGATCTCTTTCCTTTAGCTTGGCTGCCATGTCTGGTCTCACTGAGAGAGGATGCATTAGTTCTGCTGTGACTTTATATGCCAGAGGGGTTGGTACCCATGGATGCTTCCCCTTCTTTAAGGAGAAGAAGAGAAGGTATTTGGGGAGAGGTTTGCTTTGTGAGACTGTGAAAAGATGATACTGAAATATCTAGAAATGTTGATTATTATCAACAACTAGTTAGATAGGAGACAATGAGCTGCAACTGTGGAGTATCTGAGCATTCTAACTACATCGAAACTGTAGAACATCTAGTCTCAGGAAGCCTTCAGGTGCTCAGAAAACTATCTGAAGGACAATTCCACTGAAAAGAAAATCTTGCTATTGTGAGCATGAATGTGCCTGTAACATAATATTTCTATCAAATTTATGGGTGAATATTTTAAGTTCCTGTTGGGATGTTGGTGAGCTGGGATGCATCTAGGTTAAAGGTTCTTCCATCTATTGATCCCAGCACAATTAAGGTAAGTGGTGCCCCTGGAAATTGGATTTTTCTTTGATAGAGATGTGCTGAATCATGAACTCCAGTTATACCCCTTGTGTTTCAGGGACATTTATAAAAGTTGCTGGGACTAAATCAAATCAGACATGGAGAATACAGAAAAAAAATATTTGCAGCAAGCTTCAAAGGGTCATCTAAAATGTCACTTAAAAGAGTAGTGTTTCTGGAGTTTTCCTGGGCAGAACAGAAAGATTTTCCAAACCACTTCCGGTGTTTTCATTATTCTTGCCTTATTAGATTCCTAGAAATTCATATATATATATGAAATATATATATATATAAACAAGATGTAACTTCTGTGTTCTAAAAATCAATAAATGCTCCTTAAAATATCTCAAATACATTAAATTATGTCCTTTATGCATATAGTTATTTGAGTAAACTTAAGAAGATGGAAGAAGATAAAACTTTGAAAACAAGTAGCTTTAAATGTCTGACATAAATTATATTAAGTAAGAAGCTGGCAGATGAAAGCTGAGGTACAGACATCTGTCAGTGTATGAAATTTTTGTTCATGACAGATGTTATGTTACTAGAGTTGGAAACAAAAGTAAGCTTACTAAAAGATGTCGATATTGCTATTATAAACTTAACCGAGTTAGTAAATTTTAATTGAACTTGAATGCTGAATTCTAATCTAAAGAGCCTTGGCTCTGCTATGGATATTCTGTTGCTTGTGATTTCTGGTATACTGATGACAATGACAGGCAGGGCCCCTGAACTGTCATAATGCACTCATAAGCTCCCCCACTTTATAACTTATAACCATGTTGTGTTTCCTTTCTGTCCTGACTCCATTGCTCAAGTAATATAGGAAATTCCTTCAGGGTGAAATTATCTAGCATTGGTTTTGAGACCATGAAATCCATAGAATAGATTTCACTTTTCCATTCCCAGTGTGTGACCATGGGCAAAGCATTTAATTTCCCTGGTGCATAGGCTAAATAGTATTAATAATTCCAGTTTGCTTTATGCCAATACTTTAACAAGTATATTTTCTAATTACTAATAACTTTTCCAAATAAACATATTCACATTGACTCAGAAGAATTGAGCTTTGAAGATGCTAAGAAAATTAACCAGGATTACAGAGCTAATAAAAAGTAGAATGGAATTTTAATCACAAAATGTTCATTCTAAGAGTGATTCTATTTGTTTTGGGAGTTTGTTTATTTGCTTTGTTTTGTCCTGGTGATCTCTATATATCCTTGGTTGACCTGTAACTAGATAGTTTGTTCTCAAGCTTACCATCTTTCTACCAGAGCTACCAAAAATACTGAATCAGAGACATGTGCCTCAAATCCATGTTCTTAGTATCCTATGCTGCATCGCAACAGTAGTGAGAATGTATCAAATCAGTTTGGCAATATGACAGTTATAAACACACATCGGGATCCAGGGAGCCTGAGCTTTAATCCTGGATACTGCCTCTGACAGGCTGATGACTTCAGGGTCTTACCTTCTGAGTGCTTCAGAAACCCCATCTGCAAAATGCGGATTATAATAGTATTACCTCTTTTTTTTTTTTTTTTAAATTTTTATTTTCAGCAAATCAAAAAAATTTAAAAAGCATTCAAACAGAATAAAATGAAAAGAAACAAACAAGCAAAATACCAAGGGTCAGATATACTTATACAAGAATTCTATAGAGCCTTCAAACAAGCAATACTTTTTGAGTTATGTTTAAAAAAATTCAGAACCACAATAAGCTCCTTCACAAAGCAAATAATATTGAAATAGTGACATCAAGTGTAAACCCAACAAAAATATATAAATTATAGTCCAGTATCCCTCATGAATATACATACAAAAATTCTCAATGAAGTAGTTGCAAACTGAATACAAGAGATATAAAAAAATAATATGAACAACTGAACAACTGTTTTTTTTTTTTTTTTTTTTTTTTTTTTTTTTTTTTTTAGAAGACCGTACTCCATATACAGGCTGCATGTTTTGGGATAGCCCCCACTCCAGATGTTTGAGACCTACATGAAAACCAAGCTGCACATTTACAACATATGTGCAGGGAGGCCTAGGTTCAGCCCATGGAGGTAGATCTGTGTAGACTAGGTATGCTCCACAGTTGGTGATTCAGTCTCTGAGAGCTCCAAGGGTTCAGTTTCGTTTACTCTGTTGATCTTCCTGTGCAGTTCCTATCTCCTTAGGGCCCACAATCCTAAAGTCCAGGTCCAGATGGTTTTAGTGCAGAATTCTATCAAACCTTCAAGGAAGATCTAATACCAATTCTCTTCAAACTATTCCACAAAATAGAAACGGAAGGAACACTACCTAATTCATTCTATGAAGCCACAATTACGCTCATACCTAAACCACACAGAGATCCAACAAGAAAAGAGAACTTCAGACCAATCTCCCTTATGAATATCAATGCAAAAATACTGAATAAAATTCTCTCGAACCGAATCCAAGAACACATCAAAACACTTATCCACCATGATCAAGTAGGCTTTATCCCAGGAATGCAGGGTTGGTTCAATATACGGAAATCCATCAACGTAATCCACTACATAAATAAACTCAAAGAAAAAAAACCACATGATCATATCTCTTGACGCTGAGAAAGCATTTGACAAAATTCAACACCCCTTCATGATAAAAGTCTTGGAAAGATCAGGAATTCAAGGTCCATACCTAAACATAGTAAAAGCAATATACAGCAAGCCAGTAGCCAACATCAAACTAAATGGAGAGAAACTTGAAGCAATCCCATTAAAATCAGGGACTAGACAAGGTTGCCCACTCTCCCCCTACCTGTTCAATATAGTTCTGGAAGTCCTAGCCAGAGCAATTAGGCAACACAAGGAGATCAAAGGGATACAAATTGGAAAGGAAGAAGTCAAAGTTTCACTATTTGCAGATGACATGTTAGTATACTTAAGTGACCCCAAAACTTCCACCATAGTATTACCTCTTAATGAGTGTAAAATGTTAAGTGAAACAGTAGAGCCCTCAGTACAGGGGAAGTAGTAGATTAGTATGAATGTTGATTTTCCTGTGACAAAAAATTTAAAAACAAAAACTGAGGAAGGTGTAAAAACTATAAGGATTAGTGAACGATTATTTATTAATCTGTTCTAGATTTTAGACAAAACCCCACAACATTCAAACAAAAGGGTTTTTCCAAAAATAATGACTCCACAGAGTAAAAACCATTACTGCCTTGGAATTTCCCAATAAAAAAATGAATGGCTACTGGGGATTGAAACTCATAAGAGAGAACTATGTTCTCTTCAAAGATATCTTATAGGTTATAGACAATGAGGTTAACTTTGATGTGCATTTTACCAGAGTGCCCTTGTGTGTGTGTGTGTGTAATATCACCAAAGCACATATTTTTCCACTTCTCAGAAAAACTATGAAATGAAGAATTTGTTTTCTTTTTATGATATACTTTGATTGTTGTGATATGGGTGCATGAATTATGGATGTGTACATGTGCGTGTGAGAATCTGTTGTGTTTCTGAATGTAGGTGTGTCACAGCACATGTGTTGACGTCATATGTCAATCTTGAGTATCACTCCTTTTGTTCCACATTGTTTGAGACATAATTTCTTGTGGATTTCCATATACAAAGCTAGCTGGGTCACAAGGTTCTGTTAATCCTGTCTCGGAATTTCATCTAGGCATAGGAGCCCTGGGATTATAGACATGTGCTACTACTGTCTTTGGCTTTATATGGATTCTGGGATATGAGCTCAAGTGGTCATGATTTGCATGACAAGTGCTTAACCCACCAAGCCATTTCATAGCCTGGTTATTATTTTTTAAGTGACTTCCTAGCTTATGGATTTAGAGATATTATGAGTCTCCTTATTTATTTTGACTTTTTTTTTCTTTGTGGCCTAGAGAGCATTATTAATATTTCATGAGAGCTTATTTATATTTATAAAGTCTCAAACAGCATACAGCTTCAAAGCCAAAGAATCTGAGTATCACACTCCTGTGCAATCCAATTTGTACCTGAAATACTGAAAACTTAATTGTATTACCATCATTAGAAGTCAGATTTTACATAAAATCAACAAATACTAAGTTAACAGGAGACATAAGTTGTCATACAGTTATTCCTTCTCATACAGATTTTAGATTGAAAGCATAACTCTGGAAAAGCATATGGGTATCGCAGAATCCCCACATCTCATCTGATTTCTACTGTGTCTGAGATCTGTGACGTAACTTCAAGGTGAAATCAAGGGAAGTATTTCTGTATTAGTGTAAGGACACAGCCTGAAATACGATAAAATCTAGAATACCAGCTGAATCAAAGCCTAGTAAGTCACTAAATACCAGTAGAGAGCTACACACTGTATACACTGTGAAGGCAAAAAAAATTGTTGGGTCATTTAACAAATATTTGCTGTTATAGCCTAAGCACTTATTTGATATCAGGTTGGATCTGGGCCAAAGTCACTCCATATTGCATCATAGTGTGGAATGAAGCTGTTTTCCAGACTGTGTCATACCTTGAGAGATTCTATTTTATAAGCATTATTTTATTCCATTTTGAAGATGATGGATGACTCTGCATCTTGTCCAACATGTAGGTCTAACACTACACACATAGCACAGAGAGATAAGTGACTTATTCCTTAGCATAGGAGGGTTCCACTCTATAAATATAGCAGGGTGAATTTGGACTATAGGGATACCTGAGTGTGTTGAATTCAAGTCAGGTAAACCAAGCCTGAGAACTTACTGAACATATACCAAGGAAAAGACACTCCATAAAGAGGCAGAGGCAGACACCTACTTTTGTGATCTAATGGCCACAAAGACTTGTCATCTGGCCTCTCAGTGTGTGTGTGTGCATGTGTGTGTGTGTGTGTGTGTGTGTGTGTGTGTGTGTGTTTTATTCAGGGCCTTTTGTTTTTGATTCTTTGTTTAGATATTGGGACCAAATGAAATTATGGTCCTCTTCCCTGTGGTGCATGGAAGTTGTTTCAAAATTCTTCTCAAAACAGTCCTCAAGGGAGAAACAGAAAGTGATTGGAGTCAGTACATTTTCAAATATGTAGATATCTTTCATTTTGGGAGAAGACAACAGTGGAAAGTGATCACTTCCATTGCTTTAGACTCTAATGATCTAAAGATATTAGGTTAAAAATATTTTTATTAGTCAAAGTCTTGCAGGATTGTAATTGGAATATTGTTGCTTTTATAATAGAGTGAGTTGTTTCACCTAAAAGAGTCTGTTAATTTTTCATTCAATAAACATCAATCAAGAATTTCTAGATTCTAAACACTGAAGACTCTAGGGTATGTAATATGTACTCTGTCTTTGAGATGTTTCACTTTGAATGAACAAAATAGTTAATAATAGTAAAGAAGTTGATTTCCAAAGAAAATAATTATATCACTTAAAATGTCATATGGAAACCTATGACTGTAGAAGGTTCCTAAAATAGCAAAACATATACATATATGTACACAACAAGAGTTTACATGAAGTTACCTTTTGCACAGGCTATTAATCCTCCCCAAACAAAACAATATACAACAAATAGTTTCAAACCACAAATAAAACCCCTGCCCAATGTGAGTTATGTCTCTTTGCATTATGTGGTACATAGATATGCACAAAGGTAAAACACCTATACACATAAAAACAAATTTTAAAAAATGCTTTTGTATCCACAGACTATTACATCTTTTAAACCTCATCATAGAAACTTATTTTTTATAGTCAATTATGATTTATACAGTGACTCATAACTAGTAGTAAAAAGAGACTGTGAAGTTCTGAGTCATATATGGTTTGTATATCCTCTATGGCTCATCATGGAGAAGGAGGTGTGGAGAATAGAGCCTGTGATAGTGGATGACACTTGGAAAGAGTGTTTTACAAACATGGCAGTGTTGTTGAACAAATGAACTCACAGGAGCTATGACTGCCTGCACAAGTTCTATTCAGGATCAATCCAGTTAAAATCCCAGAATGCTGGAGGAAGTACTTACATAGTTCTGCTGCTTGCTGAAGTGATATTGGAAATTGATGACTGTCAAGTGAGGAAGAATCAATTTTTGAATGTAATCTGTGATAAGTCCCTCACACAGCAGTGCATGGTCCTACAGTCATACACTTAGCAGCAGCCTTAAGTGGGACTCAGTACATTTAAAAGATGAGTAGATAAAGTTGGAAGAGAGAAGTGGTGGGGATATAGGAGGAATTGAGGGGAGGGAGTGGGAATAGATTTGATTAAAACACAATATACTCATGTATGAAATCATCAATTTTTTTAAAATTCTCAAGCAATCATTTGGTAAGGGAAGCAAAACGATGTGATGTCTTTGTGCAGTTTCAGAGGGTCAGTTTACAGTTGATCAACCTTTTTAGCTGAAAACAACCAAGGAAAACAGTATAACTCAGACTAGCAATTTTGTTTTCTTGGTTTCTGGTATCATTATGAATTGATGACCCCTTTTCTTGGGTATTCTGAAGGATATTGACAATGTGATACTATACCATGAGCTTCTATCATTCTGTTTCCTTTATCTCATCATGTTGACACAATACTCTCTCACATTATCATAAGAAGAATGAGAGGTAGGCAAGATTTTTAAAGTGGCCAAATTCACATAACTTTATTATAACTGCTTTATTTTTATAGCTATTGTTAAAGACTTCTTTAGGCCAATTTTTGTTTTAAAATTTATTATGGTATGTTTCTCCAATATTAATAACATCACAAAATATTTAAGATGATCAATTTATGAGAAAAATACTTATTTTGGCTTATGATGTGAAAAATTTTAGCTAAGATCACTTAGTCCCCATTGATTTCGGCCCTTAGCAATGCAGAACATCAAAGCATGAGTTAGAGTAAACAAGCTTACTTTATGGTAGCAAAGAAAGAAAGAAAAGTAGGAATGGGATCCTAACACTGCCTCAAGGACGTCACTTCTCACAGCTTTACCACAGGTTGGTAACCAAACCTCAATATATCTCTTGGAAAGAATGTAATATATCTCTTGAAATTGAATTTGAGATCTAAACCATTACATTCGTTCTCTCCTAGTGTTCATTTCACAAAGCAAAACACATTTACTATATCTCTAAGGCTCTCCACATCTCTATATCTCTACAGTTCCATGAGTGTTCAAAATCCAAGTTCGTATTTTTCCTATAAGACTCAATAATATTTTGTTTGGTTGGTTGGATTTTGTTTGCCTTGCTTTTTCTGAGACAGAGTGTCTCTATATAGACCAGACTATGCTGGAATTTATTCTGTAGACCAGGCTGACCGCAAACTCATGAAGATCCACCTGCTTCATTCTGCCTTCTGAGTGCTAGGATTAAAGGTGTATGCCAGCACCACCTGACATGATATTCTTAATTATGAGTCTCTTTTAAAACAAAAAGAAGACAAAAATAATATTGAGACATCCGGGTTAGATGATGTGTTAGAAACTGTCTTTAAGATTCAGTAAAAGAGAGTCAGAGTATGAAAAAAATAGACTTTATGTCCGACATAAAGTCAAAGAACTTCTGAACTTTATAAAGTGTGTGAAGGGATAGGTACTTGAATATTCCAGAGAAAAAGACAAGTTATGCACAGATAGGAAATAAACCAAATAGAACTTCATCCTACAACATTCTCGCAGAAAAGAAGTTACTTTCAAAAGATAAGAAAGGTGAATGATGGACAGACAGGCTTTCTTTCCAGAGAAGTTCATAGCTCTTACAACCAACAGTCCTGTGCAGCTATGATGCTTCTGAACCACATCAATGACCAGCATAGCATGATAACATTACAGGTGCAGTAGAAGCACACATATCTTGGTAGTAACCAATTGCTCTCCTTTTGGATGTAGACCCATTCAAGGGGTATACTTGATATTGCCCTCTGTACTGGCTGGTTTTGTGTGTCAACTTGACACAAACTGGAGTCATCACAAAGCAAGGAGCCTCTATGAGATCCAGCTGTAAGGCATTTTCTCAATTAGTGACTAAGGATGGGAGGGGCATTTGTGGCTAGTGCCATCCCTGGGCTGGTAGTCTTGGGTTCTATAAGAAAGCAAGCCAGTAAGTAACATTCCTTCATGGCCTCTGAGTTAGATCCTGCTTCCTGACCTCCTTGAGTTCCAGTCCTGACTTCCTTTGGTTATGAACAGCAATGTGGAAATGTAAGTTGAATAAACCTTTTCCTCCTCAACTTGCTTCTTGGTCATGACATTTGTGCAGGAATAGAAACTCTAACTAAGATACTCCCATACAACAGGAAGTCTTGGAATTATGAAGACAGTTCCTCAATCTGAAAACAAGTACCCATGTCACTGTTCTGGTTCCTTCCCACACTTCCAACATACTTCAAAGACATCACTTCACCTCTGCTAAAACATCCTGGCTCCTATGGACACAATGCATGAGAGATATGCTGAGAAAACCTTCATAGCCCACAGACTTCAAAGTTAAATATGGCCAGGAGAAGCCTCTGGTATACAAAGAAGGAAATGTTCCCCTGAAGTGGCTCTAGTAGACAGTAGACACATATCTGAAACAGGCTCATTGCAAACACAAATAGGAGTGACAAGGCTTAGCTGACATTCCTTGACTCCTTGTATTTAACTTCAGTCTTCAATTTTTAAAAGATCTAGGAAGAAGCTGCCCATTGTTTCTCCTGGCTTGTTTGTATACTTGATTATTTGCATTTTTTGCTTCTTCTTTTCCCCCTTTTCAACAGTTTTAGTGATATCAGTGGTTTAATTTATCATATTTTTAAATCATTTCTATTATAATTTTTATTCTCCTTCATACCTTCATCTAATTTTGCTGTTGCTTACCCCACATTATTCAGGAATATGTTTTTTTCCTGTTTTTGTTGTTGTTGTTGTTTTGTTTTTTGTTGTTATTTGTATTACTTTCCTCTGATATTCCTTTCTTACATTTATTGCATTTTGTTTATGAGATCATTTATTATTGAGACAATTTACAATTATTACTTTCCAATTTATTACTTTTTGTCCTCTCCAAAATTCTCTCCCTCTTTTTTTTTATTTTTAAATGTAATTTGTTGTGTATTTCAGCTCTTTCCTTTTATCTCATTAACTTCCCATTTCTGCACTTATCATAAATAAACTAATTTCATAGCACATTTAAAAATTTTGCGCTGTTCAGTTTTATAAACATGAATTGTATACTAATATACTCTAAATAGTTTTTGTGTATGTGTGTTTTTCATCTTGTGTGGTTCAGTGTTGTCACTGTTACTACACTTGATTTCTACTCACCAAGTTGTGCTGAGAATTGGACTTTCAAAAACAGGATGATCAACATAAAACATCACAAATAAACCTAGAATAAATTTCCAAATTAATTTCTTGAAGTCACAATGCCGAGACACGAGAGACATGAAAAGACAAAGTAAGTGACTTTTCCAAAAGACTGCAACATTTCAACTACTAATTCCACACAGAGAGAAATAAGTAAAATGACAGAAAAGTATTTCATAAGTTTTCTGATGAAGACGATCATTGACTTCAACAAGGAAAAAAGAGGTAATTTAGAAACTAGAGAGAAAATTAGCAACACAGTGTGTAAAACAAGCCAAATGGATGCAAAAAATTATCAGAATGGAAGAAAAGATAAAAGATAAGAAGGAAGAATTCTGTAGGAAAATTAATTTTAGAAAACAATCTAAATATTACTATTAGAAATGAAAAAACTCAATTAATGAAAACAAAACAAAATGCCAAAAATTGGAAGCTTCACCAATAGACTCAATAAAAAATAATTTCACAGATGGAGAACATTAGTAAGAAGATACTACTTTTAGACTCAAACAAATGAAAACAAATAAATAGATGAATAAAACAACAACACTTAGAACTCTGGAATATATGATCAAGAGAACAATGTAAGGGCTCAAGTGACATAAGAGAGATCTAAACTACTAAAGGCATAGGGAATCTTTTCACTGGACTGGAAATAGTTATAAAATATAGATAAAGAAATGAACATCTGAACACAAGAGGCTCGTAGAATCCCAGATCAACATGACAACAGGAAAACTTCTCCATAAGATATGGTCAAAATATCAAAATTAAAATCAAAGATTACTACAGCTCGACAACATGACAAGTAGATAGGTGGGACGCGCATAGGACAGCACACACTCCTACATCATGAAGGATACAGAAAAAGATACATTTCAATGTAAAAGTGGCTGAACCAAAGTGGAGCTAACTGCTAGACCTTTGGAAAGTCCTGTTATGTCAAAGGATTTTTTGCTGGAGCACAAACAACTGCGGCAACGACCGTGATGATATCGCGGCTCTACACAAACTAGCTGCTTGCATCTCTCTATATGCGCAACACAACAAGCATTTAGCCTGAAGCAAACTCAGTAGATCAGATCTCACTTGCAGAGAGAGTGACTAAAGTGACGAAACATGTGACAGGGACCACTCATGTCTTGATAGAGTGCTGTGTGAGACAAATTAACATATATCCACGCTCGGTAGTGTATACATGTGTCTCTCTCTTAGTAGATATTATATTATGTATATATATAGTCCTATTATAGTGCATATCCTTATCTTCGCGAGACCACTATCGAGCATGTCTCTGTCCTCAATCTAAAATCTACAGCTTACAAGTGGTCGTCCGAGTGCTAGCTCTCCTTAGTCATCCTTTACATAGTTACGGATCGAGTATCGACGCGCACCTTTAGGTCAGACTGGCTATGAAAGAGATCTATTCTGGATATTGCTATGGAGCTTGATTACCGCACTCTTCCAACAGATGGACGTATATTAAGACCACGCTGCCAAGAGCCGATATGTAACATGTTTAGTCAATCTACGATATAGTGCTGTTCTCAGAAGCAAGATCATGGACTACAAGCGTGTGACGTGCTTATTGGTCACGCGTGTATCTTAATAGTCAACTCTCCAGTTAATATATCCTATGATCAAGGCGTGCTAATGCCGGACCAGAGCTAAGACACTTAGACAATCACTTCGTATGGATAGGTAAGAGAGTGCGCTTTTCACTTTCATATATTCGAGTGTTCTAGCTTCTAGTTGCAACTCCACACATAGACATACATACAACAGGTCAGCTGAAGCACTCTGATTAGACATATGCCTAGGCTCTCTCGAAACGCAGTGTCACCCACCCCTCTCCTCTGCATGATTATATCTGCGCGAGCAACACAGCGGGGCTGTATTCACAGTGCATGATCTCATCACGCAGTCTCACTAACTGAGCTGATCATTTTGCACTACAACCTGCTACACGATTGATATTGGCCCAGCATGTAGTATCCATGTGACAAAATTGGAGTACTTAACACATATATCCCAAGAAGCTACTTCTAAACAGCATACAGCTAGAGCTCTCACAACACTTATCTCTCTGGACTGCCCATGGCTGCGCTGCATGAGTGATGAGCGGAGGGAGTGCAATAGGTGTCCGTGCAGTAGATCAACTGCATGAGTGTCTAACACAGCTTAGACTCATCCATGCGAACTTGAACCTGTAGCTCACACTGGCGTGAAATTCTCTCTGACTATCCGATCCGATCACGACCACCTAGTGCTCAAATGAATTCTATTCACGATCAGAAATACGAAGCTCCAAACGTGATAGCTTTCTCCTTAGATCTACCTAACTATGAGTATCACATATACCAACACAACATCTTAGATAGTATCTCGAGCACAGGGGGGCACGGACAAGTAGTGAGCGTATTCTTAATCAGATTATTAGAAGAGAATATCACTTATTCAAATATAATATTGAGACACCAGATAGTATATCAGAGCAACACACTCTTGATCTCGAACGAGACAGGACACAACAATAGAACGTGACAGCCAGCGAGAACACATATAACCATAACACCAACATACTAACAGTATCAAAAACCTTATGATACATCGTACATCTCATACAATACAAGGCAGAGAGCATGTCCCAAAAACATACAAAAACATTTTTCGACAGAAATTTTGACAGTAATTATCAGTCATTACTCGATTCAACTTAGAGGATGTCTAAAGATGTATACGTGATTGCGTTTATGGCGCACATGAAGAAGCTATTATGCAATAGTCACATGAGATTGTTTAGTAGGAGGATCAAAAACACAAATACGATATTCACGTATACTAGCATCAGTACTTTCTAAATCAAGTATCTCCTAATCTCATCTCTTGTATAAACAGTTACACCGCAAACAGTTCTCTATCAAATTCAGATTCTCACTAACTGGTCTATATTAAACAATCAACTCCTAGGGATGTAGGACCATCTGTGAAGTGAACGCGTATATGCGTACTACTAATTAAACACTGCAGTCATATAGACAGACATGAGACAACAACTCACTCACTTGAGAGAACATAGTTGCGATTACCTCCGAGTGCTACTCTTGATCAGACACTTCTATTACCAAGTCATAAAACACCCAACATTAAAGTACAGAATGGAGATAGCAACTCTGAAGACCAATTGTAGACATGATTGCCCATTCTCCATCCATTATGCAAACTGTGACACAAGTATTTCAGTACGGACTCTAGCGTTCAGATATGCGAGAATCACCAGTGCTCTTTCACCATGCTTATTTCATATAACATGCTACTATCTGATACGCGAGAGAGGACAAAGCTAGGCGCAATACTTAGGCGCTGTGCACATGCGTGGACGTGAGCTTATCTAAACAAGCTATGTGGAAACCGCTAGAGCTATCTTATCTTTGTGTTCATACTAGAGTCTATGAGCTTCTCCCACGTACGAAACATATTTAGCTCATTTAAGATCGCTAGCAACTTGTACTCAGAGAGCTGCTTCACTTCCCTCAAGATTTCAACTTCCTGGGGAATACCACAGATCCTTGAGGCAACTTTCACTTTCCTCTTTCACACAGACACCTACTTGTCAACACATCCGGAACATGCCTTACAGTCTCTAGCCCTTTAGCAACCTCACCAGTAATGGCGTCCTGAACATATACAGAGAAAAAGCATCCTTAAGACTATACATGTTTTTGCATTTATATCGTATACGAGCAGGGTATACACAACTGATGTCGTCATAAATTTGGCACGCGTCTCTAGCAAGCGACGTGATGGTGGGAGTAAGTTGAGACTGACGAAGATCAATTAGTGTCAGAGATGTTCACTAATATGGATTCTGACACGACAGTGTTTAGAACTAGATATGTGGATATAGGAGGAGGGGACATGGTGTTGAGTCTCATCGATCGTTCTACAAAATTGGGTGAGGAAAGACTATTAGTTTCTCTGTTCTTATGCATTATATGATCAGACAGTAATATTTATTTATTGAGGCGCCGAGTGTGACGAGAACAACAACATAGTGTGTACTGCAAGATTTATCTTATATTTAAGAAGCAGATGAGGATAATATATTCAGAGAGTACTTAAAGTACATAAGAGGATAGTGAGACACAGTTTGGGTATTCGTACATGTGTTGACGTTTTTCAATTTTACTTTACTGGAGAACTATCGACTATGTTAGTACATTAAATTGGCTTAGTAGACTACGACCAGGTTTTTTGAATTGGGATGACACGTTTACAATGTATTTACAAAGACACATATTATCATGCGACAAATCTGGAATTTAGCAGAACTTCAAGACATTGAACATATGAATATTCAGAAAAACTTACTGATATAATAGTAATTACTTAGTGAGACACAAATAGAATCTACAGAAATGAATGTTTCTAAGAACAATACGTGAGACAATCTTCACACGATTCGTGAAGTTTACACTTATGGTGTGACAACTGAGAGTTGTTTATACATATTTTTTTTTTGTTTGGATTTATTTAATGATAATATGTTGGTAAGAAATTCGTACGTCATTTTTTCATTTAGTGTTGATTTTATCACTATACTGCAATTTATGGGAGGCGCGAGTGAGATGGTACATTTGACTATATGTAGTGAGGGTTCGATTAAGCTACTTACACATATAAGGTTATTTGTGGATAATCTTAGAGTATAGAAGATCAATCATTTTGAAATTCCAAGATTTAGTATAGGATACATTCTGTAATAAGTCTAGAGAGATACCAGATATCGTTACTATTTATTACTTAATGCCGACTTATTCAATCTATGATAGTGTGAGTGTGTTTTAAATAGTGAAGTAGCACTTGACACTTATATTAATATATAAAATAAAAATATTATCTAAATGTGGGGTTGGGGTGGGGGAGGGTGGGGGGTTATTATAAGAACACATGTCGTCGTGCGAGTGTGAGATGGAAATTTGGTTGGTTGTAGTTGGGATTAGCACATGTACACGACAAATGTAATACAATTTTTAGAAAATAGTGCGAGTTGGATGTTTGAATGGGTTGTTTGGGGTGTGTGCGTGTGATTGGGGGGGGGTGGATGGGTATAAGGGGGGATGAAAGTAGGGATGAATTAGGAGGATGATGATGGGGTTCATCTTGTTTTTGTGTGTGTGTGAGAGTGAGTTTTTAGTAGAGATGGGGGGGGTGGGGGGGGTGGGGTGGGTGTGGGGGGTGATATAATTATTTCAAAGTTGGGGTTGTTGGGTGGGTTGAAAGAGTAATTCTATAGGGTTCAGAGTGAGGTATATATCTATATATATCTTTGAATTGGGTTGTTTGTCTCAGTGTAATAGAGTGGGGGTTTGGTGGGGGGGGTGTTGGGGTAGTGGGGGGTTGTGGATAGTGGGGGGGGGGGGGGTAGGTGGTGTGGGTGGGGGGTGGTTGTGGGGGGGGTGGGGGGGGGGGGGTGGTGGGTGGGGTGGGGTGGGTTGGGGGGATTTGGTGTTGGGGGTTTTTGGGTAAGGTGTGTGGTTTGTGGGGGGTGGTATGTGTGGTTTTTGGTTGGGGGGGAGGGGGAGGAAAGGGTTATATTGAGATTGGTTGGGGTGTAAAGAGGAGGGAAGAGGATGGATTGTAAGAGGGAAAAAGTTGTATATAGGGGTGTGTTGGGATGGAAGGGGATGGATAGATTTATATATATAATATTATATATATATATATATATAAAAATATATATATATGTGATGTGTTTAATGTATTTATATTATTTGTTTTTTTAGATGTTTTAGTAGTTTTGCCATAAATGGTAAGCAAAAAAAATATTAATATAGTTTGATTGAAATAACAATTATGTAATATACCCTAAGAGACATTTATTGAATTCAACATGTGACATGGTAATCAGTAGGTGAGTGTTCTAAAACTGCAGGGTGACATGGGGCAGTGTCAGCAGAGCCAAATCCTAGTGCTAAAACATGGAATTGGACACTGCTCTCCCAGTCCCTGTCCCCCTGAAGGAGAGGCCTAGGTACCTGACACCCTTTGTAGAGGCCACCCTGCCCTGTCCTCCCCACGTTTCCCCAGCCTCTGTTCATGAGGCATCTGTCCATATCAGTCCTACCCATAATCACCGATTTCATCCCACCAGCCAATGTGGTAATTACTACTGTAGTCTACTAGCAGAATCTTCCTCTAAAGTTAATATCTTAGACCACCAAAAGCGTATTACCTCCAGATTGGTTTTTTAGTCATAATATAGATAGTGCACAGGCGCCTTGCTAAGCGCCTCTGCTCAGTGTCTCTCACAGTGCTAATGCTGGCGGAACATCCCCCTTTAGACTTTGTCCATTGAGCAGTGGAAGGACAGCCTCATGGAGATGGAATGAGGCTCTAACTTCCCACCATCAGGCATGCAATCTCCATTTGCCGTTCTGGGCCCATTCATCGACATGTAACTATAGGCTCTCATGCCGAGGAGTAGAAGAAAAACTTAATTCCAACTGGGCGCCTCTTGAAGGGCAAACGGCCGGGGGGCCAAATGGTGGACAACATGGTAACAGAATATGTTGTCAACACAGAATGGCTTCAATGATGTTGATCCTCCTGCCTCAGACCCCCCCTAAGTATATGAATTTTCAAGGGTGAGCACCATTATCTGTGCTTCAACCCATAATTCTTATGCAGTACAATACACTGACGCTCCAAATCTCCACTTATGGCAGGGTGGTTTGAAATCTAGAAACCTCGTCTGCTTTTTCTCCCTGAGCCGACAAGTCCTATCAGGCCCAGCATCTAATTACAAAGTATGGTGCATACAGTAACTTGAACAAACTAGGGGTAGCACTGTGGCCATGCTCTGTGGGATTTTAAAAGAATCTACAATTGGAGGCAAAGACTCCAACTTTGTGAAAAACACAGTGGCATGACAGCACTTGGAAACGGAGACTCAAGTTACACAGATTGGAGCGTGCATAGGTTACTCTTGGCTGTTGAAGAGAGTCTGGGGAAGAGTAGTTCATGAACTCAGGCCTGACTGACAGGAAAGTGATGCCTTTTCTGGGGAGAATATCATAAGCACAGATGAAGCCACATAGATATGACCACAGAAGGTCAGATCAGTCAGGGAACAACAGCAGCTTGCTGTGGCGGGGTGGGTGGGGAGATGCAGGGACAGACTAGGCAAGAGTTGAAGTCTACACTCATTTTCTCATAAATTGGAATCGCTGATTGTGTTTTGTGAATGTAGTTTGGTGACTCAGTGGAAGTGTTCCTCTGAAAAGATGACTCTGAAAACACTGTAGACAACTGCAGTACCAACATCAAAGCACGATCAGGCAGCTTGGGGGTCACCAGCCAGTACCCACTGGACAGGTGGACAGTCCAATCCTCTGATGGCTTTCTTTCTCTGTCTCTTGTTCATTTGGCGAGCGTGTAATGCAGCAGCTGCTATTAGCTAAGCATGCTTTAGATAAGGGGGCTAATGTCAAACTGCCACAGACCTTGTCCTTAATAACACATCTTACAGTTGGATGCCATTGGACAGACCCTCAGTAGTGCACATGAGATTAGAGAGAGGTAAGATAATAAAGACACAGAGTGTCCCATTACCTGGGTCTGGGCCACTGAGAAGGTAGAGGATATATTTTGATGGACCGAAAATATTAGCAAAGTGAAATCCACTTGTGGGAACAAAGAGCCCCAGGTGTTTTCTTCTCCACTTTCCTCTTCCCTCCTCTTTCTCTTCTTCTTCATTCCACCTCCTCCCTTTCGAACCGCTGTCAGAAAACAGCTGGATTTAAAGTTCATTTAATGAAAGCCAGCCTCTTTTCAGTAGTTGCCTTTTTGTGGCCATAAGGCTGTGTGGTGGTGTTCATTACTCAGCTCCCTAATCTGCTTGCCACAGATGCCACTGAAGTCCCTTATGTGCCCCCTTGAGGCAGGAGGAAGACATGCTGAGTCTATTCTTGGGAGATCTTGGTGGCAGTTACAATGGATGTATGTTGTCAAGAGTTTTAATTAACGCACTCTCAGTTTCTCGACACTGGAGGGATATTCATGTGAATTTGAAGGGTGGTCTTTTTCTAGTCCAAATATGTTCATTGTGTCCTTTCCTACCATACAGACATCTTTATACTTCTGACACTTGCAACAGTGTGCAGTTTTTATTGTCCTGAGGCTCCCCAATTATTGTTCCAATCTTTTCTAGGCTGAAATAACTTTATCTGGATTTTTTGGATTTTGTGAGTTTGTTGATGAGTCCATTCTGTACAAGATGGAGATACCACACCTTTGTCACATCCCTATATATAGTCTGTCTGGAGGGCCTCTGAAATACTGAGCTCTAAAAAAAAAAAAAAAAAACTCAAATCCACATGTGTAATAAATTCTTCTCTCTAGAGTCAGGATAGAACCAGGTCTGACAAAATCTCCCCTACCCGTGACCATGGTGCTCATCTCTTATGGTAAACATCCATTTGACAGCCTTCCAGGTCCAGCTGGAGAATATGCAGAGTGGGATGCCATGTCCCGCTGTGTCCCCACAACCAAGCTGAACTTGGAGATTTTTACTGCAGGAGGAGACCTGGGTTTTAGGGGGGATACAACGCAAAGACACGGGTTGTAAGGCCAGTGCTGAGGTTGAGAGAGAAGCCAAGGTTAATGAACATACCAGGCTACACGCTGACTGTGAAAAGGACTGTGGAAAAAACAGAGCCAGCAATGGTACACAGATGTGTGGTCAGAGAGCAAAAGACTTCACAAAGCGCCTGAAGTGGGTGATATTTGCCTCTAAATCAGAGCCCCACAGTCACACAGGGTAGGACATTCTCTCCCCCAATTGTAATAGACAAAGATCTAAGACGGATTAAGTTGGCACCATATCACACGGCCGAGAGTTCTCTTATAGGAAACTCACAAAGAACCCAATCGTCTGACAATTATAAAGCTATAGAATAGAGTCAATGATGTTTGTTAATAGTCTTTTTTGTTCAAAAAAGAAATCCTTGTAAAAATCTGATTAAAATTTAAAAAACAAACAAATAATTAGAATAACACAAGTCAAAGAAAAAAAAGGCTAAGCCCACACTGGTGTAACACCAAGTTCCATACATTTTTAACCTTTTTTATTTTTATAAAAAAAGGTATTTTTAAACATTTAATATTGTGTAATTGCTTGCATGTGCTTGTAATTGTGGTGTGTACTCAGTGAGTTGTGTGTGTGTCTCTCTCTGGAGTGTGTCCAGTGTGTTGTGTGTGGTCTCTGTGTGTGATGTGTCTGATGTTTGTGTGTGTAGATGAGTGGTGTGCGTGTGTGGTGTTGTCCTCTCCTCTCTACTCGCGACTCTGTGTGAGTGTGTGCGTGTTTTGCTTGTGCTGTTGTGCCACACCATATGTGAAGTCTGAGACAACCTGAAGTATGCACTTCTCACCATTCACTGTGTAAATTGTGGGGATCAAATTTAGGTCATCAGCCTTAGTGACAAGTACCTTTATACCACTAGAGGCCATCTTTCAGGCCCTCATTTTGTATTTGAATTCTTAATTTTTTACATTTAGGACCTGTCACACTAAATAGGTATAATTATGACTGGCAGATTGGCGTGATCTACTTAATCTCTGAAAACATAAGAATCTGTAAGAAAAATAAAGAAGGATTTTTTGGAGAATAAAACACCCGAGTTTTTACTCTACATCACGTCTATTGAGCCTTAGTTTGAAAAACACAACAGACAAGTGGGAGGCCAGCTCAAGATGAAACAGCCAGGCCAGTAAGTTAAGGGAGCAGACTAAATGTAGATGCTAGGGCCTCAACAGACATAGAGACATCTTATAAGTCCTCAGAGTGGAGGCATGGCTAGCATCCATCAGCAATGGGTGAGCTACAGGCTGTCTAGAGCTGTCTCTGATGTCCCCTTGTCTCAGAATAAAAGGGGTGGGGGTTTGATTTGTTGGTGCCAAAAAGAACAAAGTAGCAAATGAATAAACAACATTTTCTAGGGATACACCACTACCTGGTCCCCCTCCTCTTGCCAAGGAATGTCCTGTTCCCTGAGTAGTTTGAGAATGAGCGGAAGAGAGAGTTAACCAGGACGTGGTTGCTCTACAGTGTGGACCTTGCGTGATCTCTCTCCTTATCTCCTTCTGTACAATTGCATAATCTTTGCATTCCTCTCAGGAAGTAGGAAGCCTTCCAGGTCTCTCCCGGATCCCTACAAGCGAGCATCCGTGGATCCTCCTGTGAGCGTATGGTGCGTTAAGTCGGATGTAGCTCAACATAAAATGAGAGAGTTCAAAGTCATAATTCTAGAAAAATACTCAGCATAGTACCTTTAAGGAATTCATGGCTATTGTGAGCCTGCTTTGTAGTTCATCTTCGGCAGACCACACCAGACTCTGAACCCACCACCCTGTTCAGACAGTCGCTTGGGTGTCAAAAAACGAGAGAGACTGATAGGATCAGATTGGCCTTTGCCCGATGTCTGTGGGAATGTCCTCAATGGCCTATTGACAAGGGAGGGTCCGGTCCCAAATTGCTTTAATGGCACCCCAGCAGGCACAAGGTCGTCAGGTTTCGTAAGGAGAGTGTGGCTGAACAAGAGGCAGAAGTGAGGATACTATCCAGTACACATTGTTCCATCATGGTCACCTACTCTCCGCTAACAGTTCTATACTCCAGATCTGCCATCGAATTTTCCGTCAGTGAGGGCCATTTGACCTGAAAGAGAAACCCTTTCCTCCCCAAAGTTATCACAGTGACGACAAAGGCAAACTAGGACAGTTGTACACATTAATTCTGATTTGTTTTCTTATGTAGAAATAATTCTTATCTTTACCCTTATATATACTGGTGTCATCGATACCTCTTGCCTGTCACATGGTTCTCAAACAGGGTTTGCGAATCTTCTGTAACTGACTCCCAGTCAGAGGTGGGAGGGTACGCAGTCTCTGGAGTGAGCATGGTACTTCATTTGGTCGCATGGATAGGGTCAGTTATCCTCTGAATGAGTGAAGAGCCTAATTTACCTGTGCCCTTGCTATGAAGGGCTACAGAAGCCTTTGAACATGGCAAGGATCCTTGTGGTACGGCTTGCAGTAAATCCTCCAGTGACGATCTTAAAGCATAAGGCTGCATCAAATATACCCAGTGCACATGGAAACGCGTCCACTTCCAAGTGGTCAATCCGCTGAGCCCTCTGCCACAGTCAGCACCTTTAGCCCCGCGAAGCCCAGCTCCATAGCTTACCTGACTTTCAGCATGCAGGGTCCAGAGAGCCTTTCCTCAGCCTGAGACAACCAAGAAAGGGAATAGTGCACTGTGATAACAGTAGTCATGAGGCCAGAAAATGTGAACAATACTAAGCACATCACAGTTTAGAGAACAGAACAATCACAGCACAGTTGATGATCTAGAACCAAGTCACAGCACAGATGTAATCTAGACCACGCACAGCACAGTTGTGATCTAGACCCAAGCACATCACATTTTTATCTAGACCAAGTACATCACATAGTGTGAACAGATCAAGCCACAGCAACAGTTGAACCCCCCTCCTCAAACCATTGTATCTCCATCACTTACATTAATTTTCACAACACTAGACAGGCTGAAATGCACTGCCTTTAATGGTTTTTCAACTCATGTGCCTGTAGAGCTGTACAAACAAAAGTGGTAGTGTACACAATATGTGCACATAATCCAGCAGACTCCCAGGAGTCCCTCATACTGTCACTCTCTGCGTTTGGCTCCCTAGATAGAGACACTCACTAACCCTGGATCTAGGCAGGCAAGCCATCAATCTTCCGAGCTCCTTCTGTTCTCTCCCTCCACAGCGCATCAAGTATCATACCTACTGAGAATCTCCCCATCCCCAAGTACTTAAAATAAAAACCTGATATTCTCTTCTTTAACTCTTTTTCCCCCATGAATAAACTGAGGCGTAAAACATAGAGATGGCCCAAGAGAGATGTCCAGTTGTGAGGCCTACAACCGCAGTCCAGACAGATGGCCTGCCATCAGATGTCCTCCTTTTACTTCATAGCTTGCATTTCACAAGTGTTGGTTTTCCTTGTAAGCGACAGTACCAAGGGAAAATCTGATGGGTGGAGTAAGTAAAAATTGCCAAGTAGCTACACCAGTCATCGTTGGGCAGTGGCAAGGACAAGTCTTTCTAAGAATAGTAAGGACATAACAGTAGTAGCTGTTTTAGTCTGAGCAGTCTGAACTGCCCCTTATTATCCACTCGGGTCCCCATGCTGTCAGACTTCCCCTGCCTCACACTGCTCTCAGTTGGCCGTGCACCACTCAAGACAACCACATAGAGACCTGCCATCTGGACCACATGGTCCCGGAGAAAGTAATAAGAGAACAGATAAGTAGCCAGGTAAGACCAGTGCAGGCAGGCAGGCAAAAAGGTGGTTTCTATTTCTCTCAATCGCTGGTGTGCCGATGAAGGAAGGTTTTGCTGTCACGTTAAGAGCAAAGCAGCATGGGTCCATCCTGTTCTGGCATTGTCCTTTGCGACACAAATCTCAAGAACTACAGCTTTTGGTCTCTGGCTCTTTCTGGTCCCACCTGCCCTTCACCCTAGAGTGTGGTGTGTGTGAGTGTGGAGTGGTGTGTGTGTGTTGTCGCTCGTGGGTGGTGCGCATGTGCCATGAGAGGGGACGTGCATGTGTGTGACACCTACATAAAAGGAGAAAGAGTGAGTGTTTGATACTTGCCAGTCTATCTAAGGGCCTTATTAAAATTAAAAAATTATTAGAACAGGGTCATGTAATGTACAAAAATACAATTTACAAACAACCCCCATGAATACTTTAACTTCCCTCAGAGCAGGCAGAGATTCTATTTCCTGTTGCTCCCACCCCACAAATCCAACTGAGAAGCTTGGAAATCACACCCAAAAACAACTAAGCTTGCGAAGGAAAAATAAAGCACCATGCAGCCTGGGGCAGTAGAAGAGCAGAACAAGGCGAGGACTGCCCGCTCTCCCTGCCTTGGTACGCCCCTGCCTGGCGACACCATTCCATTCCTCCTCACAGGATCTCCTTTGGACTTTTTTTTTTTTGAGAAACAGATCTCAGTCTCAAATTGCTTTGAGGCTTTGGTCCTGAGACTTAATCTGCATCTTCATATTTCTCCCGTCAGTTTTGGGACTCTGTTTTTGCTACTTATGAACCCAGGCTAATATTGTGTTTACCCATGTTTTGAAGACTTTAACCCACTTTTCCCTCACGTTGGCCTGTTTGTGAAAACAGTGGTTACCATCTGATTCGGAGTCCTAGCTCCTCCCTATGTAAGGTGTTCTTCTTTCTTTCTTAGCAAGATTACCCCTTCGTCCCCCCACCCCTTTATGTCATTTGAATTTGATATGCCTAACTATAATTTTGGTTTCTTTTTTTCCAGGGTGGAATTCTCCTGAGATTTCCTGGAGCTGTCATAGTTACTCCCTGTTCTGTCCCTTTGTCCTCTTCCAGGTTCTAGTGTCATTGTGTGGCCACTGACCCATCATGTGGGTGTTCCACAGTTCCTGGGTATTCTGCTATGCTCTGTTTAACACTTTTTCACCTCTTAACTTGCGATTTGCATTGGTGAGTGTGGGACTGGTAACCTACCAAGGCCCATTTGTTTCTTATGTTGTAAATGGGTGGCGTTTTTTGTTTTGGATTCCAGCTGAAAGTTATTAGGAAACAAATAGCTATTCTGACTTGTTGTATCACATCTCCACCAAGGTTTCTCAGCATATTATTCATAGCTATTATCTATCCATTATGGATAATTCTGAAATAGCCGCTGACAACCAGGGACTCAGTTTCTGGATTTTAGTAGTCCATGCCAAAACTATTTTTCTTGGCCTTTGTGTACCTGAGTAAATTTTGTTGGACGTGAAGTGTAGCAGTAGGAACAGGACATAACCTAACCAACCCTGCGACGGTTACTGTGGGATAGAAGATTCTGCCATGGGATACTGTTTATCCTGTGACTCAGTTCACTGCATAGTCACTTCCTCAGCATCTCTGGTCTCCCGTGTTGTCTCTGGTGTTCCCCTACATAACTTTCCAGTTTTAGAGCCCTAACCCCTCCATCCCTTTCATGTACAATCTTCTCATGCACAGTTTCTCTGGCTGCCCATGTAAGCTTTCACAGGCGGTTTGTCTGCAATCTTCCTCTGCACAGGCTCTGTGTCGTTTCCTTGTAACTGCAACAGGAGTGTCCTGCAATCTCCTCTGCACATGCTCTGTGGCTGTCCATGTAAGCTTGCACAGGAGTGTCTGCAATCTTCCACTGCACAGGCTCTGTGGCTGGTGCCATGTAAGCTGCAACAGGAGTTGTCCTGCAATCTTCTTCCTGCTGCACATGCTCTGTTTGGCAGTCCATGGTAAGCAGCACAGAGGTTGTCCTGCAATCTTCCTCTGCACAGGCACAGTGGCCAGGTCCATGTACAGCACAAGGAGGTTTGCCTGCAATCTTCCTCTGCACAAGATACCTGATGGTGGCTGTCCATGTAAGCTGCACAGGAGGTTGTCTTCCAATCTTCCTTGGCACAGGCTCTGTGGCAGTCCATGTAAGCTGCACAGGAGGTTGTCCTGCAATCTTCCTCTGCACAGGCTCTGTGGCTGTCCATAAAGCTGCATAGTAGGTTGTCTGTGTTTCTATAGGCAGTTCTTACTGTTGGTGGGGTTTTTGTGTCCCCGGGGCTATCATCCCTATACAAGTTTATCTCAGCACAGCTCACTTTTACCTTATGTTTATATAGGCAAGGCTAGCCCGACCTGAGATCTAGACTTCTCCAGGCCAACTAAACCTTTGGTAAAATACTTTCCCTCAAGAGCTTTTTTAAAAATAAAAATAAATAACCAAAGACGACCTGGGAGAAATTCAGGGGAATGTTAAATGCAGTTTTAAAAACTCATGATCCCCCCCCCCAAAACCTCCACAATTTGTTTTAAAGGGGTTTAAAAAACCCCCCCCAAACCCCCCCATGGCTGCGGCGCGAAATCTTTTCCTAGACTCCCACCCCTCTGAGCACGAGAGTTAAATTTGTACCATTTTTTTTTTTTTCCCAAGGGGCGGGCCTTAGCCCTCGGGGGTTGGGGGGAATGGTTTTTTTTTTCTTTTTCTTTTTAAAAAGGAAAGGAAAAACCCCTTTTTCCCAAACCTTTTTTTAACATTTTTGAAAAAAAACCGAAGTTTTAAGTTCCAAAAAAAAAATTTAAAACAAAATTGGGCATCAAGAAAAACCCAAAAAATTTTAAAGTTTTTTGGGGGGCGGAAATTCATTCATTTTTTTTTTTTATTGTTTTTAGGGCATTTTTAGACAGACACCCATTTACGTATAAAAATTTTAAAGTACATAGGGGGCCCTATCTACTCATTCTTACAATTTTACTTTGTTTTTACATTGCCGGCAGCAGTCCAATCCCTTATAAAGGGGAAGATTTTCCCCCAGCTCTGTTTTTCATCTTTCCAGCATTAATCAGCAAATTTTAAAAAAACACTTGTCAGGGCCCCCCAAACTTTTGATTTTTTTAAAAAAAAATACAGCACTGCGTTTTTTCCCCTACCAAAAAACTTTTTTAAAGCCCAAAACCGTTTTGTACAAAAGCCGAGCGGGTTTTTTTTTAAAAATAAAGCTAAAGGGGTTTTTTCCCAAATAAGATTCCCTTTTTTTGCCGTCAACAGTTTCGGTTTTTAAAAGGGGGCAGCAGGCTAAAGTTTTCCGGTCCCCTGCATCCCCCAGCGAAAATTTTAAAAAAAGCAACCAGTCGACATTGTTTTTTCATTATGATTTGAAGGGCCCTTTTGGGGGGAGCACAGGGGTTTTTAACCCCTTTTTTTCCTTTTACTTATTTTGGGCATCCAAAAAAAAAAAAAAGGGGAATTGACCAAAATCCTTTATTTTCCCCATGGTTCAAAAATTTTGGGGAAACAAAAAAAAACAATTTTTAAAATTTCCCAAAGGGGCCCAAAAAAAGGAAAAATAGGACCCATTGAGCCGGCAGTGGAGTAGCTCCGGGGGTTTTTATGGGCGCCGGGGAAAGGGGGGGCCAAAATATGGGGTTTTTCTTGTTTCAATGTAGTGACAACTCGTAAATGCCTAAGTACTACTGAGTAAATGCTTCAAAAGGGGGCCGCTATATAAAATTATATCCCAAGAAAACTGCTTTTTTTTTTAAAAGGTTCTTTAATTTCTGATTTTTTGATGGGGGGATGGGGGGGGAAAAGGGTTTTTATTCAGCTCACACTTCCACTTGGGCTTTTTCCCCACCAAAGGGGAACCCCGAACGGGGAACCCCAAAAAAAGGGGAAATCAGGGGGGAAAACCCCACAGGGCAGAACATGAGGCAGGACTAAACCAGAGGCAGTGAGACAATGCCCGGGGGCTTCCCACGGGGGTTGCTCACCCTGCTCTCTTTTAGATCCCCGGGCCCCCACCACCCCCCGGGAGGGGCCCCCCCCCAGTGGGCTCAGCCCCCTCCTTTGGGAAAAAAAAATTTTAAAAAGTGCTATACAGAAAAAACCCAAACCCCCCAAAAATTTTTTTTTTAAAAAAAAATGACAAAAAAAACGAAAAAAAGGGGCAGGGGGGGAAGGGAAGAGGAAGAAAGAAGAAGAAGGGGGGAGGAAGGGGCAGAGGAAGAAAAGGGGGAAAAAGAAGAAGAGGGGGGGGAGGAAGAAGAGGGGAAAGAAAAAGGGGGAGGGGGAAAGGGGAAAGGAAGGAGGGAGGAGGAGGGGGGGAAAAGGGAAGAAGGGGAGGGAGGGGGGGGAAAAAAAGGGAAGGGGGAGGAGGAGGAAAAAAAGAAGAAGGGGAAAGGGGGAAAAAGGGGGAAGCGGCATCACTGAAAAAATTTTGATAGCTCAGATTTCTACCCTGTGGAGTTCCGGGGAAGCGCAGGCCCCCCCAAAAGGGGAAAGGCCTTTTTTGTTAGGAGTTAAAAAACCCCCAAAAACCCCAAAAATAAAAACCCTTTTTAAAATTTCCCCCCCCCTTTCCCCGCCTTTAAAAGGGGGGCCCCAAACCCCAGCTCTTTTTTTATTTTTTCTCTCCCAAAATGGGACGCTTTTTTGGAATTCGATTTCTTCCCAAAAAATTTTTAGATGCCCAATTGGGGGGATTACTCTTTTTAAAAAAAAGGATCACAACTAAAAATTTTTTTTTTTTTCTTCTTTTTTTAAAAAAATTAAAAAACCCTTTTTAAATGTTTTAAAAAACCCACAATTGATTTTTTTAAAAAAAAAAAAAAAATTAAAAATTTGGGGGCCCTTTCCCCCCCTCAAAAAAAGAACCTCAAAAAAAAGGGGTACGGAACAATATAAACTTTTTAATCAAGAAAAAACTGGAACGAACCTAAATTTCCTTATTTGTGTTACAGCTTTTCCTTAGTTTCCCCCCCAAAACCAGCGCAAAAGGGGAAGGGGAAAGGGCCCCCTTTGGACTTCCCCCCAAACCCGGGGGAAAGGGGAAAAGCCCCTTTTGGGGGGGAAGGGCTGGCAGGCCCAGTGAGGTCTTGCGGTCATGTGCTGGGCCGGGAGGGCAGAGAGGCGAGTATCCCACTCAGCTAAGGCTCTCCCTTGTTCCCCCCCCTTTGGGAAACCCCCACCCCCAAGGAATTCTGCCCGCTCCCCCCGGGGGGGAAAACCCCCCTGCTTCCGCCCCAAACACCAAAAAACCCCCTTCATGGACACAGGTGGGGGTTTCCGGGGGAGCCCCCAAAAGTTGCCCAGAGAAATTCCCCCCAATTTTTTAAATAACAATCCTGTTTTTTAAATTTTAAGTTTCCAGACTTGCTTATTTAAAAATACTCCCCCCTTTTTTTTTCCTAATTTTTTTCACCCAAAAAAAAATTTTGGGGGGGGAAAAACCCCCAAAAACCCCCAAATTCACACAATTGTAACGAATGAAAACTGTAACACGAAGATGGCGGGGCAAAGCAAACTCCCAGCCTGCCTGGTCTTTTGGCTCCTCCGGGATGTTGATTTCATTTGCAATAATACACCCAGAAACTGCACAAAGCAGCCCAAGAAAGTATTGGATTGCGTATAGAAAAAAAATTTTAATTGGATGACGGTGAAAATTTTGGACAATGTCTCACTATGTAAGCCAAGAAAGCCTCTAATTCACTATATCTCGGCTTCCCATTGTTTTGGTTTTTTTAAAACCAATACCATCAGACCCAGGGTGAAGCATTATATTTTTGAATTGTTAAAAAAAAAACCCTTTTTATTTTTTTTCACAGTTGTTAAATGAAAGTAAAAAATTGCAGAATATTTTCCTAAAAATTATATTTATTTTTAAAAAAAAAAGGGAACGGGAAAGGGTAAAGCAGTTTAATCTGCAACTTTCATTTTTTCTGAATTTTTCCCCCCTGCCCCCTAACCATAACAACAAAAAGAATGGACCTTGTAGGCTTCGGAGTTGATTTTGAAGAGTTTAAAAGTACATAAATGTATCTTTGGGGGTTATTTTTTGGGCTTATAGAAAATATGAAGGTTTTTGTTTTTGTTTTTAATCTCAAAAATGGTTAAACATGCCGTGGCCCAGCCCCTTTGGGGGAGGCTGGGGCAGGAGATACTTTTGAGCTGCAGATTTTTGAGGCCCCCTTTTAAGCTTCATAAAGAGATTTAACTAAAGTCAAAACCATCCAATTCAAAAAAAAAACAAACGGGCAAGTGTTGGCATGCCACATTTCTGCATTGGGAGTTGGAGGCAAGGGGAAAATTTTAGGCAAGGTTAGGGTAGCAAGTTTGCACTAAAAAAGTGCTACATGAGACCCTGTTTCAAAAAAAACCCCAAAGTAGAAAAAAAAGAAAAGTTCATTCCGTTCGTTATGTCTTTGTTTCTGTTTCAATGTAGAACTAGTGGTTTTTCACCCCAAGACTCCAGTGACACAGTGCCCTGGGATTGTGTCTGACGCCATCATAGTCAGACCACTCTCCCGCTTCAGTGCCAGGGTGCCCCTTTTTTGAAAGCAGGGGGTTTGTGTGCCATCCCCTTTCTTTATCAGACATCTCGGGAGGTCCTTGTACATGCCAGCACCCCCAGCAGGTGTTTGGGAATACAGCCATGTACCTGTTTTTTTTTGGAAAATTGTCATGAAAAGATAATGAGGAAAACAATAAAAAAATTTCAGTGGTAAACACTGATGGACAGAGTAATAAATTCTATTGGAAGTTTGAAAGCCCCTTTACCCCAAAAGCAAGGGGAAAATCGATTTCAAAAAAAGCTCCCTAGAGCTGGTCTAGAAAACCTCAGTGGGAATGGCCAGAAGGGTTTGGGGGAGACACGAAGAGAGAGCGTGAAAAAAGGGGATTTTCCTGGGCGGGGAAACCTGAATTAAAAAAGAGGGCACGGAAAGAGCGAGTGGGAAAAAAACAAGTATTTCATCTGATAAGCAGGTACGAGAGCTAAACCCGCTCAATCACAGCGTGCTTTTCCCCTTGGTTCAAGAGTCGGACCCGGTGGGGGAGATAGAAAAAATAAAGGCTCTGCA